>JAYKKT010000072.1:7295000-8032500 GCA_036023115.1 Brasenia schreberi
CAAGGCAAAGAGGGCATGTTAGAAATTACATTATGCTAAGAAAACTAGTGAAACTTTATAGGCTTATAAGAAAGCAAAAAAAGAAGCGAAAAAGACCGTGAGTGAAGCAAAAACTAAAATTTGGGAGGATTTATATAAAAAACTCAACTCAAAAGAGGGTGAAAGAGATATTTTTAGGATAGTTAGGGCTAGAGATAAGAAAACTAAAGATCTTAATTATGTTAGATGCATCAAGGATGAGGATGAAAAAATTCTAGTGGCAAATGATGTTATAAGAAATAGATGGAAAAACTATTTTTATAAGATTTTTAATAAAAATAAAGATGTTAGTATTAGCTTAGGAGAGTTAGTCAGATTAAAAAAATATATAAACTACAATTTCTATCAACGAATTCAAAATAATAAAGTCAAAGAGGGTCTTAAACATATGAAGGGTGGTAAATCGGTAGGACCAGACAATATTCCTATAGAAGTTTGGAAAATACTAGGAGAAATAGGAATCATTTGGCTCAAAAGACTATTTAATGAAATATGGAGAAACCAAAAGATGCCTGAGGAATGGAGAACGAGTACATTTATACCCATATATAAGAACAAAGGAGACATTAAGAATTGTGCGAATTATCGAGGTATCAAGTTAATGAGCCATACTATGAAATTGTGAAAAAAAATTATCGAACGTAGGTTAAGACAAGTATCAAGTACAACAGAGAACCAATTTGGATTCATGTCAGGTAGATCTACTGTTGAAGCGATTCACCTTTTCAAACGTCTTATGGAATATTTTAGAGCAAAAAAGAAAGACCTTTATATGATATTTATTGATCTAGAAAAAACTTATGATAGTGTACCGAGGGAGGTTCTTTGGAGAACTTTGGAGAAAAGAGGTACCCCATTGACATGCATTAACCTTATAAGAGACATGGATGATGGTGCAAAAACATGTGTGAGGACTCATGAAGGAATGACAGACTTCTTTGAAGTTAATATTGGGTTACATCAAGGATCAACTTTAAATCCATACTTATTTATAATAGTGATTGATGAGTTAACAAAACATATTCAAGATGAAGTACCTTGGTGTATGTTATTTGCAGATGACGTGGAGGAGTCTAAGGAAAAAGTTAATAGAAAATTGGAACTATGGAGAGAAATATTAGAAAGCAAAGGCCTCCGACTTAGTAGAACAAAGACAGAATATATGGAATGTAAGTTTGATCATTTGGTTTCCTCGGAGGACATAGAAATTAAAATTGTCACACATTGCATCTCCCAAAAGGAAAGTTTTAAATACCTAGGGTTAATTTTTCAGAGTGATAGTAGAATTGATGGAGATGTTACGCATAAAATTAATGATGGTTGGTGAAAATGGAGAGGAGCATCAAGTATTCTTTGTGATAAAAAGATACCATTAAAGTTAAAAGGTAAATATTATAGAGCAACAATTAGGCCTGCCATGTTTTATGGTTCTGAGAGTTGGGTAGTTAAAAATCATAAACATGTACAAAAGATTTATGTGACACAAATGAAGATTTTGAGATTGATGAGTGGTCATACAAGAAAATGAGGTTATTAGAAACAAATTAGGAGTGACACGAATAGAGGATAAAATGAGAGAATATCATTTAAGATGGTTTGGACATATAGAAAGAAGATCAAAAGAAGAACCTATAAGAAGGTATGAAAAACTAAATTTGGAAAGTATTAAAAGAGGTAGAGAACGACCACAAAAGTGTTGGAAAGAAACAATAAAGAATGATCTAGCTTATTGTGAGTTAAGTGCTAACATGGCACACGATAGGGATATGTGGAAACAAAGAATCCATGTAGCCGGCCCGTCTAGTATGGGAAAAGGCTTAGTTGTTGTTGTTGTTATAGCTTATTGTGAGTTAACTGCTAACATGGCACACGATAGGGATATGTGGAAACAAAGAATCCATGTAGCCGACCCGTCTAGTATGGGAAAAGGCTTAGTTGTTGTTGTTGTTATATATATATATATGTACACATTGTTGTACCAAATACATGTGGTTCATGTGATTCTGGTCGCATGATGTTGAGCTTAGCATGAATGACATGCATTTTGGTGTTTTTGATGAGCTTATAGTAGTATTGAACACGAAATGTACCAGATGGTACTCTGGAAGGTAGCTGAAACAAAATGAGCGTTAATGTGTCAATGAACTTGCATTTGTTTTTTTAGTTCACTTTCTTGCCTTCTGTAGATATCTACCTGCCTATGTCATCTCTGCTGATGCCTAAGAAATTAAAATATTCATCAAATCCTATTGGAGCAACACTTGTGCTCGACTGCAACGCCCTCTTTGGTGAAGAAATATCTTTTTGCTAGAATAACATGGAAATCGATCTTGGGCTATATCATTGTGCAGCACTTTCATGAGTAGAAATAGTCGTTCTTATTCCCAACTGCATAACTGAGTTATTGGATAATTTGAATCTCTGGAGACTATTCTGGGCCTTAGCACAGTCTCCGTAGCTTCTGTTCTCAACTATCCTTTTCATCATAGTTCGGCTATGCTATTGCGTAACACCTTCCTTTCTTTATAGTTCGACAAGTGACTTTGTCACCCTTACATTTTTTCTACTCTCTTCATTTGCCACGTCAAACACGTAAGACATAAAACATCTGAGAGAATGTCAAAGCAAGGGATTTTTATTTTGAACTCTTACCAGTGGTTAGCAGGAAGACAAAATTGATAGATTGATGGATTCATGTTTACTGTGTTTTCTTGTGGAAGTAGTGTTAAATGCATATCTTTTGGTGCATAATCACATCTAATGTAGATGGTGCATTCATTAAATGCAAAATACAAAAGTACAATAATATTTTTGATTTAAATCTTCATCATTCATCTTAAAGATCGAACAATAGAAATGTTTATGCAAGATTATGCACTTAAAAGATATTGTACATTTAGTACTACCTCTTTGCTCTGTATAACATGAGCAGAGTCTGCTGCGCAGAGGATACAAAGGGCATCTTTAGATATACAGTGCTGGATCCTAATATGTAGTAGCTTTAGGGGTTGTTATGGGTGAAGTATTTTGATCGTAAAGATTGGCCTCTTCATGGAAATATAGACTCATCAAATGGGGTTTTTGGGTTGTTGCCAATGTACGTTTTGGTTTGAGCAGAGAAACTTATTTTTTATTGGACATGGCACAAGATGTGTTGCGGAAAAGTTGAAGCAGTCAAGAAGACTCCAAGCAACATGAGCCTTTGTATTTGTTGGTAGTCTTCTTAAACTCTAAATAGGAGTAAGAAAGCATGATCGGAAAATTTTTCATGTGAATTTCCCAAGTGCATGAAGTTGTGTTCCTATGTAGTTGGGGCTGGTAGATGAACCTTGCCGCTCATGGTTCGATTTGGTTCAGTCACAAAGAGTTCGTTCATGTAAGGTGTGCAGTGAGCTGAACATGAGCTGATTTGTTAAGCTTTATGAGGTCAACAGGACACATTAATTTCTATATATATATATATATATATATATATATATATATATATATATATATATATATATATATATATATAGAAAGAGAGTGAAGGGGGAAAAGGGAAAGTAGGAAGATATAGTTGTTGTATCAACCACTATATTAAAGATCATGAGTACTTGAGATTGACAATAAAAAAGTAGAAAGAACATGAATTTTTATAGGTACCTGATTATGTACTTTTTTCTCAATCTCAAACATTTATTTCCCGCAATCATGGTTGAAATTGATTTTGATAGCATTTCTATATGAGTAATTTGCATCCTCTAATATATATATATATATACCAAATTTAAACCATTCGACGAAAAATAGATAGGATGAACTATATTTGGAGTCAAAAAAGCAAACTTTTACATGTTCATATTTGTTTTCAAATTCAAAAAGCATTTTTTATTTTTTAATTTGAGTCTTATACGTCCAATCTAATAGATTAAATAGTATGTTTGGTGGACCATTCATTGATGATGCATTGGGCATTAAATCAAGGTTCTTTCTCTACACACACACACACACACACACACACACACACATATATATATACATATACATATATAGATATGTATGTACACATTGTTGTACCAAATACATGTGATTCTGGTCGCATGATGCTGAGCTTAGCATGAATGAAATGCATTTTGGTGTTTTTGATGGTCTCCAAATCACCTGATCCAACCCTAAAAGGGCAGAGTATGCCAATATCAACTGGGACTATATGTATATATATATATATATGTACACATTATTGTACCAAATACATGTGGTTCATGTGATTCTGGTCGCATGATGTTGAGCTTAGCATGAATGACATGCATTTTGGTGTTTTTGATGATCTCCAAATCACTTGATCCAACACTAAAAGGGCAGAGTATGCCAGACTATATACATATACATATATATATATATATATATATATATATATATATATATATATATATATATATATATATATATATATATATATATATATATATGTATGTACACATTATTGTACCAAATACATGTGGTTCATGTGATTCTGGTCGCATGATGTTGAGCTTAGCATGAATGACATGCATTTTGGTGTTTTTGATGATCTCCAAATCACCTGATCCAACCCTAAAAGGGCAGAGTATGCCAATATCAACTGGGATTGTTTCTTATAATCTAATTTGTTATCTGAGGTAAATGTGAGCACGACTTATATGAAACCCAAGTCCAATGAGTTGATCATAATAAGCTTCTTCTTACTTTCTGATTTTTTAAACCGTATTACTGAAGAAAAATTCTCTTGAAATGGCTTCTTCATTATGCAAGATATTAAAACCTTTATGCAAGTTCACTGTGCGATCGAAAGTTTCGACTTGTGTCAAGAGCCAACCACTAGCTTCGAGCTTGCTCATGTAACAAAAGGAACTGAATACAAATATAGGGCGAACCGAGCAAACCCTAATCATGAGCAGTTGGTCTCATTTTTCCAACCCTCAATACAGTTGCCCCTTAAGATGTGGTAAAAGAAACATGAGCAACATTGAGATATAAACCATTATTTGTGCCCGATCTGATACTTATATATATATATATATATATATATATATATATATATATATATATATATATATATATATATATATATATATATATATATATATATATATATATATATATATATATAACATGCTACAAGAAACCTATCATTTTTATGGTTTGATTAGTATGATCAATAGTTATATTTAAATAAAAGTACTGTTGACTTTTGTGATTTGTATTTAATACATAATATGAATTAAATGTATTATGTTTTATCATCGTAACTGTTTTTTAAAGATTAAACAATTATGATAAGCTTGTTGTGATTCTCTATTTTTGTAGGTTTCATAAATATAGACTCTCTTTCTTTTTTTTTCTCTCTCTGTAGATAGATATTAGATAAATAGAAAGAGGAAGTTGTTAGATGACCTCCCATGTTAAACATTACTTGATCATTACGGTGTGATCAATAAGATAGTGGTGATCAAAGCTATCTCATATTATATTTAATGTATTTAAATGCATTAAATGACTATGTATAGTAGAGTTTGGCACAAGAGAATATCTAACAACCCCTAGTTTTTGCACGAGCGCATGCACAAGCGCGCACACACACATATACAACCTGCTTTTGTCACATACCTGCCATGATAAGTTTCAGTTAGGATCCACGTATACCTGTCGCATTCCCATCGCCACACCCCTGCACATGACTTCTAAAACCTGAAGCCCCCATTATGAGAAACTAATATATAAATTAACGATGAAATTTAATAAAATACAAAAGACAACCTTTTCCTGGAGTCACCACTAATTTAGAGTGAGGGTTAGGTAGGAACGCATATATTTCAAAAACAAAATTTATTATACCTACATTAGCTCGGGGTTTAAGGTAAACAATAAACACCATTTATCGGCAGTATGATGAGTGATGGCCGGTTGTGTGAAAGAGGAATATGAGAAAACAAGGGATCTGCAATTCAAATTCAATGTTGGTCAACAACCAACATTTACTCAAAGGGTGGACATGGGAAAAGAAGCCCCTTGCATAGAACCACCACTCAGACCGTTTAGTTCACATGGCAGGGACTAGACTCACAAGATGAAGGTCACGAGCTCGTCCTCAGCTGACTTCAGCCTTCATGTTGGAGTAAAAAATACAACAACAATATCTAAGCTTTTTCTCACACTACATGGGATCATTTATATGGATTCTTTGTTTATGTAGAGCACGACTCTATGCTATGCTATGCTATAATTAACTCAACAGAATATTCTTTATTGTTTTATTTTAACACTAATAGTTATTTCTCACGTCTTCTTTATGGAATTTCCTTTGATTTCATTTCTACATATGTCCAAACTATCTCCAACGATTTTTCTTCCTTTTAACATCTATTACTGTTACTCCTATTTGTCTCTAATAATCTCATTACAAATACGGTCTTATCAACCCTCAATATCTTTATCTCTGCCATGACAATTTTTACACATGTTAATGGTTAGCTGTCCAAAACTCAACACTATATAACATAGCAGGGGTTTGATTGTTCTATAATATTTGTTTTTTTAGTAAAAAAAGAAAGCTCTTGTACAAAAGATCTTACCTCTTCACTTTCTCCCATGAAAGAAATGTTTTAGGTGACTACTTAGTGTGGAATAGGTCTTGACTCTTAGGATACTGTTTTGTGTGAAAATATGCAATTTTCAACCCAAAGGTGCACACCCCATTTGGGAGGTTTGTTTTATCATGATGGTTTATGAGTTCAATACCTGGGTTTGAATGTAGTAGGCCCCTGCTAACTTTAATCTAGTATCTGAAAAAGGAAAAATTAAACTCTCTCTCTATGAGTCTGTCTTTTTGTCTGTCAGTGTATGTGTATGTATGGACCAACAATGGATTTGAATTCAGATGAGAACCCGTATCCAATTTGCTGGATTTGGTGAAATATGATAGAAGGATCCCAAGTTATAGACATGGCTGGTTGGCGGTTTAAATCAGAATCGAACCTGCATTAACCGGTTTTGACAGTTTCGGTTTTAGAACCAATTATGATTTCAGATATCAAAAAATTGACCTCGAACTCAAACTAAAATCAATATAAAAACCGACGGTTCAATTCCGATTTGAATGATATTCTACATGTGACAACCTTCTGTCGGACAACCTCATTATGAGGTTGACTCTTCATTGTCAGACTGATATTTTTAAAAATTTTGAAAGTTAAATTTATTAATTTATTTAAAATTTTCAAATTTAAATCGAAACCAGTGGTTTACGGAACGGTAACTGAAACCGGTCTTGGATCATTCTGTTATGGTTTAAGGTTTTTGGAGAACTGGAATAGACAACCTAGAACAGATAGGTAACCACCGGTTTATCCAAAAGCAGACATGTCTATCAAGTCACGGGATATTTGGTGTTTTGGGATTTAAACTTTGGTCTTAAAGATTCACCCAACGGTGCTTATAAAGGGAAGCCATTCATCATCATCATCACCGGCACTTCTTCTTCCAAAGAGCCGTTGGAGTTCCTGCACCCAATTTGCTATTGCCACGTGGGTGCCATCAGAGCGAAGTAGCTCAGCATTTTAACCCAACCCAGCGCCTTTTTAGCGTTTCAAAGAAACGAATTCGACCGTTAGAACTCTCTCTCTCTCGATGGATCAATCTTTTGAGGAGAAGGAATCCATGCTTCCAGAAGAAGAAATGTTGGTAGATCAAAACCTAGGCTTTCCCTCTGCGATACGCCAAGCTTTGCAGAGATCCAACTCTCGGAAATCCCTACACCAGAGGCCCGCCGTTCGCCTTCACTCCGTACATCTTGGATCCGCGAGATGTAAGACATGCTACATCCGGTCTCCGTTATGTTTCTTTCTTCTTCCCATGTTAACGAAGGAGCTGATAGGATATCTTGAAATCTTATCTTGTGGGTACTTGAAATTTTCAGGCTTTTGTTTAAGATAATGGCCATTCTCGGCTCATGTAATGGTTGGACGGGCCATCCAGTCCATTTTAAGAAGAGGATAAGGCCGAATCAGTAACGGATGACTGTTACCGGGATTTTCAGTAACGGCTCCGTTAACAACTCTCAGACGAGAGAAGCCACAGGAGGATAAGCACGGATGAAGGGAGAGCACCTGCCTATAGAAGGCAGACATTACAAGCATACACATACGATGGAAAGAAATACATAAACAAAAAGAAAGAAAGTGTGTGTACTGATCTTCGTCTGTGTGGGAACCTCGTGTTCATCACCCACATCTCATTCCGCTGCATTCAACAGAGGGTTGCTCACGCTAGATAGCCATCATCGGATTCCAATGAGAAGAAGAAGGTACAATTCTTCAACATTGGTATCAGGGCCTAAAAACCCTACAAAACAAGAAAAGGAGAACATGTAAGAAGAAAAAAAAAACAGAGAGAAGAAAAAAAAAGGATCAGGGAGAAGAAGCGACAGTCGGCAGAGGCATAACAGGCAAGTGAGGCAGGCCAATGACGAACGGCCAAAGCCAAAACAGCGAAGGCCGAACGGCCAAAGCCAGAATGGCAAAGCCAAGAGCGGCAGGCCTGCAAAACCATAGCGATAAAGCTAGAGCGGCAGGCCAACAAAGCCATAGCGACAAAGCCAAGAGCGGCAGACCGACAAAGCCAAAGCGGCAGGCCAAACGGGCTGAGTGGCTGGAAAGAAGATGCCAATGACGCTGACAGCCGAAGAGCGGTAGGAGAAACTCGTCGGGGACGCCCCTCCGGCCCCCTCCCTCTTCCTCTTCTCCCCTCTCTCTCTGTCTTTTTTTCGTTTCCCTTTCTCTCTCTGTAACGCTATAAAGCATTTTTATTTGTATTGAAAAGAAAAAAAATTGAAATCCGTGGTTTCGAAAAATCACAGGCGAGAAAACCGACGTTTTTCCAAAACCGCTTGCGGTTTTCAGAAACCTCCAACGGTTTTTGAAAATCGACTCGGGGAATAGGGTGAAAAGTCTAAAATACACTATCCGGAGTTAGATATTATGCAGTTGCCACTGGGCAAAATTACCCTTTTGTCTAGATATTTTCTGGTAAAAAGACTATTTTGCCCTTACTATGCGAAAAGTAAGTTTTACCCTCTGCATGTTTGTGAAAATTACCAAATATCGGGTTGTCATTTATGATTTTACCCTTCCCAGTTTGGATAATTTCAATTCTGTCATCCAGTCAAAAGACAGATTTACCTCTATTCTTTTGAAAAATTATAGATTCGCCATAATTTTAACCTCGATCATTTGTGAATTTTACACGAATACCAAATAGTAATTTTACAAGTTTGTCCTCAGGGTTTTACAAAATTACAAAAAGAGGACAAATAGATAAAATTACAGTTTTATCCCTTGGTATCCTTTTTGGGGCACTGAGGCAGAAAACCCCTTAGAATTTTTTTCAAAAAGATTACTTGCTACATATCATGCATCACTTTAACATGTTTCTTGTTATGTGTGCTTGTGTTTTTGTGTTGGTTTCCTTTTTAGACCGCTTAATTATTATTTTTGCCAAACACATAAAAATGAGTTTTAGGATATGTGTGTCGAAATTTGTAACAACAGAAAAGTTGAATGGTTTGAACTTCTAAACATGAAAGAGAAGAATTCCTTTCACTCTAACACTAGAAGATGTTGAGTATGTTTTAAAGGAAACCATGCATCCTCCACCCCTAGACGCAAGTGAGCAAGAGTTAGAAATGTATAAAACATTTCTAAAAGACGATACTATAGCAAGGATGATCATGTTAACATACATGGAGGATGACTTAATTAGGGTATTTGAAAAATATGAGACAGCAAAAGAGTTGTTTGACTCATTAACAACTAAATATGATATAACTGTAAAATTGCATGTACAGTTGCTGCTACAAAAATACAATTCCTTCATAATGAAAGAAGGAGAAAATATAGTAGAGCATGTAAATCACATGGTAATGACTAGAGACTTAGCCGTAGCAAAATCAGTCATCCCCGAACCGATACAGACATCAACAATATTGAACATTCTACCCTCGTCATGGAACATGGTCACCACTGCCCTAAAACTACGGTCAGAAATCAACCTTTCTGAGTTGCCCCTTAAACTAGCAATAGAGCAAGAACATATGCTCAAAAACAAGAAAGAGAAATTGCTAGTGGTTAATGATGAGTTAGCTTCTAGCTCCAAGTCCAACCAGGAAAAGAAATTAAATAAAAAGTTTGGCAAGAATAACAAGAAAGGTGGTCAAATTTTTAAGAAATCGTAGGAAGTCGCTTCTCGGGTCAAGTGTTTCAATTGTGAAAAGATGGAACACTAGAAAAGAGACTGCCTTAACAAGAAAGGTGGAGAAAACAACCCACAACGCGGACAGTCGGAGAAGCAGGATATAATCTGCGTGATTTCAGAATGCATGTATTTGGACCGCCCAGTGACAGGTTGGTGGATAGACTAAGGAGCTACAAGACACATCTCGAAGACCAAGGAAGGGATAATGAACCTGAAGGAATATCAACCTGGAGAACATCGTGTGTATATGGGAAACATTACTTTCTTAGATGTTCTGGGTATTGGATCATTTAGGATATATGTACAAAGCAAATCAATTGTACTGACCGACGTGTTAATTGTGCCATCTATAAGGCTCAATCTGGTCTCGATCCCTACCTTAGTTGAGAAGGGTTTTGAAGTTAGGTTTATTCCTAACAAGGTGACTGTGGGTAAACGTGGGAGAATCTTGTTCTCAAGAAAATTTGATGTAGAACTAGGACTATTCAAATTATTTGATAATAAAAATCATCAATCTTCTGCTTATATTGAGAGTGCCTTTACTATTGATGTGAATATGTGGTATAAACGCCTAGAGCATATAAGTCTAGAAAAGTTGAGGAAATTATCCAACTTTGACTTATTGCTTGGATTTAAGGAAAAGACTTTCAACAAGTATGAAGCTTGTATATAAGAAAAAGACTTTCAACAAGTGTGAAGCTTGTATATAAGGAAAAATAACAAGAAAAGTTTTTCCCAAAGAAACAACAAGGGCAACAACCTTGTTGAAAATTATTCACACAGATTTATGTGAACTTTTTAGAGTAAAGACATATCAAGAAAAGAGTCATTTTATAACCTTTATCGATGATTACTCTAGATATATGTATATATATCTTTTGGCACATAAATCGGAGGTACTTGATATTTTCAAAGAATATAAGCAAGAAGTGGAAAATCAGTTAGGGCATTCAATCAAAGTCTTAAGATCAGACAGAGGAGGTGAATATACCTCGACATAATTCTTAGAATTTTGTAAAGACTTTGGTATTGCTAAACAAAATACAATGCCTAGGACACCTCAGCAAAATGGTGTAGCTGAGAGATACAATAGAACCTTGTTGAATATGACAAGATCAATGTTGATTGATGCCTCTCTTCTAAGGGTATTTTGGGGAGAAGTAGTAAGTACAACTATTTATATACTCAACAGAGTACCGTGTAAAGATGTATTCAGTACACTATATGAGATGTGGTTTGGAAGAAAACCCAGCCTAGGTCATCTCAGGAGGTGGGGATGATCCTTGATCAGTCTAGAGATAAGCTATATAGCAGGTCCTTGAGATGTATATTTATTGGATATCAAAAGGTTCAAAAGGATATCGATTTTATCATAAGGACCACAGACTCATTAAAAGCAGAGATGTTGAATTCTTAGAAGATACTAAGAATGACATCCTGGAGAACGATGAGGAATGTATTGATGATTTGGTATATTTAGATCAATCATCTTTTGAGCCCATAAAAGATTTTCCTGAAACTACCGATACCTTACGTGGACATAAGAGGTCAACAGTCACTCCGTCCTACTTAAAGGATTATCACACTTATCTTGCAGAAGAAGTGTGTAATTCTATAGATTTGGATGAGTTGACTAATAATTTGACTTATCAGCAATCAATGAACTCATCGGAAGCAATAAACTGGGAGAAAACCATGGATGAGAAAATTGAATCCATTGAGAAAAACCAAGTTTGGAAATTGGTTGATTTGCCAAAAGAAAGGAAAGCTATAGGTTGTAAATGGGTTGCAAAGGGTTTTTCGCAAAGGGTTGGTTGGTTGCAAAGGGTCAACTGAGAAAGAAATACAAGGTCGATGGTACAATCGACAAGTTTAAAGCGAGGTTGATTGTAAAGGGTTTTTCGCAAAAGGAGGAGATAGATTATGTTGAGACATATTCTCCAGTTACGAAATTTGCATCCATACGGATAATCTTGGCAATATCTCCATACTATGATTTGGATTTACATTAGTTAGATGTAAATACAACTTTTCTAAATAGAGATTTAGAAGAAATCATATACATGTAGCAACCCAAAGGATTTGTGGTTGAAGGCCAAGAAGATAAAGTATATAGGTTGAAAAAATCCCTATATGGGCTGAAACAGTCACCTCGCCAATGGTATTTGACTTTTCAAAATGCCATTATAGAACTTGGGTTTGTGGCTAGCAAACTTGATCACTGTGTATATGTTTGGAACAGTGGAGCCACTTTGTCATCTTGTAATTGTATGTTGATGACATATTGTTGATTGGAAACGACAATGAGATAATTGTCAAAACCAAGTAATAATTGAACTCCAAGTTCGAAATGAAGGATATGGGGGAAGCATCCTATATCTTGGGAATAAAGATCTCTCGAGATAGAGGATCTAGACTCTTATGCTTGAGTCAGGAGAGATATATTAACTATATCCTCAAGAAGTTTAAAATGGGTGAATGCAAGTCTGTAGATACACCTGTTGTAAAAGGGGTTAAATTAAGTAAGGTTGATTGTTCCGGTGAAGGAGACAATAAGCTTAATGTTCCTTATGTACAAGCTGTTGGCAACTTGATGTATGCTATATTTTGTACCAGACCTGATATGAGCTTTGATGTTGGTCTTGTTAGTAGATATCAAAGTAATCTTGGTTGGTAGCACTGGGTAACTGTGAAAAGGATTCTAAGATATATGAAAGGAACAAAGGACTTGAAACTGTGTTTTTAAGCAGATGAACTGAAAGTAGTAGGATACTTAGATGCTGACTTTGCTGGGAGCAAAGATGACACCAAATCAACCTTGGGATAAATATTCTTATTTGGAGGTGGTGTTGTTTCTTGGGCACGTAAGAAACAGGGTTGTGTAGCATTGCATACACAGGAAGCTGAGTATGTTGTTTGTTGTATGGCTGCAATAAGTGTTGTATGGATAAGCCACTTCATTCAAGATTTGAAGTTGGAGATAACAGACGAGTCAGTGGTTATCTATTATGATAACAATGCAGCAATTACTCTTATTAAGAGTGGAGCGGATTGCTTAAAAAGCAAGCATATAAAGGTAAAATACAATTATGTTCATGATATGGTTATGAGAAAGGAAATATTCATCTCATACATGCCAACGGAAGATATGTTGGCAGACCCCTTAACAAAAGGCATAACAGAGGATCTCTTCTCAAAACATGTTACTAACATAGGTTTGAAATATGTTTGATTGTTATAAAGGTAAATAACCATAAACGGATATATTGTTGTATAGGTAAATAACCATACGATGGATGATTTGTTGTGTAGGAAAATACCTACACAATAAGTTCTGATTGCAATAGTAATCAGTAATCGACATAAATAGGGAAAACCCCTGAAAAGTGGGAGGAAAACCAGTATGTCGATACACTTAGCTCGAATGGCCAAGTGGGAGATGTTACGGATAACAGCTATTCTCGGCTCAAGTAACAGCTGGACTGGCCATCTAGTCCGTTACATGAAGAGGATAAGGTCGAATCAGTAATGGATAACCGTTACCGGGATTTCCAGTAACGGCTCCGTTAACAGCTCTCGGACAAGGAAAGCTATAGGAGGATAAGGGGGAGACAAAGGGGGAGCACGTGCCAGAAAGAAATACGAAAACAAAAAGAAAGAAAGTGTGTACTGAACTTCGTGTGTGTGAGAACCAAGCGTGGGAACCTCGTGTCATCACCCACATCCCATTTCGCTGCATTCAATAGAGGCCTGCTCACCGCCATATAGCCACCACCGGAATCCGGCGAGAAGAAGAAGATACAGTTCAACAGCTTTGAGAACAAAACAAATGTTTATTATGGATCGGCAAACCCATCATAAATCCCAAGAAATATGCTGATCTACCATGGAGAAGGCTGAACCATCTTGGGTAATGTGTGAAGTCACGGTCATCTTTGTGATTTTTGTATCACAGAAATGTTTATTGAGGATGTTGTTTCTGATTTGAGCCATGTTTATTTGTTACTATTCCGTTATTTTGAAGAGTGCAAGCGGAGACTAGACAGTAGGTTTAAGAATCTTCCTGTCGAGGACGAGAAACCGGGCCAACCAAACAGGCTTCACAAGACTTTATCCTCAGTTCCTAGAGATGAAGATGAAACTGAAGAAGAGTACAGAAGGAAGATTGGCAAGTTGAATATCGACAACTGGCTTCAGAAATTGCTAGAGAACACACAGGAAGAAGGTTGTCTCTATGACAACCCAGATCTAGGGAATGCCGACAAAGGGGACGAAAAGAAGAATTCAGGCACTGAAGAGCTGGCCAGAAAGTTGAACCCCAGTAATCCTCAGGAGATCAAGATTCTCAAATTGCGTTCCATAGAGGAGGTCGAATTCAAGAAGAATTCAGAGGAAGTGCTCGGAGAAATTGGCAATGTGGTGCTGCAGAGTGAAGGAGGTGATGCCGGTGAAAATGGTGGAGTTGCAGATAGTCGAGCACACCGCGAAAAAGGAATCAGAAAGAATTCTGAGACATGCAATGCAGATTTGATCAACTACGGAGAGAAATCGAGAAACAGGAAGAGTTTTGATGCAAACGACAGTAGTGTGGGGAACCTTAAGAACAGAGGATATGGATCAACACCTGCTTCTCCATTTTCTGACGTGGGCATGAGGAAGGAGATTGAAAAGAGAGGGGGGAAGAAAATAATGGAAAATGGAATGATGAGAACAACATGTATGAGGAGAATCAGATGATTAACTTGATCAAGGCATCCATCAAAACTTGTTCGCATGCATTAAAGAAGGCAGTGTAGGTCTAGTGGTAGTGTCGATGGTGTATCCTTTGTTCGATTTGAAGATATTTCAATCAATTAAATAGCAATAAACCGTTGCTATAAGGGAGTTAGATAAATGTTTCGTTAGAGGGTTGAAATTTGGTTTGGTGTTCAGTTTGATGAAAGTGTTATTTTAATGACTATTAATTAATAAATTTTTCCTTTCTAAGTTTCATCCAAGTATGCATAAAAATCTTGTGCAGAGTGGTATGGTTTTCGCTACTTAATCAGGTTTATGGTTTTGTTGTACTTTTGTGTCACCAGCTATGAATAAAATTCCAAATGTTCATTTGTGAGTGTTTTATTTGATGGCCTGTACCGAATTTGGTTTATCTCACTATCAACGTGTTTCAGGTAAGAGTGATCACTTGGATTCGCCCTGTTAAAATGAAAGAGAATACGTTTAAGGTGGTTTGGACATTTGGAGAGATCTCTCAAGGTAGATGGCAAACTTAAAAGAGGGAGGACAGCCTCCAAAAGTGTTGAATGACTAAAACCTGATCTTGCTTGTTGGTGGTTTCTCCTCCATTCATATCTTTATGAGCAAACATTAACTTTGTTAAGATTTTAGATCTTGATATTTGTGCAGAAAATATGATGGGAAATGAAATATTTCAAGTCATTTCAGGAGGGCAGAAAAAAAAACGTGTAATTACATGGAAGTGGAAAATACTTGTAAAACTTGGCTTTTCTTTGTTTTCTCTTAAAACATTTCTTGAGGATTTCGATCTTAACTACAATTCTGGCAGGGGAGAGGTTGGTTGGATCAGCCTGAGCATTCTACATGGATGAGATTCTATGGTCCGGATAGCTCCACTATTTACAGGATTGTGAATTGCCTAAGGCAAGGTGTTGATGTACTTGCAGAGACAGACCTATGACCTCTGAGATGATATTCTTCTTCTTTCAGATGAACATATTGTCCATCAACGTCCTTGCAAACCAATGTTAGGTTTCTTTGCATATATGGGCCTCAAAAGTCCCGAAAGGACAGGTACTGCTGGCTTTTTACAAGAGGCAAGCCACAAAGGAGCTATCAATACCTGGTTCAAGCATTTGCATGATTTTAGTTTCGTGATGTTTCAGCCTAATGTGTTAGACTGTATACATAATGAGATTATTAGAAACAAATTAGTAGTGACACCAATAGATTATTAAAATGAGAGAAGATCATTTAAGATAGTTTGGACATATACAAACATAATCATAAGAAGTTTTGGTAAGAAGGTACGAGAAACTAGATGGTGAAAATATTAAAAAGAGAGGAAGACTACAAAAATATTGAAAAGAAACGATAATGAATGATCTAACTTGTGTTGATTAACTATTAGTATGATATATGATTGAGGTCTATGAAAACAAAGAATCCATGAAGTTGACCCCATCTAGTGTGGGAAAAGGCTTAGTTATTATTGTCTCTGTTGCTGTTGCTGTTTATGCATAATGAAAAGTAGTTTGGGCCCTTTTAAATAGAACTTCTTTGTCATTCGAGGTATTGCACTGGGAAGATGGAGCTCCTCAAGGCTTGTTTTGCAATAGAAATAAGCAGAATTCATTTGTCCTATACTCTCAAAACTATTCAATTGATAACCCTTCGTATCATTGCCATGACAGTCTTCCTGAATACAGAGATGCTTAAGGATACAATTAGTGATGGAGGGGTTTATATCGGTGCCCTGTATTTTAGCCTTACCACGGTCATGCTTAATGGGTTTGCAGAGCTTTCCATGACGATTGTAGAACTACCTGTCTTCGATAAGCAAAGAGACTTGCTCTTCTGTCCAGCATGGGCTTACTGACTTCCTGCTTGGATCACGAAGATCCCAATATCATTTATCTGTTTGGGTATTTACAACTTAATACATTGTGGGTTATGGCCCAGCTCCTGGAAGGCAAGGGATACACAAATAAACAGATCACATATTTACAACTTACAACTTTCTTGATTTCATATTGTTTAGGCAGATACTGCTACTAATTGCAGTTAATCGAATGACTTCTAGTCCTTTGATCGTTTCAGTAGGCTGAGACATGATTGTCGCAAATACATTTGGGTCACCTGCATTGCTTGTGATTATGGTTCTTGGTGGTTTTATAATTTGAGTGGTAGCTTTTAAAACAAAAAAGCTGCTTACTTAAGGAAATTTGTATACTTGATATTTTTTCCACAATTTTTGGGTTTTGATTAGATTATCTGGGATATGGGTCTTCTCTCCTAATGTATGGGCAAAATGCAACAACAACAACTAAGCCTTTTCTCATACTTAATGGGGTCGGCTACATGGTTTCTTTGTTTCCACGTAGCCCTATCATGTGTGATGCTAGTAGTTAACTCAATATAAACTAGTTCATTCTTTATAGTTTCTTTCCAACACTTTTGTGGTCATCCTCTTCCTCTTTTAACATTTTCATAATTTAATTTTTCATACCTTCTTACGGGAGTATCCTTTGGTCGTCTTTCTACATGTCCAAACCATCTTAAATATTTTTTTTCTCATTTTATCCTCTATTGGTACTACTCTCAATTAGTTTTTAATAACCTTGTTATGTACACGGTATTTCCTTGTGTGACCACTCATCCATCTTAATATCTTCATTTCTGCTATAGACATCTTTTGCATACCTTTAATTGCCCAACACTTAGAACGATAAAACATCGTAGGTCTAATGTTGATCTATAATATTTACCTTTTAACTTTAATGGTATCTTCTTATCAAAGAAAATACTTTCCCTCTCTATTTTAACCAACCGATATTAATTCTATATGTAACAACTCCATCAATTTTTCTGCCACTTTTAAAAGTTGACCCTATATGTAAAACTTTCCTTATCAGGGATGCATTATGTGTCAATCTTAATTTCTATATCCCCTGAAGTACCTAAATGATCAAACTTACATTTTTTTTATATATTTTATCAGTGTTCTACTAAGTTGGAAACCTTTACTTTCTAATGTTTCTCTCCATAGTTCCATTTTCCTATTAACTTTTTCCTTAGACTCATTCACTAACACAATATCATCTGCAAATAACGTGCACCAAGGTTGTTAACTCATCACCCAATATTAAAGGAGTATGTGATTCCTTCATGTATCAACACACAAGTTTGTGCACTATCGTATGTCTCTCATAAGATTTATATATGTCAACGAGATACCTCCCTTTTTGAAGGTTCTTCAAAGAACATCTCTTGACACCTTATGTAAGCTTTTTATAGATAAATAAATATCATGTGAATGTTTTCCTTTTTTTATCTTAAATGTTTCATAAGATGTCTCAATAGGTGAATCACTTCAATAGTAGGTCTGCCAAACATGAATTCAAATTGGTTTTATGTTGTACTCGATACTTGTCTTAACCTACATTCGATAATTCTTTTTCATAATTTCATAGTATGGCTCATTAACTTCATACCTCGACAATTTATACAATTCCGAATGTCTCCTTTGTTCTTATATATGGGCATAAGTATACTCACTCTCCATTCCTCGACCATCTTTTGGGTTCTCTATATTTCATTAAATAGTCTTGTGAGTCAAGTGAGCCCCATTTCTCCTAGGATTTTCTATATTTCTATAGAAATATTGGTTGGTCTTATAGATTTACCAACCTTCATATATTTAATAGCCTCATTGACTTTATTCCTTTCAATACGTTGATATAAATTATGGTTTATATACTTTTATGATTTAACTAACTCTCCTAAACTAATACTAACATCTATATTTTCAATAAAAAACTTATAGAAATAATTTTTTCATCTATTTTTGATATCATCATTCACCACTAAAATCTTCTAGTACTCATCTTTGATGCATCTAATAAAAGTAAGATCCTTAGTTTTCTTATTTCTAGTTTTAGCTATCCTAAAAATATCTCTTTCACCTTCTTTTGAGTTAAGTTTTTATATAAATCCTTCTAAATTTGACTTTTGCTTGACTAATAACATTTTCTTTCTTTACTTTCTTATAAACCTCCAAAGTTTTACTAATCTTCTTAGCATAATGCAATTTGTAACATGCCTTCTTTGTTTTGATTTTATCTTGCACTACTTTACTCCTCGATCAAGCTTTTTTGTGTTGGTACACCTCCCTTAGATACGCCTAACACATCTCCTTTAAGAACTTTCTCTTTAAATATGTATGCTTTCTCATATTTGAGGTTCCACCCTTTAGTTCAAATAGCTTTATGTACTTTATTCTTCTTTTTCCACTTTTTACCTTCAAATCCATTACTAAAGCCGATGTTGAGTAGTTAAGTTTTCTCTTGAAATTACTTTATAATCTTTACAATGCGATCTATCTTTCTTCTTGCAAAAAAATAATTAATTTGTGTATGTGATAATCCAGTCTTATAAGTAATTAAATGTTCATCTCGTTTTTTAAAATCGCATTGGCTATAAAGAGATTAAAAACCATAGTAAAATTTAAAATTACCCTACCCTCGTCATTTATATCCCAAAACCATAGTTTATATGAATACCTTGATATCTTAATTTATCTTTACCAACATATCTATTTAAGTCTCCTAAACAAATCCTCTCTTTGTAGAATTCTTTGAATTACTTTATCTAACTCTTGTTTTATACTATCTTCTAATCCTATTTATGATGCATAAGTACAAACTATATTCAAAGTTTCTACTCCTAATACTAATTTCAGCCTTATAATTTAGTCACCATATCGTCGTATGTCTATTGTACTATCCTTTAAATCTTTATTTATAATAATACCAACTCCATTATGAGCTTTTTTCTTTCCTGAGTACTATCCTTTAAATTTTTATTTAAAACCTTTATTCTCAATATCCTTTGCTTTTTTTCCAACCCACTTTGTCTCTTCTAAACATAAAATGTGAATCTTTTTACGAATCATAGTATCTACCACTTCCATTAATTTACCAGTCAATATTCCGATATTCGAAATACCAATATGAATTTTATTATTTAGGACTAGTTTTCTTAACCCTGCATCCATCCATTCCTAAAATGTGGAGACCCATGCTATAACTTATTCACTACATTCGAGCCACAATCCATGAGCATAATGCAATTGTAGTAAATGAGTTTCTTGGGAGATGTAATGGTGGCCATCCTACATTGAATCGTAGACATCCTACTCACTAGCATCACAATGCAAAGCATTTTCTATGATCCCAGTCATTCAGATGAGAACATGTTAATGGCTGGCAGCATGCCAATCCAATTTAATGTGTAGTGACAAAAAATATTTTCTTAATCGTTGATGGTTCATTACTATCTTATATCTCTTTCTTTCTTGCATGCATGTGAGCGCGCACACACACACGAAAATGAAGGTAAGGATATGAATTTATTTGCTACAGTCAGCACCAACAATTAAGTTAAAGACTTCTTTCTCTTGTTTCATTAGGTTTTGAAAGAATCGTGCACACATTGACAGGTTTAGGTACCTTCATGACAGATTACAGATAGATGCCTCATCTTCTCAGATTCAAGTCTTTATTGTGGAAGCCTTCATGTAGAGTCACAGTGGCTTATCAAGAACAGCTGTATAAATATTTGGCTACAGTTTAACCAAAATCATATGGTTGATGTATATAATAAAAGAACTTCAAGCCAGTACAGAGTAAGGTATTCTAATTATTTGGTGTGACAAAACTTGGTGCCATAACCTCTCAACTAATCTAGTTTTCTATGGCCATCTAAACCACATTAAGGTCAAATTTTACTTTCCAAATATAAAATCAAGAGAGGGGAATTAGCCGTTCAATGTATTTCTCCAATATTGTTGAGAGTGTGAAGACAGATGAGAAGACAAAGCACCCTTTGTAAAGGAGTCAAATCCCAACCAATCAATTGCAGAACGTTGCCATCTGCCCCAAATCAATCTGGCATCAAGAAGCGGTGGCTCGCGGGTAGGGCCATGAAAGCAACAGCCTTAGGCCTCTCCGAGAGAGAGAGAGAGAGAGAGAGAGAGAGAGAGAGAGAGAGAGAGAGAGAGAGAGCACCATGCAGCTTTTTCTTTCCAATAGGAGTTGGGGCCAATAAATATGTAGAAAATCAGCATTTTTGACATTAATGAGATCCTCACATGAAAGACGGGAGCATTTCATAACGTGTTTTCCATTGCAAACCTAATTTTCTCAATTTTTTATCATTTACCTCAAAAAGAAAGTGTCTCCGTGGTTAGGGGTTCATGGTTCGGTTCTAGTCTCAACCTTAAACCAAGGCACCATTTTGGTATTTTAAGAACTGAACCAAATCAAACCATGAACAGTTTCGATTTCAGTTTTGAACCACGATTCTTATTGTAGTGAAATGTAGAAACGAACACAAGGTCAAAAGTTATTGTGATAACACTTTTCTCTTAAAAAAATAAATTAATATTATGTAGTAAATGACCACGTATATATACCGCACTTGATCTTAGCTAAAAACCGCATAGAAAGGGTGTGTTGTTGAGTGCCCCTTCAATGGCTTTTATATTATAGTACTCAATAGTTCCTTCTCAACATCATACACGATAAGGTTTTAACACTGGAACCGTGAATCAAACTACCAATTTTAGTTTCTAATAAAATCAAATCGAATCAAACTGTTCGACATCTGCAACCGAACCATACCGCCAGTTTGATTCCATTCTAGCATTTTGGTTTAGTTCCAACAGTTCCTTGAACACTGGCATTCAAAAGGCACCCCTAGTAGCTGTACCTTCGATTGCTTGTTTGTAGGATCGTAGTATAATATTCCACGTTACCTTTCAAAATCGTATGTTCATAGGGGCCTTGACCAATTCTCTGTGTTGGAAACACAGCCACGTCTCTCTTCTACTGCCTCTGGTATTTTACCACCAAAGCCCGTTTGGAAAACGTACGCCCGTGATAGTAATTGTTTTCTTCCTCCTCCAACAAAAATAAACAAACAGAAAGAAGCCGTACGCCGTGAGATGATGAAAGGGTGACACATTCATGAGAATCATGCGAGAAAACTGGATTTAGATCACAAATTTAATAGATTTAGTAGTTTGATAGTCGGTCTATCATCTAAAGAAGGATCAAAACCAATGTTGTAAATATGGTATCATACTCTGTATCGCATGGAACACTGATATACTCATACAATACGGTATAGTGATTCTTAAATTATTTAAAAAGATCACAGAAAACATAAAAAGAATTTAAAAATCATGACTTTTTTTATAATATATACCACACCAAGAGACGATGGATTCAACGTCAAAACAAACTCCATCACATGTATACATTGTCTTTGGATCTTATTTTGAAACTTAAGAGTGATGGCTATTAATGGATGTAGAATAAATATGAAACTTTTAGAGAGAAAGGAGTTAGTGTTTGAAGAGAGCAAAGGGTAGACAAGCTGGAGGAGATAAAGAAGCTGGCCTAAAAAGGGTTTAACACATCAAAGCTTTGATTAAAACCATGATTTTTGAAACTTATACAATATCTTACGATATGGTGTGATAAATAGTATTTTGCAATACTGGTACTTGAATCGTACTTAAGGTATTAATATACATGATAGTATCAATACAATATAATTTTTATAACATTGTGGAAGAAAACAGTAAAAAAATATGATTTAAATGCTAATATAACACAAGATAAAGTACAAACACGATTAAAAATCCATGTAATTGACTGCACTTATGACGGGGTTTAAATAAAAGCTTGGTTTTGTTTTTTGCTGAACGTGAGTACATTTCATGATGGTTAGGTACTTGTGTATGTATTAAACGATAAAACAAGAAGCATTCACATAGTCTACTTCCGTGCATATTTTCATACCCGAATGTTCATATCAATTGAAAGTGCAAACTCCAGGATATTACTAGTATACAACTACAACCAAGCCTTTTCCCATATTAGATGGGGTGGGGCACATAGATTCTTTGTTTTTTTGTAAAATTCATCGTAAATCCGACAAAGTTTTATACGGGTTGTCGAAAGCCTAACGCAACCTTCTTCCTTTATCCGGACTTGGGACCGGCCATGCAAGGGTGATCCCTTACATGAGCGGAGTTAAACTACACGATATTGAGATCTTTAAAACAAGTTCCAGTTCATTGAGATTCAAGCTTGCTAAGCTTGGAACTTAAAATTTCATGTAGCTCATTGCATCTAGTGTGGGAAAAGGCTTGGTTTTGGTTCTAGCATGTTCATGCAGTGGGATATCGACATCCTTCATGCGGTACACATGCGCAAGAGCAACTGGTCCCGACAACGGTCACAAGGCCAAGAAACAGAGGTGGGTGAGCCGTTTCCCATGGGGGATTCAAAACTGTGGGGCTTTCTCACTTCATATTTGTCTCTCCCAAGTGGTCCTCATTGAGTCCTACATGCAGTCCCCATTGCACACAATAATCTTCCTTCTTGGTGAATTCCATTCTTTTGTTTATTTTGTTATATGGTGGATTTCATTCTTCATATTTACAGTTTATACATATACATGCATGCACTCACACACATAATAGCCAAGATTTGGTGGATATTACCTAAAGTTTGGGTGGCTTGGATTTGTTTTAAAGTGAGCAAATGTATGATCTAAAATTCAAGATAACATGTACTTAACATTTTTCTTTTTTTGGTTTCAAGATGAGGCCGCAGCCTAACACCCATACCCATACATGCACCTTCTGAGAGTCGAACTCCCCACCAGGAGCAACAACACGATTGCCGTTGAGCTGATGCACTTGGTGCGCAATCGGTACAACATAAGTTGGTGATATGTGAGATTCAGGAGTTGGGTTGGACCATATAAATAGCTATACGAGAATGGTACATTTGATGAATCAAATGCCATGGTCCCGGGCGCAAAGCTCACCTGGGTAGGGAGTCTACTTACAAGTTGAAGGCCATGAGTTTGATACCTGCATGTCGCTTCAGCCTCCCCATTGTAAAAAAAAAAGACTACTGTCCTGCTGTTCTGCAATTCAAACACTATGAAGGACTGCATTGTATGGCGAAAAAACGGGACTTAAGTGTTCTGGACATTACAAACACAATCTTCCTGCTGTTCTGCAATTCAAACTGCGGCTTAGGAGTATAAAAAGATTCATTTGATTTGATCTTTGATTTCATCGAGAATTTCAAGCTGATCATAATTAATTGAGCGCAACAATGGTGGTCCTCATGAAGTTCCTTTGCCTCATTACCTCATGAAATGTATGCTTTCAGTTGTGAATCCTCATAGAGAAGGGGCAGAGGGACAAATTAAGGATATTGGCCATGGATAAACATGTGGGCTATTATACATAGGTCACCCAACTTTAAAATGTTTTAGGGCCTTCGGCCGCAACAAAAAACTTTTCTAGATCGGCCGCAATGGGAGAGAAAGGGTGGTAAATGCTTAAACCCCAGGGGTACTCAAATCTACTCAAATATTTTTATCATTTGATTAATATCATTAACAATAGAGATTTGAATTAAAAATATCGTTATACTTTTATTCTTTACATATGATGCATTATATGTTTTTTGCTTTATCTCTAAAGTAGATATGAGCACAAGGGATTTGAGCATTTATCACATTATATATATACACACACGCATATACATATGTATATACATTATACATTCAAATCAGCACAGCACTTCATATCCTGTAAAATTCGATTCAAACAACAAACACAGGATCTCATTCAAACACAAGATAGGTTATCCGGGTTTTGCTTTCCTCAAAAACAAAAGAAATTTTGATACAATACTGGTCAGCTATCTTTGTCAGGACAATCCGAGTCGACGGCTTGCCAAGCCGAAGCCGTGATCAGCGGCCGGCTATGCCAGCCTAGCATCAGGCAGCCGTTGTTTTCCTCCACATGGTAGCCTCCAGTCGAGAATAGCGTAAGCAGCATGCTGGCTTGCTTGAATGCGTTGGAGCCAAGGTGCAATGGTTTGAACCCAGCTAGTTCAAGCCGTGTCCTCCACTGAGCTAATGGCTCATGCCGCTCGACTCGTGCCGGCCCCTCACAACACACTATATTGCTTATCTCTCTCTGCAAGTAGATCTCGGCAACTGATTTCTCCGGAGTAAAGCTGCCGCCGCCGAGCGAGTCGAACATGGTTGAGTAGTAGTAAAGGGCCTCTGTGAACCTGTCCATGAAGCCGGCTTGGTTATGGTTGGCTTCCTGTTCGACTACAGTCATTATCTTCGGCTTTAGGCCTTTGAGCCATTTGAGCAGTGCACTGATGGGTGCTTCCTGGCTTGGCTCAGAGTGGAGGAGCCGATGCAACTGCATGACTGAGTTGATGGCTAAAGCTTCCTTTGGATCTATCTCTAACATCCACGGCTTGACATCGCTGAGCCGCTCGGCTGCAACACCTCGAAATGCAAACCGGACATTAACCGACTTTGCGAGATCGGCCAACTTCAAGCCGATCTCCCGGAGCGAGTCGCGTCCATCCGGTGATGGTGGTCCGATGCCTGTTAGCCGCAGAAGGGGCGGACCACCTGTTCGTAGAGCTAAGGCCTGGATCAGAGCCGGCCATTGCAAGCCGTGCATTAGGTTGAAGTCGACGACATGGACATGGTTGTGGCCGGCGAAGGCTTCGAGAATCGCCTGATTCGCCGTAAAATGGGCGAACTTGAGGTAGGGGCAGGCCTCGTAGAAGTTGTGGTAGAGGATTTCATTCTCTAGAGAGGGTTCTTCGCAAGCGGCTCGAGATGGGCCGTAACCAAGACGTCGGCTCAGGGCATCAATGAAGCAGCCGGCGACCTTTCCGATCCCCCCAGTGCTACTCCTGATTAGCAGCAACCTCATCTCCTGAATCAGGCCGGCGGCCAACCGGGCGTCGCCCCGCTCGACGGCCTCTGCACACGTCATCAGAAGGTGGACCAACAGGATGCCGGAACCTTCCTCGGCCGATGAGCCAGAAAGGCCCCAACTGCCTTCAGTTGTAGCTGCGGGCTGGATAGACATCCCTTCTTCCCTGACAGCCGACTCGGGCCGGACATGGATTCCGGCATGCGGCTGCAGATAGTTGCAGGCGAAGTCTGCGTTTTCAATGAGAAAATCCGACAATGCTGCTGAGGTGAGTTCTCCGAAAGTCGACTCAACCCACCCGCCGGCAAGGTCAGACGGGTTAATGTAACCCGTGGTGATTGTTGCCGGCTGTGACACGGAGACTATGGCATTCTCGAGCTGCTCCATCCGATGGGCAACTTGAACGAAGCCCGACGACTTGACCAAGTACCCAGCATCTGCAAAAAGCACATCCATCTCGGCCAGCGCTGACGGTGCAACCGGCAAATCTTTGCAAGGTTGGAAGGTGATGACAGATGATGACGATGAGCTGCTGTTGGACTCATAATTCTCCATTTCCTTCCAAACAAACAGAGACAAACATAACAGAAGAAAAACAAGACACAAATACCCAAATGAAAACTCAACTCATCCTTAAAATCTGCACAATAGGTAGGGGTTAGAATGATTGATGTCAACTCCCTCCCTCTCTCTGCAATTGCTGAAAGAAGATTGTAACAAGGTGAATGGTCTACTGAGTTACCAAGATTGATTGAGCTCTTTCTCCGTCTCTCTCTTGCTGAAAGAAGATGTAACGAGGTGAATGGTCTACTAAGTAATGAGATTGATCGAGTTTTCTCTCTCTTGGCCAATGTCATTCTCCCCCATTTTCTCTAACTTGAGCTCGCTATGAATCTGCCCCCGTTTTTCGAGGGTGAGATGATGTGTTCATGATGGTGCTATTGCCCCATCCCCCAGCATGCATCTCGCAATATCATCCATCTCAATCAATGGTCCACACATGACATGGTTAGCACCACATGGGTCAGCTTTCTATTCGACAAGGTTCACGTGGGTCCTTCAACGTGTAATCTCATGCACGGGAGATTCTTTTAGTTGCCCTAGCTCATAAATATATTCCTCCACTCGTTTAACTCCCTCCCCATTCGAGATTTATGGTCCCCATGTCATTGTCAACATATATATATATATGTTGTATAAGTATGTTCATTTGATTAATTTCAGAATCAAGGGACCGATACAAGGCACTCTGCACACTGATTTAGTGCTTTTATAGCTTCAACCTTTTTTCTTAGCGCTGAAACTTTACTTGCCAACATAAACCACATTTCAAAGATGCAATGTTAAAAGCATAAGTCATACCTTTTGTTTTTAAAATTCAAATATCAATCATTCATCAAATAAAAAATGTTGAAGATTTGTCAATTTTATGTTATCCGTGATCATATGGAGCATCAAGCTTGATAAAGAAGCAGTGATGGATCGTGAAATTCTTAGGATGAAGCAAATAGCCGATGGAATTGTTTAGGGTGAGTTAAAGTATCTATCATAGCAAATGGTGAAACGATTCATATGGCACTTCAATTAATCTTTTATGTTTCGGGTGGGGTGGACGTCTCGTGTTTTCTCAATGTAGGTCTGCCACTGTAAAGGGCTGCTACACCCGGTAAAAGACACCGAATTTTTCTCATTGCGTATTTGCTCCAAACCTGAGCAAGATTACTTTTTGATATGAGAAGGCAATTCATCCCTCGGTTTCTGCTCATTCACCATCAGACACGAGACGCGAGTCTAGTTGATTGTGAAGACGAAATCAATTTAAAAGACGAGTTCGGTGTATCAAATGCAGATGTCAAGGAATAAAGAAAAGAGTATGTTTTCGCATCAGTCGTGTGAGACTGCAAGTTGGGGAATTGAATAGAAAAAGAGATGGCCGATGGTTGAGGAGTCAGCGACACGAGGATGCATACCAATGATAAAGTAATGATCGTGGAATGATAATTCTTGAAAACTGAGGAAGGAGGGAGATGACACCGACCTTAGGTTACAGAGCGAATCTTTTCCTTAATTACTTGTTTATTTTTTACTTCATTGAAAACAACAGCAGACCAACTCCGTGTGTCCTGTGATCCATGTTGCTGAATATTATCAGTAAACTTTGCCAAATATCTTAAAGAACTCGACATATTAACGCTGTGAGGCTATACATTCATACGTAGACACATCAATACGTATATACACGCATACATACATACGTATGCACGAGATATACAGCAACACGAGCCATTGGATTCTAATTGGAGTATCTTCAGGCAAGCAAATGGAAATTATCAAATGGGGTGAGGCTGCAAACAACATTCTGATCACTTTCATTAACCAAAGTCGAGATATGTGATTGAGGCGCATCTGACGCTGACAGACAGACACCAAAAGGCTGTGCGTTGATGATAATGGAATTGGGCTGGCCACCACAAAATCAGAAGTCACCAAACACATTTACGAGTTGGACAGTCGTTGCCTCTTTTTTAAGAAATTCAAGGCCTATGATTTAGCAAATTACTCATGGGGAGAGCAGCCTAACTCCCCAAAAATCTTCTTTTCAAATCAAAGTTCGTGAGGAAATAAGTATATTGAGGCCAGCTGGGAAAGAAAGTTTAAACATAAAATACAATATTTCTCATGGCCTACTTGATTGTTCTTGCGTGCTCATCCCGCAATTCTAGCTTATCATACCGTACTAAATGCCCCCAAGTTCGAATCTAATGTTAGCGGATCGTTGCTCTCTCTCTCTCTCTCATATATATATATACGTCTTTCCCAAAGTAATACTGCCTGATTATGATAACCTTATATTATATCACCCATTGATTTGCCGAGACATACGTACACATGCATGTGTTTTCCATAGTACCAGTACTCCTTGAGCGTTCTGTAATATAAATGCATGCAAGCCAACTTACTTCGTGCTTTATAATAACCTAATATTATATCATCAATTGATTTACACCTTGATTATAGTAAGTAATGCAGCACAAATCCGTGACATGCGTAAATCCGTCATTAGGTTGATTCCCATCTGTTGATTAGGTTTCACACTAACACTGGCATGAAATGTTATATATTAATTTATTACTTGGATAAACCATCATTCAAGATGTTGAAACAAGTTAATAAATCCCTGTAAATACTCCTTTTCAGGGTAGGTAGAGCCTATATGTACTGAGGCATGCAGCTTGAATAAGGGGGAACACCATGGAAGGCAGAGATCTTACAAACTGTATTATAATCCTTCAAAAGTTTCCATTTCGAGGATAATCCTTGGAAAGATGGTCAGGTTTTGCACCTCTCATCAGGATGTATCGGTCACTTCTGGTCAGGCATCCTCCTCGGCCACAGAATTGTCGTCTTTGTCAGGCATTTTGTCCTTGGTCCAGGTCTAATTTCCGGTCCATAGAGTCATTTATCCCACTTAGGGAGTATATAGCATTGAAGCTAGTATATGCAAACTGGTTTATATGTAAACCAATGCAAATCGCTCTTAACCGTTCAATAAAAAGAAAAAGGAAAAATGGTTCAGATTCTAAAAAAGAGTGTAAAGTTACTTAGATGTACCTTAAGGGTTGTATTATCATTAAAAAGAAAAAAGTAAGTTGGCATTGTTTAATCTAAAAGATTCATCAATTTTTTTTATTACAAGAGGAAGCCGAAGCTTAACACAAACACACACACACGTACTCTCCGGAAGTTGAACTCCCCACCAGCAGCAATGGTGTTACAGTGCCCTGCCATTGAGCTAACGCTTTAGGTGCTGATTCATAAAAGAATCACTAATTCTAGAGATAATTAAGCATACATCGATACAAATAAATTAATCATAGACATTGATAGTGACAAGCATAATTTTACAAAAAATAATACGGGGAAACTATGGGTTTATGGTATTAAAATAAGCAATTCTTTGGTAGAAAATATTGCCGTCTAAGCTGATCAACTTGTTGAAATAAGTTCACAATGGGAGGCCGAAGCCGGTTATGCACACCCAGTGAGTCGAACTCGCGGTCTACAACATGCAAGTCGAGAGGTCTGTCAGGTGGGTTAACATGGGGTGCGCTTAGGTTCAAGTGATGATGTGCCGTGGCCACAATCGCATTTAATTTGAGCCGATGTGGTGCCCTCTAAACTGTGTGCTAATTAATTAGGAGGCCTAACACACTCCCCCCATGCCCTTTTGGGAGTCGAACTCCGAACCCACCAGCAGCAACAGCGCTAGAATGTTCTGCTGTTGATGTGCTGATCAACTTGTTTTTTTTTTTATAAGAGGCAGAAGCTTAACACACCCACAAACACACATGCACCTTGCTGGGTGTCAAACTCCCCATTAAGCAGCAACGGTGCTAAAGTGCCTTGCAGTTGAGCTAACTCTCTTGGAGCAATAAGAAAACAACATCGAATGGATCCTTTTGATAGAATGGGGATGCGGAAGCCACCAGGTATGTTCGTCCCGTGTATCGAACTGACGACCTTCATCTTGTGATTTGACCGCCCCTGCCAGGCGAAATGACTCCATGAGTGCATTGACGGGGCCATATTTATTATTTATATGTTATGTACAACTTTATTCTCAACCTGCTTAATAATTGCAGATCTTTTTAATAAAATGCTGCATCTTAATTATTTTTCTTTGACATGCAAAACCATCTTCTCAGGTGGAGAAATCTTCAGCGCATTAATCTTCGTGACGTACGATGGGAGTCCAGAGTCCGTTCATAACACGAAGAGAGTTAGCTAATGTATTGGCTAAATAATTATACTAAAATCTTTATAAAATATTATTTCTTAAGTTTCATATATATATATATATATATATATATATATATATATATATATATGCGTATATTGCATGGTGGATTGGAGTGTGTTGACCCTCAACCCAACACCTACCAGAGCCACATGTAACATGAAGCTTCAGAAATCGTGGTAAAAAGGTACGAGATATGACAGCCAAAACAAACAAGAACGTAGACAATAAGATGAGTACATAAATGTTGCAATTCACATATGAATGGAAACTTTCTCACTAAAAGATTACATAAGAAACAAAAAGGCAATTCTTTAACAAACAAAACAGCAAATTATAGCTAAAATATGATTCAAATTTGTCATGGGTAACAGATACGGATATCCAATACATCTAGAACAAAAATGAAAAAATGTGACATATGAGTAGAAGAATCAATAATATCGTGATGAGCAAAATGCCAACGTGATGCTACATTTATCAGAAATTGGTCATATCTACTCAACAACATGAGATAAGGATACTGGCATTAAGCACTGTAAAGATTTAGTTCCTTCTAAATACAATCAAATAAAAAGAAAAATACTGTTCAGCTACCCATAGAAATTATTCCTTGTAAAACTCCAGCCAGCATTACCACCCTGAACTGGAAGAAGTGCAAACAGCACCGAGACATCGTTTGAATACCTTTTAGCACGGGATACAATACAAGCAGCAAGAGGAAACTATTACATGGAGGACAAGGGTACCAATGGTAACTTGACCATAAAGGGCATTGACATTGTTTCTTTCCATCAAAAAAGATATATAGGAAGAAGCAAATCCCACTTACCCTAACTCAAAACCTCCAATCACCACCAAGTTAGTACATCTTTTTTGAGTCATATAAACAGTTGAGATGTAATGTGCTCCCCCCCATATATATATATATATATATATATATATATATATATATATATAGAGAGAGAGAGAGAGAGAGAGAGTTTCAGCAGCATAATGGTGTATGGTACATAATCTTGTACCAAAATCTCCACCGTCCGATTTTTGAGATCGATGGTGGAGATATGAATCAAATGTATAATTGTACATGTGTACTTGCATTTAATACACGTGGGTGTATTAAATGCAATGTGATTATAATCTCGTGAAGATGTTGGTGCAAGATCATGCATGAAAGTACATTATACATCTAAGACGTCCTCTTTCTCTCTATATAATCTTACCATATATGCAATGTACAACTATAACGGTAGTAGTGGTAAATGCTCAATCACTATTCATGCTCAAATCTACTTTATCATGTCAACCGTTCGATCTTTAAATGAATGGTTAAGGTGATAAAGCAAAAAATATTTAATATATTGTATTAAATATAAAGTACATAATTACGATGATACTTTTAATTTGAATCTTCATTGTTGATAATGTTAATTAAACGGTAGAGATGTTTGAGTAAATTTAATCAAAGATTGGTTTGAGCATTTATCACTACCTCTCTCTCTCTCTCTCTCTCTCTCTCTCTCTCTCTCTATATATATATATATATATATATATATACATATGTGTATATGTGGATGTAAATGATATGGAATGAATATGCATGTTTGTGTTCGAGCATAATCATGTTCAACTTAGCTGAAATGGTTTTGCTTATCCAAGAATTAAATCTAGCATTCAACTTGATATAAGCTAGAGCTCAACGGTGACTAAGAATCCCTGTAGTAAGCCCTACTTATGTGGGATTAAGCATTTTAGTCTGGGTCGGCTTGTTACACATTATTAGTCCATGTGGAAGTTATTAAGAATAACTTTCAAAAGCCTGATTTAGTAAAATATTTTCCTAATTTTATCATCTATAGTTATCTCTCCCAATTTGTCAATGATAACCTTTAAGGTTTTTCTACGCATTCATCTCAACATCTTCACTTCTACTACCTTAAATTTATATATTTTAAAAAATGCATATAAAGGATTTGGAATAATAAAAGAGCATCCTTAACTTTTTGCATATGGCTAAAAACACACCTATAAATTGGTGAAATAAAAATGCTCCAGATATTTAGTGATTAATCAAGAAACTGCATGAGAAAGTTCCTCATGAGTATGCTATCATATGTATGATAAGGTTACCATGTTAGCGTCAACAATTCACCTAAACTACCATGAGATATCAACATCGAGGGAGAAGCTGTAAGCTCGATCAAGCAGCCCAACATGTGCCGGGAATCAACTCAAGACCTTCATCTTGAAGATAGCCTTTGAGCTGCTCCAAGCAAGGGCATCCATGTTCTCTTCTGCTGATACTGAAGTTAGATTTTGAGTAGAAGAATACTGTTCTTGCTGTAATTTTATCAAATACCAAAAAGAACATGTGCTTGTTTAACTTTGATCATATTGGCGTTTATTGTTGGTATGATATTGGACTTCTTCTCATTCTCTCTAGCTCTTTATATGGTATGAATGTACATACATATACATACATACACATACTTAATTCATCTGGTTGGCATGGTTAATTTACATGAAAGGTCCATATACTAAACCAAATGAGCCAATATTGTTCATGTACAACTCTACCTTGAGAAGCCACCTTGTCGAGAACCCGATCAAGCAAGCCCATCAAGAGTCAAAAGCTGCTGGGTTTCACTTACAATCCTTGACTATACGTAGATAATCAATCAATTGTTAGGCATGTACATGAGATGCTTAAGAGTCGAGAGCCTGTCAAAAGAAAATTCATAAAAACGTTGGTCGTTAAACAAAATATTCCCACAATGAAGCTCACTGATGGCTGCGTTGCCCAGGTGGCCATTGACGCTGGTCTAAGAGTAGAAGAGTTTGAAGAACTGGCTGCAGTGCTGCCAAACCATGCTCCTTGGAGTAACGATGGACTTTACCATCCTGTTGATACGTTATCTTAAGGTACGCAAAGGAAACGTAGTTGCAGGTGTTTTTGAGTATAACCTGAGGCCATCATCTGTTGTCTCATTGCTAAAATCTTCCAAAGCTAGAAGAGACCACCTACTTCTAGTCGCTTTAATGGATCATTGGCTCTCTCTCTACACTACTCGCTATTAATTAAACCATTTTTTAGTCCCTTAATTCTCTTTTGGCAGCTTTCGTGTTGATATGATTGTCGATCTTAACAATGTGACACATTATCTCATTGTCTTTCGCGTTATTTCCCACAAATCCGTTTCTCAAGTTCCCCCGCCCATTCTCATTTTCCTGTGTGTGTTTGTGTGTGTGTGTGAGAGAGAGAGAGAGAGACCAATATAATTGATATTGTGGAAGCATGTGTACGTTCCTCTCAAACTATACCCTCGGGTCCATCGACCCGGATATCACCACTCACCAGGCACCATCCACCAATTAATTATCCGCCACTAACAACCACACATAATAGTAATCAATAACAAACTGAACCTAGAGTTCATAGCAATTATACAGATAGATGATGCCGTGACCATGGCTTCATTCATTTAATATTTTGTTTGAATATATAACCCAACCTAAGAGCCAATCTACTACAAACAAGTATGAAGCTGACCTGGAAGGCCCAAATGTGTTAGAAAGAAAACACTAAAACATGATCCTCTACACATGATACAGCAAAATCAGGCCAAAAATTCATGCACCAACTCGACTTAGTGTGAGATGAGGTGAGATGAGATCCGGATTTGGTTTTATCCCTAGCGTGTTTAAACCCACAATCTCCTTTTTTCTTTTTTGGTTGCAAGAGGAGGCCGAAAGCCTACCACACATGCACCTCATGGGAGTCGAACTCCCCACCAGCAGCATCAGCGCCAAGACACGCTGCCGTTGAGCTCGCCCTGTATCAACGAGTGATACATGCCCTCGTACAGCTCCCATGGACTCGCCGAAGAGGAAGGCCGGGAGATGTTTGTAGGGTTCGCCGCGGCGGACGTGGAGGAAGAAGTGAAGGAGGTGGCGGCGATCTTGTTCATGTCGCCGAGGTAGCAGCGGAGGCCGTCGGAGCGGCCGTGGCCGAGGAGATCGGCGGCGAAGACGGCGTAGCCCCAGCTGGCGAAGTTGATGCAGATCTTTGGAAGAGCCAGCCGGTGTCGGAGCCGTAGCCGTGGGTCATGCTTCCGTCCTGCAGTGTCTGTTCCGTCCTGCTGCGGAAATTGATTGTATTTGAGGTTTTCGGGAGAAAGACTAATTTTTCAGTGTCTGCTCCTTCTCCTTCTCTTCTTGGATTTTTCTGCGTTATGATCCTTCCTTATCCAAGATACAGTTAACGGTCCGGTCCGGTCCGGTCCGGATGGATGCCTGCATACGCCGAGAACCTCTGACCCAGCTACCTACCCCACATTGGAAGTTTTAGCCATCGAATCAATCAAAGTTGAATAATAACAATGGCAAGGAAGAAGGTGGGTACCCAGTCTCGTCTAATTGGGTTTTGAATTGAAAAGTTCTCTATAATGAATCTATTTGGAAGAATAAGCTGAATCGGCAATTCAATCTTTAAAAAAACAATTAAGAACTGATGATTACCCGATTCACACATGAATTCTATTGATGCTGACGAATTCTGACAATGCGATCAAGGGTCCGTCGATTCGCAGTCCCATCAAACAGCCTGCATAAAAGACTCATTTTGCTACTTCTTTGTACATCACCAAATTGTTGTGCAACCCATACAAGGGACAGGTTAATTGCAGGATGGCAACATCTCAGAGCAGAATCCAGAAGTTTTGGCAACTCAATTATGTATGATGGAATCATCAAGCTTTGATCTTTTGTAACTCTGTAAATAGCTTGTGGGTTATGAATGGGGAAGGGTTAGATTGAAGTGCCGATTAGAATCAATGACTCTTAACTGTTCCTTGACGCAGCATGAAGAAGAGGGGCTTAGAAACTCAACGATCAGCAGCTTCAGTATGGTATGAACAAACTTGACATAAACAGGTGGATGAGAACAATTTCAAGCTTAACACAAACCATCCTTGAAATGATGGAAGCGAGTCCGGTCTCTAATGACTATTTTCCTGTTGTATAGTTTAGATATGAGCTTTGTCGCAGCATGGCAATCGCTACACATCCGTAGGTTCTTCACAATTCTGATGGTTGTATCTGGAGCTGAACTTATAAACCCAAAAGCCGGGTCCAGTTTCTCACTGTGACGATGAAGTGCATTCTCTTTTTCCTCCTCACCAAGATCAAGCAGCACTTCTGATATATTGGGTACATACCCTACTAACTTCAATTCTTTGGTCATCTCATCCAACTTCAAGTAAATCCCCTTTGATTGAGGATGAGAGCTATCACTCGCAACAAATTCGTGAACAGTTCCACCCATCTCAATCAAACTACAACCTGGTATCTTCTTTACTCTTTTGTCCATCATCATCGATCGAGCCCTCTGAACATCATCCAATCTATTACAAGTAGCATAGATGTTAGACAGAAGAACATAGACAGCACCATTTTCAGGCTTTAGATCAAGAAGGTGCCTTGCAGCCTTTCAGCAAGTTCTACATTCTTGTGAACCCTGCAAGCACCAAGAAAAGCTCCCCATACAATAGAATTCGGCTTCATCGGCATAATATCTATGAGCTCTAAGGCTTCATCGAGCCTCCCTGCCCTACCAAGAAGATCAACCATACACCCATAATGTGTTACCGGAGGAGAAATTCCGTGATCTTTGACCATGCTAAAGAAGTACTCATTTCCCACATGTACAAGCCCAGCATGAGCGCACGCACCCAGGACACCAATGTATGTGATCTCATCTGGTTCTACTGAAGCAACCATCATTTGTGAGAACAGATCGAGTGCCTCTGCTGCATAGCCATTAACAGCAAGACCAGTGATCATTGATGTCCATGTAAACTTGTCTTTGTGGAGCATACGATCAAAAACGCCTTTTTGCACTTCCAATGCTGCCACATCTTGAATACATGTGTATCAACGCATTCCAGACGTGAACTGATATTGTTTTTCTCTATGTAAAACCTTTACCCATTCTCCAACATCAAGTGCCCCGAGGTGGGCGCATGCAGTAAATATGCTAACATGGTGAACTCATCAGGCTGAACTTCAGCCATTTGCATATCACGGAAAACTGTCAATGCCTCTTTGAACCTGTTGGCCCGGATGTACCCATCTATCATTGCAGTCCAAGATACAAAATCCCTATCAGGCATTTGATCAAATAATGCTCTTGCTTCATCTACATTCCCAGCATTTGTATAACCAGTAACCATGGTTGTCCAAGAAATGACGTCCTTCACCAGCATCTTGTTAAAAATCTCAGCTGCCACCTCCATTCTCCTACAAGCAGCATTTTCCAGGATTAGGTTCATCTTGATGCCACTTTCTCGTATGGACTGATGGACTCTCACTCCACATGTCAAATCTCTTAACTTGGTACAAGCTGAAACCACCGAGACAAAAGTCACAGGAATCGGTTTCACGTTTTCCCTTTCCATGTAGTCGAAAAGAGAAAGTGCCTCCTCATAATTCTTACTCTTGATATTCCCAGCAATCATCGCATCCCAAGTGATAGCATCCCTCTCAGGACTTTTATCAAACAGTTATCGTGCATCGTCCAAGCTCCCAAACCCATAGCACATATGAATCAAAGCGTTCTGCACGAAGGTCATCGAGTCTTTTCTATGATCTGCCCATGAAATGCTTTACCACAATTCGATCCCAATTTTCGATTAAACGCCTTGAGAACGAACGGAAACGTGTAGTTATCCGGCCAGAATCCATTGTTTCGCATGTCTACATAGACGGCGACCACAATTCTCGGATTGTTCCAATGAGAGTAGCATCTGATGACTGTCTTCCATACGAATGTGTTCGGATGGTGATGAATACATATGTTAAAACGAAAAGACAGATTACCGTCACTAATCGAGTCGGAATACGAGCAGTGGAATGGTCAAATGTTGTCAGCAATTTCGCTCTCTGGTTTTGTTCGCATATTACTTAAGTTTTATGAACGTGTTTGGGTTTTGTTAGGCTCGCTCGAACAAGCTGACAAGCTGAACATGAATGGTACCGGCACCAACCAATTGAGATCAGTGTTTAGTGATAGTTCCCTACAGTAATCAAGTTAGACCGAAAAGATCTGGCTGGTACATGGATTTGGATCTGGTTTATGAAAATTTGTACCAAACTTGGCTTCAAATTAACAACTTGATGAGAGGGTAGGTTTTAATTTTAGTAAGCAGGCCCTGTTCAGCCCATGTAAGTCACCCACCTTCTTGGAAGCATTCAGCGAGCGTTTGAAAATTAAAGATTTTGCACCGAGGGTGTTGCCTCAACCGGAGAGTGTTCTAGTGTCATTGTTGATGGTGGGGAGTTTGACTCCCAGAGGGTACGAGTGTGGATGTGTTAGGTTTCGGCCTCCTCTTGTAAGAAAAAGGAGGAGGGGGGGAATTAAAGTTTTTGCTACATGAGAAACAATTTTAGCACTTGCATCTAATCACCAACTACGCGAAAGTTATTCCTTTTGAATGAGAATTTACCAACATTATAGAGACACAGAAGAGCAAAGTGAACTTCATAAATCTGAATTAGGAAAAAGTGGCTGACATGATAGCCTTGAAGATTATGATAAGAAGAAACTTGCAGCAATCAAAAGTTTAACATCCTATCATTTCTTTTTCTCTCTCTCTCATATATATATATATATATATATATATATATATATATATAAAGAGAGAACGTTGTAAATGGACATACCTCCTTCATGCTCAAATTCAAACTATTTGATTTGCATCATGAATGGTGGATATTTGAATTTAAAAAGTAAAAACAGTCTTTGTTCTTTTTGTATTTACATTTGTTGCTTTTAAAATTCAAATCTCAATTATTTATCATGTTGATTGAATGATAAAAATGTTTTAGCATATTTACTTATGGAATATGACAAATCCATCTTTTGCTTTTCGGTGGCACAAATATGATTTAAAAACTTTTTAAAATTTTTTGAAAAATGTACTAAAGGTAATGTTATTATCTGATACTCCTAAATAGCCATGGTCGGGCATAAGTAATGGTCAAGGTCTAATCATTCTCTCTCTCTCTCTCTCTTTCTCTCTCTCTCTCTCTCTCTCTCTCTCTCTCTCTATATATATATATATATATATATATATATATATATATATATATATATATATGTATGTGTGTATACATATATATGTATATGTACATGTATATGTGAGACTCTAAAGCATACTCTACCTATGCGGTGAGACTCTCAAGCATGCACTATATATATGTGGAGAATTTATGGATCATACGGATGAAACCATGTGCTATGGCTCGAATCCGTAGTCTACTGATAGGAGCAGTTGACAATGGAATCGGATTGTTCCCTTCCGTATCTGTGATAGTGCGCAAATCCGGCCCACCGCTACTAACTAGAATATATAGTAGCGGGTAGCTGTGTACGCACCCACCCAACAAGAGGGCGAGAGGAGAGGAGAGCAGTGACGCATGTCTATAGGGTAAACCTCTACCAATAAGGCGCCGTCACGGGGAGTGAAAGCCCACTAACACAACTAGGATTTTGGAGCTATGCGGTAAGCCGCTCCTTGGGCTCTTATAGTGGTAGGGGTGGGGCGCACTACTGCCCTGTGGGAGTAGTGGGTAGTGCTGCTAAAAATCTTCCTTTAGTGTGCCTATGCCTAAACCCACTAACACTGAAGGGATGTAGGGCTGAGGGTAGCGAAAAGATATTAATCTTTCTTTAATCGATTCACTTCGGGAATATTAATATTTCTTCGCGACGCTCAGCCCATTCATTGCACATTATATATATAAGCATACCGTACCTTGGTCGGTCAGGGTTGAGATCCCAGAAACATTGCAATACCTCGAATAGTTTGGCGGTTAAAAGAAAAGCATTGGTGTTCCGGGCAGTGATCCATAAATTCTCTATAATTAAGGTCCCCAGTACCGATTCTTCTACACTACGTGGACTGAGTTACACGGTTTTTTATTTGTTGTGCTGTTGGATCTTGTCTCATGTTAGCATTTGACTCAAAATACAGAGAACTGCTGACAAGATATGCAAGCGAATCTCCTAAATAAGTAATCTGGCGTTGTGACTAAAGGCCAGTCCGGGTTAGCTCAATGGCAGGGCGCTCTAATGCCATTGTTGATGGTGCGGAGTTCGACTTTCAGAGTGTGAATGTGTGGGTCTTGTAACAGAGGAGGGCATAAATAATCCTTTTCTTTTCTGTTAGAATAGGAGGCGGAAGCCGTGCACTCTCCAGAGTAGAACTCCCACCTGCAGCAAGGGTGTCGGAGTTCCCTGCCATTTGAATGATGTACGTTCACACTCAGAGTGTTAGCTCACCTGGCAGCGCACTCAACTCGGGTGATGTTGGTCATGAGTACAACCCCTTGGGCATGCATACGCGGCTTCTACCTCCTATTGTGGCTCTCGGTCGGAACAGTTTGCCTTGTTCCGGGGCATACAGCGCCGACGAGATGTGAACCATAAGCCCTTCTGGAGCCTGCTGCTTCGGCCTTATTGCAGGAGATGCCAATTGGTATTGGATGAATATTGGCTGCACCATAAGGCAGGACGTTGTCGAGCTAACACTAGTAGATGTGGACCATTGTTTGGCTAATTTGTTCTTACAGACGCGTTTAGGATGGTCAATTTATTATGGAATTGAATTTTAAAAGCAATTCGACTCGAAACAATGAATTAATCAACCATCAAATTGTTATGCATTGTCTTGATAATTTTGAAGTTCTAATCCAGTGGACAGAGTCTTGTAGGTTAATATTCAGTTGCTTATTATCAAAGTTTAGTACTGGGGAATGATCCAAACCACTTGTAGTTTGGATCATGTTCAAGTTGTATAACATGTTCAAACACCTAAAACAATCAAAATTAGGACAAAGATTAACGATAGATATTCATCTTCGTGCTAGTAAGCTCACAGCCAAAAGTTATATAATTAAATCATGCCTCGTAAGCATGCTTTGAGTTTAGATCCTGTTGATTCAGCTTCAAGATAAGTTTTCTGTGTCATCTTCTCTTACCGGAGTATCTTCCCCGTCAATTACGTAATCTTGATGAAATAGCTAGCTGAAGATAATGAAAGTCCCTTAAAAGCCGGACTGAATCAAGCCCAAGTTCAGCATCACTTACCAAATAAGAACGACCAAAGTTAACTAGATCATGTCTGATTCTTCAAGTTGTGTGTGTGTGCGCGCGTACGTGAGAGAGAGGTGGAATTTCGAGCTGGTTTCATGGTCAATGGAAGACCCAGAAAATGTCAAAGGGTGTGACCAAGTTGAGTTAAGATGAAATTCAGGTGAGGCAATCCATATAACTCTCAAAAGCATAGCGCCGCATCATCTTCAGTTACCAGCAAGGAAATTTCCATTCCTTTTCCCAATGGAAAGAGCAAATCAACTTCACTTCTCCCAAAACGGAGAAACCTTTTATATATATATATATATATATATATATATATATATAGAGAGAGAGAGAGAGAGAGAGAGAGATTGGTATATGGCTTAAATCCACTTAAACATTAATAGTCAAGATTTGAATTTAAAAAATAAGTACTATTATACTTTTCATACTTCACACTTAATAATGTTTAATGCACATGTGTTTTTAATCGAATTATGAAGATCTTTAAATGGATTTAGGCATGATATATATATATATATATATATATATATATATATATACATATATAAAGTGGTAAATGTATAATGCTTTTAATCTCAAAAATCACAATTACTACTCTCTTTTATATATATATAAAGCAGTAAATGCATGTTTTTCTATAAAAAAATTATACAAAGCAATTTAAATATCCACCATTAATCTCAAAAATCGTAATTACTATTCTCTTATATATATATATTATATTATATATATATATATATATGTGTGTGTGTGTGTGTGTGCCCTCCTTAGTCATTAAATGTGCATGTTACCTAAAACACAAGCACATCTAGCCATGCCTCAAGGTCTAAAGCTAACCGAGGACTAATATTTCCGGCAACACAGCCGGAAACTGATCGATCTCATTCATCCAGGCAGTAGCTATATATATATAGCTTAATTTGGCAGCGTGCGATTGGTTTAATTTATTGCATGTGTGAATCTCATCCATCCAAGGATTCTTCTCCTTTGCAGGGTTGATGGTCTTGAGAGCACTTCCACACTGCACTGTTACACTTGAATCCAGAACCGAATGCTATTTGCCATCTTGTCTATCCCTCTTGATCCTCCCTTTGGCTTCAGTATAAGCCAATTCATACCACAAAGAGCTGCTAGAGGTGTTTCCAAACCGGTAGAGAGTCATTCTAGAGGGCTCCATATGCCCTCCACCCATTCTGAAGAGACAATTTGAGACTAGCATTGATCGGTTGTTGCCAAAATACTCGATGAAGGTTTTCCGGGAGCATTTCCGGTCAACAACGGGCTTGTAGCATGCGAAATCGACGAGAAAGAAGGGGCGGGGCCGTGTCATGAAGTAGAGAGTCGAAAGGAAGACAAGAAGCGTAGAACAGAGAATAACAGAGATGAGATTGTATTGCAGATGTTCCCACAAATCATTCAGATCTTGAAGTGAGAACGCAGAGAGCTGAGTAGCAATGACAATGATGAGAGGGACGAGAAAGATGTACATTCCATGGGAAATAAGATAATGGTAGCCGAGTTTTACGTATTTGAGTTTCACGGACTGCAAAAAATCCGGCAGTTTCTGGGAAGAGGAGAGCCTTTGCGGTGGTTGTGACGGTTGAGTTGTAGGTTCCATTTCTACCATTGTGGGTGACGACACCCCTAATGCAGGATATCACAGAAAATCTAGGACGCAAAGTCAACTGAAGTTTGTAGGTGTGGTTGAAAACAGTATAGATTTGAGAATCGTGTGCCAAGAATAAAACGGTATGCCGGAAAATGGTAGTTCTTTTTCTGATTACGGTATTTCAGAAACAATCACAAAAGGAAGAGATTGGAAACCTAAAGGCTCTCTTTGAGGATTACAGAGAGAGAGAGAGAGAGAGAGAGAAAGAGCTATTGATCTGTGATCATGGTAGAGAAGGCAATGCTAAGGACGGAAAAAGGAGACAGCCAAAGTGGTTCAAGCCGCATGACGGAGAAGACGAAAGAAAAGGAGGAAGAAGAAGCGGGGGGTCCACGACGTGTGGGGACGAGCCAACCATGTACACCCTGACTTTCCTCGCCAATAACCCACGCCTCACTCCCTACGTAGACATTGCACCGGTTTGAATCGGAACCGGACCGATGTTAGAACCAGTCGAACCGTCCCGAAATACAACCGGATTCATAAACCGGCCAGTTTGATTATGGTTCCACATATTTGAAAACCGGTTCGTTAACCAACTTTCCAAACCAATTCAAACCGATGGGTTGAGATCGTCGGTCCTAAACCGTGCAAAATCGACGGTTTCAAAACTTCATCATCCCACCATGCTGCGCAATCATATATATATATATATATATTTGAACTTTAAAAGAAGTTCAAATTTAAACAGGTGAGTACCATTTGATTCCCACGGTCGCATGGCTATGCCTGACAACTTTACCGACAGACTATCAAAATATCCTATGTTAAAGTTATTTTAATTTTTTTAAAATAATTTTAATATATATCATATATCATTATAATATATATTGTTCATTATATAATGTTGGCTGTCAACCATCTTATCAAGTCATAGTGGCATGTCCATTGCTGAAAGTGTCAGTCATCATCTTGAAGTGAAATGATGGTAAAAAATAAAATTTTAAATTATAATATATTATGTTATGAGATATGTTAAATTATAATATATTATGTTATATCATAAGTTTTTTTCTTTCTTTTTTATTTGAATCGAAAATAAAATCAATACCTCAAATAAATAATAAAAATACTTTAAATCTAAATACTCTACCAAATCATTCCAACCTTTTTTAAATCGATTTCGTTTTTTTCTTTTTTTATCAGATTCAAAAAATTATAAGATAGTAAATAGTTTAATATCATGCACTAAATCTAGTTTTAAGTCATGAGTTACTGAAAAATAGTATAAGACAGTGGACCGTAAAGAGAAAATCTAAAACAAAAAAGGAATTTCAAATATCAAGAATATCAAGATAATTTTTAGATTTTAGTAGAAATAAAATCAAAATCACAAAAAAAAAGTTGTTCATATCTATTATGTTATCAACCCTTGAATTGATTGGATTTCGATTTACTCAAAACCAGTCATGTCTGCCTACGTATGTGATCACGTTTTGCTAGTGTGGATTTTGGATCTTGTATATATTACTAGATTCATATCTACAAGGACGCTGAAAAATGTATTATATGAAGATTTTGGTAAATAGGCTGAAGCCCCACCTTGCCGATTTTATAGTGGAGAGGGAAGACAGGTTGGCATAGTGGCGCATCCCAATCCTGTGGTGGCGTGATTGAGAGGCCTCCGCTGCAACTTAGGTTGTTTTTACACGCAGAGCTGATAGTGGTGACTACCCTACTCCTCACATGCACAAACAGTAACGGATTCATGATTTTTTTTTGAGACTTGTACTTCATGCGAAGATTATTTGTATTTTATGTTTTCAAAATACTTGTATTTTCTTATACACGAATAGACTAAAGAATTTAATCTATAATATAGAGAGAGAGAAAGAGAAATATAATACTTGTATTTCTCTCTCTCCTGTGTTGTTTTGATCCTCGCCTCACTCTAAAGTTTTTCACCACTGCATCATGTCCATAATATATATATATATATATATATATATATATAAAGAAAGAAAGAGAAAGATTAGTCCTTATAAAATATTTCAAGTGAAGTCATGCCTCACATCACCCTAAAGTGAATCCACCTCCGCATTGCATAAACCAAATTTTTTATAAAAGTCAGCTACAAGAGAGAGAAGAGAACCGGTTCGCCTAGAACTTAGAACCATCGGTTATGGGTCAATTTTGGTTTGGGTTCGGAATCACGTCAAACCGGTAATTTTATAAAAAAAAATTGTTTTTATAATTTTTTTAAAAAAAATACCAGAACTGCCGGTTCTGGTTCCAGTTTACTAAAAAGGGTGAAACCAGAACCGAACCAGGTGGGTCCTGTTCTGGTTCTGGGTCCAGCCGGTTCCTAACTAAAACCATACCGGTTAGGAACCGGTCATGTTTAGAAGGATTTGGATGAAATTATATATATAGATATAGATAGATAGATAGATAGAGAGAGAGAGAGAGAGAGAGAGAGAGATTGCATTCTGAATGCAATTTCTAAGTGACACTTATGCGTTATGCGTGTGTTTAGGCTTTGGCCTCTAAAAATAAAAAAGATGGTCTAATTTTGATTTTTGGAGTACAATGCCAATTTGACACAAGATCAAGCACAACATCAACCAAGAATCCACGTGGTCGATTCCACTTAGTATTGGAGAATGCTCGGTTTTTGGTTTGGTGGGTTTGGTTTCTGTACTTTGATATGAAACCTATTGATCCAACCTGACTTTCCATTAGGATCCACAAGTTAAATGTAACAACATTTAATAAAATGATCTTTTGCAGTATCGTGTTATTGCCCGTGTTCCCTTGTACGATCATGCTTGATTTTTTTCCTCGTGATAAACATAAAAAAAAAAAGAAGAGATCATGTCTGGATCTGCTATCAGCATCTCAAAATCAGATTTGGACCTGAATCGTGGACAGGTCTGATGCATAGTGATGTAGTTGAATACTAGGGATCCGATTCAAGTTGTAGTCAAGTATGACCAAACTTGAGATAGTTGGATCTTGGATACTGGGGTTCAAAATTTAGATCCAGAGATGGAAGATGGAAAGCAAAATTTCCAAACTCTGGTGCAAACGGCTGCTGGATATACTTTGTATGGTCCGGAGTCAGAGACTAACATCATCACCAAAATCCAGATCCAATTTTTTGCAGACCCAGTTACTGAAACCCAATTATTCGGCTTAGAAGGCAATTCTTTTCCTGAAATTCTGCATTTCTTAACATGTTCATCGAGAAACCATAGATCTGGGTCGCGCACACACATACAAAAAGAAGGCTAAACATATAACTATCTTGCATTTCAGATTTTTGGGACACCTATTAGATATTTTTTAATTCAGATGCACCCACAATCAGTGGCAGATCTAGAAAATAGTGTTGGAAGGGGCGACACATACTTCATCATGTTAAGAGGGAGAAGCATGAATCTCAATCATATATTCACTATAAAACTTAGGTTTTATTGTAAATTTTCAAAATTTCAGAGGCAGCGACTGCCCCCCACCCCTCCATGTAGATCCGCCATTGCCCACAATGGTCCAGTTCCGGTTCAAACTCAGATTATTCCATGGGTCTCGGCTTGGACCTGGACGCAAAGATGCATATTATGACACTCAGTTGGATAAACTAATTTTCAACTTCACCAATAATAGGAAGTGGTCAGACTCGCAAACAAGGCGAACTGACCGATAGAGCTCATTCATCAACTCAAAATCTTCTTCATGAGCTGAAGCACCAGATGAGCTGCAAGTTAAAATTGAAACCAAATCAAAAATTTATTTAACAAAAGAAAACACTGTAAAATTAAAATTTGATCATTTAGAATTAACTGGGTTAACATGCTTTTCTACAATATATGATGAAACCTATATGAAACTTGTAGAAATTAAGCCCAACAGACGACACATAGTTCATGATCAGCTCATACAGCTTAGCGAAACAGGTTCTATCATGAACCAAACACGAATGAGCTCATCATAAGCTGAACCACGAGCTCATAACCCCTTTAACTATAAGAATCCGACAAACGCACATGGTAGCCGTTTTGGCAACATCACTTTCTTGGATAATTTAATTGGTCATTGCCAACCACATAACATACATTCCTTCTTTTTCTCGCAAATGTTTGTAGCGTATAGAAATCAAAAGAGCCACACAAGCAACATAAAAAAGAAACCAATAACCTTTATCGCCAGCATTATTCTGTTCATGAATTTATTCCGAGTAAGTTAAAATCCAAAATGTTTACTTTGAACGTGAATGTCTGGCCAACAATGGACCCAGGTGCAGGCTAAAGCAGCCAGATAGGTACTCCCCCACTCTTCCATTGCTTGCACCTTCTGCTTAGTTCACTATCTTTATCCATCCCCTCATACACACACACACACAAAAGGGGACTTCCCCACTCTTCCATTGCTTGCACCTTCTGCTTAATCCACCATGTATATAAATTTGGAGAGAGAGAATGGGTGGTGCTAAAAGAATGTCATCCAGGAGCTTAAGAGCAAGATAAAAGAAATTAGCAATGCGGTTGCCGTAAATCATAAATTGATGAGTGGCACCCAGATCTCAGGACTGCTATTATTACATAGATACACATACAGATATACATACATACACACAAACATAACTGCGATCACATGGGTAGTACTTTATCGTGATCTTAATTATCTAATTAAGATTCTCTCACACCACATATCTGGAGCACGAATAGTTCTACAAAGTATTCGTTGAGCCCGTCTTCCTGACTAAAATATCCACTCAAAATAAGAAAGAAAACACAATAGAAACTAGCATACAGCCTGCGCATCCGGAAAGCAAAATCAGGAAGGTGAAGTTTAGCTATACAGTTTGTATGAACTCCTTGCGTCATACCTGGGTTCAAATTCAAAAGAGCACGATCATGTTTTATAGATAAATCAATTAAACTTGTATTCAAATGAAGCATAACGGAAATGGCAATAGATCATAACATTTCAGAATCAATGAGCAGCATGACAGGCGTTTCTGAAATATCATAAGGTGGGCATCAAACTGATCACAAAAGTAACTGTCAAAGAAAGCATGTACGTCAGATGGACAGAAGACAAAGGACAGGAAGTACGTTAAACAACAGACACCACATAAGAGAAAAATCAAAGTGGTCCAAATTTCATACTGAGCTGCTGTTGCTAGCTCGTACTATCAGTCTTTGTTTCTCAATGTAAACGATCATTGGTTTTCATGGGGGTGCAGCCAGACGGACAAAATTGGACGACTAAGGTTTCTTGTTAGCAAACTCCTTGATTAGGCCTTCCAAGGATTGCTCCTTTTGAATGCTTTTAACCCACTGAGCATCAATACGGACATCCTCAATGCATTGCTTGAGTCTCCTTGCAAATGAAGGTAAAGTGCGAGTTTTGAAAAAAGCTTCAATCTCTGATGCCTTCTCCTCACTTGAAAACTGGAAAATGGATGGGGAAGAAAAACAAAATTAAGGTACAAAACCGCCAGAAAAGAAATGGTTCTGTTCACTGAAATGAAATTTAATACAGAATCGATGCACTGAGAAACCTTGGAGACAACAGCAGAAACGAAACTAGAAATAAGAACTCCAGAGCCCCATCTCTCAGCAATGCAATCCCATTTATCCTGCATTTCGCACAAGGAGAAAATCTTGTTATCTTTCTGCAGTTAATATTGCTGATACTTGAACATGAAGTCGGTTAGTGACGTGTCAATATTGGAATTCGTATCATATTAAATATATGTTTCAGATGTCCATCTTCAGAGGTAAATATAATAGCCAGATTATTCTCTCTTTTTTCTTGAGTGCCAGATTATACTTTTTTCAAATAAAAGGCCCAGAACACATCCATGTTTGCTTTACAGCTACTATTAGTTAGCATGCCGAGTATCCCTCAAAACACAGGTGTTATTTATACCTTCTACTCCTAGAAAATGCTAATGTAGTAAAAGAATCGGTTGACATGATAAATTCGATTCATGATCCTCCCTCCGAGAGAAGGGATCCAATCAAACTAGTACAAACTACAAAGTGATAAGGAAAAGTTCAATTGAATGTGGTCTAAGCTGAACTGCCTGAGCCAAAAAAAAGAAAAACTAGCAGGTTCACACAAAGTGACAAGGAAAGGCCAAACCACCCAGGCCAGCCAAGAAAAGGAAAGTTTGTATGCAAACTAAGAGATTGAGTTGTCTTCTGATTTCTTATAGGGTGTTTAATGAAAAGGGGGTATTGTCAGAACTCCTAAGAATAAAAAACAGTTACAGGCTTGTGCTCTCATTCACTTCCCAAGAACTTTCCTCTTTTCCTTTTCTTGAAAGGTAATATAGGAACTCATGAGTAAAAATAGAAAGAGTTTCAGATCATAGTTAGCACACGTAAGACCAATTGTCACATAAGTTGTCCTTGAGACAGCTCAAAATGTGGTCCCAGTAATTTGGCTGAGCAAAATGCATACGTCTTTACTCTCAGCCACAGAATAGGGCATGGGACAAAGACTATAATATGAAATCAAAGTAGTCAAACTCCATACAGACAACAACAGCAACTAAGCCCTTTCCCATACTAGATGGGGTTGGCTACATGGACTCTTGGTTTCCATAGAGCATGATCTTATTCGATGCTAAGAGTTAACTCAACAAAAACTAGTTCATTCTTTATTGATTCCTTCCAACACTTTTGTGATCTTCCTCTTCCTCTTTTAACATTTTCACCATCTAATTTCTCACACCTTCTTACCAGTGCTTCTTTTGGTTGCTTTTCCACGTGTCCAAATCATCTTAAATGATTTTCTCTTATTTTATCATCTATTGTTTACTCTTGGTGTCACTCTTAATTTTTTTCTGATAACTTTTTTACTAAACGATCTTTCTTTGTATGACCATACATCCATCTCAACATCTTTATTTCTTCCACAAACATCTTTTGTACATATTGATAATTAATTGCTCAACACTCATAACTATAAAACATAGTGGGTCTAAATTGCTGCTCTATAATATTTACCTTTCAACTTTAATGGTATCCTCCTAGTCACATACAATACCTAACATATCTCTCCATTTTAACCAACCTACATTAACTCTATGCATAGCTATCTCCATCAATTTTTCCATCACTCTTAAAAGTTGAACCTATGTATTTAAAACTTTCCTTACTTTCTAAGTCTGAAGTAACCAAACGATCAAACTTGCATTCCATATATTTTGTCCTTGTTCTACTAAGTCGGAAGCCTTTACTTGTTAATGTTTCTCTCCATAGTTCCAGTTTCAAATGACTTTTGAAACTATAGAGAGAAACATTAGAAAGTAAAGGCTTCTGACCTAGAACAAAAACATAATATATGAAATGAAAACATGCAATTAACTATATCAAATGCCAACCAAAACTAAATGAAGATGTACACAGTACATGAGAGAAAGATAAATAAAAGAAGATAACTTTGTTAAAGGAAGAGGAAAACAAATTAATTTGAGAAAGAGAACACAGCTTGGAAAATTCTTTGCTAATTGTCTTTTGGAAAGGCAATTAAAGAATAGCCAGAACAATTGAATAATTCTCAAGGATGAAGCTAAGCCGAACCAAGTGAATATATTGATCATGATAGTTTAGGAAGCTAAAAGTTTTTCCCAGAGCACTGTCACGCTTGTGAGTGCAATATATATTCACACCAACATGCTAAATTGCTAATCAGTCATCCCCTAAAACACTGAAACGAGCAGCAAGATTGAAAGAATGATGTACCTGCAACCACTGCCAAGCAATTTCACGCCCATCCTTTGTTATTCCTGCAAGCCCGTAAATAGCATCTTGGCTACGAACCTGATAAATGACATTTTGCATTATCTCAATCAAGCAAAAGCCAGCTGCTTTGTAAATCAAATAAAGAAATAACTTGATCGTAAGTACCTCAGATGACAGGACAAAATTCAAAGCCTCAAGCACCATATCAGGATCAGGAGAGCATGCTAGTGAACCTGAGAAAAAAATTGAAAGAAGCAAATTATTTAGAAGTTTGCACAGAGGCATTGCTTATATTAACCTAACCAAGTGACTCACTCAGGATTCTGTCCTTCTCTTGACTTAAATCTGTCTCCCTATAAATTCGTAACAGTGCTTCATAACCAGACCTATTTGATGCACTGACATTTTGCATGATGGCGATGTATGCTGCCTACAGAAGAACAAGAGCACATCCACATTACAACATTACACAGTAGAATATATGCCATCATGAAAAGAAGAGGAGGATAACCTTTCTTGTATCAGGTGGTAGAAGTGGTGAGTTTCTGTCATCTAAGAAAGTATTGAAACGTGTTTGAGCTTCACTCTGTATTGTGTTATCTCCAAATAAAGCTAAGGCTTTCAGTACCTCCCCTCGCAACATTGCATCGGTATGGCTATCACTTGATCTTGGCTCCCAACCCAATTTCCTACATTCAAAACCAAAAATTCAATCACAAAGGGGGAAATGGTATCATTGACAAGAAATGGATTGCAATGGCATAGACATGTTTCAACATTAACCTCATTAATCTATTACAGATTTGAACAAAGGAGGTGGTTAGGAAAACAAAATTATGGTGCACAGCTAACTATTTTGCATCACTACCAAAGGTACAAATCGTTTAAACATATACAATCTTCAAAAGAAAGTTAAAATGTTCCCCAACACTAAAAATAAGAGACCAGAGATTCAACAGAAAGGGGTCACATGCATTCACAGGGTAGAGAATGTAGAATAATCAGCATTCACAAGAGAATAGATGCGAATCAAGAAGAAGAATTGGGAATTAGGGTTTCATCCTCCCTTTGACAGCCTGCAGTCCCTCTCTCCCTTTTTCTTTCTTATTATTGTGGTTGACTGACCACTAGGTTTTATAATATAGGATGTAAAGGAAAAAGATGCAATTGCCCCTAATAAGTGCCCCTAATTTAAAGTACCATTAAAAACCAATTCAAAGAAAACAGGCCTAACTCAATACATAACCCATAAAGACTAACACATACTCGATTTTAATACTCCCCCTCAAGTTGGGACGAAGATACTTTGAGTCCCTAACTTGCTAAAGAGTTTTTCAAGTCTTCCTTTCCCTAAGGCTTTGATTAAGAAATCAGCACATTTTTCTTATCGAACATATATTATTGGAATGATTTCAAACTTTACTTTATCTCTTATGATGTGACAATCTATTATTTCAATATGCTTCATTCTCTCATGATATATTGGATTTGTAGCTATTTGGATCACACCCTGATTGTCACAATAGAATAAATTGACCCTTTAGTGTGGGTACCAAGTTCTTCAATAGGGATTTTAGCTAGATTGCCTCATAGACTCCAAGGGTTATCGCTCTATACTCTACTTTTGCTGACTCTTGAAATTCATGGGTAGAGTACAGCGGATAATCGATAATGCAAACAATAAGAAAACTAAAGAGTAAAATGAGAGATTCGAGGAGGGGGCAGGCCCTCTAATGGAGGTCGCCCCCTCTCACTTTCTCTCTTTCTATTAATCAGACTTTTAACCCTAATACAAAACATTCAGTCCTTATATAATGGATTAATAAATATAAAATGACCAAAATACCCATAGTACTATGGGCAATTACAATAATACCCAAATATCAGAAATTACACAACTAACACTAAAAACAACATATACATATATTCTTACATCCCCAAAGTTGGGAGAGATACTTTGAACTCCAAACTTTCCAAAAAACTGATTTTTTCTTCACCACACGTGCACCAATGATCTCTATGAGGTTTTTTTCAATCAATTTGAACAATAAAAAATACATGGGTAGCACACGACCCTTCTATGGGTGTCAGTTGTTTCCTCTCTTTCTTCTTATCCATTAAGTGAATGGACGGCTACACTTCAAAAGTCATGTTTTTCTCCTCTTGAGAAAGAGGATCTTTTATGGTAGGAGGTATTATCTCCACCATACGCACTTCAAACGGCTTTTTCTATGCCCCCTCACATGGTGATTATTGTCGGTGTGTTGTTGAGTGTCCTCTCTCTACCACTCAAATAACATAATACATATATATGCTCATACTAGTTGGTTCTCTGCCCCTTCACATGGTGATTGCAACCACTTTTTCCAACCCTCTTGGTTGTTACTTCAACAACTCAAGGTTTTAATTTTCATGCTTCTTGCTGATACTACCATATTCCATAAGAAATAATGCATTTGCCTCCTCTATAATTTGATTTTCAACATATGTGGTGATAAAAGACTGATTTTTTGCACTCTATCTTTTTCTTCTTTGTGCATTTCTGTTGTTTTGAAACTTTGGTTATGGGGATATAAACGAGGAAGGTAGGGAGATTTTAAATTTTGCTATGTCATTTGATCTCTTTATAGTCAATACAATCTTAAAAAAACGAGATGAACATTTAATTACTTATAAGAGTAGCTTATCACAAACACAAATTGATTACTTTATTTGTAGAAAAAAAGATAGAGCGTGTTGTAAAGATTGTAAGGTAATTCCAGGAGAAAGCTTAACCACCCAACATCGACTTTTAGTTATGGATTTACAAATAAAAAAATGGATAAAGAAGAAAAGAGTGCATCGAGCTATTTGGACTAAATGGTGGAACCTCAAAAGCGAGAAAGAAGATATATTTAAACAGAAAGTCCTTCAAGGAGATGTTTGGAATTATGTTGGCACACCCTGTGATATGTGGAACAATATGGCTATACATATTAGGAAAGTGGCGAAAGATGTGTTAGGGGTATCTAAGGGAGGTGTACCGGCACAAAAAGAAGCTTGGTGGTGGAGTGAAGTAGTACAAAATAAAATAAGGCAAAGAGGGCATGTTACAAATTATATTATGCTAAGAAAACTAGTGAAACTTTAGAAGCTTATAAGAAAGCAAAGAAGGAAGCAAAAAAGGCCGTTAGTGAAGCAAAATCTAAGATTTGGGAGGACTTATATAAAAAACTCAACTCAAAAGAGGGTGAAAGAGATATTTTTAGGATAGCTAGGGCTAGAGATAAGAAAACTAAAGATCTTAATTATGTTAGATGCATAAAAGACGAGGATGAAAAAATTCTAGTGGCAAATGATGATATAAGAAATAGATGGAAAAACTATTTTATAATCTTTTTAATGAAAATAAAGATGTTAGGATTAGTTTAGGAGATTTAGCCAAGTCAGAAAAGTATATAAACCACAATTTCTACCGACGTATTCAAAAGAATGAAGTCAAAGAGGCTCTTAAACATATGAAGAGTGGTAAATCGGTAGGACCAGATAATATTCCTATAGAAGTTTGGAAAATACTAGGAGAAATAGGAATCACTTGGCTCACAAGACTATTTAATGAAATATGGAAAAACCAAAAGATGCCCGAGGAATGGAGAGCAAGTACACTTATACCCGTATATAAGAACAAGGGAGATATTCAAAATTGTGCGAATTATCGAGGTATCAAGTTAATGAGTCATACTATGAAATTATGGGAAAGAATTATCGAACGTAGGTTAAGACAAGTATCAAGTACAACAGAGAACCAATTTGGATTTATGCCAGGTAGATCTACTATTGAAGCGATTCACCGTTTGAGACGTCTTATGGAACATTTTAGAGCAAAAAAGAAAGACCTTCACATGATATTTATTGATCTAGAAAAAGCTTATGATAGGGTACCGAGGGAGGTTCTTTGGAGAACTTTGGAAAAAAGAGGTATCCCATTGACATATATTAACCTTATAAGAGACATGTATGATGGTGCAAAAACATGTGTGAGGACTCATGAAGGAACGACAGACTTCTTTGAAGTTAATATTGGGTTACATCAAGGATCAACTTTAAGTCCATACTTATTTATAATGGTGATGGATGAGTTAACAAAACATATTCAAGATGAAGTACCTTGGTGTATGTTATTTGCAGATGACATTGTATTAGTGGAGGAATCTAAGGAAAAAGTTAATAGAAAATTAGAACTATGGAGCGAAACATTAGAAAACAAAGGCCTCCGACTTAGTAGAACAAAGACAGAATATTTGGCTAGTTCAGAGGACATAGAAATTAAAATTGGCACACATTGCATTCCCCAAAAGGAAAGTTTTAAATACTTAGGGTCAATTTTTCAAAGTGATGGAAGAATTGATGGAGATGTTACACATAGAATTAATGCTGGTTGGTTAAAATGGAGAGGAGCATCAGGTATTCTTTGTGATAAGAAGATACCATTAAAATTAAAAGGTAAATATTATAGAGCAGCAATTAGGCCTGCCATATTTTATGGTTCTGAGTGTTGGGCAGTTAATCATCAACATGTAAAAAAAGATGTCTATGACAGAAATAAAGATGTTGAGATGGATGAGTGGTCATACAAGAAAAGACCGTATACATAATGAGGTTATTAGAAACAAATTAGGAGTGACACCAATAGAGGATAAAATGAGAGAACATCGTTTAAAATGGTTTGGACATATAGAAAGAAGATCAAAAGAAGAACCTGTAAGAAGGTTAGAAAAACTAAATTTGGAAAGTATTAAAAGAGGTAGAGGACGACCACAAAAGTGTTGGAAAGAAACAATAAAGAATGATCTAGCTTATTGGGAGTTAACTGCTAACATGGCACACGATAGGGATCTGTGGAAACAAAGAATCCATGTAGCCGACCCCGTCTAGTATGGGAAAAGGCTTAGTTGTTGTGCATTTCTGTTGTTTTACGAAATAAGAAAACATTCATCACGTACTTCATATTTTCTACATCTTTTCCTTAATTTTCTAGCCCTTTTGGTTGTCCATTTTCAAGCAACCTTCTTTGCTGCAACACTTTTCAGCAACCTTCATGGTTGCAATATTCTTCAACTCAACCTTCATGGTTGTTCATTTTCACCAGATTCATGGTTGGGACAATTTTCGGCAGCTTTTTGGTTGCAACAACTCTTCAATTCAGCCTTCATGGTTGTCCTTTTTCAGCAGCTTCATGGCTACAATAAACTTTTATCATCCTTCATTACTGTTTTTCCTGCAACTTTCATAGCTAAAAATTTTTGCAACCTCACTGGCTGCAAATAAAAGCATTTCTATAGTCCTCATGACTGCAATCTTCAGCATCCATCTCTTTTCTGTAAACTTACGAGAATCGGCAGATTAGAGACATTCCATCCAATCTGCCCACAACTAAGCATCGGTGCCCCTACACAACAAACAATCTGCAACGATTTTAGCAACTCCAGGAAATTTGAACTCTATGAACCCATAGTGTTTAGACTTTCCTGTCTTTTTGTTTCTTAACACTCGCAATCTCTTTATCTATCATATAATTTTCATCTGCAAACATTTCCTGGATTCCCTGTTTATGTTAAAATAAATCTCGCCTACATCTTGATGTTGTTGTTATAGAATTGTTGTAATGACACTTGCTACCACTTTCCATTGGCATGCTCATTGAAGTTTCCAGTAATCCATCAATCTCCTCAATGTCGCGTTGACCACCATTATCATAAGCATCTTCAACATTATCAATGCCAAGCAAATCATCAGCTGCCTCATCTTCAGTAATCTTCTTCTTCTTCCTCCTCTTAGATGAGTCCTTTTTATTCATATAGAACTCGTGAAATACAATATTCTAAGGGGGAACTTCTTCGGCTAGTGACAACATTTCTGGCCCTACAATATGCTTGTTCATCTCTAGCTTTCTTGCACGTGCAATTTTGGAACCACCATGTAAACCTTATATGATGTTCACCATCTCAATCTCTGCTTAACATCTCTGCTTCGCTTGATTTCTGGGCAGCCATTTGTTGTTGGAGCCTATTAAATGCTTCCTTTTTCTTCTTCCAACTGCGACAAATCTTGCTCTTCGTTTCCTTCATCTTAAGTTTTGCCAATTCCACCTCCGATTTGGGGAATGCATCTTTCGATGCAAGAGTCTCTAGCCGCTGAAAGTTTTCAGGATTCGATGTTATATTAGCAATAAGAATCATCATTTTAAGTTCGCTGAAACCACTGCAGTCCGTAGAAGAAAATCTCTGGATCTAGGCAGCACAGTAACATCAGTTGCAGTTGATGTATGAACACAACCTAGTGTTTCTGTTTGAGGCACACACTGTACACGATGAACACCCTTTTCTGGCCCCACGGTGGGTGCCAGATTCATACTTCAATTTGCTATAAACACGATTTCTTTTAATTTCCATCACATGTCGTATAACCACCTTTTTCTGTAACAACTTTTTTTATGCACATGATAACAACTTTTTTTATGCAGATGATGGGCAACCGTTACTTTTGGATTTCTTTTCCACAAAATCAGGAATGTAACTATCCATAGTTACCTTTCTGGTTTGCTTTCCCACAAAATCTGAAAAGTAACTTTCCATAACTACCTCTCTGGTTTGCCTTTTCCACAAAAGCAGGAAAAGTAATTTGTAACTTACTTTTTCAGCTCCAACATTTGATATTCAAAACTTGAAATTACCTTTTTTTTCCAAAAAATCAAACCTTTCTTTCCAGAATTTCTTGTTACAACTTTTGAAAAATCTGGAAACGATGGTTCAGCCACCATCGTCACTTTTGGCAACCCATTTGTTCTTCCTTCTTCGTCATCTCTTGTAATTACCTTTCCCACAATCTACTATTTCTTTCTCCCCCCTTTTTTTTCATCATTTGATGTCGATGAACTTAAAATATATACTTTGAACTCTTAGAATGGATCTTCTTTAGCAACCATGGATGGTGATCCTCAGGAGGCCCATTTTCAGATGATTTTTCAATATTGTATTCTTGAAAGAGAACATCATAATCCTTATCTCCGAGGAGATATCCATTCTCCGTAACTGATAAGTCTTCCTTTCATTGGTCAATGGCAGAAATCTCTGGAAAACAATTTTCCATGCGCCTTCTAATAGCAGAAAATTATGTTTGATGACATATGCTTGAAGCTTATCGTGAAGGCTGCAGAAATGGCTCAGCTTTGCACTCCAGGGCGAGCTGGAAGAGTTCAGCAGAGACAAAATGCTTTCCAGCAGATTCAGCCATATGAATTTGTTACTGGTTGATCCCTTATTGTAACAGAATCTGGCGCATCCTTTTAAGCCTTGATGTTTTCATCGACCATTTCAACTTGATTTTCAGTGCCTTGTGCTAATCTTTTTTTTCTAGCATTGACAGTTGAGAAAGTATCCTCTAATTGGGTTCCTCACTCAAAGCAAGCGAAAAAACAATTCTTTGCCAATAACAAATCTCCTTTCTTCCAAAGGTAATTGCCCAAACACAAACAAACATCAGAAAGAGAAGGATTCAACTTGACGCCACTGTAAGTCATATAGAGGAAACCATCCTCATCTTTGTCCTCATCTTTGTACTCCTCATAGATTACTGACATCAAGGAACCGGTGGGTGGTAGCACATTTTTAGTGAAGACAAAGATGGCTTTCTCAACACTTAACTTTATTCTCTTCCGAACGACATAAACAAATTTTTCTTATTAATCTCTGGTATATCACTCCTATCTGCCTTCTCGATAATGACTGGGATCCTGTCAGGATATTTCTCCCTGATATATGCCTGCCTTCTTTGAAGAGGATGCTCCAGCTTAAACAAAGAATTTGTCACGGTGATGACGTCCTCCTTTCTCTCTCAGGATGCCACCACCTTCTATAATGCAAAAATAGAGTGCAGTGGATAATCGATAATGAAAAAAAAAATGAAGAGTAAAATAGGAGATCAGAGGAGGGGGCAAGCCCTCCAATGGAGGCTGCCCCCTCACTTTCTCTCTTTCTATTAATCAGACTATTAACCCTAATACAAAGCAACCTTATATAATGGATTGTTAAATAGAAAATGACCAAAATGCCCTTAGTACTATGGCAATTACAATAATATCCAAATATCATAAATTATACAACTAACACTAAAAACAGCATATACAAACGACCTTGCCAGTTGCCACTACATTTTGCCTTTTACTTTTCAAAGAGACTATATTGCCTCCACCATCATTAGATACCCTAAGGTTGACCGTCTATCATCACCAGAACCTGCCCAATCTGCATCTATAAATACCTTCATATTGAGATGATCATAAGTTGTATACAATAGGCCATTTCTTGGAGTGCGCTTCAAGTATCTTAAAATTTGTCTCACAACATTCATATGAGATCTGGTAGGATAGTGCATAAACCGACTTACCATACTTATAACATACAAAATATCTGGGCGTGTAATCCAGGCTCCCGCTATTGAATATTTGATAAACTATGAACTACGAAAAATCGATACAACACCAATAGAAGAAACAAGATTGGAGATGCATCCCCTCCTCCTGTATGGTGGTTGTCTCTCTCTTGTCTTATTTCATCTTATCTCTAATGGATGGCTGCCCATTAGGTTACTCAAAAACTGTTATACCCTTAATAAAATGATTTTTAATAAAATACCTTCAAAAACAAAAAATTTCAGCACACTTTAGCTATGACCTTAAAATACTTTAACTACGACTAATCTAGGTCCTATCTCAACATCCCCCTCAAGTTGGAATGAAGATACTCTCAGTTTCCACCTTGCTAAGAAGTTTCTCTAGTCTTCCCTTTTCTAGGGATTTGGTAAAGAAGTTTGCACACTGTTCTTTAGATTTTACATATATCATCTAGATGATTCTTGATTTTACCATATCTCTTATAAAGTGATAGTTTATCTCGATGTGCTTTGTTCTTTCATGATACACCATATTAGTTGCTATATGAATTGTTGCATGATTGTCACAGTAGAATATAATTGATTCCTTGGAGTGTGTACCAAGTTCTTGTAGTCAGGATTTTAGACAAATTGCTTTTCGATGAACTTGCTACTATAGTCCATTTTTTTTTCCATGAGATTATGTTACCACCCACCATAGTTAGGTACCTCGATATAGACTTTCTATCATCGATTGATCCTACCCAGTCAGCACACAATAGATTGTGAGTTGTATACATCAAACCATTTCTAGGAGTGTATTTCAAGTATCTTAATATTTTTTATCTCACCGCATTTATGTGAGATTTAGTAGCGCAATGCATAAATCGATTTATCATACTTCCAACATAGGAGATATCTAGGCGTGTGATGGTCAAATATATAAGTTGTCCTCCTAATCTCAATGGTTCATAAGTATTGGCACTTAATTATAGGTTGTTTTCCATGGATACACTTGCTCGTTTACATTCTAACATCTATCTCTCGATAAGTCTAGAGTATATTTCCTTTGAGTTAGGAATATGCCCCTTGAATTCCTTATACTTCAATCTCTAAGAAATAATGAAGGGGTCCCATATCTTTCATATCAAACAAGGAAAGTAGTTGACCTTTTAACTGCCTGATTTCATTATCATTGTCTCTAATGATATAATATCATATTGATAAACCACCAAGATTCAAATGCCTTCACCTTTCCTCGTGAATCGTATAGTCACTTACACTTCTTGTAAACCCAAGATTGGTGACTCCATCGTTGAATCATTCAAACCATGCATTAGGTGATTATTTGAGCCCATATATTGCATTCTTGAGTTTACATACCCTGACATTTGTATCATCGCATGTCTAAGGTGGTAAATCCATATAAATATCTTCGTTTAGGTGCCCTTAGAGAAATGCATTTTTGACATCAAGTTGCCACAATTTCCACCCTTTGTTTGCAGCTATACTGATAATTATTCTAATGATCGTCATTTTTTATATTGGTGTAAAGGTTTCAGTATAGTTTAACCCATAGACTTAACTGGAGCCTTTTGCAACTATTCGTGCTTTGTATCACTCAATACTGCCATCAGCTTTATACTTCATGGTATAGACCTACTTGCATCCCACTGGCTTTCTACCATGACGTAGTTTTACAATCTCCCATGTATTATTTTTTTCCAAAGCTTGAATCTTAATCTTCATAGCCTCTCTCCACTATTTAGTCTTTGGCCTACTTATAATTTCTTGGCACTTGGATAAGATCAGAGTTAAGAGAAAACATCTTGAAGTTGTTTAAAGTATTTTAGTACAAAATATATTGAGATATAGGGTAAGTACAAGATCTCTTTCATTTTCTCAATACAATGAGAACATCCAACTCATTCTCGATTGGTAATGAGGTGAACTGTTCTGGCACAGACTCGTCTAGTTACAAATCGGTGGAGAGTCTCTTCTTGGGGCATGGTAGACTACACAGTTTCATTTGAGGTTTCCTTATTCTTTCTTCTATAAACTTGCAATTCTTACTTCATCGGATCCTAAGGTTTTATCTTCTCTTGTTGTGAATTAACCCAACTTTCTCCTTCTAATCTTGGACCGATAGGCATAACAACTAAGTCTTAGTTACTTGTAGGTAATTTCTCCCCCTTAATGTCATAGTAGGTGGAATCTTCGAAGAAGGTTACATCTATTAACATATGTACTTTCCTCCTATGGGGTCATCCAAGACATAGCACTTTTGCATAGAGGAATAACCCAGAAAGATACAATCTTTTTGCATAGGGAACCACATTTTTTAGATTTTAAAAAGAAAGATGACTTAGTCTTTTGTACCACCATCTGATTTCTTTGACACTTTATCCACGATCCCTTTATTCGTGGTTACTCGTGATTGCACTCCATCCAAAAAGTATAGTCCACCTTTTTCTCTACCATGCCCAAGGATCCGCCCAGTCCTTCGATCCTGAAATATACAACCATTTGCATCGATCCTGAAATATACAACCATTTGCATCGAATGTAAGTAAACAATCTAACTCCTTAGTAATAGCATGAACACATAAAAGGTTGGTAGGAAATTTAGGGATATATAATACTAAAGAGAGATTGCCAATAGATGTTCCCACTTTCTCTTTTCCTTGAATATGAATGTGAGAATCATCTGCAAGTTTTACATTACTGCCAACTTTAATACATTCATAAGAATTAAAAATATTCTTGTTACCAGCCAACCATATGATGGGTTGCTCCTGAATTAATAAATCCAAGAAGTAAAAGAAGACAAACCAGTAGAGTTCATAGCATTAAAGCTTGATGCATGGACCAAGAAAGCTTACAGATCTAAGGTAGATTTATGTTTCTCTCTAGATTTTTCCAAATCATCTTGTTGCTTTAATATTTGTGAAAGCATATTATTTTCAACATCCATTGTATCTAAAGAGCTCGCATGATAGTTTTATTCTTAAGGTACGTTGGTTTTCCAATACGATCCCAGCATTGCTTTTTACTATGTCTCAACCTTCCACAGTGAGAGCACTTTTTGATTTTTCTCCTTTTCTATACTTCTTTCTGGAAGTTCTTCTTGTCTTCTTCTCGTATAAGTAAAAAAGATATTACGCCCAAAGATGGTAAAGTCTCACTACTAAGGATGTTTTTCTTTACGTTTTTAAAGTCAGTTGATACCCCACAGTAGATGAAACACTTTCTTCTCTTCTAACTCTACATTTTTGTTCTTGATACATTAGGAACATCCTCCTTGATTATAATATTATAGTTCATCTTGTAGGCTTCTTAGTTCTGCATAGTACTCACTGATAGTTCAACTTGTAGATACTTTCAGATTTTCGCATGTATTTCATACTTCTTAACAATATTAATTTTCCTATAATAAGCATCTTTTACAACTATCCAAATTTAACACATGTAGTATCCAAATACATAAAGGTACTTTCAATACTCGGTACCATAGAATTAATCAGCCAAGAAACTACAATGGATTTCTCCTTCCTCCATTTTAGATATCTTGAATCTTAAGGATGAGGTTGGGAAATTTGTCCCATGATAACTTCTCATTTTTCTCCTTGCAATTAAAGAAAATTCAAGCGCCCTAGATTAAGTTTTATAATTTTTTCAATCAAATTTGATGGTGATGATCTGCACAACATCTATCTTGTCGTTCATTTTGTTCTCATCCAAAACTTGAATTGAGTCATCAAAAAATTCACCTTTTTCAGCCATTTACCTGCCTCGAGAATCGCATTGTCTATCTCGAGATCTGTGACCACTCTTTAGCCACCTTCGATTACGTGTCGTGCTTCAATCTAGCAAGGTTGTGTGTTGATCTTCAGGTTTTTGTGCAACCCTTCAACTTGTGGTATGCTTCTTCCACCTTTTTTTTTCTAAAAAAGACTTTTAGGGTTTAGAATCTAAATTCAAGCCCTAAAAAGGATTTTATAGAATGTGTGACCAGCCTGGATGATGTGAGATGCTTTCATACCATGTAGAATAATCAACACTCATAAGAGAATAGATGTGAATCAAGCGGACGAAGAATTGGGAATTAGGGTTTCAACCTCCTTTTGGCAGCCTGCAGCCCCTTTCTTCCTTTTTCTTTCTTATTATTGTGTTTGACTGACCACTAGGTTTTATAATACAGGATATAAAGGAAAAAGACGAAATTGCCCCTAATTTAAAGTACCTTTAAAAATAAATTCAAAGAACTCAATATATAGCCCATAAAGACTAGCACATACTCGATTCTAACAGAGAACGTGGATACAATTTGTCCAACTCACAATGTACTGCCACTCTATCAAACTGTGACAGAAACATGCAGAATCTTATGTGAAGATTGAAATTCTCATGAAATGCCTACTCATCTCTTTGACCATCGTCTCTGTGCCACCAGAACCATTTGCAGCATGCAAAAGCAGGGAGATGGTTCCAACTTGATGCACCATCCTAATACACCATAGATGTTGTGAAACCGCCCACAAGAAACAGAAAGCTTTGTTCTCTTTAGAAAGTTCAACCTCAACACTTCTTGTAGTACGTAAAATATGCCAATGCAGGAATTCCTGTTTCCTTGCAGGTAAAGAACTTCCTATTTTGAATATTTCAAATGAACAGCAATCGAATAAGCAAGAAGCTTGGCCACCCTTCCATGACAAATTCTTTGAAGGATCAAATGCACACAACGTTAGGTCAATACCCACGAAATGAAAATGTCCAACTTGTGTTCATTTACTCAACATGCTAGACAAGCATACTAGTTAAGGGTACAATAACCTCTATTGATAGATGACATACAACTATGCAAGTACATGAGGGGGGAGAAGAGATAGAGAGTGAAGAGGGAATAGCCCACACTCAACGGCTAGTACTTCCTCTTCACTGTAAGTTAAATGAAAAAAATAAATAAATAAATAAAGAGAAACAGAAAAAATACCAAGTACCCAAAAAAAAGTACAGAAAAGTTTTAACATCTCAACATGAATACAGACAGACTCATAACGAACTAATCAACCCAGAATGCCAGTTATAACAAAAGTCAAATTAATCAGTGCTCTGAAACAAACATTTCACATTTCATAGAAACGTCCCACAGGGCTTACTGAGCAGAGAGATTTAGAAGATTAACAAGAAAGCGTTTCAAGTCATCATATGCATTTGGGATCGCATCACCTGCTACCTTTGCAATTCTGTTGCTTATCTGCAACATGAATAAATGTTTGTCAAAACATATTGAAGAACTGCAAGCTAAATAAAAGAAAGATGAAACATGTACATCGATCAAGCATAACAAAACAGTATAATCAAGCTCATCTCTGTACGTGTCCATCAAGCTAAGCAAAGAGGACAAAGTCTGCTTTCTAGCTCTACATAGAGCATATGAATCGTCAAGGATACCTGAGAGAATAATACATTTTATTATTACATGAATGATGAGATCATAACTAACATTTCAAAAATAGTTGGTTCATTACCAAATCGATCTGTCGCCTTGAAGTATTTTTCCTCTATTGCATGCCTAATTCGTCGAGAAAGCTCATCATCATACTTCACCCTGTAGAAACCTGTTTGTTCAATGTTAACCTTTAACCAACGGCGCTCCTTACTGGCATTTCCATCAGAAGACTTCAGCAGGTCAGCGGCGTTAAAACGGGCAGATTGTGTGTCTAACAAAAAGGAAGTGCGGTTATCATATGAACCACAGCACAGAACTATCGGAACAACCCATTGGCCTTCTCCAACTGAACCACTTGACAAGAATTGTGTCTGCAGGAGTAATTGCAGTTTGTAAGGTACTCTCAGGGGAAACTGAATGACATGCACATTTGCGCCCAAAATCATGAAACAGAACACTTTTCTCACATGTATGGCAATGCAAGCTATGCCCATTCGATTTTAATAGCAAAAGAATCTTAATAAAGTGAATGTGTGCTCCATTGCAGTTCAAATAATCCTTCAAATAGTTAACAAATAGTCTCTTAAGTTGTATTTGAAGCAGCATGGCATCATCATACTGTCATGTCATGAAAATTAACTAATGAACCAACTACACTAAGTTTTCACATAAAGTGGAGATTTTCCTCAAGAAGGCCCATCTGAGAAGCACAATATGGTAAGACCAATAACTTCCAGTAAGATAAAGCCAACTATTCACCAATTCTTTCCAATATCTGATAGATTTCAGAAGGGAAAAAGAGCAGCCATCAGATTGATACACCTAGCAAATGAATCTAAGAAAGCCCTTTCAGCTCATATTTTGATTACTCAAAGATAATTGCACAAAAGTGGATGTGAAATGTGGCAAAAAGAAGGAAAATCTGATGACTGATTGACCAAGCATAAACAAAATATCTCTGAACCAAGTCTGTGATCTGCACACAACCTCCAATATCATTTCATCAAATCTAGAAATGTACTTATAGAGAGATATGAAGGCGGAACTCCTTTTGAAGGAAAAAATCAGGATGTAAAGACTGGAAGAACAAGATACGGATGTTATTCTATTTCTTATCAAGTTATGTTGGCAAGTTCCTCGAGTTCTATTTTCTAATGACAGTGTCATAGTACATGTGTCGCTTATAAGAAAAAAGAAATGACAGGTTATAGTGTTCTCATTATAAATTCTTAATAACCTCAGACAAGTTTACAGAAGTCTTCATCACAGAATCTATTCTTCAACACATTCAAATTAAACCCACATAGAGGTGCCACACGCATTTCACTACTATACGGCAAATGGTTGGTTGGGACTCAGAACACATCTACATGTCAGCCTAAAATGTTTACCCTTCTTAGGAATTCTTCTTTTAATTCTACAATTCTAGGATTTAGTTTTTTTATGATTTTGTATTATATTTTTGAAGTTATTCTACTTATCCATATCAGATAGTGGAGCTCTTAGATGACTCTAATAGGTAGTTGAGAAACTTACTCTCATAGTCGACATATCCACCTTATGGTAAGGCCAGCCAGTGTATATACAGGCTAAGTCACACAGACATCTCTAGGAGGTGGAGTGTTGGCTTCGACACGAGTGTGACACCGACACCGACACCGTGTCGGTGCAGCACAGACATGGTGTTGTGTAATTGTGACACGGTCAACGTGTCGATGCTAAGAATGGGTGCGGTCAAAGAGTCGGAGTTCATATTCATCCAGTTATTAGGTAGATGTATAAAAGGCTCGGTTGCCTTCTCACGTTGCTTTCTCTCACTGCCTTCTCTCACGTTGCTCTCTCACGCTGCTCTCTCACGCTGAATCTCCCCCCTTCATTCAGGTTGCTTCCTCTCATGCTACTTTCTCTCATGCTAAATCTCCCTCTTTGTCCGACCTCCCTCTGTCCCCATCCCGATCTTGTCTACTGTGGCCCCTCACTCTTGCGTCGAAGCAACCTCGGCGGCATCCAACCTAACTCCCACTCTCTCTCTCATTCGCAGTCCAGCTGTAAGGTGAGATATGTTTGGTGTTGTCTTGTTTTAGTTTATTTCTTAAAACGTTGTACTTCGTGTTATCTTGTTTAAGCCTATTTGTTAAAATGCGTCAAACATTACTTTCTTTTAAGGACTTCCTGTCATTGCATGGATTTGCTTCTCCTTTTCGTTTTTGTTGTCTATTCTTTTCTTCGGTGTTGTGAATCTGCAAAATATATGTTTGATGAAATGCTTCAACGAGACCCTTTTGTGCTTGATATGAGAGGGAGTTAGCAGAAGAAAGACATTCTACCACTAGTAGTTGTTTTGTTCATCTCCCTTTGTTGTTCCAGATGTTCGTAGAGATTTGTCGAAGCCTCTACATTATTTATAGTTCCTTGTTTTCTTACGATTTAGATTTTGAAGTATTTGTCATGATAGTAGGTTAAAAATTTTATTCAATCTTGATGTTAAGTGACCAATCATTGGCTATGGACATTATTATTTTGTTCAATTTTGATGTTAAGCATATTTTAAGTAAGAATAGTTGTAGGATGGTTCAGTAAATTCTTATGTTGCACTCTCTAATTGACCCGACCTAGTGGGGAAAAGGCTTGGTTAAGTTTAAGGAATCTTCATTCATTTGATAATTAATGCACAAACACAAACATATTGTATTACTAGTTGCAGTCACTTTCTTTCACTTGATTTCTTCGATATGTATCGTGTGTTCAATTAGTTAGTTAAATCGATATGTATCGTCAATTCATGCTCTGTTTTAAATTGGTTTGCTGCAGTAAATAAAATTGTAAAAGCATTTTTATTGATCCTACTGGTTGACTCATATTCTAATTGCTTATTGTATTAAGCCTTCTGGTTACTGGTATATCAATGTTATGACTGTGACCGACTCCATCTCCTATTTGTTGTTTTTGATATTTTGTTTTTCAATCAAATTATGAAAATGTGAATTGAGTTGATCCTAAAAATGACCGCCAATAGAAAAGGAAAAGGAGTATCAATTGGTACTGGTCCTACTGGGAGTTCTGGTGGAAGTGTTTATTGAAGTTCAGGATCAACAACAAAAGTTACAAAACCTTCAATTTCAATACCTCGTGATGATGCACCATTGTGGATGTACATACAAAGGGGAGAATCATACGAAGGTGGTGGAGGTAATACATATTTTATGTGTAAATTTTGCAACATTAGTTTTATAAGATCGTATACTAGAGTGAAGGCTCATCTTTTAAAATTATCAAAACATGATATAAGAGCATGTCCGAATGTCGATGAGGATTTACGAAGACAATTAATGAAAAAGCAAGATGAGTATCAAAAGAAGAATGAAAGGAGTGAGAAAGGAACAAATATTCCATTATTTGGTGGATAAAAAGAATATGTAGAAAAGAAAAGAAAGTTAATGCAAAGTGAGTTTAAAGGTTTTACACGATGAGCAATTGAAAAATCATTTAATGTAGTTGGAAGGGAGGAGATGGATAGAAAGGTTGGAAGATTTTTCTTTTTAAGTTCACTTCCTTTTAATGTAGCAAGAAATCCATATTAGAAAGATCTTGTCACTTCATTGGCTAATTGTAATTTACATGGTTATGTTTCTCCAAGTTATGAAAAATTGCGAACCATGATTCTTAAAGAAGAAAAAGTCAATATTGAAAGACGGTTAGAACATAAGAAGTTTTCATGGGAAACTAACGGTGTTTCTATTGTTTCTGATGGTTGAAGTGATATTCAAAGGCGTCTACTCATTAATTTCATTATTTATTCAATTAGTGGGCCAATATTTTTGAAGTTTGTTGATGCATCTAGAGAAATTAAAACTGCAGGCTACTTGAAAGATTTATTTCTAGGAAGAGTGTTGGACCAAATAATGTTGTGCAAATAATCACTCATAATGCAGCTAATTGTAAAAGTGTAGGGTTAAGTTTGGAAGGTGATTATCCACACATTTTTTGGATACCTTATGTAGCTCACAGTTTAAATTTGGCTCTTTCTCGTATATGTAAGCCATCAGAAGATAAAGATAATCTTCGTGCATATGAATTGTGTTCATGGATTGAAGATATGGCAATATATTGTATAAAGATAAGGAATTTTGTAATGAATCACTATTTAATTTCAACCATATTCAATAGACAAGCAACAACAATAACTAAGCCTTTTCTCATACTAGACAGGATCGGCTAAATGGATTCTTTGTTTCCACATAGCTCTATCATGTGTCATGTTAGCAGTTAACTCACAATAAGCTAGATCATTCTTTATTGTTTCTTTCCAACATTTTTGTGGTCGTCCTCTACGTCTTTTAATAATTTCCAAATTTAGTTTTTCATACATTCTTACAGGTTCTACTTCTGATCTTTCAATATGTCCAAACCATCTTAAACGATATTTTCTCATTTTATCCTTTATTGGTGTCACTCCTAATTTGTTTCTAATAACCTCATTATGCATACAATCTTTTCTTATATGACCACTCATAACATCTTCATGGGACAAGCCATATTGAATAGACATTCTCATTTAAAGTTGTTGAAGGCTGTAGAAACATGTTTTGCTTCTTTGATTCTGATGGTAAAAAAATTCAATACAATCAAGACATCATTGGTTCATATGGTTACTGATCCAAGCTGGAATTTATACCGTGGTAACAAGGTTGAAGATCAAGCAAGGGCCTAAGCAGTGAAGACTATTATTCTTAGTGATTTATGGTGGGACAAGGTATCATATTTTTTTGAATTCGTAGAGCTTATTTGGGAGACATTGAGAGAAGTTAAACCAATGCTTCATAAAGTTTATGAAATGTGGGATACCATGATTAAAAAAGTTGAGTCAATAATTTTGAAGCACGAGAAAAAGAACTTCATGAGGCGTCATTGTTTTATGATCATATTCATTCTATATTAGTTTCAAGATGGGACAAAAGCAACACTCCCTTGCATTGTTTAGCACATTCTTTAAATCCAAGATATTATGGGAAGAAATGGTTGCATGAGAGCATTGGGCGTACTCCTCCTAATCCAGATCTTGAAATAGCAAAGAATAGGCAAATGTGTTTGGGAAGGATTAACGTGACTCATACCTACTTAGGGAAGTAAATTATGAATATGAAAAGTTTTCTTGTGCCAAAATTGATTCACTAGAAGCACTACAAGCAAGGGATTATCAAGATCCACTAGATTGGTGGCCATGTTATGGATTTGAAATGCCTCTTCTTCGAAAGCTTGCATCAAAATTATTATCTCAATCAGCTACTTTATCTTGTTGTGGAAGGAATTGGAGTACATATTCACAAATTCATAATATCAAAATGAACAATCTCTCAAGTAGTCGTGCTGAAGACTTGGTTTATGTCCATTCAAATCTAAGATTGATTTCACGATCTAATACTGAGTACATGTAACTAATTACTAATCTTTCAAAATTGTTTTCTTTTTTATTAATCATGATGATTATATTTGATCTTTTCTTGTTATTTATTTGAATATATTGCACTTAAGGAGCATCAAAATATTAGGATGCAAACCCAGAGGAATATCACTTAGATGACAGCTAAGATTTGCATACCCTTAATATGGAACTCACTGATCCAATAGTCCCTTCACTTGATAATATTATTGATAGTGAAGATCTATAATTTATCAAGTACATGTTAATTTCATTTATCAAACATCAAGATTCTGATTTTCTTTTGATTGATTTGTGTATTATGATGAAATTAGTAGTTGTTTACTTGTTTTGCTTTAATATAAAGTTGTGTACTTACTATTGTCGCCATATACTTATGTTAATTGATGTCTCACTTGTTCTACCTTGAATATTATATACTTTAATCGTGTCGCCGCACCCAAATTTTTTGAAATTTGTCGTATCCCATACCCGCACCCGTGTGACATAGTATACAGGTGAATTCTCCCTCTTGTACTTTAAAGTTCATTCTCAAGCTTTCATATGACACCCCTAAAAGAAAATATCTATGATATAAGATACTAGTGGAACTCCGTCTATGGTGAAAATCCATGCCTTTATAACCAGTCCCAATCCTAAATCAAGGAGTGTGCATTGGATAGCTGACAGCTAGTGTAGAACTTTGTCTGATCTTTTACCAAGAAGTATAATAGATCAAGAACTCACAAGTATAGTATGCTTAGGCATAGATTAAAATCATATTGTATCATACGATACAATTTTATCATGTATCGTATAAGAATACGACACGATACAGGCACATATATCGCATCATACGATACAATCTATATCATACGAGTCGATGCTAAGTTTTTTTTAGTATAAAAACCCGAGATCTAAGTTTCTAAAATTCATTTTTTTTATCCGAACCCTATTTCACTCCAATCTTTTGTTCTCGGGCTCTTTTTTGTCATTACACCCGATTTTTCACATGAAAATTTGAGATTTTCATAAATTTCATGATTCTTGACCTTTCAAAAGCTTCTTTCTTCTTATTGTTTATCTCTTCTTTCTTTAATGACTTCCAATTAAATCGATTCAGCATGGAAGTATTGCACTCCAGCAACGAAGGTAATAAGCTAGTGTATAAGTATATTTTTTACAATGAAATTAAGCATGAAGATATTTCTAATATGAAGCACCATCTTAGAGGAACCAAGAAAGATGCTAGTACTTATCTTTGGGTATCCAAAACAATAACAACAACAACAACTAAGCCTTTTCCCATACTAGACAGGCGAATACATGGATTCTTTGTTTCCACATATCACAATCCTGTGCCATGTTAGCAGTTAACTCACAATAAGCTAGATCATTCTTTATTGTTTATTTCCAACACTTTTGTGGTTGTCCTCTACCTCTTTTAATACTTTCCAAATTTAGTTTTTCATTTTTTATCTTCTTTCTATATTTCCAAACCATCTTAAATGATATTCTCTCATTTTATCCTCTATTGGTGTCACTCCTAATTTGTTTCTAATAACCTCATTATGTGTACCATCTTTTCTTCTATGACCAAGCATCCATCTCAACATTTTCATTTCTGTCACAGACATCTTTTCTACATGTTGATGAATAACTGCCCAACACTCAGAACCATAAAACATGACAGGCCTAATTGCTGCTCTATAATATTTACCTTTTAACTTTAATGGTATCTTCTTATCACAAAGAATACTTGATGCTCCTCTCCATTTTAACCAACGAGCATTAATTCTATGCGTAACATCTCCATCTATTTTTCCATCACTCTCAAAAATTGACCCTAGGTATTTAACTTTACTTTTGGGGGATCCAATGTGTGCAAATTTTAATTTATATGTCTTCTGAAGTAACCAAATGATCAAACTTACATTTCATATATTCTGTCTTTGTTCTACTAAGTAGGAGGCCTTTGCTTTCTAATGTTTCTCTCCATAGTTCCAATTTTCTATTAACTTTTTTCTTAGACTCCTTCACTAATACAATGTCATCTCCAAATAACATACACCAAGGTACTTCATCTTGAATATGTTTTGTTAACTCATCAATCACCATTATAAATAAATATGGACTTAAAGTTGATCCTTGATGTAACCCAATATTAACTTCAAAGAAGTCTGTCATTCCTTCACAAGTCCTCACACATGTTTTTGCACCATCATACATGTCTCTTATAAGGTTAATGTATGTCAATAGGATACCTCTTTTTTCCAAAGTTCTCCACCGAACCTCCCTATCATAAGTTTTTCCTCGATCAATAAATATCATGTGAAGGTCTTTCTTTTTTGCTCTAAAATTTTCCATAAGACATAACAAAAGGTGAATCGCTTCAACAATAGATCTGCTTGGCATGAATCCAAATTGGTTCTCTGTTGTACTTGATACTTGTCTTAACCTATGTTCGATAATTCTTTCCTACAATTTCATAGTATGGCTCATTAACTTGATACGTGGATAATTCGCACAATTCTAAATCTCCCTTGTTCTTATATATGGATATAAGTGTACTCGCTCTCCATTTTTCGGGCATCTTTTGGTTTCTTCATATTTCATTAAATAGTCTTGTGAGCCAAGTGATTCCTATTTCTCCTAGTATTTTCCAAGCTTCTATAGGAATATTGTTTGGTCCTACCGATTTACCACCCTTCATTTGTTTAAGAGCCTCTTTGACTTCATTCTTTTGAATACGTCGGTAGAAATTGTGGTTTATATACTTTTCTGATTTGGCTAACTCTCCTAAGCTAATACTAACATCTTTATTTTCATTAAAAATCTTATAAAAATAGTTTTTCCATCTATTTCTTATATCATCATTTGCCACTAGAATTTTTTCATCATCGTCCTTGATGCATCAAACATAATTAAGATCTTTAGTTTTCTTATCTCTAGCCCTAGCTATCCTAAAAATATCTCTTTCACCTTCTTTTGAGTTAGAGTTTTTTATATAAATCCTCCCAAATTTTAGCTTTTGTTTCACTCACGGCCTTTTTCACTTCCTTCTTTGCTTTCTTATAAGCCTCTAAAGTTTCACTAGTTTTCTTAACATAATGTAATTTGTAACGCCCTCTTTCTTTGCCTTGATTTTATTTTGCACTACTTCACTCCACCACCAAGCTTCTTTTTGTGCCGGTACACTTCCCTTAGATACACCTAACACATCTTTCGCCACTTTCCTAATATGTATAGCCATATTGTTCCACGTATCACAAGGTGTACTAACATAATTCCAAACATCTCCTTGAAGGACTTTCTGTTTAAATATATCTTATTTCTTGCTTTTGAGGTTCCACCATTTAGTCTGAATAGCTCGATGCACTCTTTTCTTCTTTGTCCATTTTTTTATTTATAAATCCATAACTAAAAGTCGATGTTGGGTGGTTAAGCTTTCTCCTGGAATTACCTTGCAATCTTTACAACACTCTCTATCTTTTTTTCTACAAATAAAGTAATCAATTTGTGTTTGTAATAAGCCACTCTCATAAGTAATTAAATGTTCATCTCATTTTTTGAAGATTGTATTGACTATAAAGAGATCAAATGTCATAGCAAAATTTAAAATCTCCCTACCTTCCTCATTTATATCTCCAAAACCAAGGTTTCCATGAATACCTTGATATCCTAATGCCTCTTGACCAACATGTCCATTTAAGTCTCCTCCTAAACAAATCATCTCCTTTTGTGGAATCCTTTGTATCACCTTATCTAACTCTTCCCAAAAAGTTGTCTTTATAGTATACTATCTTCTAGGCCTACTTGGGGTGCGTAAGCACAAACTATATTCAAAACCTCTGCTCCTAACACTAATTTCAACGTCATGGTTCGGTCACCATATCGTTGTATGTCTACTACGCTATCCTTTAAATCTTTATTTATGATAATACCAACTTCATTTTGAGCCTTTTCCTTGCCTGAGTACCATAATTTAAAACCAGTATCCTCAATCTCCTTTGTTTTTTCTCCAACCCATTTTGTCTCTTGTAAACATAGAATATGAATCTTTCTTCAAATCATACTGGAGTATGCTCGTCTTCGTGATTTAGTCTATATAACATAGAATATGAAGTTAAGACAAAGATATCTTGATTTAAGTATTTAAAAATATGTTTATTGCTCCTTAGTTCTTGTTCTTAAGTTCTTATTAATAATTATTAATAATAAAATATAATGTTATTTTATAGTTGTATTGCTTCTTTTGTTTTCTTTTTAGACAAATGCAAAGAGATGCAAGAAGAGCAAGAAAGGTATCATATAACCCATTGAGTTACGAAAATATTGATATTCTTGATGATTGGGTCGAAGAGGAGGAACCTGATATCAATTTAGATGATGAAAACTAAAAGGCAATGGAAGTAGAAGCAAAAGTTGGAGATGATGATGTGGAAGATGTTGGATTGGAGGATCCAACTGCAAAGGAGGAAGAGGGAGATGATGGTGATGGTGGTAACAATGATGATGATGTTGGCGACTTTGACTATAATGATTATAATGCTTTCATTGATTATGATCCACGTTTTGTGTAACAAATCGATAACTAATTGTCGTACTTTTCATATTTTGGTGGATGATGGTTCTATTACAATTTATGGTTTTAGACTTTCATTGAGTAGTTTAATTTCATGTAATTCATACTCCGTAACTTTGTATTTTGTATCTAATTAATGATGATATGAAGTTGCTTACAAATTCATTCTCTAATCTTTTATTAATCATTTTTAATTTTCTTAAGATTGTTGATTTAAAGCAAGCTTTTTTAATTCAATTTTGTTTAATGTTGATTATGTTAGAATTAGATATCTTATATTCAATAATTTCAAAATTTCCATAAACTAGATTTATTAATATTTCTCAAAAATAAATCATAAAAAATCATATCATATGACACGGTGCATTTATCGCGTATAAGAGCCCAGTGCGATATGGGCTCCGATACACTTTTTACAACATTGGCATGGATAGCCTTCAAGGAATTCCTCGGGTTGCATCCTCCAGCTGACACCACCTAGTAAGGGAAAAGACTTAAGGTTAAGTAGAAGATATATGTTGAGATATAAATGAAATATGCAATATTACGGAATGTAGATCGATGTTCCTCAAGAATTTATTACAATTTATAGCACACATATACATTGTTATCATTAAATTTGTCAGAAAAATTTATATCTTGACGTGCTTTTGAAGTTTTGACATACAACTTGCCTAAAATTATTATACACCTCCGATCTAAAGCATTTAGTACATCTCAAACAGATCACGAGATGAATATAATGAGTCCAAAAAACTCTAAACAAGTTTACTGCCAAGTTGGTCATTGTGAATATACCAGACAGGTTACAGAGGATACTGAAGTATCCATGTTACAAGAGTAATAACATCAGCTTGCACCATTGATTTCAAGCAACCCAATCAAGAGTTCTGCTCTTGTAAATGTCGAACACAATAATAACAACCACAACTAAGCCTTTTCTCATACTAGATAGGGTCCGCTATATAGATTCTTTGTTTTCATAGAGCTCAATCAGTTAATTCAACATAAGCTAAATCATTCTTTATTGCTTCCTTCCAACACTTTTGTAGTATTCCTCTTTCTCTTCTAACATTTTCACAATCTAATTTATCGTGCCTTCTTATCATAGCTTTCTTTGATCGTCTTTCTGCGAGTCCAAACTATCTTAAACGATTTTCTCTCATTTTATCATTTATTGGTGTTACTCTCAATTTGTTTCTAATAACCTCATTACATATACAGTTTTTCCTTCAGTGACCACTCAACCATCTCAATATTATTCATTTTTGTCACGGACATCTTTTGCACATGTTATAATTAACTACTTAATACTTAAAACCAGAAAGCATAGCGGGTCAAATTGCTCCTCTATAATATTTACCTTTCAACTTTGATGGGATCTTCTTGTCACATAAAATATCTGATTCACCTCTCCATTTTAACTAACCTTGATTAATTTTGTGTAAATTTTGATCAATTTTTTAATCACTTTGAAAAACTAATTCTAGGTATTTAAAACTTTATTTAGAATAGATACAATGTGTGTCAATCTTAATTTCGATGTCATTTGAAGTAATCAAACGACCAAACTTGCAGTTCATATATTTTGTCTTTGTTCTATTATATCGAAAGCCTTTATCTCATGATGTTTCTCTCCATAGTTCATGTTTCCTATTAACTTTTTTATTAGACTCATCTACTAATATAATATCATCGGTGAATAACATATACCAAGGAACTTCAGCTTAAATATATTTTGTTACTCGTCAATGACCAATACAAATAAATATGGACTTAAAGTTGATCATTGATGTAATCCAATATTAACCTAAAAAAATGTCATTCTTTTATGTGTCCCAACACATGTTTATGTACTATCATACATTTCTCTTATACGATTGATGTATGTCAATAGGATATTTTTCTTTTCCAAAGTTCTCCAAAGAATTTCTCTTGGCACAATATCGTAAACTTTTTTAAATCAATAAATACCATATAAAGGTTTCTCTTTTGTTCTAAAATATTCCATAAGATGTCTCAATAGATGAATAGCCACAATAGTAGAACTTCGTGACATGATTCCAAATTTATTCTTTGTTGTACTTGATGTTTATCTCAACCTTTATTTATCTCAACCTATGTTCAATAATTCTTTCCCATTATTTCGTAGTTTGGCTCATCAACTTGATACCTCGATAATTTGCACGATTATGAATGCCTCTCTTGTTCTTGTATATTGGTATAATTGTACTCTTCCTTCATTTCTCAAGCATCTTTTGATTTTTTTCATATTTAATTAAATAATCTTTTAAGCCACGTAATACCATCTCTTCTAAGATTTTCCATACTTCTATAGGAATATTGTTTGGTGCTACATATTTAACAACCCTCATATGTTTAAGAGCCTCTTTCAAATCCTATCACTTGGGCTTCGTCAAATGGCACTCTGAATCGCCTAAAACAAGTGATTTAATACATCAACATTCATGATTTACATACTGAAAAGATAATAGTAATATTAATTATTGCCAATTAACAAAAAGTCTGAAGTTAGAAAGAGAGAACTAACCTAAAAGGTAGGCATTGGATATGTACGAAACCATAGCCTATTTAAAGAGGGATTCTCCATTCAAAATCTGTTTTTTAACCATTAAGCTAGGGTTTAAAGAGATTAGCCTCTTTCCTTAGAATTTCAGAGAGGTAGGAGCCAGGTCAGCAGAGATTTGGCAGCATTTCAAACAAAGACAGACTGCCAGTAAGGTATACCACCAATCTGAGTTATTCTTCGATTTCCTTCATTTTCCTGGTAAATTGAACATAGGGATTCCATGGTGCAGTCATAAATGAGTTCAGCGAGTGTTTGATCAACCTAAACCGTGACTTGGGTTGGTTTTAGCCGAGAAAACCAGAACCCTAGTCTCGCCATTTGTTTTCAGTTTTTCCTTGATTTTGAGCCACTAGATGGTTGATCAAAGGCAAATAAGGTGTCATCAGAAAGCACAGAGAGAAATGAACCTATTGGGTGTCAAAGGCCGAAATCAACCTCAGAAAACCAACTGGAACCAAACTGAAACCCTAATTGCACCCCCCTTTTTGGTTTTTTATAGTTTTCCGGCCATCCAACCATCCAATAGAGTCGAAAGGAAACAGATTGGTAGATCTCATCAAGATGAACTTCTCTTTTGGCCCTGGTAGCAACCACCACCTATAGTGGCCAGAAATAGTCCCAAAAGTTCCCAGCAAAACCTCATCTACAGACGGCCTGGCTTCTATTCGGTTTTTCTACAATTTGATCTACCTTTGGTATCCATAGAGAATGGTGTCGAGAATCACAATAGCCACAGCTTCCGGTCCACCGGCTTGGCCAGTTCATTGAGACTTGTTCATCCTAAGGCCAATTCTGCCATTTGGATTGGGTTCACATCCAAGTATCAAACCGAAATCCAAAACTATGTCAATATCATGTAGGATGAGTCTTGATCAATAGTTTGGATTCAGACAGATTGCTTTTTGACCCATTTTGGTATTTCAAGGTCCATCCAATGTTTGATTCGAGACCAATTTAAAGCATTGGGCTTGTGACACAATGTTCCATCAAAGTTCTATTAATAATCAGTGCCCAGATTTTGAAGAAATTGTTAAAACAATCATATACAGTAGAAACTAGTAGGATCCATTTAGGTATCTCAATGATCTTGAAACCGTTTGAACTCCGATTAATGTGTGGTTTGAACCCTTGGATTCCTTGTCAAATGTAATTTAAATTTTATTGTTTTGTCATTGTTCAGTTGCCAATCCAGTGGATAAAAGTTTGGGGCATTTAGGTAGGTGGATTCTCCCCTTTTTCATGGTATCATGCTAGGGGTAGTTTTACGTGATTTTTAAGATGCATGTTTTCTAGTTTATTTATAAATACCTGCTTGGATGGTCAAAAGATGGTTTATTATGTTTGAACTGCTCTGAAATTGATATTTTCATACTTGCCAAAAGTCATGGTTATAATACTGCTGTCTATGTATTATTTTGATAGATGTTAATGTATGATCAATTATCATGAAAGTTGGTGATTGACAGTCGTGGACAGATGGTCTTGGGCATTGAGGAGGGTCAGACGACTCCTGCGCCTTTGGCTGTTTGATGAACCTTAACTGTAGAAACTTAACATACATGTACATATTCCATAGATAGATATGTGTGAATGCGGTGACTTCAAGTCTTCAACTGCTTAAACTGTGGATGTTTGATGAAATTATCCACCGGCCTGCATATTATTTGAAATTATGCATGATTCTAGCATGATATTATAAGGAAGTGGTGGTCCACCTACTGGGTAGGTTGATTCTCAATCCACGTTATTTACCATTTTACAGTTATTCTTGGGTGAGTAGTTTGAGGGCGCCGGAAGCTGAGCCACAGACAGATTGGGCAGCTGCCTAGTTGAGAGATGGTAGGATCCCTTCAGATTGACTAGGAAGTTTTGAGATTCTAATCGTTTTAATTGTTTGGGACCTATAGGTGGATCCCACCACCAAGATTAATTATTTTATAATGGATACAACTTTATTTATTTAGGATGATGGCCTATACGGATTAAGTTGATTTATTTACATACACCTGACTTATGATAGCTCCTGAGCTTGATCACGCCCCCACAAGATCCAGCCATGTGGCACGATGCTATTGACAGCTCAAGTGCGACAGACTGCTAATGTCTGAAGTGAAGGGCATAACAATGTATTACAGAACAGCACTTTCAAGACATAGTGTTTGGCATTGTCAAGAAATGCCCTTTTAAAATTTCTCTACACATGAAAGCAAAGGTACAACAGTAAAATCAGAAAGCAGAAAGATAGATCACTTTCTTAATAATGCCAGAAAGCCACTTCAAAAATCACAAAATCATTTAAAAATTTACTGATAAGCACAAATTAGAAAAAGTGCATCATCCAGATTTCAAACCTTAAATATGTAACTGTGTGAATAAAGCTGCCAATAACAATAAAGAAGAATAGGCATCTAACGCACCATTAACAAATTCTGAATTACAGAAATGCTCAAACACGTCAAATTCCTCAAAAATTCTAACAAACAAAAAGGTAGAAGTGAAAAGAAGGAGAAAGACAAACCTGCTCAAACTCCAAAAAGTTATCTATTATTTTTACATGAACTACAGGATAACCCTTTTGCTTTGTCCAAGAGCTCATTAGCTTGTTAACAGGCTGTCCAGACTCTGCTGAAAGCACAGCCCACAAATCATCTGTCTTGGCGTTCATGGAAGCATACTTCTTTATGTATGCCGCCAGAGACCTCTGATAGAGAAAACAATTGCAAATTTAGCGTTCTATGTTCAGGGTCATCTTTAATTAATCACACATACATAAACCGCAAAGTAGCTAAAGTGAACTTCTAAGTACACATTTGAAAGGAAAATTAAGAGCCAGAGAGAAAGTCACAAAATAGCATTGGAACAGCGGCATCATTAGAGGAAAAAGTAAAGCAGTGAAATAAATATGTGGGAGTACATTCCGTCTCAGTAGAACAATAGTAAAACAAATGTGTTCTATGATGTAGAGCATCAGCATGACTAATATAAGTTAGAATGGTTTCTTTTCTCATTTCAAGCAGTTATCACAAGCCAGTCAACAAATAAAGGAAGATGACACAAGCTCAACCATGCACACTTGATGATGAGATTTAAGAATCTGGTTCATGCTAAGAATGGTAGTGAGGTGGGAAACATGTTTGAATCAACAAAGATATGCTTTCAATCAGTCCTGGAAAGAAATACAAATTATGATAAATTCAATTCTTAGAGACTTGATTGGAACTAGAAAAAGCAAATTACAGAACACTAAGGAGCATAAAATCATAGAAAAGACCAAAAAAAAGGAATACTCGAGGAACATCTACTTAACATCACCATCATGTATCACCCACTATATCTTGACATAACTCAAAGGTTTCCAGCAAACCAAGGAACCATACTACCATTACATACCCAGTATGCACACATAAGTCAAACTTTGGAAAGATCTTACTTTGATAGTCTACAAGACAGCCATTGAATATGCACAAGATGTAACTATTTAGAGCACGGACAAATGAACTAATCTTCACTTCCAGAAGACAGATCGAAAAGGCAAACTAAGTCGCATTCTACCTTCCATTCTCTGATGGGAAAAGCATATTATCCAAAACCTATTCCTAGGTCAAAAATTTGCACAACTATCACTAGATTTCTTAAGTTTGTCCAGAATCTGAATCCCTGACGCTCTTAAGACAAAAAACGGCACTCTCTAGGTGTAACCAAGCAGTTTAAGATGTGTCATACAGCTAAAAAAATTCCAATCAAAATAGAGCTTAACATTTCATTGTAACAAGTCCAACTGTCCAAGTCTTCTATTTGCAAGCTGGGTTATGCAGACATCTACCAGATGCACATACTGGGCTATCAAACTTGTGACCTAAAACTTCACAGCTGATCCCTAGACAGATGAGCTTAGCCCTTACTGACTGCAAGTCAATGTTCTTAAGAATATAGTATTTAACTGCATACCTCGAAGAGTTCAAACTATCATATGCTTATATATAACTATTAATCCATCGACTTCTTAAACTTTTGCCTCTCATTAATGCATGAACTCCAATGCTACATTGCTATAGCAAACATCTCAAAATTCGTTGTGTTGATTCCCAAGAAAGGGGCATATTTGCAAAAGCCACCCAACGTGACGAGGATCATAATTGATAATCCGTGCTTGAGAAAATTGGTCACAATGTCAGTATCCCGAGGCACTTTCCAACTTCCAAAAGAAAATAGTCATGGGTGAGAGACAAGGGATCTTAATATTTTGTCATGCTTGCAAAGTGGGGAATGAAATTTTCTCAATGACAAAAGGAAGGCCAACATTATCTGGTCGTAGCAAAAATGTCCTAAGCGTACCACAATAGAATGGAAACGTCATGGAACAAAAAAGTGACTTTTCTCCCACCTTTTAAGAAAAGCAGCAAGAACTTCAAGGAAGCAACCGAAAAAAAAAATGGAAATTCATGTAGGTTAATGAAACAAAGAACAACAATTAAGGGACCAGACTTTTTTGCTTTGTTCCTTCTAGAAACCAAAGAAAAAGGAAGAAGTGATAAATGCAAATGAAACTAATACTATGACATGGAACTCTAGAGATGAAATATATAACTAGACTTTGCTACAGATACCTATTCAAAATCTGAAATACCAAAAGTGCTAAAAGAAGCTGAAAAGAAGATACCTGAAATGTTTCAGCACCGAGATAATTTTGTAGCATCCTAATCAAAGAGGCCCCTTTCCTGTAGCTGATCGCATCAAATATTTCATCAACCTCTCTTGCATAATTAACGTCAACCTAAAGGCATTCATCATTGCATGTCATAAACTCATACCACTATGACAAATATTTTCGAGGTGTTGGAAAAAAGAAAAAGCAAGATTAATGGAAATTCATTAATTCAACAAACTTGAAACAAAATATTCAGAAAAAAAGAAATATGACAGACAAATAAGTCATGCAAAACTTTGATAAATATAAGTTCTTCTGCAAAAATAATGCAACAGAAAGAAAAGCAACTATTCCAGAAAGAAAATTAAGCCTGTAATATTAATAAACTAGCTTCTCTCCAAATCCACTAGACTTTGAGAAAAAGGCTGAGGATCAATCCTGAAAGTTCTATAGTATCAGCCAATTAGATATGCCACTACGAGGACAGGAAGGGAACGTTGGAGTTATGCTTGTCATGGCCACTTAAATGTATTAGAAAAATGTTCTTGAGATCAAGATCGAACTTCATGCATCTTACTTTATGTTATACTGACACTACTCTCTTTGTGACAAAACTACCACAAGGATTACTTATCTTTCTTTATGTAGATGTCATAATAATTCTACGTGATTAGATAGAGGAAATCATGCTAGCGAAGAAAAAACTTGGCAGCTTTTGAGACAAAGTAGGTTATCTCGATATTTCTTAGGCATAGAAGTAGCCTATACATCTAGTGGATATATTTTGGCACAAACAGGGATTCAAAGTTGGGCCAGTTCTGTTGCATCGTAGATGACCTTATGCTATAAAAGGGCCACCCATGCTGGCCCTGGCCACTGGGGGTCCCCAACGGCTACTAGCCGTTGGGAGCACCCCCAACGGCTAGTGCTGGCCGGCCAGCACTAGCTCACCATGTTGCTTATTTTTGCTTCTTGTTTTCTCTCTTGTAATGTCTATAAATAAGACACTCTCTTGAATAAAATTACGCAGTCTTGCACTGCTTCTTGACTTGTTTTATATGTGCTTCCGCTCTTGTTAATCATTCTTGAAAATAGACATTCGTGAGTGAATATCATTTCACTCTTGGCGACTTGGTGATATTGATTCGTGCCGCATCAACCTTTGATCATCGACAATTATTTACATGGTATCAGAGCCTCGGATTGAAGAAAACGAGTGTATCGGGAAGCGTGCCGAAAGTGCAAAAGTTGAAGACTTGCATCAAACTTGAGGTTAATCCAAAATATTCATTTTTTGCACAAATGAAAGGCAAAAATGAGTCGTTTAAATGCATTCTAGACCCGAAAAGTTATAAAAGTTGGGCTAGAATAATGAAAAAATATTTTTTATCTAAAGATTTTTGGAATTACATTGATGGAACTATAAAGGAACCAATTTTGGACATTGATGGCTTAGATGATGATGAAATCATCAAAGAACATGAGAAATTCAAAATCGATTTGAAATTATGGAAAAAGATGAATGCAAAAATCACATGGATTATTTGTCAAAATGTGGATGAAAAACTTAGAAATCGGATTAATGCTTTTGAAAATAAGTTTGAAACTTGAGAATATTTGAAAAAGCTTCATTCTCAAGATGATTTTGTCTTTCAAATTGATCTCATGGAAAGAATGATTATGCTCAAACAAGGGAATCTTAGTATTAGGGACTATCACAATGAATTTTCGGAACTATGGACTCAATTAAGAAGTTTTGACAAATTTGGAAAACTTCACAAATTAGACGAATTTCAAGAATTTTTGGAAAATCAATATTTTTTCTTTTTTATGCATGGTTTAAGAGATGAATTTGAAAACATTAGATCAAGCCTTATACATAGGAAACCTAGACCTAGAGGGGATACCTTTCTAGCCGATCTTGTTATAGAGAAAACAAGATTAAAAAACATGCATGTGACCAAAGAAGCTGTACTTGCCGCATCAAGACCCAGAGCAAATTTGAAGACTTACAAGCCTCGACATGCTAAGAACAATGAAGGCCCATTCAAGAAGCCCACGGGACCATAGCACAATAAGGATACAATTTGTCATTATTGCAAGGAAAGTGGACACATTAAAACCACTTGTCCTCTACTTCGGAAAATGGGTGGGAACGTGGGAGCCGTGGAAGAAGGAGGTGTCTTGCCCAACAACATCAAAGCATATATAGAAAAAAATTTTAAAGAAAAAGCAAGCATCTCCGGGAATGCTCTAGCTACTTCGCAAGGTATGTTTTGGTTTCTAGATTCCGGTGCATCTTTTCATATGACACATAGTGAAGATTCTTTGATTAATTCTTGTGAAACCATTGGAAAGCATGTGTTTACGGCCGATGGAACAAAACTTCAAATCAAAAAATTAGGAAACCTTGAAAAACAAAACTTTAAAATTCAAAATGTAAGTTTTATACCTAAACTTAATTTAAATCAACTCTCCGTTGCTCAAATATGTGATAACAATTGTATAGTCACTTTCTCATCCAAACATTGTGTGGTGCAGGATCACCTATCGAAGAAGGTGATTGGTCAAGGCCATAGAGAAAGTGGACTATACAAAATGGACTATCTTGTTATACCAAATTTGGGTTTTTGTAACATAACCCAAGATGCTACGCTATGCCATAAAAGACTTAGACACTTGGACTCTCAAAAATTGTGTAACATTCCTTTGATGAAAAGCATTACAGAGAAAAATTTTGAATGTAAATATTGTATTATTGGAAAAATACATCATCTTCCTTTTGCAGAAAGAAACTATGTACCAAAGAAAGCTTTTGATTTAATACATTTGGATGTTTGGGGCCCTGTGCCCGTTGTTTTTAAAGGAGTATTGCAATACTATGTGATTTTTGTGGATGACTTTACTCGATTTACATGGATATATTTCTTAAAACACAAATCCGAAGTATTTGAAAATTTTGTAGTATTTTGTAATATGATCAAAAACCAATTTGGAGCAACCATTAAAATCTTTAGATCCGATTCGGGAGGAGAGTACATGTCTAATGAATTTCATAAATTTATTGAAACTAATGGTATTATTCATCAAAAATCATGCACTAAAATACCTCAACAAAATGGTCTAGCGAAAAGAAAACATAGGCATATTATTGAAACTTGTAGAACTATACTAATTGCTAGTAAAGTTCCTAAATTCTTATGGGCCGAAGCTACTCTTACCACAATATATCTTATAAATAGAATGCCTTCTTCTAACCTTGAGAATACTTCACCTTTCGAAAAATTATACAACATTCCTCCATATTATGAAAGACTTAGGGTTTTTGGATGTAGATGTTTCGTGTATACAGACAAGAATGACAAATTTTCACCTAGAGCTATTGAATGTGTCTTTCTTAGTTATGGCATTGACAAAAAGGGGTATAGGTGTTTTGATCCTATAGAAGACAAATTGTACGTGTCCAAGGATGTGAAATTTTTTTAGAATGATATTTATTATGAGTCTAAATCCCTGAAAAATTCGGAACCTTTCACTCCTCAAGATGTCTTTGAGCTAGAAGAAGATAATGATTGTGACTCAGTAGATCATCAAGACATTCAAGAATATCATATTGAAAACAATGAGATTTCACACACCACTATTGATACTCGGTCAATTGTCGAACCCTTCCCCTCACATTATACAAGACGACCTAGAACCACCAATGAAGCCCACATGTAACCTGATATTACAAGCTTAGAACCCAGGGTTTCAAGACCTCATCAGCGATTTGTATCATATGAATCTTTTGAACCACAACGAAGAAATTTGATTGCCACCCTTCATCAATTTAAGGAACCTAGGTTCTATCATCAAGCTAAAGGTATTCCAGAATGGGAAGATGCTATGAAAGATAAACTCAATGCCCTAGACAAGGCTCAGACATGGATAGTTGCACCCTTGCCAAAAGATAAGAAAGTCATTGGATGTCGATGGGTATATAAAATCAAAACTCACAGTAACGGTCACATTGAGAGATACAAGGTTAGACTAGTTGCTAAAGGTTATGCCCAAGAATATGGAATTGACTATGATGAAACATTTGCCCCAGTAGCTAGAATGACCACCATTAGGATTCTCATAACCATTAGTGCAATCAAGCAATGAAACATATATCAACTTGATGTCAAGAATGCTTTCTTGAATGGCTACTTGAATGAAGAAGTCTACATGAGTCCTCCTCCTGGAATCACTCTCCCTCCTGGTGATGCACTTAAATTAAGAAAGGCTTTGTATGGTCTAAAACAAGCCCCGAAAGCTTGGTTTGACCGATTTGAAAAATTCATACACTTACATAATTTTGTGACTTGTTATACTGATACTGCATTATTTGTACGAAAAACAAAATCTGGCATTGTTATCTTGCTCTTCTATGTGGATGACATGATCATCACAGGCAATGATGCAGCAGGCATTGCTGAAGTTAAACTTAATCTTCATCACGAATTTGATATGAAAGACTTGGGCTTACTAAATTCCTTCTTAAGAATTTAAATAACCCAAAATAATTGTGGATACTTTGTCTCAAACAAAGTTTGCTAATGATATTGTTGCAAGATCTGGTATTACAGATACTAAGGTTGTTGACACACCTGAAGTATTAGGCACCAAACTGCGTTCCACTGATGGTGAGAAATTAGAGGATCCCACCCCTTATCGATAGCTCATAGGTGCACTCACTTATCTCGCCATTACTAGACCAGATATTTCTCATGCAGTACACACAGCCAATCAATTTCAACAGGCACCTACTTCGGTTCATATGAGTGTTGTCTTACACATTATTCGATATATTAGAAACACTGCCCACAAGAGGGTCCTCTTAACTTCCTCTTCATCTTTTTTTTTATCTATATATACGGATGCTAATTGGGGTGGAGATGTTAACAATAGACACTCTACGACTGGTTTTTGTGTGTTTTTAGGTGAATCTCTTGTTTCCTGAAAGTGTAAAAAGCAACAGAAGGTGTCCCTCTCATCCACAGAAGCCGAGTATCGAGCCATGGCTACAGCTGCGATGGAGATTTCTTGGATCACAGCCCTTCTAGCAGACATGGGGGTTCATGTCAAACACGCGACCATCATGTATTGTGACAACAAAAGCGCCATGTACATTGCCTCCAACAATACTTTTCATGAGAGGACAAAGCACATCGAGATGGACTGACACTTTGTTCCTGAAGAGTGCCTAAATAAGAAGATCTCACTCTGTTATGTCACATCTAAGATGCAGCTTGCCGACTTCTTCACCAAATCTCTTTCAGCTTCTCGATTTCAGTTTTTACTAGACAAACTTTCAGTGTAGTATACACTGAAAGGAATCACCCTTTCATGGCCGGTCCCAAGCCCGAAAAAAGGAGGTGGGTTGTGTTAGGCTTCCGACTGCCAGCGTAAAACTTTGTCGGACTTAACATGGATTCTACAAAAAAAAAAAACAAGAATCTATGTAGTTGACCCTATCTAGTATGGGAAAAGGCTTAGTTGTAGTAGTAAACTTTCAGTGTATACCCCGTAAGTTTGAGGGGGGGGTGTTAATATATAATAGGATACACGGGCCCTTAGGGCCCGTGCCATACTGGACTAAGGGCCAGGGCCATGCTAGCCCTGGCCACTGGGGGTCCCCAATGGCTACTAGCCGTTGGGAGCACCCCCAACGACTAGTGCTGGCCGGCCAGCACTCGCTCACCATGTTGCTTATTTTTGCTTCTTGTTTTCTCTCTTGTAATGTCTATAAATAAGACACTCTCTCTTGAATAAAATTATCCAGTCTTGCAGCGCTTCTTGACTTGTTTTGTATGTGCTTCCGCTCTTGTTAATCATTCTTGAAGATAGACATTCGTGAGTGAATGTCATTTGACTCTTGACGACTTGGTGATATTGATTTGTGCCGCATCAACCTTTGATCATCGACAATTATTTACAATATATACATGTGACTGTGTGTGTGTAGAGAGAGAGAGAGTTGATGCAATTGACATCAACATAATTGCTGATGATGAATATACAACTAACATGGATAAGAGAGTTTTTCCTCATTAATTACCAAGAGATATACTGTTAATATAGGTTACATGTGATTTAGATTACCTGCTACACCCAAAAAAATTTGCAAAAACAGCACAAAGAGGTATAGCCTTCAAGTCCAATAACAGCAATAGAGAATAGATAAAGTAGATAAAACAAACATAAAATAATACCTCAATGGGGTGTGACTCTTCCAAGGCATCAAGTCTCAGCCCCTGATTTGATTCGTCTAGAAACTGAGTCCAAATATTCCACTCGGGAAATAACATGTCAGTAGCTAAATAACTGACCTACTAGTCAGAAGCAGATATGAGTCAGCATTGATGCAGAATATGGAATGACAAACAGCACTTAAATCCATAGTGAGAAAAAGAGATGTTACCCATGTTGCAAAACCTTCATTTAACCACAAGTGTGTCCACCATTCCATCGTTACAAGATTTCCAAACCACTGATGTGCTAGCTCGTGTGCCACGACCACGGCAACCTAAATCGAAAATATATCTGGATAATACACATTTGCTGGCAATAAATTTGTTACTACTTTTGCTACAATTAGGAAATCCTCACTCTCTGTTTGTTTGCAGCAGCAGAATTCTGTTCATCAAAAAGTAAAGCATTTTCTCGATATGTAACAAGACCATAATTCTCCATTGCCCCAGCAGCAAAATCAGGGATTGCAACCATATCCAGTTTAGGAAGAGGATAAGGCGTCGAGAAATATCTGTAGAAACAATAAAATATTTGCAAAGATGCAGATTATAAATTACCCATTTAAAATGAAGACTGAAGAGGAGGAAAAAGAAAAATATGTGCAATCCCACTTAATCTAAATGAAAGAAAGGATGCACATTTTTCGGAAAAACCAGTCTATGTTGGAAGGAAAACGTATGCACATGAGTTCCAACAGGTACTTGTCCAGCCATTCAGAATTAAAGAAACAGTTCAAAGTTCTCAGAAAACCAGTTTAAACTGAAGAACTTACTTATTGAACAAATCAATAGTCTTTAAACCTACACTTAGTGCAAATTTCCCTTGATCTGTTTTACCAACTTGACAGTATACACGCACCTTCGTCCCTGCATTAACCGTGTAACCATTTTTTTGTTTAATTGGCAAAGAAGATATATGAGAGATGAAGAAAAGGAGGTATACCATCTGCGGTCACATCTTCAATGTAATCAAAAACACCAACAACAATAGCAACTAAGTAAGTTGACATGATTGGGGTTTCTGCAAAGGACACAATCTTGGTGGATCCATCAATTCTTTCATCAAGAACTGGCATATTGGACAACGCTACCTTGTCAGATGGTGCTTCAACTGTTATTTTAAATGAGGCCTGCATATAAAATATTACCATAAGTATAGCTTAAGTGCAACCCTGGTCAATTCTTTGCAAGCCTGCTACACCAAAAGCAAGAGAAACCTATCTTCTTTCCTTTTTCTGAGCCCAAAGCAATGTTCCGTTGGTAAAAGTCATAAGCATGCAGAAGAGGGCATAATAATGTAACGAAAGACAACTGCTGGTTTCTTTGAAACAAAAACATGAAATGTCAACAACAGATTAAATAAATCCCAAAAGACTTGCTTATAGGAGAACTCATAGGCTCAAAGTTAACAAATTTATGGGAAAATCAGCAGCTATGTGCCCTTTGAAGATTGTCTTCCTTCTTGAGAAAGAGAACAATCACTTGAAGAAAACATCACCAAGGAAACTTGGTTAGTACAGTGACTGAAACAAAATTAGAGAAACAATAACATGACTTCTAGATTGTACACCAGCATATCTGTGGCATTTGTGTCCAGTGAACAGTAAAACATTTCTGGAATCTTTCTTTCTTCTCAACATTGCAGTGCCAATGCTTCAGAAATCAAGGACATCAATGTCACTCCACCATTCTATGCTGGCTCATTGGTAGACCACTCACTTCATTGTAACTCATTGATTATTAAGCTATGCTGGGATTGGGGTTTTCTGATATAACCATAGCTACAAAAACATAACATGCTTGACTTTTCCTCAGGGTTTTGGAACACGAATCTCTTCAGTTTGAGCATTCGTGTATCAATCAGACTGGTCCTGGCAAAATACCTTTCTACAATGGTATCAGATCACAGAAATCGGGGATCATCGTGTATTGCCAAAAACATCCCCATCCACAACTTCGTATAGAAGTGAAAAAGGAAAAGTTCTCTTAGATACAACCATTTATGTCCGGAAATGACATTCCCCTGCTTCACTGTTCCCAAAATACAGTCTTGGTCTCGTTTCACAAATCACATCTGTTATGAACACATAGAAACTCGCAAGATGTTGAGTTCCACTTCCATCCCAAATGACAGACTGGGTCAATAAAAAAAACAGTACAAGAAATAAGTGATATTACCAACATGGAAACTGGGAGCAGTCCGCATGTGCAAACAGTAGAAACTACTAAAACACCAGATCAGCAATTTGAAGTCGTTAACAAAATGTTTCCTTCAGTCATGCGCGAACCTGAACTCGTTCCGTAAGGGGACTAACACACTGCCTCTAGCAGCTGGTACGTAAGGGCTTAAACATAGGTTCCCATAGGCACCACAAACAAATGCATGCGGGTCAGGTAGCTTGATGAATTTGTGCATACATTTCAATTGCCACACATGAATGACTTGCAAACTCAATATGTATAATCTACCGCTGAATGAAAGCAGCAAATCAACGTAATGCTCAAAAGAAATAAGGAAGGAAGGAACTCTACATCGATTCCCATTTCAACCAGCTAGAATGCATAAATTGAAAAGCAGATAGACGATACCACAAACATAGCAGCAGCAACAAGACGTTACAAGAATGGAGGCGATGTCATTACCTTAAACGCAGGTTCATCCCAACACGGGAAACATCTGCGAGCATCTGCAGCCTCAAACTGGGTTACAGCCATGTATCTATTCTCACCATTTAGAACAAACGTGCTGGTGGAAACACCAATTTGAAGAACTCCAGTAAGGAAGAAAACCTACTTGGACTAAACTCCCAGATGCGATACAAAGAAATAAAAAACGAAAAAACATCAAAGAATCCATCCAATTCGTTTAGGTTTTTCACCTTCTATAGAAGCCTTTCATTTGGTCATTAAGCGTGCCTTGAAACCCGACACCCAAAATGGCCTTCCCAAGTGGTAGAAGCTCACCGAATCCGAGCACCAAGATATCATTCTCTTCAAAAAAAGTGACGCTCGATGGATGGTAAACGGTGGTAGTGGTAGTTCCTTCTTTCTTCTTCAGCCAAAGAGAGGAACCATCTTCAGCGACGGTAAGATCAGCGGCGTTGAGGACGAGGTATCTTGTTTCTTGCAGGATGTCAACATCTATTTCCACGAACCCATCAAATTTGAAGGTGGAGAGGTCCGGCTTCAGCCTGAGAACATACCGCCTCGGAATGGCGGATTTCGGCAGCCTCGCCAATTCTTTGAATTCCTCCGCCATTTTTTCGCTTTCTGATTTGCTTGCGTTTCTTTGGCCTTTAGAAATGGGGGGAGAGAGAGAGAGAGAGAGGATACGTGCAACAACGTCAACAGTTTGCCAAGCACTACTGAAGTTCGAGAAGTCCCTGTCGACAGGACACGTTAGTCGAAGGATTTAGACACGAGATGGTGGAGATCGTGGGCGCGTTCGTTTGACAGGGAACAGAACGAGATTGCTGTTCCGATTCTCCTGAGCAACAGGGAGCAGCGGATTCCGCCACAGAAATTTCCTGCTGACACTTCTTGCATTGAGAGTGAAATTCGATTTCTGACCGAAGGTTGGGTCAATACGTGAAACCCGCTCTTCCAAGGTATGGAAGGGATTTTGAATCCATTGAGACTCGTTTCTTAAATATTCCTGTCTTCCTACAAGCACCTTTAACTTGTTATTCCATATTCATACTCCAGCATTTCGAGTGTTTGATCCATGAGTAAATCGTCGACTTGATGCCGGTTCTAGCTCGCCGTCGACCTTTCGGTTTTCTCGGGATCTTCTTGTCGAGGTACGCCACAGCGGGTGTTTTTCATGTTTTGAGGTTTTCTCGGAGTGGAGTTCTGCATCACGTCGATCTCTTGCGTTAATTTCTATTTATAGAGAAACCCCTTCTCCTCTTCTTTCCTGATTTTTTCACTCGGCTTTCCTATCATAAAGAAACCCCTCCTACTTTTACGGGGCCTTCCTAGTAATGTCATTTCAAGATTGCTACTACGATCACTGTCATTGTGTGGTTATTTACCTACACAACAATCAAACATATCTCAAACCCATGTTCGCAACATATTTTGAGAAAAACTCCTCTATTATGCCTTTAATCGAGGGGTCTGTCAACATTTCATGAGTTGGCATATATAAGATGGATATTTCCTTTCTTATAACCATATCATGAACATAGTGGTATTTAACCATTATATGCTTTCTCTTTGAGCTGTTAGTTCCACTCTTGATAAGAGAAATTGTTGCATTATTGTCACGGTAAATGATTATTGGCTCGTTGGTTATCTCCAACTTCAAATCTCGTATGAAGCGGTTTATCCAAACAACACTTGTTGCAGCTATACAGTAAGCTACATACTCAGCTTTTTGTGTATGCAATGCTATACAGTCTTGTTTCTTATATGCCAAAGAAATAACACTACCTCTAAATAAGAATATTTGCCCCAAGGTTGATTTGTTGTCATATTTGCTCTCAACAAAGTCAGCATCTCAGTATTCTACCACTTTCAGTTCATTTGCTTGAAAACACAGTTTCAAGTCTTTTGTTATTTTTAGATATCTTAAAATCCTTTTTACAGTTATTCAGTACTGCCATCCAAGATTATTTTGATATCTACTCATAAGACCAATAGCAAAGCTGATATCAAGTCTTGTACACAACATATCATACATCAAGCTACCCACAGCTTGTGCATAAGGAACATTAGGCTTATCATCACCTTTACCAGGACAATCAGCCTTACTTAGTTTGACCCCTTTTGCAATGAGTATAATAGCAGACTTTCATTCACCCATTTTGAACTTCTTGAGGATATAGTCAATATCTCTCTCCTAACTTACGCATAAGAGTTTAGATTTTCTATCTCGAGAGATATTTCTACGTAGGATATAGGTTGTTTTCCCCATATCCTTCATTTTGAACCTTGAGTTTAACCATGACTTGGTTTTGACAATCATCTCATTGTCATTCTCAATCAACAATATGTCATCAACATATAACGATAAGATAACAAAGTGACTCTCATTGTTTCAAACATGTATACAGTGATCAAATTCATTAGCTATAAACCCAAGTTTTATAATGACATATTGAAAAGTCAAATACCATTGTGAGGTGATTATTTAAGGCCATATAGGGATCTTCTCAACCTATATAATCTATCTTATTGGCCTTCAACTATATATACTTCGGGTTGCTGCATGCATATGATTTCATCTAAATCTTTGTTTAGAAAGGTTTCCTTTACATCTAACTGATCTAAGTCCAAATCATAATATACAAATATTGTGAGGATTATCCTTATGAATGCAAAATTTGTAACAAGAGAATATATCTCAACATAATCTATCCCTTCTTTTATGCGAAAAACCCTTTGCAACCAACCTCGCTTTAAACTAGTCGATTGAACTATTGACCTTCTATTTCTTTTTCAAAATTTATTTATACCCTATAGCTTTCCTTTCTTTTGGCAAATCTGTCAATTCTCATACTTGTTTTTTCTCAATGGATTCAATTTCCTCATCCATAGCTTTCTCTCAGTATATTGCTTCCGATGAATTCATAGCTTGTTGATAACTCAAGTTATTAGTCAACTCATATAAATCGTCTGAATTACACACTTCTTCTGAAAGATAACTGTGATAATTCTTTAAGTAGAACAGTGTGACCCTTCACCTTTTATGTATACTTAAAGTTTCAGTTGTTTTAGGAAGGTCTTATATAGGTTCAAATGATGATTGATTTAGATCTACTAGATTGTCAAAATACTCATCATTATTTTACAAAATGTTATTGTTAGTATCTTCTAAGGATTTAGCATCTTTGTTTTCTATTAGTCCATGGTCCTTATGATAAAACCAATATCCTTTTGAACTTTTAGGATATCCGATGAATATATACCTCAAGGACCTACTGTCTAACTTATCTCTATACTAATAAAGGATCTTTATATGTGCAATAGATCCTCACCTCCTCAGATTTCTTAGGTTGGGTTTTCTTGCAAACCATATCTCATATGGTGTAGTGAATATAACTTTACATGTTACTTTATTAAGTATGTACACCGTTGTACTTACTACTTCTCCCCAAAATATCCTTGATAGAGAGGCATCAATTAACATTGATATTGTCATATTCAATAAGGTCATGTAATATCTTTCACCTACACCATTCTGTTGAGGTGTTGTAGGTATTGTATTTTGCTTTGCAATACCAAAGTCTTTACAGAATTTCAGAAATTTTGTAAAGGTATATTTATCACCTTTATCTGATCTTAAGACTTTGATTAAATGTCCAATTTGATTTTCAACTTTCTGCTTATATTCTTTAAAGGCTTTAAGTGCCTCAAATTTATACGCTAGGAGATACAAAATATGCATATCTCGAGTAATCATCGATAAAGGTTATAAGGTAAACATTTCCACGATGTGAGGGAGGGTCCACATAAATCCGTGTGAATAACTTCCACTAGGGTTGTTGCCCTTGTTTATTTGAGAAAAACTTTCTTTGTTATTTTTTTTTGTATATGCTTCGCACTTGTTGAAAGTATTTTTCTCAAATCTTAGCTGTAAGTCAAAGTTGGATAATTTCCTCAACTTTTCTCGACTTATATATCATACATTCACATCAATATTAAAGGCACAGTTAATATAAGCCGAAGGATTTTCATTTTTATTGACTTTTAGTTTCAACAGTCCATGTTCTACATCAAATTTCCAAGAGAAAAATATTCTCCCATGTTTCCCTATAATCATTTTGCTAGGAACAAACCTAACCTCAAAACCTTTATTTACTAAGACAAGAACCAAAACCATATTACGCCTTATAGATGACACAATCAATACATTAGTCAATACAATCAGTGTGCCTTTTACAAAAATTCTAAAGAACCCAATACCCAGAATATCTAAAAACGTATTATTTCCTATGTACACCCGATGTTCTCCTAGTTTGTACTCCTTTAGATCCATTGTCCATTTCTTGTTCTTCGAGATATGTTTGATCGCTCCAAAGTCAATCCACCAACAAGTCATCAGGCTGCCCATGTAGAGACATTCCGATATCACACAAATTATGTCTTGCTTCTGTAATTGACTGCGTTGTGGATTATTTTCTCTACTCTTTTTGTTGCGACAATCTTTCTTATAATGTCTAATCTTTACTTAGTTGAAACACTTAACTCGAGAAGCGGTTTCTTTCATTTTCTTAAAAGATTAACTGCATTTTTTATTAATTTTGCCAAACTTTTGTTTGGTTTATTTGTCATTTGATTGGGTTTGGAGCTGGACCCTATCTCATCTTTTACTACTAGTATTTTTTACTTTTTGTTTTTACTCATATATTCTTGCTCAATTGTTAGTTTGAGGGGCAATTCAGAAAGGTTGATTTCTGATCCTAGTTTGAGTGCAGTGGTGACTATATTCTGTGACGTGAGAAAACTTTTCAGTATTGTGGATATCTGCATCGGTTCTGAGATGACTGATTTTGCTACAACTAAGTTCCTAGCCATTACCAACACATGGTTTACATGTTGTACTACATTATCTCATTCTTTTATTTTGAAGGAATTATATTTCTCTAGTAGCAACTGGGCATGTAACTTGGTAGTTATATCATATTTGACTATTATAGAATCGAACAACTCTTTCGCGGTGTCAAATACCTCGAAGGCCCTAATTAAGTCATCTTTCATGTATGTCAATATGACCGTTCTTCCTATTGTGTCATCTTTTAGAAATGTTTTATATATTTCTATGTGTTACTCGGTTGCGTCTAGTGGTGGCAGACACAAAGTTTCTTTTAGGATATACTATACACCTTCAAGTGTTAGAGCAAGCGGTATCTTTATCTTTCATGTTTGAAAGTTTAGATCGTCTAATTTTTCAGTCTTTGCCAGTTCTAATACACATATTTTAGAGTTCATTTTTCTGTGTTAGACAATTATAACAATTAGATGGTCTAAAAAAGAAAACATTTAACAAGCAACAAAACACACATATCATGAATTTGGTTAGCACGATGCAGAATATCACAAAAATGAGTTGAAAATAATTCAGTTTTAATATAGAAGTAAATTGGGATAAATCCATAACTTTTCTAAAAAAATTGTGCCTTTGATAATTTTCTAAAATACCAAGGGTAAAACAATAATTTTGTCTGTCAATCCGATTTTATAATTTTTATAAAGACCAAGAACAAAACAATAAAATCAGCTTTTGGTATTCCTAAAAAATGTGTAACTGATCAGGAGTAAATTCATCATTTTGACCCTCTAAATCTATAATTTTTTCGAAAGGAAAGGGACAAATCTGTCTTTTGATATAATGACAATATTGTAATAAACTTAACTGGGAAGGGCAATAATGTAAATCAATATCCCGGTTTTTCATAATTTTTATAAACTACTAGAGGGTAAAACCGACTTTTTGCATGGATAAGGGCAAAAAAGTTTTTTTATCCAAAAATATATGGATACTTCGATAAATTTCCTCAGTGGCAGTTTGTATTTTTCAAAAACCGTCTGGGGCAAAATGGACTTTTCAGTCCGCTACCAAAACGTCGTTTACCGCCCGTGGTTTTTTGAAACCGCCTAGCAGTTTTTCAGGCGCGTTAAAAACACAGAGGAGAGAGAGAGAGAGCGGGAGAATGATAAAGAGAGAGAGGGAGGGCAGTGTCTGCCCGCTCCGCCTCCTTGCTCACAGCCCTTTGCTGCTGGTTTTGTTGTGGCTACCTGCTCCTTCGTCTGGCCTATGGCCACCCGCGGCCCGCTGCCTGTGGTTCTACTGTGATTGTTCTCTGGTCAACCGGCCAAGGATTTCCATCATCTTCCTTGCCTTTTGCGACCGACCTCTAGCCTACTGGTCGAGGATTTGCTTTGGCTTTCCTCTGGTATGTTGGTCGAGAGTTTTGTCAGCAGAGTTCTTGACTTTATGGCATATATCTGCCCTGTCTTGACTGAGGTAGGGTTTTCCCTCTGCCCTGCTCGACTTAGGAGAAGTTCTGTACCATTTCTGAAAGACACAGGAAGCTCTCCTCTTCTTCCCTGTCTTTTTAATTTATTACTAATGCGTACCTATTTACAGGATCAAAAACTAGGCCCTGATACCAAATGTGAGTAAATCGTCGACCTCCCGGTTTCCCCTGATCTTCTTCTTGAGGTACGCAACAACGGAAATAAGGTATGTGTTTTAAATGTTTAGAGGTTTCCTCGCAGTGGGGTTTGCGTGGGAAGAAGGCTTTCTGTTTCTCGGTATTTCTGTGCATGTCGATCTCTTGCGCTGCTCTTCCCAGATTTTTTCACTGGGCTTTTCTGTCATGGAACCCCTTATCTGGATTATTACAGTTATATTTAGAAACTATCTGGTGGTTTCAACTTTTGATTGCCATTACAACCACTCTTTCTTGCATCCTGTCCATAGATAACAGCTGGATCGAGCCGTTTCTGTGTTTGGGTTGCCGAGATGATCGTGTTCGTGTGAGCTGATTTCGGGATACATATAATCGGACTCCCAAGAATCATCTGTTCTCATCTCGTGAGATCAGAGTTCTCATGTTCCATTTCAATGCATTCCTACAACTGTCATTTGAATTGCATCGTCACTTTTAACAACAACATTTGTCAAGCAAAACCCTCCTCCAATGTATAATGTTAAATGCATGGTAAGAGACAAGGTGGAATTACAACGTATCCTGGCCAGGGAGTTCACTCCAAAGATTTTTTCAATCTAGAGTTGTTCGTGATTCGAGCTTGAATTAACCATACTTGGCTCGGACAACTCGTGAAATCTACCCCAGCTTTAATTATGTTTTGACGTTTCATGTATGTGGGTCGAGCTACATTTATTTGATCCAATCCAGGAGCTCAATTGAGCAAAATTCCACTAGAGCTCACTGAACTCAACGAGAGCTTAACTGAGTCAATCTAGATTGCATCGAGCACAAACAACCCTAGCAAGCTGATCTCCAGTTGTTCGAACATAAACCAAAGTCGACCTCAAGTATGATGGTAGAAGCTCGCTCAAGCTCGATTTTGAGGCGAGCAGAGAATTTCTTTACGAGTCCAGTTGGGCTTGCTTGTACTAGAGATCGACTCAATTCGGTTACACCCATAGTAGGGGCCTGCTCATATATCCAATTGATATTGAACTATGAAGAAAAAGGACTTCAATGCAAAACCCGAATTCTTTTGATATTAATTGAACCGAATTGGAGAGGATTGATCTGACCCCTGCAATCACGACTCAATCCCAAACCGAATGGGGCAGGGAATACATGATAAAATCAGGTTTGTGTTCACGTACGGGGATAAGTTGGGCCTACTCAATGTCCCCTTCCCCCCCCCCGCTACCCACACCCACACCCACCCAACGATCTTATCGGTGTAAAAGGTGAAAATGTTTAAGTCAGTTTTAACATGGACTATACTCACGTACGGAGATAAGTTGGGCATACTCAATGCCCCAACCGAATGATCTTGTCGGTTTAAAAGGTGAAAATGCGACATCACAAATTGTCTAGTAGAGTCTAGCATGATGGGAGGGTGTCTAGCAACTCTCCAATTTTTTATATTAGATATATATTTATATAAAGAAGAGAGAATATAGAGCTGTTAGACACCTTCTCATGTTATATATCATTATCATTTGTGCAATCAATCGAATAGTGGTGATAAAGACATTCATCCTACGTCATATTTAATGTATCGTTCTTATATTGATGTTGATGAGTGCCTCAATCTGCTTCGTTCATGCAATCGGACATATAGTACAAATCATCTAGTAGAGTATGATATAAGTATTTATATATGCCCCCTTAATGTTGATTAATAGAGAACCGGGAAGTATACCTGCCCCATTGAGGTCGGCTCACCCCATTGAGGTTTTAAATAGATCGAAGTGGTGTCTGGCATGGTCCTAACGGCTTTTTTCTATCTCTCAAGCTTTTGAGATGGTCCGGACCAACATTCAAGAACCATACATGTAAACCCCACTAAATTGGTTGGGTACATATATGCTGTCTATGGTCAATAATATAGTTCCACACCATTTCGAATCATCTTGCTGCAATTTGTTTAACACTGCTTAAGTTTAATCTTTTCTGCGAGTACGTCTAACAAACTTAACGAAGTCAAGGGTTGAACTTATGACCAACTCCCTCGAAGCTGGTGTGTCACATGACCGGAAGAAACACCGGCAAAAAAATAAATGTAAAGTAATTATAGAGTTGGGTAGAGATGAAGTTTTGCATCAGGTAGCTGACAGCTAGCGTAAAACTTAGTCAAACATTATAACATGAATATTTTGGATTTGAAGACTAAGTTTTGAGTTGATTGATTCCACTTTTTTCACCTATATTTGTAAACCATAGTTGCAATGATGTTTTTTCTTGGTTATAAGTGGAGGCCGAGGCCTAACACAAACACCCACACATACACCCTTTGAAGCCAATACCATATAAAGAGAAGTAGACATGGCCTCTCTGGAGCTTATGTGGCGGTTTCAACCAAAATTTAACCGGGTTAAGAACCTGCTGGAATCAGAACTAGAACTGGGAACCACCCAGTTTGGTTCCGATTTCACTTTTCATGCAACCGGAATTTGGAAAAGCTTTTATTTTTCTTTAAAATTTTAATTTCTTAAGTGTTTTTTGGCGGTTTCTAGTGGTTTAGGATTCAACTGAAATGGACCTTGGAACCGGCACAGGATGGTTCAGTTCTGGTTCCAGGTTCTTGGGTAACCAGAATCGGCCATGTTTAAGGAGAAGTATCATGTTCAACCAACTCAATTCAATTAGTAAGATTATGAGAATTTGATCGTTGTTACAACTACATTTACCGAGTGTATGAAGAAGAGATTTTTTTATAACTGAGAACTTCTCCTTAAATTAATCCGTGAAATTACCATAACAAATCTTGACTGTTAATCCTAACCGTTGGTATTGCATTCTTGTTATTGTGCAGATATACGTAGAAATTAAGTGCCAATCATTGTATCGTATTCTTCTCGTAGCATAAGAACACTAAAGGGAATCAAACAACAACAGGTCACTTGGCTAGCGGAGGGGGTCAACTCACAAGTTGAAGGTCATGAGTTCGATACCCTGAAGGTTGCGTCTGGCTTTAGTCTTCCCATTGTACCAGAAGAAAGGACACTGAAGAGGATCTACACTTTGCTTCGGTCCTTAGATAATAATGCAAGAAGCATCAAAGTAGATAATGATACAAGAAATCAAGTCCAAGTGCGAAAAAAGCCATACATATCCCTGCCACCACCAAGGCCATTTCATATCCTGCACAAGACCATGAACATAAAATGTTAAACCGGCACTGACCTAAAACATCATAAAAGAAATTAAGTCAATTTACAAGCCACATTCACATGGTTCATTTAATATTCTATATAGTTAATAAATGTGCTTTTTAACGATGTCAATCAGATTACTGAAGTTGGTAGACATGTAGTCTATGGTCAAATCCAAATCCAAATCCAAAACTAAAACCAAGTTGTTGCTCACAATAAGTGGGATTCGTTTCATAGATTCTTAGTCGCTGTTGAGCTCAATATTGCATTATAATAAATTTTAACTCCAAAAGATAATTATATAATTGTTATTATACAATAATTTGAAAGTTTCCATCTATCTCATTAAAGCGTTCAACATCCAATTTCTCACCCATTCTCAATAGAGCTTCATGTGATCACCTCTCCAAACATACAATCACCTTAAGCATGTCTCTCTTATTTATTGACATATAATGAAAAATCAAACAACCGCATGGCTAGTTTCAACAAATTTATGTACTATTCTCGAAAAAATTAAGCAAACCGGTTGCTTCTAACGCATCATGTTTTCTACTTTATTCTATCTAATCAACTTTATTTCATCTAATATTCTTTTAAGCGTCGACCATTGATCAATTTGGTAAAGTAACTTGAAAGCATACCCTTGTTAGCAAAGTTACAGTCTTAAAAGACCTTCGTCGTGATTCAGTGGCCTTGTCTAATCAAATGAGAAAGTTCTGTCATGTTTTTTTTGTTTTATTTTTTTGACTTATCCTTGGAAGGAAATGGTTCGAAATATTTAAACTTTTCTTGTCAGAGTACGTTCTAGAATAAAAGCTCGAGCATTAGAGTGCGTATATGGTTCGCTTTATGCCATACCCTTCTTTTTGAATCCTTTATGTAGTGCACAATTATAAATCCCAGCTTTTGCGTTGCAGATAAGGATGCACATGTGCCGGAGAGCATAAAAGGAAGAAATGAGATTCCTCATTCATCAATTCCTGCCAATATGCTCACTTCTTCTACAATCTACTTTTTGGTTGGGTCACTTTGATATCCAGTTCCCACACCTAGATTGGATAAGGTGACTTGGGTGGTCATGAGAAGAAGTTTTATTTCCGTTGCTCGACGACATATATCTGTTATCTCGGCGGCTTCTCCGTTAACCTGCCGTCGAGATAATTATCTCGATTGGTGCTAAATCACGATCAACCATATTACTAATTAGATCCAAGGCCGTTCCCTACTGCTCACGTTCCCAAGCTGAGCCAACCATAACGAGTCCATGAACTGTTGATTCTCATGAATTAAGGGTGTCATTAGGTTCAACTAATCCAGATTGAGTTAAACTCAAGTCTACATCCAATCTATGGGTGTTTATCACATACCTGTTTTTGGATCCTAATGAGTTAATCTTACTGGATCCAAATTCAACCCAAGCCCTTTGTGGATCAATTTGTCCAATGCTAGGCTTCTTCAAGGTGGAAACCATGAAAGACCGAAACTACAGGTATTGATCTCTTCTAGGTCGATGATTGCATCTTGATGATCTCGAACCGCTGGAGAAAGCTTTTTCCACTTAATTTGCCGGTTAAAAAGAGTTCAGTCAACAACTATAATCGTCCAAGTAAAGTAATTTTTTATGGTTAATTAGCAACTCTGGACTAAGGCATGCTAAGCAGTGAAAGAAGTAATTGTTTTCTACCATTGTTGGAAGACAGAGATCACTTACTGCAAGAACTCAATAACGATCTCGGAAGCAGCCGCGGAGTTGGCGATGACGTTGAAGGCATCTTCGGTGAGCACGAAGGTGGTGCTGGGGCTCGAAGGTGCCGACAATGGTGGCGCGTGGTCAATGATCCTCACCTTGACTGTAGTATCATCTGCACAGGCACCACTCAGACAGCGGACCGTGTAGTCCCTTCCACAAGCAGCCCCATTCTCCCATATCCGATCACTGGCTGCAGCGAACTTATTGTCCGCCGGGATCTGCTCCACGCTCGACCCATAGCAAGACGTTGCTGCACGCAATATTCATACTGTATTTATCTAAACCTATAGATACATCGGTACGACATATATTATATATAAAAACTGTGTTAGTAAATTCAAATAAATCTCACTGGTTCATTTGGTTTCAAAAACAAAAGTGTGTGAATGAAGTGTACCTATAAAAGTACACATTTATTTTTTGCCACATTACTTCACAATTAAAAAATACTATTTATTAAATACATACAAACACATTATATATATATATATATATATATATATATATAGAGAGAGAGAGAGAGAGAGAGAGAGAGAGAGAGAGAGGTGCTAGATTACATTTCTTAGCGGTCCATCAACGTTATGAATGGTCAAGATAAAATCCCAAAGAGTAATACACGTATACTTTCTAAGTAATACTTGATTGATATGTGAACTATTTGATTTTAGGGTTTGATTTCAATTGTTGGTGACGGCTAGCAAATATTAGATTTGTTTATTCATTTCCAGCATTAACATAGACAGGATCAAAGAGAGAAATTGGGAGTTGCTAAACTTTATATATATATATGTGTGTGTGTGTGTGTGTGTGTGTGTTATACCATCTATCTCAACCCACACTGTTTAATTGAAAAAATAAATAATTTAAATAAAAAAAATTACTTTTCAAAAAATAAGAAATACAAAGTATAACTTAAACTTTTGTTTGCTTTTTATTTTTTCAAATTTAAACTATCCATACATAACTATGTTTGATAGTTATGTATGATGCATAATCTTGCATAAATGTCTGAGTCTTTCAATTTTTGACAACAATGAAAATTTGAATCACTTTAATGAATTTATGTGCATTAGTAAAAATATTTAACAGCAGTATCAAACTATATAAGATTATGTACCAAACACCATCGCGTCAACACCTTTTGACCCCTCTGCATAGACAACTACAACAGTGGTACAATGCAGTTCTCTCAGTCAACCAAAGAAAAGATATTGAGATTGGATTTGTCAATTGATTTGATCTTGGAAAAATAAAAGAAATATGAGTTTAGACTATGAAAAAGAATGAGAATGATGATCTGGAAACCAGCTGGGTCCTGCTTTCTGTTTTCTGATTGAAAGTTGGGGCTCTTCTCTCTAAAAGAAATCCCATGATCTAAAACTAAAGGAATTGTGGATTTCCGAAATAAAAGAATTGATATAACCACTGAAAGTACAGCCACTAGAGTACCCACACAGAGACAGAGACAGAGACAGATTAATAGAATCTTACGGACATAGGGGCCACCGTAGAATGCGGCCGTTCCGACCTCGGCGAAGCCGATTCCGGCGAGAGTTTGGAGAAGTGTGGCGGCCAAGAGAAGCATGTTGGTTCTTCGCATTCTCTTTCTTTGGTGTTCTTCGACCGACAATGGTGGAACTCTCTCTCTCTCTCTAAAGGAGTCATCCTTTGTAAAAGCAAGTCAAACTGATAGATATTCAATTGGAAGTTGGGGCCGGCTTGACGGCTACAATACGCAATCAAGTCTTTGACCCAAAATCTACGAAAACGAATTTCCAGACAAGCTTCATGGTCCTACCCAAAAAAACAAAAGAAAAAGATAAGCGCCATAAGACGCTCTAAAACTGGTTCCTCGTTTTTTATTTTATAAACCAATCCTTTTTGTATTTATTTGCATGAATATCTATATTGAGAGCTTCCATGTGTGTATACCGTCTAAAACTTCTCATTAAAGTTTTGATCTTATTCTAACAAGTGAATCCACATAGTTGACCATGTAGCGTGGGATAAGGCTTTTGCTTTTTGTTTGTTGTTGATGGCAAAGAGTCACATAGTTGTTGAGGGTGATTTTAACTACCATGAAGCAGTTGCATAGAAATCAATGACACATCAACCAACAATAATAACTACATGCAAGAGTATTAGATCCTCTCCACTAGTGTCACTCATCAGATAATTATTTTTTTTAGGTATGCATGTAATAGCATTGTCTTTCATGTTTTTCTTAAAATCTTTAAAACTTTCTAAATTATACTTATACTACCGAAAAATCAATAATACTGTGTTAGTGGACATGTCAAAGGTAAGATCCAGTTTTCCGTATACAAAGATTCGATATATTGTGAAACTATGAAACATCAAAATAATTTTTTGACTAGGGTATGTCCAGTTGCTTATTTCTATGCTTATCCAACAACAAGATAGAGGCTCAAAAATGTCATCCAAGTACCAGTTAGTTGTTGCCCATCCTAAAATGGATGGTGATGATCTGACATCACATTAAATTTGAAATGCATATTCAATCTATAAAATAATAACCAAACCAGAACTAAAATGAAGCCTTTTTCTGCACTAAGTAGAATCAGTTGCTAATTCTAGCTGCCATTCAACTCCATCTTACACAATATAAGTACTTAGCTTAAAAAATGTAAGATGGTGTTTTCCTTTTGAATATTCAAGCTGGAGTCAGGCAAGACCCTAACCAGGTAACAATGCTATGAAGATGATATTTACATGAAGATCAGATCGAGGGTCGCCACTCTGGTGACTTATCCCTCAAATGAAAACGTCCTTAGATTCCCAATTATGCCAATAATAATTGAAGTTTGTGCACTCCCTCTCCCTCTAAAGCGTTAACCGTTCAAAATTGAATCTTAATTAAACTTGTTTTGTCCATATTAGCACGTTGATTGATTCTCTTGTTTTGTTTGACCTACATTTCAGGCCCAACTTATGACGATGACACAGACCCTTTTGGCATCCAACTTGGTCCACGCAACTTCTTTCCTCTTGGAACCTGAGAAATCAGTGAACTTTCTAAAAGACAATCAACTGCACCTGAACTTTGAGTGTTTGATCAAAATCAACTTCCCAGCCTAAGTTTCCCAGTGAACTATGTTGGGTTGCTTGATTAAATGAAAATTTCAAGGACCGTTATTCATGTTAGGTTTAATTGGATAGGTTTATACGTTCATCCCAATTTCACTGATCCATGTTAAAGAGTGTGTATCATGATAGGATCTTCTTGAAGGGTAATGGAATGTGAAATAATTGCGATGCAAATTGCTTCAGAAGACATGACAAACTAAAACTTCTCAGCATAAATCAATTAAACTAAAGCAACCAAGAAAAAGAAAAGGCAATGTTACTAGAATGCTTTCAACATACAGTAAGTCGCACATACACAGTGGAAAAACAAAGGTTCTTTTAGAACAATTTCAAGATACCATCAGTCTGCGCACACGCACACACAGAAACACAAAATTGCGCAGACACACTGCACTTTCGCATAGATACATTCATGATGAGGCTCAAGTTTATGTGGTACTGAATGAACCTGAAAACCAAAACTGATAAGGGAGAGACTCAGCAAATGTCCCCACAAGACAACAGTAACTAAAGAAATTGTTATTCTCAACATTTTCATACATAAAATGTTCCTCACAAGCGACCTAATTATACAAGCACACAATCACTCTCAAGTACAATACTCATTGTGAAACATAACTGCCACAAGAGAAGGCGTTTTTCTCCTCCATTTATTTTCTTGCCTCTTGCCAACCTGGGCAGTCAGGACAGATATACAGACCCCAAATTTCAGTGATCAGGTCAAATGAACATGAATAACCAACAAAATTGGTCCATGAAATGGAATGCCTCATCCGATGAGATGGCCGTGTCAAAACCAAAGATGAGCACGTGCCGGACAAAAAGCGAGCAGGTGCTTCTGGAGAACAACCAAAGCTTTACACTGGGGGAGGGCAGGAGATGTGACAAATCGACTTTATGGAGACATTGCCATTGAATCAACAGAGGAAGAATGCCGTCTTTCTGTTTCATCCATTGGTGACCTAGATTCATCTGAGGCAGAAAGCCCTAAGACATTTTTCTCCGTCAACAATATATATCATTGTTAACCTACACCATGACACCAATTAGCAACTTGATAGATACTCACCCAAAAGAGGATTGCTTGATGGCTTATTCGGAGATGTGCTCCTTCTCAAATCTGGAAAATATACATAAGATCATTTTGCAGAAAAAGAATGCACTTTTTTCTACCAAAAGGAAATAGAAACTGTAAATTAGGAATAGGAAAACAGCTGTTATAACACTTAATCTTCTCATAAAAACCAGGAAATTAAAGTTGAAAAGCATAACATTGTTCTCTATTCATCTAATTTTTAGATTGAGATTCCTAGACAACTTTGTATGCCAATCGCTCAAAATATTTAGCTGTAGCTCTCATTCCATTCAAAAGCTTCCTTATTATATATAAGAAAAAAGGATCCAAACTTTGCTGTTGAATCAGTTAGTCCTTTGCACGAGGGCTGATATGACAGTTAAGCTGCTATTCTATAATGTCTAGGAGACATGGCAACAAGTCACAGCTTCTTTTTCCATTTACACAGATACAGAATTTTGTTTTCCAAAACAGTTATCTTTAACCTCTCACTCCATGAACTACCATTGACAGGAACTGACAGTAAATACCTATAAAGGTGAACTACAGAGTACAGACTACTGTTTTGAGAATAAAATTCCTTTATCTCCAGAAAATTCAAACGAGAAGAATAACAAAGAGCAAGTAGAAGTTGTATTTATTTCACATATCAACAAACCAAATATTATTTTAGCCATTATCCTCTGGTTATACTCAACCATAACGAGACTAAATGTTGGAGACAAATGCTGCTAGAGCAAAACACACTTGAACCTGGCATAGAAATGACAATCACGTCCCACTATCTGATACCCTTGACTAGTTCAAGCAGAAGGTATGACATCTGTCAACTATGAAATATGCTTTAGTCCCTAGGGAACAAAATAAAAGAAAAGTGCATAGATACATATAATCCCTCTCTCTCTCTCTCGCTCTACATAATCGGATGCAACATGAGCCCATTTGTGTAATTTAGGTTCATCATTGAAATAAGAAGGCTATTTTACATGCACGGGCACATTCATATTATATATATGGTCATTAAGCATTTTCTGAGGGAAACTGGGTGATTATAAACTAATGTACTTCAAGCAAATGACAAAAAGAATGGTCTCTGAATTCAGAATGGCACTTAGGGACCTAAATGACCTTTGTTTTCCTAAGAAATCAAGAAATAATGACTCACTAAAGTGATAGAAACCCACAGTTATGGGATGTGTTGTAAGATATCCACGCATACAAGTAGCAGCTTCCAAGTGCCTAGCCTTGTAACATTTGCCATGTGTCACACACTTCACACCAGCATCCAACGGTGAGATCCATGTTCCTGTCTAAGTAACATAATCAACTAGTTATAAGATCAGTTTTCTGGGGATCTACGCTAAAGGGGAGACTTCTTATTCTCATGATTCACAAACAGTAGAGAAGTTATCATTCAGGTCACAACCTTAAACTGGAGATAACAACCAAATTATGTTCACAATCATATAATGGCTAGCTTCCTCTTCTGGTAATCCTACACACAATTCTTCTACTAAAAGAAGAAATTACAATTCAGTCTAAACAACTGTTACAGTTGCCACTATTAACTTACAATTATATGTCTGCTGAACTTATATCAATACGGAGTAGAAAACGAGTCACATTTTACCATAATTGGGTGCAAACTCCCATAAAGCGTTCATCTAGTCCTGCATCCGGATTTAGTCACAGATGGGATTTTATAGAAACTAAATTGGACGTTTTGAATGCTCAATGAAGTCAAGTGGCATTCAGTAAAGCTTCTTTGGCATAAACTAGGTGACTACAACCATCTTGGGCTGCATTGCTTTCAAAAGGGTTGTCTACTAGACCTTATTTGGGTAAAGTCGTTAAACACAGGCATAGGCTATTATAGAACTCTTCCATAGTCATATGGTACACTAAAGATGCGACCTCTAATCTCTAACCTAAAAAAGGTGATGGAGGAAAGCACAACTTCTCCGACTTCCCTGTCATATGTGGAAGTTGAGAGGTGGCTATAATTGTGCGTCTATGTGTGTGTCTGAGAGAGAGAGAGAGAGAGAGAGAGAGAGAGAGAGAGAGAGAGAGAGAGAGAGAGAGAGAGAGAGAGAGAGAGAGAGAGAGAATCAATGCCAGGAACACATGCATGCACACCATGTACACACACACACACATGCATATAAGCACCCATGCAGACACCCACAGATCCGAGCATGCATACATACATGCAGCATGGATGCAACAACCACATGCTAGTAAGCTGGACACAATGCTGAACAATAAAAGTAAAAGTCATTGTTACTGATATATAATAAACATGTGCATGCCGTAAGTCAAAATAACGTTCAACTAACACATGGCAAAGAAAGAGTCACTTCCATGGAGTACCAACAAGAAAATGAGTTTACCATTAGGTGCATGCATTGATTTAACAGCATCAAAGTTCTTGTATGTGTAGCCAACGAAATTCAAATCCTTGGGAGTCAACAGTGCCTGCAAGTGTGGGAAAAGGATATACATTAGTTGCCACAAGATGGCATGTAAAAGGGGAAGTGGAAAGAATATTTCTAAGAACAAACAAACAGTTATAAATAGTTAAGACTCTGCAGAAACAAAGTTATAGATAGTTCCGCAAGTCCAAAACTAGCCAATATGATAAACAGTAAAATATGAGCCTTCTCCCTAACTCAGGTCATGCACCCCCTGTTTTCTACCTCTGAATCAGGTCCTACAAGTTCACTAGGACCAAGAGTTCCTTCTCCTTCTCTTCTCGATAGGGGCAACAAGAGACAAGAAGACCCTAGAATAACAAAAGAAAAGGCACTAGTGATAAAAGTCCTTTTGTGCATACAAGTCCTTAAAGTTTCATAAAGGACCAGAAAGTTTCATTTTACAGTATCCAAATTAGTAGTCATGTGCAAGATTCCATACAAATCTAGATAATTGCTTACTGCACGCAACCTCTATCCCCATAAAGCAGGATGGTTGTAGTATGGTAGACCATATACTTACAGTGTTTGTTCAATATGCGATGATTTTGAAAAGCATGGTGCTAAATATATGTCGTCCTAGAAATATCTTAAGTTAGCAGAAAGAAAGGGGGAAAAAGAAGAAGGAATATATGCAAGTACTTTGTCATAATGCAAGATTACAGAAAATAAATATGCGTTTCGTAATCTATTTTCTGCTACCTACTAACAAAGCACACCTTTCGCAGTGGTCCAGAGCCAGATGATGACTGTGTTGGAGGTTGCAGCTGGAAGACAAGCCAAAAGTGACATCAGATGCATACACAATAAGGGTAGCAATTGGGTCTACAAAGTCCATTCATTTCCTAAACACTGCAAAAAGTTGGGGATACATATAAACATGGCAAGTGATACAGCAAAGAGATGAAGTTAACAACAACAGACACCTAAAATCGAAGGCATTTACAAACAATAAAGTGTCCATGAGGTTCCATAAAACGCTGGATTCAAGTTTCCATAAAAGAAGATTTACCAGTATATTCTAAATCACAAGATTGTAATGCATCACCAGACCTTTCATCTTAACCACTCAATTTGACCGAAACCATTCAAAAACACAATTGGCAAATGATAACACATGCAGATCAGAAGAACATTGGGCTACATGATAAATGTGAACTAAAAGTTGCTATTTACATCTTACGGTAGCCATTTTCTTCCATACATAACTAGTCTATAACATGTGAAAATTTTCCATCCAAAGTATGTTACACTGATTGTGCTCCTGCAGTGATTTATAGTTATAACTTATACCATCATTTTTTATCATATAACCATCCACTGCCTTTACCAAAAATCAAGCAAATGAACTGCAAAAATTTGTCATAAAAGATTTCTAAAGCTGAAAGAACTGAACAAGGTCATGGTCTGCACATTCGTGCTAACAAAAACATGTTTGAGTTATAAGGCAAAACCGCAAAAATGTCTACCTCATCAAACTTCATAAAGTTCTGTGTATCGAGTTCTCCATTGACTTCAGGTTTGAAAGCTGCTTCCATTTCATACAACTTGTCCCACTCAATTCCTCTAAACCAAGGATGAGCCTGTGCCAAAGAAAATAAATTATGAATATTATGCTTTAGCAATGGGATCCTGAGCTGTGCCCGGGAATACCTTTATGTGATCTACACCTCCAGAACCCAGTCTATTCTCAACATCACAAAGCAGCCTGCATATTAGGTCCTTGGCCTCTACTGATAACCGTGCTTCTTCTGGAAATTTTAGGTAATGCCTCCAATGCACAATCTGGAATGTTGACATAAAGAGCAGACTCTTTAAGTGATACTTCAAATATAAACTATAGTTTTGCACGTTCTTCCTAAGACTCAACATAATCTGGTTAGACTTTTATTACAATGATTTCAAAGAGCAGGTTATATGAGAAAGTTTGTGATAAAGAAGAATACAAATGATCAGTGCAAAATGCCTGTCAAGACTTGCATACATGGAAAACAGCATAACACAGAACTGTACACCATAATATATTCTCAGAAAACTATTCCACATTGATGTACTGTACTTGACTTCTATTAGAATAGCCTTCACTTGGCAAAATAAGACCGCTGGAAAACCGCACGATAACATGTTTGAAGATTAAATATTGTGGTCCTAATACAAGATACAAATACAAAGTTACAAGCTTCCAAAATAACAGGGAAGCATTGTTAAAATGTATGATAGAGAGAAGGGGCCTTGGCCGTTGGATGGCTAGGGTATTCTACAAGCTTTAAAAGGGTCAGTGAGGTAAATCGAAGTATCATTGATTATATAGATAGATCGGTTCCTGATGAGAGTAGAGCACATGTTATACATCGAGAGATGGAGAGATATACAATAATGCTCTTCACTTAACGGGCTTGCCTGTAGCCATTCACAACTTCACTAATATGTGCATAGATAAACTATTTATCTTAATATTTATTGTGTATTAAGTCTCTCATGTTTATCTTTTTTTATCATATGTTTGGTGGAATAGGTTTGGAAGTGATTGCCTAAACTTTAGAGATTTTTTAGTAAGAGTTCTAAGCCAAACCTTTGGTGCAATGAGTTGTGAAAAGAATTGAAATGTTTTTTAACAAATTCATACAAAAAACAGTAATCGGTTGGAACATAAGCAGCTCAATGACTAAGTTTTCATCCATTGTAACATGGGATTCCGATAGAGGTAATCTTGTATTAGTTACTACTTAAATATTCTATTTAATATTTTATTTTACTTAAATTGTTAATGTTATTTACTAATTACTTTTCTTTCTTTCTTGTAGGCAATTAAAAAAGTTAAATAGGAAATAAAACCAATTTTATCCAATAAGTTTGGATAATTTTAATATATTAGAGGAGTAAATTATGAAAGATAATAAAGCAAATGCACTCCTAATCGAAAAATACATTGCATGGATTAATTTGGAAGGAACGCAACAAAAATATCATCAAAGGGATGATGATTTTGATTTTGAAGCAGGTGGTGAGGATTTTTAACAAGAAAAAGATGAAGATTATTTACTTGATGATCCTGATTACAATGTGTAAATATATATTTTTCAATTATGAAAGTTGTATTTTTTTCTAAGGATGTCATGTACTGCTTCAAAATATGTATTTCCTTTTTCAATTACTAAATGATGAATATGTACTAAATTTTTGCATTATATGAATTCTTTGTAATTATCATATTTTTCTTAGTTTTGTATGATTTTTTTGGATTTTTACCAATTTTTTAGTATTAAATTACGATACGATATGTATTGTGGACCAAAATGATACATGGTACGATACGCATCAAACAACACTGACTGCAAGTATTGTGATACTTTTGTTATATGTTGATGACATGGTCATCACAAGATATGATGATATGGGCATTCAATGCATTAAGACGGATTTGATAAGGAATTTGAAATAAAAGATCTTGGTCTGCTATGCTACTTTCTTGGTATTGAGGTAACACAAAATGATAAAGGTATGTGTATGTCTGAAACTAAGTTTGCATATGATATTGTTACCCGATCAGGGTTAACAAATGATAAGACAATGGAAACAATGGAGGTACTTAATCATAAAATGAAACATGTAGATGGAAAACCACTTGCATATCTCAACCCATATCGACAAATGGTTTGAGCCCTAACTTATCTAACTATCACTCGCCCTGATATCACTCATGTTCACATAGTAAGTTAATTTTAACATGCACCTACCGCAATGCATATGAGTGTTGTCAACAACAACAAAGCCTTTTCTAATACTAGACGGGGTCGACTACATGGATTCTTTGTTTCCACATAGCCCTATCACGTGCCATGTTAAAAGTTAACTCACAATAAGCTAAATCATTCTTTATTGTTTCTTTCCAACACTTTTGTGGTCGTCCTCTACATCTTTTAATACTTTCAAAATATAGTTTTTCATACCTTCTAATAAGTTCTTCTTTTAATCTTCTTTTTATATGTTCAAACCACCTTAAACGATATTCTCTCATTTTATCCTCTATTGGTGTCACACATAACTTATTTCTAATAACCTCATTATATATACGGTTTTTTCTTATACGACCACTCATCCATCTCAACATCTTCATTTTTGTCACATACATCTTTTATGCATGTTGATGATTACCTACCCAACACTCAGAACCATAAAACATGTCTGGTTTAATTATTGCTATATAGTATTTACCTTTTAACTTTAATGCACAAAGAATACTTGATGCTCCTCTCCATTTTAACCAACCAGCATTAATTTTATTCGTAACATCTCCGTCAATTCTTTCATCACTCTGAAAAATTGACCCTAAGCATTTAAAACTTTCCTTTTAGGGGATGCAATGTGTGCCAATTTTAATTTCTATGTCCTCTAAAGTAACCAAATTGTTAAACTTACGTTCCATATATTTTGTCTTTGTTCTACTAAGTCGGAAGCCGTTACTTTCTAATGTTTCTCCCAATAGTTCCAATTTTCTATTAACTTTTTCCTTAGATTCCTCTAGTAACACAATGTCATCTGCAAATAACATACACCAAGATACTTTATCTTAATATGTTTTGTTAACTCATCAATCACCATTATAAATAAGTATAGGCTTAAAGTTGATCCTTGATGTAACCCAATATTAACTTAAAAGAAGTTTATCATTCCTTCATGAGTCCTCATACATGTTTTATACCATCGTACATGTCTCACCCTATCAAAAGGTTTTTCTAAATCAATAAATATCATGTAAAAGTCTTTCTTTTTTGCTCTAAAATGTTCCATAAGACGTCTCAAAAGTTAGATTTGTTAGAAACACCACTGAAAATGGAGTTTTCTTATTTTCTTCATCCTCACTTAATCTAATTACCTATATTGATGTTGACTGAGGTGGTGATGCTAATAACGAACACTCTACAACATGATTTTGTATCTTTCTAGGAGACTCTATCATATCATGGAGATACAATAAACAACATAAAGTGTTCCTTTCATCTACTGAAGCCAAATATCGAGCTTTGACTACCACTGCTACAAAACTAACTGGCTTAGACAACTTCAAGACTTGTCTGTGGCATTTGAATCATAACAAAAGTACAATATATATTGCCAACAACATGTTGCATCGGCGTACTAAACACATTGAAATGGATTGCCACTATATACGTGAAGAGTATCTACAAGGACACCTAGATCTTCAATTTGTTCGATTAGAGTATCACCTTGCCGACGTATTCATCAAGTCACTTACAACTCCATGCTTTTAATTTCTAGCTAGTAAACTGTCGGTCATGACATTGTCAGTTTGAAGGAGGGTCTTAAAATGTATGAGAGAGAGGGTCAACGTATAGTATTGTATTCTAGCCATTGGATCCTGGCTGTTGGAGGGCCAAGGCATCCTCTCTCCAATAACTAGATTTCTAGCCATTAGAGAGAGGTTGTTGCTGGCCCTCCCTATTACTTATAAAAACACCACTTTAGTGTTAAGAAGGGCTATCGAGTTCTGTATTTTGGATCTCTATATGTGTGATTGTTAGTGTAACTAAGTAAGGGTAGATTAGTTATTAAGTTCTAAGATAGTATAAGTAGTAATATTAGTTAGGGTTGAGATGAGGTTGTAATCAGCAGCAACCAAGGAGGCATGGAGGAGCCGACTATGGTGGAGAGATTACCTCCAACCAAACAAATCTATGATTTGTAGATTACTAAATCAATAAAGTGTAATATGGTATCATAGCCAAGTTGCCACAAAATCAATGATTTTTGGAGTGATAACAAGGGCAATTTGACAGAAATTACAAGTAAGGGTTAGTAACATTGTTGCAAGAAATTTGCAGGGCATTTTTGTTGCATCACAAAATTTTGAGTAGTAGGAAATGTTGCTTGGGTCTCATCAGCAGCCAAGGTTAGTTCCACGGTACATCTCGACATGATTTTCTGCATGTCTTGCTGTGTAGAACAACGTGTGTACTGTTGAAGATTAAGTTAAATATTGATTAATTAGTGTTACTATTTAGTTATAAATGTATACATAGAGTCATAGGTAAGTCTGAGTCATATATATTATGGTATTTTGTAATACGGGTCCTAATCCAATAGTCACTTACTAAGGGTATTATAGTCTTTCAAGTTAGATCATCCATATAAGTAGTCATTAGGACTGCTATTAGGTTTTAACGAAAATTAGAGGGTGGCGGCAAGGATTGGCCAACCAGCACCTCAGTGTCTTCTTCTTGTATTCGGCTTTCATCAATAAAGAAGTTTATATTGCTGATTAATTTCAACATGGTATCAGAGCCTCTTATGGCCGTTTAGCGTCAAGCATTGAAGGAAATCAACAAAAAGAAGTCGTGGGCAGAGTGAAGAACCAGGACAACAAGTTCTTCTCTTTCTTGTTCTTTCAAATTGGTATTTGAGTGATTTCATTATAAAATCGTTGTCAGATTCATTACCTCATCGTGAACATCTGCTTTCGTAATGTACAAGTGATGCACTACAACTGTTTGATGAAATGTCCAAGAGGAAGTGAGAAAGTTGTTTCATTTAAAAAAAATTGATTTTTCAATGATCAATCGATTGGAGCAGATTTAAAGGTATTCTTTCAGTGAGATATCAATCCGAATATGAAAAGAGTAAAGATGGTAGAAAGTAATGAACTCTCGTCAGACAAAAGTGAAGGTTTTCAAATCACAAATTTGAAACTTGATGGCAAGAATTATTTAAAATGGGACAGATCTATTGAGCTAACTATTATGGCAAGGGGGCGATGAGATTATTTTACAGGTGATCTTCCTCGACCCCCAATTTTAGATCCTTCCTATTCTCGGTGGTGTAGAGAAAATGCTTTAGTAAGTGCTTGGCTAATACAATCCATGACTCCCTCCATCGGAGGTACTTTTATGTTTTTTGGACACTGCTAGGGATATCTGGTTGGCAGTTCAAGAAGCTTTTGCTCAAAGAAAAAATATTACGAATAATTATGATCTTATAGAGAATATTCGGAAATGCGGACAAGGAGAAAGGTCAGTTAGTGAGTATTATGCAGAGCTCAGAGGTCTGTGGGAAGAACTACATGTATACTCTAAGGCTAAATATAAGACTTACACAGTAAAACGGAATGAAGAGTTTGAAGAGCGTAAAGTGTTTGATCTTCTATGGAGTATAACATCAGAATATGAATCTGTAAAGAATAACATCTTTACTAGGGAAGAACTTCCATCTTTGAGTACAATATACTCACTCCTCTTTAGAGAAGAAGATAGGAAGCTTCTTAAAAAATAAACCAAAATTAATTCTGAGACCTCAGCATTTGTAAAAAAAAATACTTATGTTCCTCCTTTCGCTAGAGGAAAAGGAGGTTATTGCAGAGGCAGAGGTAGATCTAGACAGACACCTGAAGAGAAAGATAAGATCAATTGCTCTCACTATGGAAAACCACGACACACCAAGGAAACTTGTTGGGAGTTAGTGGAAAACCTACCTATTTTCTGAATAAAAACAACAGAGCATACTTTAGTAGTGATCAGAATGAAAAGCAGAATACTGAGAAAAGTGTACCTTCTTTAGCTGATATGAGAAAAGAAATTGAATTATTGAAGGCACGATTGACTGATCTGCAACAACCTTCTTCATCCTCTCACAGCGAATCACAAGCATCTATTGCCTATCCTTTCTCATTCCTAACTCAGGGTAATATAAATTCTTCTTATTCAAGGATATGGGTTATTGAATCACATGATCAACAGAAGAGATTTTTTTGATAACTATGAATTGACACAGGCACAGATCAATATTAGACTGGCAGATGGATCTCTTACGCCAATAGTGGGAAAATGAAGTATTATCACATCTTTTGGCATATTGAAAAATGTTTTACATGTTCGAAACATATCAATAAACCTATTATCTGTCTTTGCCATCACTCAGGATTTAAAATGTCGTATAATCTTTGATTCCACTGGATGCGTCTTTTAGGAACTGAAGACGGGGAAGATCTTTGGTCAGGGTAATGTGAGGAGAGGCCTCTACTTTTGCGAGAACAATAAAGGTGATGCACTACAATCAATAATTATTACTGAGAGACAGAAAGAGCATATACCTCGTTGGCACCAACGGCTAGGCCATTTACCATTTTCCAAAATAAAGATGTTATTACCTGAATTTAGTGATTGTAATGATTTGAACTTGAATTGTGAAACTTGTCAGAAGGCAAAACACCATCGTATTTTATTTCCTTTAAATGAAGAAAGATCTTTCATTCCTTTTGATATTGTGCATTATGATATTTGGGGCCCTAGTTTGACAACTTCTATGCAGGGATATAAGTATTTTGTATCATTTATTGATGATTGGATGAAGCGAAGGAAATTCTTCCTGTATACTGTCAGTTTGTACAGACGCAATTTCAGAGTACCATTAAGATCTTTCGCAGTGATAATGGTGGAGAATTTATGTCACGATCCCTTCATTCGTATTTTCTATAGCATGACATCTTACATCAGACCTCATATTCACACTCTCCCCAACAGAATGGTGTAGCTGAAAGGAAGAATCGGCATATTTTAGAAGTTGCAAGGACTCTCTTAATTGGATGCAATGCACCAAAATATTGTTGGGGTGAAACAGTCTTAACATCAGTTTTTCTTATAAATCGCATGCCAAGCAGGAAGCTCAGTGGTAATACTCCGTTTCATTCCATATGTCCTCAGAAACAATTCAATTTATTACCAAGAATTTTTGGCTGTACATGCTTTGTTCATGTTTATCAAGGTGCCAGAGATAAACTTTATGCAAGATCAATTAAGTGCATCTTCTTGGGATATTCGACTAAGGTTATAAGTGTTATGATCCTTCCAAAAAGAGGTTTTATGTTACAATGGATGTCACCTTTTATGAAAAGGTTCCATTTTATGGAGTGCAGGAAGAACCTTCATGAGAAATACAGTCTACTCAAGTGATCCCACTTCCTCCAACTGAAATTACATCTACTCATGAAAATGCAGGTGAATGTCAAGTATATAACAGAGGAAACCGAAGGATTGTTTCCAGATCAGATTGTCACCCGAGATCAAAATTTCTAAAGTGAATCAGATTCACCTCCTCTTCAGATAACCTCTCATAATTCAGATATCGAAATGGATGATTTACCTATTGCAATTAGAAAAGGAAAGCGTGCAACTGCAAAATATGCATTGGACAAAATGGTATCATTCTCTCATTATCTTAAGGAATATCAGTTATTTGTGATGAATACAGAAAATACTTTTGTACCAAGGACCTATGAAGAGGCTAAAGTACAACCAGAATGGAAAGCGGTCATGGAAGAGGAAATTTCAGCTTTAGTACGAAATCATACCTGGAAATTGACAGATCTACCGTCAGAAAGGAAGATTGTAGGATGTAAGTGGGTATTCTAAATCAAATATAAGGCAAATGAGAATATAAAAAGATATAAGGCAAGATTAGTTACAAAAGGATATAGTCAGTCATACGGCATAGATTACACAATGACATTTGCTCCAATAGCCAAGATGAACACCATCAGAATCTTGTTAAGCTAGGAATTTAATAAAAGATGGGAATTATGGAAGCTGGACGTGAAGAATGCATTCCTTCAAGGTGATCTCAGGGAAGACATTTATATGGACTTGCCACCAGGATACTTTAATGGGGACGAACAAGGGAAAGTGTGCAAACTAAAGAAATCAATTTATGGATTGAAACAATCCCCACGGGCATGGTTTGAGAAATTTAGCGATGGAATTCGAACTCTGGGGTTTAAACAATGCATCAACGATCATACACTATTCATTACGCAAGGCCAGAGAACAATTATGTTACTGGTGGACGTTGCTGATATCATTATTTCAGGAGATGATATTGCAGGTATTGGTGAGCTAAAGAAACAACTCAATATTTTATTTGACTTGAAAGATTTGGAAAGATTAAATTACTTTCTCGGTATAGAGGTGATTCATAGCAACAATGCATTATTCTTGAGTCAAAGGAAATATATTCTGGACTTGTTGAAGGAAACAAAAATGAAAGACTGTCGTGCATACTCAATTCCTATGGAGTCTCCCAAGGAGAATGATAATAATAATACAGAACCATATGAGGATATCAGAAGGTACCAGAAATTAGTGGAGAAGCTAATATACGTCACTATTACACGTCCTTATATCAGTTTTGTTGTTGGCTATGTGAGCAAATGGATGCATAATCTTTCTAAACATCATATGAGTACAGTCTTTCATTTCATCAGATACTTCAAGTCTACACTAACCCATGGTTTATTGTACACGGCGAATTCATCCTTGAATCTAAAGATATATTTAGATGCTGATTGGGTAGGTTCGAAGACAAACAGAAAATCAACCACTGGGTATGTGGTATGTTTGGGAGGAAACATTGTATCTTGGAAAAGCAAGAAACAATCAGTTGTGTCCAGATTGAGTGCAGAAGCAGAATATCGTGCAATTGCTTCGGGCATGTGTGAAGGGATATGGGTTTTATCCCTCTTAACAGAACTTTGCTTCAAAGTAGATACTCCAATTACCTTTTACACTGATAGTAGAGCAGCTCTCCAGATTGCCTTAAATCCTGTTTTTCATGAACAAACGAAGCATATTAAGATAGATTGTCACTTCATCAGATAAAAGATTACAGAAGGCATCTTCAATCTGATTCATGTATGCTCAGAAGACCAATTGGAGGATACTTTCACAAAACCTGCTTCAGTCAGAAGATTTCAGAAAGCTCTCCATCAGTTGAGAATTACAAACCTTCAAGATTCAACTTGAGGGGGCGTGTTGAAGATCAAGTTAAATCTTGATTAATTAGTGTTTCTATTTAGTTATAAATGTATACATAGAGTCATAGGTAAGTATGAGTCATGTATATTATGGTATTTTGTAATATGGGTCCTAATGGATCAGATTCTGATCTATTAGAAATCGTAATCCAGTAGTCACTTACTAGGGGTATTATAGTCTTTCAAGTTAGATCAACCATATAAGTAGTCATTAGGGCTGCCATTAGGTTTTAACGAGAATTAGAGGGTGGCGGCAAGGATTGGCCGACCAACACCTCAGTGTCTTCTTGTATTTGGCTTTCATCAATAAAGAAGTTTATGTTGCTGATTAATTTCAACATGTACTACCAGATCAGAATGACAGATAAAGGTAAATCGATTGAAGTTCCAATCAGGAGAGAAAATAGATACATTCCAAATAACAAATATGAAGTTAGATGGCAGAAATTATTTGGAATGGTCTAGATCTTGGATGAGAAGAACTACCATCTCTCGGAACAATGTATTCTCTGCTTCTTAGAGAAGAAAGAAAGGGACTAGAAAATGAGAATAGTCTCACTGCTGACCAGAATGCCTTTTTGGGAAAAATTGAATTTAAGCATTCACGTGGGAGAGGGGGACACAACTCTAGAGGCAGAGGCCGTGGACGACCCTCTTCTGAAGAAAAAGATAAGTTGAACTATACCCGTTATTAAGTTTCGGTATACTAAAGATCAATGTTGTGATGTAATAGGCAAACCTGATTTTATGAAAAATAAAGAGAATTATGCACATGCATCAGAAAATCCATCCAGCTGTATAGACACTATCCATTAGTTAATGAAACGTATAAAAGGCCTAAAATCAAGAATCACCGAAAGCGTCAACATCTTAAGCTACAATGGCTCAGACGTCTTACATGGCAAAGGGTAAATCCTCTTCCTCCTCTTAATCCCACGTATAGGTAGTAGACTCAGGGGCAACATATCATATGATATGAGACAAAACATACTTCTCAGAGTACCGACTTGTCCAACTTATTCAATGTATTTCATGTTAGGAGCTTCCCCATAAATTTGTTATCTGTTAATTCATTAACCAAATCTCTTAATTGCTGAGTTACATTCTTCTCTCACTCTTGCTATGTTTTTCAAGATCTAAAGATGGGAAAAGTCTTTGGTCATGGTAACTTGCGAAGAGGACTATATATACTGGATGACTATGCGTTCAGAGGTTCTTCGAGCACTACTTCTACTCAATCCAGTTAACTCTCTTAGTGGTCAAAAGTACTTTGTATCCATAGATGGTTGTACCTGATTTTTAATAGTATATTAAATGAAATCCAAAAGTGAAGTTTCAACTATTTTTTCAATTGTCCACAAGTTTATCTTAACTCAATTTAATTCCTCTATCAAAATTCTTCGTTCTGACAATTAGAGAGAGTATATTGCTAGTTAATTATAGGACTATATATGTTCCCATGAAATTCTTCATCAAACTACTTGTCCAAATACTCCTCATCAAAATGGAGTTGTTCAACAGAAAAACAAACATTTTGGATGTGGCTCGCACACTTCTCATTGGGTGCAATGCACTTAATCTTATTGGGGTTAGGCAGTCTTAACTTCAATCTACTTGATAATAGAATGTCAAGTTTCGTACTCAGTGGTGAGGGTCCTTGGAAAATTCTTACACAGGAGATAAAATTGTTCCTTGTCACCCTTCATATCTTTGATTGTACATGTTACATCCATAACCACCAACGTGACAGGGATAAATTCAACCCTCTTGAAGAAGTAGAAGACACAGAAGGCCATAAATGTGGTCTACCTTTAGAAGGGTATAAATGATTGCAGTTAAGTCAACCCAATGTGGAGTTCGAGCGACGTGGAGCAATCTAGAAGAAAACTGCAGATTTCCAGTGCATCGATTGCAGTGATTAGCTATCAACATTCATAAATCATAATTTCATAAATAAGAAATCATGGAAGGGCAATTTAAAGAAGACCCCCAAAATAAGATGAGTATAAATGACTCCAAAATCGAGCCATATCAAATCACCAACATTAAGTTGGATGGCAAGAACTACAGAGAATGAGCAAGATCGATTGAATTAGTCTTAAGATCAAGAGGAAAACTTGGATTGATCAGCAAAAGGCAGATTCGACTAGAAGAAGATACTGTAGAATTTGAACAAATGGATGAAAGACGATGCTCTGATAAGTTCATGGTTAATACAGTCAATGATTCCTCAGATAAGCAAATCAATTGTGTATCTAGAAACAACCGCTGAAATTTGAACAGTGGTTGAAGAAGCATATTTGAGGAAGAAGAACATAATAAAAGAGTATGAAGCCCTAGAGAAGATAGGTTTGTTAGTGAATATTATGGAGAACTCAAGGGATTATAGAATGAACAAAGATTTATAATTGAGAATAAATGCAGCTATTGTGTAAAGGAGGACGGCCGATAGTGAGGCACGGAAAGTGTTCGATCTTTTGTGAGGAATTGCCCCCGAATATGAATCTATCAAGATCAACATATTGAGCAAAGAGGAGTTACCTTCTGTAGGTACTGATTATGCTCTTCTCTTAAGGGAATAATATAGGAGGAATCTTGAAAGAAATTAGCCTCCATAAGCTGAAAAATTAGCATTTCTTGGAAGAGGACATCTAATTTCCAGCGTGAAAAAGGTTCCACATGAGGAAGAGGTGGAAGATTACAAAACTATGAAGATAAGAACAAGTTGTAATGCTCATAATGTGGAAGGAAAAGACACACGAGGGAGCAATGCTGAGAGATTATCGGCAAGCCAAAGGGCATGAGAGATCATGGGATCTATGTAGCTTAAACCTCTAAAAAATCTGCAGGCGCAATCGCACATGAAGAACTCACGGAACTGAGGAAGATGATTGCTGAAATTGAATTCAAAATCAAAGATCAACCCTCTACATCATTAGAAGAAGAGAATGAATTTGGTGTACCAACTTCGTACACCATATGTGGCAACTCTTTGTTCAAAAGTTCTAATTTTTGGGTTATAGATTAAAGAGCAACAAACCATATGGTAGGTGACAATTCCAGGTTTATATAATATCAACCAATATTTGATTCCCAATACATCAAATTAGTCAATGGCTCTCTAATTCCTATGGCATAAAAAGGAAAGATGCAAACTCATATTTTTCAGTTAGAATATGTGATATATATTCTAGATTTTCTCGTTAATTTACTCTCAGTTAGTTCACTAGTTAGAGATCTAAACTGTTTAGTAATGTTTCCACCTCTTGGTTGTACATTTCATGATCTGAGGACGGGAAAAACCTTTGGTCATGGTGAACTGGGGAATGAGCTATATATTCTGCCAGATAACATCATCACAGATCAAAAAAAGGTTCTTGCAATCACAGCCGATTGGGGCATTTTTCAACTTCTAGAATTAGATATTTGATTCCTATTAAATGTCAAAAGGACTTAGTTCTTCAGTGTGATTGATGTATGTAAGAGAACCAAACATCACCGAGTGTAATTTCCTAGTCGAGAGTCACAATGTGTTATTCCTTTTGAATTAGTGCATTCATATGTATGGGGTCCCTGTCTTGTTCCTTTGTTAGAAAAATACCAACATTGTCACTTTTATTGATGACTATTTTCGTTTTACATTTGTGGTTCTTATGGGATCAAAATATGAGGTTGCCGCCATATTTCCTAAAGTTCACAAGCTTATTGAGAATTAGTTTGGTCATTCAATCAAAACTCTCAAATCAAATAATGGAGGTGAATTCATCATCATAGCTTAAAAAATTACATGAAATCCCATGGGATTATACATCAAACCACATGTGTGTATACTCCACAACAAAATGGAGTTGCAGAGACAAAGAATCGTCACATATTAGAAGTTGCTAGAATCTTACCCTTGGAACATAATGTTCCCAAAATGTTTTGGCCAAAAGTTATCCTTACTACAATATATTTAATAAATAGGTTACCATCAGTGGTTCTATCTGGAAAAACTCCATTTCAAATGTTGAAACCGAGCGATACTTCCTTCCATATAACACCTAGAATATTCGGGTGTTTATGATATGTCCATATACATAGTCAATTTAGGGATAAGTTAGATCCCCGTGAAGAGTGTGTCTTCCTTGGGTACTCAAATGAGAAGAAGGAATACATACGTTATGATCCAAAAAATCAGCAAAGATATGTCATTAGATCTTTCCTTCTTTAAACATACTCCCTATTTTACATGTGACAACTATCCTCCCAACAATACAAGAGAAGAGCAGGTGCTACCAGTTGACACAACATATGAAGAAAGTGATGCCACCAATCTTTAGAAGAACCACAGAATGAGAAAGAACTTACACTCGGGGAGAAAGGAAGAGATTTGCGCTCAATCCTTAAGAAGCTATGAACCAAGGGGGAGATCCCTCCTCAGATCAAGTTATATTGGTCACAAAAAAAGGTAATGAAGATTTATGTCTTAATCTTCTAATAGCTTTGAGAAAAGGAAAAAGATCATGCTCTAAATACCCAATTACTCAATTCATGTCTTATGATTGTCTATCTCCTAGTTATCATAATTTTGTGTTGAATGCTGAAGAATACCAGATTCCAAATGATTATTGGGAGGCTTCTAGGTCACCACAGTGGGTTAAAGCCATGCAAACGGAGATATAGGCTCTTGAAAAGAATCATACATGGGAAGTGAGCAACTTCCCATCTACAAGGAAGGCAGTTGGCTGTAAGTGGGTCTATAGTATCAAGGCAAAAGTATCTTTAGAAAGATACAAGGCCCGCCTAGTAGCAAAAGGATATAGTCAATCACATAAAATTGACTATGAGGAGACCTTTGCACCTGTGGCTAAACTTACAACCATCAGAGTTATAATGAGTTTATCTGCTCAAAGAAATTGGACATTATGACAACCATCAGAGTTATAATGAGTTTATCTGCTCAAAGAAATTGGACATTATGACAGTTAGATATGAAGAATGTTTTTTTTTTGCTGGAGGAGCTTAGTGAAGAAGTATATATGGACTTGCCACCATAGTATGTAAATCAATCAAGAAAGGTATGTAAACTAGAAAAGGCTATATATTAATTAAAGCAATCACCTCGTCCTTGGTTTGAAAAATTCAGCAGTAGCATTATTAATTTGGACTATTCAAAAGTGTTAGTGATTATACCTTGTTTATTAAAAGAGGAACGAAACTAACATTGTTGTTAGTTTATGTTGATGATATTATTGTAACGATGTAGATGAAATTGAGGAACTAAAGAAGAAATTACAGAAACTATTCGACATCAAGGATTTGGGAAAGTTGCACATGAGATCAATGCACGGATATGTTGACCAAAGCCATTAACACAAATGCTCTTAAGGAATTGTGTAGCAAGTTGGGTATAATTACAATCTTCACACCCAACTTGAGCCCAACATGAGGGAGAGTGTTGAAGATGTAGAAGATGCAGAAGCAATCAAGTCTGGCCATAAATGTGGTCTACCTTTAGTATCTTACTTAGCAGTTTTTAAAGGTTTCTTTAAATTGCTTTTCATTAATGGCATTTGTGTAATATAGAATAAAGTAAGCTGATTATAAAAGGGGAAACCCTACCAAAACATAATTAGCATGTAATATGTTCATTAAGAAAGAGAGATATGGCTCAATGAGAGAGACGTCTTCTACTCCAAATTGCAGAAATTTGGTCGCCGATTTCATGCTCATTTCATGTTAGAATTTAACAAACCCCAGAGCCATCAAGTGTATATTCTCAGGATACTCCAACTCACAAAAAGGATACAAATACTATGATCCAATTTATAGAAAAACATATGTCTCCCTAAATGTAACATTCGTTGTGTCTACTCCCTACTATTCTTCTAAGGGGGAGCCTATGAATCCTCTAAAATCTGTGAATAAACCTATGAGTGTTCTTTCAATAAGTACTAGAAAGGTAGAATCAGAACCTAATGATAAACAAACAAACAAACAACAACTAAGCCTTTTCGCATACTAGACATAGAACCTAATGATAAAGAAGAGATGAAAACTTCTCCAAAAGAAATCTTGGTGTACAAACATGGACCGAGGAATGTAACGATATGCCAAGACAAAGTTGAAGAAATTAAGACCAAAGATGTATCTTTGAATTCATATCCTCAACCTTCCCTAGAACCAGATTCAGAGTTGCCTATTGCTCAATGAAAAGGTAAAAAAACTTGTACTCTTTATCATATCTCCCAATATGTCTCTTATGATTGGACTTCTGGAGGTTATCAAAACTTTATTATGAATAGTGAGAATCATCCAGTACCTATGAGTGTTGAAGAAGCTATTAGAAATCTCTAGTGGAAAGTGGCGATGCAGATTGAACTAGATGCTCTAATCAAGAATAATACTTAGACTATTGTTGATCTACCTCCAAGTAGGAAAATAGTGAGATGCAAATGGGTATATACATTTAAGGCAGACAAGAATCTTAAGAGATATAAAGCACGACTTGTTGAATACAAAACATATTTAAGATAAAGTATCTTGGTGTATGTTATTTGCGAATGACATTGTGTTAGTGGAGGATTCTAAGAAAAAAGTTAATAGAAAATTGGAACCATGGAGAAAAACATTAGAAAGTAAAGGCTTCCGACTTAGTAGAACAAAGACAGAATAATTTGCGGATGACATTGTGTTAGTGGAGGATTCTAAGAAAAAAGTTAATAGAAAATTGGAACTATGGAGAAAAACATTAGAAAGTAAAGGCTTCTGACTTAGTAGAACAAAGACAGAATATATGGAATGTAAGTTTGATCATTTGGTTACTTCAGAGGACATAGAAATTAAAATTGGCACACATTACATCCCCAAAAAGAAAGTTTTAAATACCTAGGGTCAATTTTTCAGAGTGATGGAAGAATTGATCGAGATGTTACATATAGAATTAATGTTGGTTGGTTAAAATAGAGAGGAGCATCAAGTATTCTTTGTGCATTAAAGTTAAAAGGTAAATACTAATACTATAGAGCAACAATTAGACCTGTCATGTTTTATGGTTCTGAGTGTTGGATAATTAATCATCAACATGTACAAAAGATGTTTGTGACATAAATGAAGATGTTAAGATGGATAAATGGTCATACAAGAAAAGACTGTATACATAATGAGGTTATTAGAAATAAATTATGTGTGGCACCAATAGAGGATAAAATGAGAGAATATCGTTTAAGGTGGTTTGGACATATAAAAAGAAGATCAAACGAAGAACCTTTTAGAAGGTATGAAAAACTAGATTTTGAAAGTATTAAAAGATGTAGAGGACAACCACAAAAGTGTTGGAAAGAAACAATAAAGAATGATCTAGCTTATTGTGAGTTAACTGCTAACATGGCACATAATAGGGCTCCGTGGAAACAAAGAATCCATGTAGCTGACCCCGTCTAGTATGGGAAAAGGCTTAGTTGTTGTTGTTAAGGGCTATAACCACAAAACATTTGCTTCAGTGTCCAAACTCACTTCTATCATGGTTATTGAGAGTCTTGCAACTCCCAAGAGATGACACTCCGGCAATTGGATTTTAAAATGTGTTTCAACAGGGACACTCTTAATGAGAAAGTTTATATGGAAATACCCCCAAGATTTGACACCAAGGAATAAAAAGGGAAGATACATAAATTAAACAAAGCCATCTATGGTCTTAAACAATCTCCTAAAGTTTGGTTTGAAAAACTTAGTAAAGGCATGGGCAATCTGGGATATCATAGGGAAAGAAATTGGTTATTCTCATTGTATATGTGAATGATATTATTAACACAAGGGATAATCTTGAAGAAATCACAAGACTCAAGAGTCGGCTACACAAGTTACTTTGGCAGTTTATACTATTTCTTAGGAATTGAAGTGTTATATCCTAATAAAGGAGTATTTTTAACCCAAAGAAAGTATACTAGGATTTATTGAAGGACACTAATATGATTGATTGCAAGAAGTGTGACACTCCTTTGGAAGTAAATCATAAACTTCACCTTGATGATGGCACAAAGTATCCATATGTAGGAAAGTATCAAAAACTTGTTGGGAAGTTGATTTATCTGACTATTACTCATCCAAATATTACTTATGCAATTGGTATGGTTAGTAGATTTATGCATGCACCAATAAAATCACGTATGGATGTAGTTTATCGAATTTTGAGGTATTTGAAATCTACTCCTGGTTCGAGTCTCTTATATTCTAACTCTAGAAATCTTAACATTGAGGTATATTCATATGCCGATGGGGTTAGATCTCTAGATGACAGGAGATCTACTACTTGATACATTATATTACTTAGAGGTCAACTTGTTTCATGGAAGAGTAAAATACAATCGATTGTTGCTCGATCCCGTGCTGAAGTTGAGTATAAAGCAATATCAAGTAATATGTGAAGGGATATGGTTAGTGTTTCTTGTACGCGAGTTAGAAATGGATGTGTTATATCCTATATCGTTATATTGTGTCAACAATACAACTATATAAATAGCATCAAACCCTGTGTACCATGAGAGAACTAAACATATCGAGATTGACTATCACTTCATAAGGAAAAAAGTAGCAAAACAAGAATTCAAGTTGGTTCATGTTAAATCAGCATATCAAAGAGTAGATTTTCTTACTAAAGCATTCAATAGCTACAGCCTCTTGAAGACTCTAAGCAAGTTGGGTGTAACGAACATCTTCCACTCAACTTAAAGGGGAGTGTTAAGAAGGGATATCGGGTCCAGTATTGGATCCTTGTGTGTCTGATTGTTAGTGTAACTAAGTAAGGGTAGATTACTCATTCAAGTTATAAGATAGTATAAGTAGTAGTATTAGTTAGGGTTAAGATAAGTTGTAATCGGCAACAGACAAGGAGGCGCAGAGGAGCCGACTATGGAGTCTATGGTGGAGAGATTACCTCCAACCAAACAAATCTATGATTTGTAGATTACTGAATCAACAAAATGTAACACTTGGTGCCTTATGATATGTATGCCATTGTGGCTGATTTGTGTAATGCAATTCCAGCTATTCATTAAGTGCTGTTATTTTTCTCATTTGTTTGGCAATCACTTTGGTGATTGATTGTTTGTTGATACAAGTGGACTGAGATAGTCATTGGGGAAGCATTTAAGGTGCTGTTGATACAACAAGTGGACTGCGATAGTCATTGGAAAAGCACTTACTGCTTCATTCTTTAAACATCATTTAACACAAAAACAAATTTCAGCTAAAATTAGATATGTTCCCTTCAAGCCAAGCAAATAATCATCTAGCAAGGAAAAGGATGGAACCTTCTTGCAAGTTGTCATTGTATCATCAGAGTAAAATGGTGGATAGCCAACAAGCATCTCGTACATTATCGCTCCAAGTGACCACCTAAAAACCCAAAACATTCAAAATGAGGGCTACAGATTCAGAAAAGATAATCAAAGACATCACCATAATATGCATCCCAGCAACAAGATTCTTTTATATTAATGAATGTAAAAAGTTAGATTAAATTGTTGCCACTTGGCAGTAAGTATAGAGGACAACAGCTAAGATATTGTTGTCATTAAAATCAAGCTGGAGGCTACACTGGACCATTGAAATGTGTCCATATTGTTGTCTCACCATGTTTACCAGAATGATCCATATCCTCCCAGAACATAGCCCAGATGCTAATCGAACCAGATTTCACAAGTCCCAACTCCATTACATATACAAATTTAGAACATCAAAAAGACCTTCAATCAAGTTGTCCAGATGTGGCATAAAAATGCAACTGTTTCATCTTGTTATTTTCTGCTTGGGTGGACTAGCAGCAGGTTCTTTCAGCAGCTACCTAACGGCTAGAGACTAGCCATTACCAGTTAGTACCTTGTTCTTTCTTTCTTCTTCTCACCTCTATATATGGAGGTTATACGTACTTCATACGGTTGGTGAAAAAGTCATCTTACAGAAGAAATAAAGTGATTGTTTCATGCACAACTGGTCTAGAGATAGTGTTGACATACATGGATATCTTGCTTGTCTTTTTACATGGTATCAAAGTGCAAGAAGTTGTGTTGCAATGGCTACAGCAGTTGGCCTGTGTTTGTTGGTGACTAGTGATGTCCGTAACAGTAATAATGGTATCAGCAAGGATGAATAGATCTACTGTGACTGTGTCACTCTCAGTGCCAGGATGAATGTTGGTACCCAATGAAGCAACATGTAGTGGCTCAAGGATGAAGCAACACAAACAAGCCATAAATGGAGATGTGCAGCTGCAATAACATTGACAATGGCTAGTGTAAATTGCGGGTAAATTGTGGCAATGAACAAGTGTATGGATGACAGCCACTGGCAAGCGATGCGGTTAGGTTGGAAACTGTGTTGGAGAGAGTAGAAACTTGGCAGGTCTGGAGAGGATGGTGGGATCAGGATTCTGGTAGACCCAGCAGAACATGGTTGTGTTAGCAGGCATTTGCTGATTCTCCATAGGCAAAGGTGGTTGCTGATTGGTGAAAACTTATCAACGGTCTGGATTGATGCAGACACTTTGTGATATCATGGAGAGAGAGAGAGAGAGAGAGAGAGAGAGAGAGAGAGAGAGAGAGAACTGATTCAGAAGAAGTGTGGTGAGAGCAATGCACAAGAAGGGAGATGTACCCCAACAAGTGGCAACCAGAGTTGGCAGTGGGGGAACGATTTCTGGCAAAGCATAGGAGCTCCATGCAAGGTTGCCAAGATATCTATCCTCGCCACAGCAGGGTCAGAAAGGGGATTACAGGAATGCATATGCAAGAATTATATCCATGCAAGTACACATGCACATATACGCATATATGTACATAAATATGTGTTTATGAATATACAACTCTTCCAATACGTGCAACTCTGTAAAGGATTTGACCATTAATACAAATTTGTTCAATTCAATATTTATTGACATCCTCTTGGTTCATATTCATTGATCCAATGTGGATCCAATTTCGATGAGTTGTCGCACTTCATCATAGTCCAGAGAATAGATTATGCTAAGTTGATTAGCCTAAATGATTAAAAAAAGGTATTCAATATTCATTATGCACAAAAATGACAAACTAGAGTTATCAACAAATATTATAAGGGGGAAAAAGGAAACAAAACATAACACATGAAAATGCACCATGATACTAATTACTGCATGAAATAGAAATAGAAAAAACAAACATTAACTTAACAAGTTGTATACACTACCTACCAATCACACTCCATGCCATAGCCTTTCTTTAGCAGCACTTCAGGGGCAATATAATCAGGTGTGCCCACAGTAGAGAATGCCTGCAGTTTCCTCATCAAAGTTAAAACCGACTCTTACAAGAGTTCATGAAGTTTGAATCACCACCAAAAAGTTAATCCATATGGAATCCATTCCCATAGGGCAAGAAAATGTGGATAGAAATATGTTTTTACAAGGAGAAATCAAGTATTCCTGTCATATATAACATAAGGAGATGAACAAAATCTGAACAGACAGGAAGTTCGATTTACACCAGCTTCCTTCTGTTCATCTGCCAATGTTGAAGTTGTTCCCGGGGGCTTCTCCATGAACCCATGTTTCTTGTGTCTCGTACGGATCCATCTATATCCATTGACTCCTGAAGATTTTCATCACTCATAGGCTCGTTTTCATGTAGTGTGCTGAGCTTTGTACAATCTAAAGGTTTGCACAGACCAAAGTCAGATAGCTTCATATAACCATTTTTGTCTAGGAGTAGATTGTCAGGCTTGATGTCCCTGAAGAAGAATTAATGGAAAATAATGTGTAAGCTATGAAATCAACAAATGATAAAACAGATACATTTCTAAAAAAGCACATAACCAAATACAGGAGTTAGTTGCAGAAAGTATGGACTTCAAACCTGTGAATATAGTTGTGTTTGTGGACTGATTCTATGGCCAGGACACTTTGAGCAATGTAGAACTTCGCTACATTCTCAGTTAATGTATCTTCTCTCATAAGCAGAGTCATGATGTCCCCTCCAGGAAGATACTCCATAATCAGATACAAGTACTCAGCATCTTGAAATGAGTAGTATAATTTCACAATACAATGACTAGCAACCTCTGCGAGCAAATTCCTTTCTGCTCTGACATGTTCAACCTACAAGATCAAAGTGTGCTTAACAATATCATCAAAGGTTATGCAAATGTACCACCACATACACAAGAAAATGGCAAATATTGTTGCTAAAAGAAAGCATGAAATATAAGCAAGATAAGTAAATTTAGGCATAGAACTTGAAGTTAATAAAGCATCTCATGGGATGGGAAGAGGAATCACCAAGAATCAACTGTAAATAACATCCAAATTTTTGTTCATCCTGCAGCATATGAACTTAAACAGAGATTGTGTAAAATATGAAACACAATAAAAATGACAAATAACATGCTAATCAAAGAATATTGACCGCTATCTCATGCACCTGTTTGGTGTTAGCTATTGTTAGGAGGTAGAGCTTGAAAATCAAAGACAAGTGATTAGGATTTGGACATGACAGCAAACTTAACTAGAAGCACATCCCAATTTCAGTACACGGCAGTTTAGATTTCTGCAGCATGCAACATAAACAGGACAAGACAATTTTGTTTGATCCCTAGATTTAGGATGGGAAAACTGCTATGAGGAAATTACTCAAGAGGCTATGAGGAAAACTGCTATGACTCGATATGGTTCCATCACGTTTTCCCAATTTTACCATTTTTAGCATTGGATGTTTATCAGTCATATACATACATATAATGTTGTGAATGTACTGTGGACTACTGTGGTTAGCCAAGAAAATACAGGACCAGTCGACCAGAATATTTCAATAAACGTATATAGGAAGCCATACATACTTCCAGTAGTGAAGAAAAGTGAACTACATAAAATAAATCATCTTTGATTTCTCAGAAACATGGATGGCTTGCATCAACAGCAATAGATGGAGAAATGAGGATTAAGCATCATATCACCTGTCCCTTACTAAGCATCTCTGACTTCTTCAACTTTTTCATGGCATATATGTTCCCCGTGGTTTTCTCCCGACAGAGTCTAACCTATACAAAAGCAGGTTATAAAGAATTGTGAGTCAAATGCAACAGTGAAGAAGTGGAAACCAGTCATCAGGAATTGTTCAATTAGGAAAGAACAGAACTCCCATAAATTCGTCGGATTCAAGTAGAAACAGTTGAACAGTCTACCAGAATTCTACTAAGGTGAAGCTTAAGATATATTACTGAAGATCATCAAAACTCAACAACAAAGGCAGCCATTTTGAACCTCTCCGAATGCGCCTCTCCCGATAATGGTTAAAAGCTCAAAATCATCAACACATATTTTGTGTCTCTTTAGTCGCATATACTCAGTTTCCTTGCGCTCCAAATCCTTGAGGAGATTGATTTGCTCTTCTTGTGGTACATCTGATGAAGCCAACCTCCGTTGCAACACCCATCGTCTGCAAGATGAAAGAATGGTATCTGTTTTCTATGCAGCCAAGGAATAATATTCATGAGAGAGAAGGGGGCATCACAACATATATCTCATAACATGCCATAGAATATGAAGGAGATGCCACAAACTCATAGTACACCAATCATATGACCTTTAGTTTTATTAAACATCACCTTAAGCAGCATTTTGAGAGCATCGTGCAATATTTTTCAAGTTAGTTTTACAAATAATCAAGGACCTTTAGAAGTTAGAACTATTATGAGCACAAGAACTAGCTCAAAAAGCCATGACTAGACAATTGCAACACGTGTTTAAGATTGGGGAAACACCTGTTTTGATCACTATTATCTATCAACTTCTACAACATGCAGCATCTATCATTTCTTACCATGTCATCTGATTTAAGACAGTCTGGAGCTATCAACCTCTAAAAATCCCTATTCATTCTTGTTCCTTTTGGCCATACAGTGTTCCTTCCCTGGCTACACAGTGTTACAATACAGTCTATGGGTCATGTATTTAGTTTATCCAGCTTTATTTTTAATTATGTTTTTAAAATAGGTGCCACTTATCAGGAGCAATTAGGTCTTTTATGTAATTAGACACCTTTGTTAAGTAACCCTAATGATCATTATAGGAGAAATAAAAAGGAAAGAGGTGGGCTACAGAATTGGGACTGTTGATGCCCTATTCACTCCAAAAACTCTTCTCCAATCGATTACCTTCGATTAAAATTGTGTTGTTGATTATTCCACATGGTATCAGAGCCTCATCGTTGTTTGTAGGCCATGGGAGTGCATGTAGTCCAAGAAAAAGGGTACTTGTAAAACCTTAATCTTTCAAGAAAAGTAGAAAATCTACCACTAGCCAACATCCGAAAAACTAATCAGCACATCAACCACCATTCATTGCTAGATTGACGCATGACACACATCTTGAGACAGCCAATGCAAATCCTGAGGTAAGCAGATGGCCGAAAAAGGTGAGTATTTCGATGATTCTACTCAAAGCCTGGAAGGAAACAATAAGATAGATGTAGTACAGATCACCAATACCAAGTTTGATAGAAAGAATTATAAGGCCTGGTCTAGAGTGATCAAATTTGTCTTGATTGGTAGGAGAAAATGGGAATTATCACTGAAGAAATTTTTCAACCCCACTCGTCAGATCCGGTCTATCGAAAATGGAGAAAAGGGAATGTTATCATAGTTTCATGACTAATAACTCTATGGTACCTAGTATCGAAAGTACCTTCATATACTTAAATATGGCATCCGGTATTTGGACAGCCATTACAGATACATATTCTAGAAAAATCAATATTGCCAAGAAATATGAAAGGAGAAAATATGCAAAATGTTGATAAGGAAATCGGACTATCAGTGAGTACTATGCAAATGTTAGAGGATTATGGGACGAACTATAGTATTATGATTAAGGAGATTGTTCTCATTGTGTTAAGAGCATAAATGCAAAATTAGAAGAGAATAAAGTGTTTGATATATTGTAGGAGCCTCAGGTGATTTTGAAAATATAAAGGCTAATATCCTTAGTAGTGAGACTCTATTATCCTTGGGCATAGTATAGCGGAGAAGATAAAAAAAAATAGAAAAAGAGGAGGTAATGGTAGGTGAAAAATCAACTTTTGTAAGTCACGAACAACAAGGATCTAATCATGGAAGAGGAGGTACCTCGGTTGGTGGGCATGGATCCCTATGTCCCGATGAGAAAGATAAACTCAAGTGCTCCACTATGGGAAGACAAGGCACATTAAGGAACAATGCTGGGATCTCATTAGAAAACCATCATATCTCAAGAACAAAGCATATCATGCGAGTACAAAAGAGACCATAGACAATAAGAATAATAAGCTTTTGCAGATATTAAAGCGACTGGATGACTTGGGAAGATCCAAAGAGTTTTAAGAATCTATCTCACACTTGCTAGCTTCCTTGGTTCATGCCTTAGGCTATAACACCATGAAGTACACTGGTGTCTTCTAATACTTCTTGGATTATTAATTCAGGTGCAACACATCGTATGGTGGGTAACAAGAATAAATTTTAGTTCCCATAAATGTATTAAAAGTGAAAGTGAGAACATTAATTGGCAATCTTCCTTCAATATTATATGTTCCTAAGTTTCCTACTAATCTATTATATGTTCATGCAATCACTAAGGAGTTAGATTGTTTACTTATATTTGATGCACATGGTTGCGTATTTCAAGATCGGAAGAAAGGAAGGATCCTTGGGTATGATAGAGAAAAAGGAGGACTATATCTTTTAGATGGAATCCAGTCACTAAATAAAGGGATTTTGGGCATGTAGACGATTAATTGCCCAACACTTAATGGCATGAAACTTCTTCATATTGGTACTACTCGGTTTGCTACTTATGTTTTATAACAACTAAGCTCTTTCCCATACTAAAATAAGAGGAATAAAAAATTGAATGAAATTTTAGAGACAGTGTTCAGGAGTACATTTTGAAACTATTGTCTTAAATTATTAAAGATCACATGCTCTCTAGCGAAGGTTTTGAGATTGACTTACAATCAGGAGAAGCCATCTATGAGCTATCTTTATGAGGCCATGGATAGAGCTAAGGAGGCTATCAAGAGCAACTTCCATTGTAGAAGGAATGGAGAATTATCAACCATAGATAGAATAAACAAGTGTACAACCTACTACCTAATTCATTTAGGTACTTTACACAATTTAAGAGGGATAGTGAGGTTAATAAAGGTATCATCGATTGCATAGAAAGATTGGCTTTGACGAGAGTAGAAAAGATACTACACATCAGGAGATAGAGAAATATGATAATTATCTTCACATGATGGGTTTGCTTGTAGCCATTGGAACCATACTAATATGCATCTCACTAAATATATCAATTACTTTTCGTTATATTTGGTTTCAATTAAATGTCTTACATCTTATATTTTTAATATATATATATATATATATATATTTTGTGGGATGCATGGTGGAATAGGAGAGACTTTAAGGGTCACCTAAACTTATAGTACAATTGGTTTGAAAGAAACTAAAGTGTTTTTTACCACATCCACACAAAAAAGCACCACAAAATGGAGCATAAACGTCTTAATGGTGTAGTATTTATCTGTTCCAACATGCGCCTATGAGAGAGGTAATTAATGATTTAGTTATTAATCAAGTATACAATTCAAAGTTTTAATTTAAGTTTTATTTTATAACTTTTAGTTTTAATTTTTATTTATTTATCATCCTTGCAAGCAACTAAGAAAGTTATCTTCAAGAAAATATGAGAACCAGTGTGATCCAATAAGTTTCAACAATTTTAATGTTTTGGAGGACGGGGTTATAGAAGATATGAAATAAATGTACTCCTAAATCCTAACCGAAGAAGATGGTCAATGGATCAATTTAGAAGGAGCATACCAATAATATCAACATGATGATGATGATATTGATTTTGTTGTTGAAGCCTTGAAGGTGGAGATTTTGAAGGAGCGGAAGAGGATTATTTAGTTGATGATCCAAATCATAATATTTGAGAATTGAAATTATGATCCTTCTCCGTAAATGATGGAAGTTGTAACTTTAAAGAATGTTTGCTACTTCCATGATCGAAGTTGTAATTTGATTTGATTTTAATAGATTAATGTTTACTCCACTTGTTTTTTATTTATAAGAATTGTTTAGGATTTTTCTTATTTTTTCTATTTTCTTGGTTTTTAAAATAGTTTTAGGAAAAAATTACGATAATGATCATATCATGACAAAAAAGATACATGTTACAATACACTACTCACAACACTGCTGGACGGTACCGTAGAACTCCAAAGGACAAAGAAGTGTCTTTAAGTTCATGAGATTTTGTTTCCACCACACTAACATTATATCTTTTCAAACCATAAGAAGAAATCAAATTCATATTGACTAGACAATATCACATTGCGTAGGTTCAGTGTATATGAAAGGAATTGGAAGCACTGATATATAAATAATGAAGCAAATGTAGCAAGCAATGAAATTCTAGACACGTGCATTGAATGGTCAATGATCCAGAGTGCTTTGGCGTAATGTTAAGTTGCATACGCACATCTTCTATTCCATAATGCGCTGGAGTGCCCAGATGGACTAATATGACTAACGCACTCTTTAAGCTGACAATCTCGCCAGGAATGCCTTAATGTCAATGATGACTTAAAACGAGAAAAATAGGAAATGCAAGTGGAGGTGTCGAATTTGGTGCTCGCAAAACCATTCTAACGGCTTGTAGGTAATACGCCGCCCCGCCCCCAACACACACAGCATAAAAGCACACTCACGTACACAACATTTTCCTACATATTGATAGTACTGTATTTTCAATGTTAATAGCGTGCACGAAAGGTCGATCTTGCTATAAGATATAGAGACATAGGCAAAGTTCAAAGACAATCTCCTAGTCTGTGAAGCTCAGATTAGCTGAAATGTCGTTAGATCCAGGAGTGAAACCAAATTCAGGCCGCATTATGCAGTCCCAAACGAGCGCAGAGGGTGAAGCCAGATTCTTCAGATTGTTAAGCAACCAACTTCCACAACCGCAAGCTAAATCCTTACACTGTCAATGCCCTAGCGGTAGCAATTTAATGGGCCAACAGCCTCTCGATCATCAGGTTAGATCTCCCATCCCCACAGCACAGCACACACACAGAGGCACCAACCAAAATGGGACTTTTTGACTGATTGCTGGTGTTCCTAATGATTAGCACAAATCAAAAGCGGGTTGCTTATAGATTGTTGATCTTCTACTGAAGATTGACATGGATCAAAAATGGGTTCTTCAAAGACTGTTGGTGTTTTACCGAAGATTGAAACGAATAAAAAATGGGTATTTTGACAGAAGGATTCTTGGTGTAGTAGAGAGCCGCCATACATACCTCTCTTTCCGTTCCTGGATATTTTTCTTTTGCGCTTTGTAGTGGTTCTCAATAAACTGCTTCGCTGCAGCCACCTTCTCCATGGTGAGGCAGGACCCCAATGCCTCTTCCTCTTCACCATTCTGGCATCCATTTTCTGCCTCTGCTCGTCGATCCCCCATCACCCTCTCTCTCCCAAAACCAGATTCACCTTAGCCCTCCTCCCTTCTCTTTTCTCACTTGGTCTTCCCTAATTATTGTTGTGGGTTTAACCTTGAAGCACAGTGCCACTTGATTTGATTATTGCTGAGAGAGAGAGAGGGAGAGTATTTACTTTTGACGACGTATCTGTTGTATATTTTTTTCACATTGACTGTCATTATCCGCTTAAAATAAACCAAAGATGATGTGCTCCACTGTTGCTTGAGTTGGCGATTGACTCGACGCATTTCAACTTTCATCCATTCAGAGACGACAATTACCACCCAAGGTCTCCTTTTCAATGACATATGCCCCATTAACCAACTCAAATCTGTCAGACGTTTATGTTACCTGTGTCATCTTTTGATTTGAGCTTGTTTCCCTCATTTGTGAGTTGTGATTCTTCATCTTTAGTTCTCTTTTTTGTTTTGGAGGGCTGAATGGATAGAGATAGAAATGGAGCAGGTCAGGTTGGGTTTGCACCCCACCCGAAACCTGCAATGCATAAAACAGAACTTTAGAAAGTCACCCTACGGGTCTTAGGGTTGAAACCCACACCGACACATATAAGGTATCAAAATATATATTTTCTTATATTTAGATGATGGTGTGTAATCATGTGAACGGCTAGATATTAAATTAATGTATATGATATGGTCACATAGACCATGGCTTACAAGATCTTAGTTAAAAGGCCAGGAAACTATGTCAATGCCATCACATTCTACCTTTTTATGTAAGCAGGTTTGAAAAGGTTTACTGGAAACCTTGTGATGCTGCTTTTGGGGAGTGTAGCATGACAGATGTATACAAGAACCATTAGCATGCACCTCTTGTAGTCTCAACCGACCCAAGCACTTCATAAGCATTGAATTCGGATCGGTCATAGCTGTATTAAGTGATCAAGATTAAGTGCAATAAGATTCATAGTTGGATTCATATGTGGGTAGATCTGCAAAACAAATGTGATGCGACCACAATCTGGTTTGGAGTCCTTGTGATATATAGTCCACTTATTAGACATGAATATTGTTTCGTTGATCATGACAAATAGCAATGTTCTAAGCTGGATTCAAGCACTATTGAAACTTATTGATTGGAATATAGACAGATTCATGTAGCGCACTGCTAAATTATGCCAACTAATACTTGACACTTTGAACCAACAAGATGCTGTCGGGACCAATCTCGAAAATAAGGTTTATGGACGAAACATTACAAAGTTGGCAAGCACTTCTCTTATCTAGTGACCAAAGAATCTGTTGGGAGTGAGTCTTGATCCACCCATTATGATCATACCCAAGAAAGTGAACCAACTCTGCAACTGCAAGCACTAAAGGGACGAAGCACTGATTTTACCCTCGATAGGCTCCCTCACTCAACCTGACATGGAAACCTTACTACGACTTTATCAGGAAAAACCAATTTAATTGGTGCATTTCTAAGTAAATTATGCAAAATTCAATTTACTATGTTGTATATATTGATCTGTCGATGCTATCGGAAGAATTGCTAACATACAGGACGGCAAGATATATTCCTTTTGTATGGTTGACAACTATTCGATGGTTCAATTCCATAGCATGGAGTAGAGGGACTTGAACACAGAGAGGGGAAAGCAGAGGATCCCGAGAGTGTCCACAATGAATCCACTGATACACATTGACATCGATAGATATAAAACACTACATAACCAGTTGGGTCCAAAAGCAATAAGCATGTCAAAGAAGCCAATGTAGTTGATTTCATGAGTATGTTGCATACAAGACTACTTCCCCATCCATGTTAATTGTATACATTAACGTGACTTTAAGTAGCACCCACAAATTGTGATCATACAATACACACACGTATCTATCTAGACACAGCTATTTATGTATGTATGTACATACACACATACATATTGTGTGTGTATATATATACTGTTCAATCTATTCAAACTCAAAATGCTAAAAGTATAAATTTATTTTTCAGTTTTCAAAATTAAAAAGAAACTCTTGCTTTTCAAATGTAAATCTTAACCATTCAATCTCTTTGATGAGATGGTGTAGGTTTGGTGCACAACTCATTGATGATGCATTGCGTACCTAATCCAAGTTCACACACACATATATATAACATGGTAATTGTACACAATCCATCCATGCTCAAACCCACTTAAGCATCTTCATCATTCAACTCACATGAACAATAATGGAGATTTGAGTTTTATAAAGTGAAAAGTATCTTCCTACTTTTTACAATTTACATTTAATACACCATATGTAAAATATTTTTAAATTTAAATTTATATTGTTAATCAAATGATAGAGATGTTTGAGCGAATTTAAGTACGAATGGATGTCATGGACTATGCTCTCTCTATGTATATGTATGTGTTTAGACATATACATTGATGTTTAAATGTTTTTTAAATTCACTTTGATCGAACAATGGAGATATTATAGATTGAATTTGCACATGGACTATGCTCTATCTCTTTATATGTGTGTATATATATATGCATAGTGGCAGGTGAAGACAAATGCACTTATTTTACCATATATGTATTTGAGAGAACAGGTATTTGCCGACGGCCTTCCTATGGAGAAGGAAGGAAGAAGTTGCTTTTCCTCTCATTGAGATCTTTGGCTTTTGCAGTAATTGGGTTCAATACGTGCCCCATCTACAACGAGTCCAACATTATGTCTTCAGACTCTACTATGCTGATCGATCGTTGCAGTATCATGTAAGTGAGGCCACTTCTCTAATTATTTTCTTTTAACAGAAATAGTGCAATAACAATTGTTAATCACGGTTGACACACTTTCAAACATAAAATATAATCCTGTTATAATATTTTTTTTGCACGTACGTCCTTATGATAATATTTGTCCATTATAATCGGAGTATATGAGTAAAGAATTTGTCCACGTAAGAGTACATGCATAAGGATCTTGTTAGAATAAGATTAATACTTTAATAAGAAGTTTAGACGGTATACACACATGGAGGCCATTTTTTTATTCGTCTTACGGTGTTTTTGATACAAGGTTTATGATGGGTCGGAACTTCCATTTTAGATAGGATGGGAGTGGAACTGTAGTTCTATGAAACTGATTTTTTGTAAAAAATATGGCTCTTTTCCTCTAGATTGTCCTTTGAAGCTGTTTTCTTCTTTCTTTCAAACAGACCTACCTACGATGTCTCTCTTCTCTTTGATTGTCCTTATAAGTTGTCGTCCTTCCTATAAGACGAAATCCTTGATGTCCCTGTCTGTTCCTAATCGCCTTTCTTCTTTGTTCGTTCTTTTGGTTGCCGAACGACCCAAAAAAGTTGTCAGATGATGCTTTGGTAGACGATTCAAGTTGTTTAGGTTCTTCTTATTATTCTCTTTGTTGGAAAGTGAACTTTATGAGGATGATAATAGGGACGAAACTGTCAATCCCAATTTTGAGTTTCATAAAACAAGAAACTATGGTTCTACGTAACTGAAGCTCATGTTGGTCAAAACTTTAAGTTCTAATACAAGAGTCCTCAAACTTCGAATTAAACACATATAGAGCCTATCTTTTTCTTTTCTTTTTTTTGGGCTCATGAACCTTATGTGAAAATGCGCTTTGATGGATTTTCGGTCAAAGATTTAATTGCGTATTGTAGCCGTCAAGCCGCCCCCAACGTCCAATCAACCAATTGCAATCTATCTGTTTGACTTGCTTTTATAATGGACGACTCTTTAGATGTGCGTGTGAGAGAGGGACAGAGAGTTCCACCATCATCAGCCGAAGAACACCAAAAGGGAGAATGCGAAGAATCAACCTGCTTCTCTTGGCCGCCACAATTTTCCAAACTCTCGCCGGAATCGGCTTGGCCGACGTCGGAATGGCGGAATTCTACAGTGCTCCCTATGGACTGGACGTAAGAATCTATTATCTCATCTCTCTTCTTTCTCTCTTTCTATATATATATATATATTATGTGTTTGTAAGTATTTAATAAATAGTATTTTTTAACTCTGGCAAAAAATAAATACCTATTCTTTATAGTACACTTTAGTTTTTAAATCATATGAATGAATGAGATTTATTTGAATTTGCTAAGACAGTTTATATATATAAACAGAATATTGCATGCAGCAACGGCTTGCTATGGGTCGAGCGTGGAGCAGATCCCGGCGGGCAATAAGTTCGCTGCAGCCAGTGATCGGATATGGGAGAATGGGGCTGCTTGTGGAAGGGACTACACGGTCCGCTGTCTGAGTGGTGCCTGTGCAGATGATACTACAGTCAAGGTGAGGATCATTGACCACGCGCCATCATTATCGGCACCTTCGAGCCTCAGCACCACCTTCGTGCTCACCGAAGATGCCTTCAACGACATCGCCAACTCCGCGGCTGCTTCCGAGATCGTTATTGAGTTCTTGCAGTAAGTGATCTCTGTCTTCCAACAATGGTAGAAAACAATTACTTCTTTCACTGCTTAGCATGCCTTAGTCCAGAGTTGCTAATTAACCATAAAAAAATTACTTTACTTGGACGATTATAGTTGTTGACTGAACTCTTTTTAACCGCCAAATTAAGTCAAAAAAGCTTTCTCCAACGGTTCCAGATCATCAATATGCAATCATCGATCTAGAAGAGCTCAATACCTGTAGTTTGGTCTTTCATGGTTTCCACGAGAAGCCTAGCATTGGACAAATGGATCCAGGGCTTGGGTTGAATTTGGATCCAGTAAGATTAACTCTTTAGGATCCCAAAACAGGTATGTGATAAACACCCATAGATTGGATGTAGACTTGAGTTTAACTCAATGTGGATTAGTTGAACCTAATGACACCCTTAATTCATGAGAATCAACAGTTCATGGACTCGTTATGGTTGACTCAGCTTGGGAACGTGAGCAGTAGGGAACGGCCTTGGATCTAATTAGTAATATGGGAGATCGTGATTTAGCACCAAAAGAGATAGTTATCTCGACGGCAGGTTGACGGAGAAACCGCCGAGAAAACAAATATATGTCGTCGAGCAACGGAAATAAAACTTCTTTCTCATGACCACCCAAGTCACCTTATCCAATCTAGGTGTGGGAACTGGATATCAAAGTCACCCAACCAAAAAGTATATTGTAGAAGAAGTGAGCATATACGCAGGAATTGATGAAATGAGGAATCTCATTTCTGCCTTTTATGCTCTCCGGCACATGTGCATCCTTATCTGCAACGCAAAAGCTAGCCTATATCATTGTGCACTACATAAAGGTTTCAAAAAGAAGGGTATGGCATAAAGCGAACCATATACGCACTGTAACGCTCGAGCTTTCATTCTATAACGTACTCTGACAAGAAAAGTTTAAATACTTCGAACCATTTCCTTCCAAGGATAAGTCAAAAAAAAAAAAACAAAAAAAAACATGACAGAACTTTCTCATTTGATTAGACAAGGCGACTGAATCACGACAAAGGTCTTTAAAACTGTAACTTTGCTAACAAGGGTATGCTTTCAAGTTACGTTACCAAATTGATCAATGGTCGACGGTTAAAAGAATATTAGATGAAATAAAGTAGATTAGATAGAATAAAGTAGAAAACATGATGCGTTAGAAGCAACCGGTTTGCTTAATTTTTTCGAGAATAGTACATAAATTTGTTGAAACTAGCCATGCGGTTGTTTGATTTTTCATTATATGTCAATAAATAAGAGAGACATGCTTAAGGTGATTGTATGTTTGGAGAGGTGACCACATGAAGCTCTATTGAGAATGGGTGAGAAATTGGATGTTGAACACTTTAATGAGGTAGATGGAAACTTTCAAATTATTGTATAATAACAATTATATAATTATCTTTTGGAGTTAAAATTTATTATAATGCAATATTGAGCTCAACAGCGACTAAGAATCTATGAAACGAATCCCACTTATTGTGAGCAACAACTTGGTTTTAGTTTTGGATTTGGATTTGACCATAGACTACATGTCTGCCAACTTCAATAATCTGGTTGACATCGTTAAAAAGCACATTTATTAACTATATAGAATATTAAATGAACCATGTGAATGTGGCTTGTAAATTGACTTAATTTCTTTTATGATGTTTAGGTCAGTGCCGGCTTAACATTTTATGTTCATGGTCTTGTGAAGGATATGAAATGGCCTTGGTGGTGGCATGGATATGTATGGCTGTTTTCGCACTTGGGCTTGATTTCTTGTATCATTATCAACTTTGATGCTTGTATCATTATCTAAGGACTGAAGCAAAGCGTAGATCCTCTTCAGTGTCCTTTCTTCTGGTACAATGGGAAGACTAAAGCCAGACACAAGCCCCAGGTATCGAACTCATGACCTTCAACTTGTGAGTTGACCCCCTAGCTAAGTGAGCTAATGTTGTTTGATTCCCTCTAGTGTTCTTCATACAAATATTGTCACTTAATTTCTATGTTTATCTGCATAACAACACAAATACAATACAAAGTTTGAAGACAGTTGGGATAAACAATCGAAGTTTCGAAGACTTGTTATTGTAACTTTCCAGACGAATTTAAGAACTTCCTAGTTATAAAAAGTTTCCCTTTTTCATACACTCAGTAAATGTAGTTGCAACAACAATCAAATTCTCATCATTTGATGTTGGAAGGGATCTTATTGAATGACTTACATATTAGCAAAGGTGCTCCTAAGTATTTCAGTAATCAGTATTTGGTATGCTATGGTGAAAGCATGGAACTAAATTGATTAAGATATATATATTCAGTCACTTGAAATTACCAATAAATAATTAATCAAAGCAGTTCTCGACGCTATCTCACCTAAATCCAAAAAAAAAAAGAATCTAAGAAAGCCATATTCATGTGCTCAAGAATATTTGAAAAACTATATAGATTGTCTCACTTGAATTTCACCCAACTCAAGTTCCCCTTAGCCTTCCTTAGTAATTGAAATGAGTTTCTTGAACAATCGATACTTCTTTTCACATGTAGGTTTTGTATTGGTGTGAGGCAATGACATGCTTGGAGCAAAAATTCTAACAAGAGAAGCTAAATTGAAGCTATGATTTACATATTGTTATCCCAAAAGTCATAACAGTTGTAAAGCCGTCGAGATAACCTAAGGCCTGAAAACAGTAAACGTGTGAAGATGACCATGATTGGGCGGTGAGAGCATTAATGCCGCAAAATGCCTGTCAATCATAAAACTGCCAGAAGGCAAAGGGGTTCTTCTTGAATTAAAGCCGCAAATAGAGGCATGAGAAGAACAAAAAGAGACACATCAACCTAGAAATTTTGATTTCTTCTTTCATTCTAATTGTAGCCTTAATAATAATATTAGTTGTAGCTATAACTTTTACCTGTCCCTTTATATTAGCCTTAGTTCACTCTGCAATAAATTTCTCCTAGGTTTCATTCCATACAGTTTATGGCATCCCAAGCTGTGGACGCATCCATTGAGATCCACACCAATTTCCTTCATACCTTCGATGGCATACAATATTTGGGATATGCCCATCAGATTCCCAAGACATCATCCAAACCTTCAAAGAAGGGAGGTCAGACATTATCCAAACCTTTAAAGAACGGAGGTCTGCATTCTCTAGCATGCCCTACACTTTCTATGACACTCCACTTGGTCTAAGCATCATCTAGCGGATATTTCATGTCTCCCTGAGCTGAGTTGTCCTAAACAATAATACATACATATATATATAGGTGAAAAGGTCGAATTGGTCAAACATAAACTCAGTCCTCAAGTCCAAAATATGCATGATGTACTATTTGACTAAGTTTTATGATCGCCATCAGCTATGGTCCCTATCCAACTCCATAATAACTTGATTTATTTCTTTCCCATCTTTCTCCCTTCATAAGACATACCAGCTTCGAGGAAGCTGGTTTGAAGTTCAATCCTCGACTTCATTAAGTTTGTCGCAGAGAAGATTAAACTTAAGTGGTGTTAAATAAATTGCAGAGATGGTGTGGAACAACATTATTGGCCATAGACTGCATGTATACCCAACCAATTTAGTTGGGTTTACATGCATGGTTCTTACAGGTCGGTCCGGACCATGTCGAAAATTTGAGAAGAAGAAGAAACTCGCCCGGACCAAGTCCGACACCAAGTGGGTTCAGTGTGATCACTGTAATTCTTTCCTCCCATGTCGACAAATTAGACAAAGAAGCACTAGTCAACGAGCCAATATGAACACAGGTGCGTGCGAAAGCAACTCAACCCTCTTTGCTGGGTATTGCAAGCCGGGTCAACCTGTAGAAGCCGACTTTGTCAAGGCTCTTAATTGTGCTGAACTATATGGTTATCAGAGGTAGACATGTCCGGTTCCCGGAACAGGCGCAATTGCATTCTCCGGCGGTTAATTTGAAGTCAAAGAATTTGAAGAAAGCTAAGAACAATGGAGGAAGCCACCAACTTGCTTCTCTTAACCGCAACAGCACTTCAAAGTCTCTTCGGATTTGGCTTTGCCGAGGTTGGAACGGCAGCGTTCTACAAGGGCCCCTATGTCCGTAAGTCTCTCTTGCTCACACACACGCAACTTTGTGGAAATTGCAGATTGTTTTATTTGTTGTACTCCCATCTATGACTTGATTTCGGTTTACAATTCTTCGGTTCTAGAGCATATGATTTCATCATCGTCATGAAGGAAAAATCACTTGGGATTCAGGACTTGAGATCATCTCTTTGCCAACTGAGAGAAGATCGTTCTTTTACAGTCGCATGACTGTTTATGAGAAACTTGCTATCGAAGAACATGGCGGATGCACATTGGATCTATGTGGGGTGTCCCAGTGACGGACCATCTCATGGGCGATGTGAGGAGGCCATCTCACCTGGAATCTGATGCAATCTGAAGAGATCTACACAGGTTGCCTACATATTTCGAGAAATTGTATGAACTGCCTCACCTGAATCTCGCTCAACTGAACTTAATTCGCGTTTGTTTAGGTCCGCTGCTCAACTCAAGACGAAGACGAGGTTCTTGCTCGAAAATTTAAAAATTAACATCGATGTTGTAGTCTATGGTTGAATTCTTAAGCTTAATTAAGGAGTTTCATTCCTGCCCTCCCATCCTAAAACAGTTACTGTCACACCCGCTCGGGTCACGACCACGACCCGGCCCGAGCCGATGCCACGTGGCCGCTTCTCGCATGGGCGTGATGGTGAGCAGTAACCAAATACAATACTAATTTAATTCAAACTCAATGAAATATCTAACTGAAATAAATATTCATATTGAAGTTTTAAACAACACGTCCAAAATAGTGCGGGGTTCACCTAACAATAGCCCCAAATAACAAGACGTTATAAATAATTTAACACTTATCATACCATCTAAAATAAAAATGCAGTTCTATCCAACTCTTACTCTGCTCTGTGTGCCTAAAAAGTGCTAGCTTCAAGATGAGCTGTAAAACAATGGGGTGAGCTCCTATACACAGCTCAGTAGGAAGGTTAAACATCTTTAAACAGAAATCATATTAAAAGCATGCATAGTTTCACAATCCTTTCATAATAAAGCACAATTACCTTTAAATCATGATCTCCAATTCATACGCACATACTCACACACATCATTAGTTACGATAATGATCGCCCGACAGACCTGCAAGTCTCTAGAGACCCCACACAAACCACACAAGTACGGTTCGTATATTCACACATCATTACATTTCTAAAACCAATTACAGTTCATCACATTTACAAATTATATCCATATCCACGAATATCCAAAAACAAATCCATACAATATTTAAATTCCATGTTCATACAACACATGCATATCAAAACATGCTCTTTATCAATCAATGTCATAAACATGTTCTATTTGAAAAGCATATCAAATAACTCATAATTGCGAATAACATTTCACAAACATCAATAAAACATTTATCAATCATGCACATTTAAATCTATCTAAAACAAGTAAAATCACTTCTAGCATGGTTCTGTAAAATAATACATAACCCCCTACCTGAAGGAGTACTAGGATCCAATCCCCAAGCTGTTAGGCCACTCTTATCACCACCAAATCCTCCAATTTTAATCTCTAAACAATTATAAATAATTAAAATATTAAAATTTATTTAACTATGAATCTAACGAAACAAACCGTATCCGAATCGGATCCCAAATGACTCAAAAATCACCCAAACTCCAATTTAGATCCGTTTAAGCTATCCAAAATCCAAACTGATACCTAGATCCATATCTGATCCAAATTGAGTGACACAGTAGGTAGCCTGTGTTGCTGTGTCAACACAGAACCTGTAACTACTTACACGGGTCCGGTTTCTAACCTAGAAACCTATTTCAAGACACGACCCAAACTTGACCCGTTTCCGACACAGAACCTGTTTTGACATAGAACTGGTTTTTAACGTGCGATACGAGGACACGACACGAATTAGTGTCGGTTCATGACATTTTAAACACTACACGTCGTATCCGACATGACACAACACGGACATGAGGGACACGCCCAAAAGGACCGATTCCCATGGTTTTTCGGCATAAATTTCGTCAGTTTTCGACGATGATTAAGATTGGCAAAGGTGACCCCCCTCTTCCTCTACCTCCCCTCTTTTGACCAAGGCCAAGAACAACCATCGGCGGTGGAATTTTGCCGAAAAATGGAAGTGAAAAGAAAAAGTTACAAAAAATGAAAAATCTGGCGAATTGGAACTGTTTCCCAGCCAAATTGATACCCTCGACTTACCCAAACCTGCCAAAAACACTTAGTTCTACCTCAAAGCTTCGATCCAAGCCGAAAACGATGATTTTCAACAAGTTTTTCATTAAGAATCGGAAAAAAACGAAAATATGAAAAATCGGTGAACTCACCGGATTCCAATCGATTCTTCCATGTTTTTCGATTGGTCCGAGGCTGCCCCAAAACTCCTCCCCAACAGGTCTCCCCCTTCTACCACTTATATGGCCTGGCGAAGCTGCCTCGGCCACGTTGATGCACAGGCGTTGTGTAGTAACGCTCGGGCGTTACTGCACAACCATTACAATTACAGTTGACAACGGATAGTTTTTGAGCTGCACTTCAAATGATCTCAATGTAACGTAATATTTGGTCATTTTCGACAAAACAATTCATATGCCAAAAGATAGACCATCTTTTCGGATTGTATGAATGTGTTAACCATTTTCAAAATAAAAACAGTTAACTATTTCCTTAACGCATATGTTATACCTCTCATGGATAAATGTAAGGCTTATAACGGAATGCACATAATGGTAAGACAAAAAAGATAAAGCAGGACTGTAATAAAAGTTTTTTCGTTATAAATACGAGAGTAACAAAAGAATACGAGAGTAACAAAAGAACTTATAGTGTGAAAAAATACGAGAAAGTGAAATACATCTTTCTTGAAAAAACTTTTGTGGAAAACATAGACGGAACTCTCCCTTCTCACTCCTTCTTCAACAACGATCAAAGAGTCGTCCTTATGCCCCTTCTTCTTCGGTTGTGCAAGAAATCTGGTGAGGATCCTACGTAAACTCAACAGTGATATCATAACGAAGTTGATCGAAATCTGTAAAAACAAATAGGTATGTAGTTAATATAAGAAGAAGAGGAGAAATAGAGAAGAAAGACGTCTGAAAAACTTCAGACATAAGAAATTTCTCTCAATAATTTCTATAGAAAAAGACAGAGAAAGAAATTTTTATAAAAACAAAAGCAAATAAGAATCGAACACTCCTTTGTATCTTTTTAAAAAAGGCAAGCCAAAAGCTACCCCTTAATCAATTTGGTCTGAGGAAGCAAAAAGACAGGCAATTGTAGGAAGGCAGTACCGGCCTGAGAAATTTCAAATGAGAATTTTTCTCGTTAACGGCTTAAAACGATCAATAGAAGTAGCGAGGAAAGGTTCTGACAACAGAAGCCTAACCCCCCGCCTCCGTTTACTCCTCTCTCTCTCTCTCTCTCCCCCTTATGATTGTAAAAGAAAAACAGTAGCAATTTTCTTCAAACGAAAGGACATTTTTGTCTTACCACAGTTTGTGGAAATTACTAAAATCCGACCTGTTGAATTATACTATTGTCCCTCAACTTATAGGATATTCACAATACTGCTACTAAATGAAAAGATAGTTATGTCCACTGTGTTATAGCAAAATTACATATTCAGACTAAGGGACAAAATAAAATTACTATTTTGTATCAATTAATTTTGAAAATCACTGAAAATCATGTAGTTTTTATAATTCTATCCTTGGTCTTTTTGCATAATTATAGATATAAAGAATTATTAGTTTACCCTTCTAATATTAGGGTAATTACAATGGTAGGTAATACAAGGAATTATAAATTTCCCCCAGTCTGGTTATGAAAATAATAGAATCATATTAAGGTTTATTACAAAATGGTACTTAAGCTCTATATGAAATTGCTTTTTGGTACTTGAAATTATTACTGTTCAGTACATGAATATTTAGCAAATTATCTTTTGGTGGTTGACTATTAGATATCTTATTTGTTATATGTTGCATGTTGAATGTTTCTCTTTTAGATCGTTTTACTGTTGTTTTTGCCAAACAACTAAAAATGACTTCTAGAATTTGCTTATCTCAATTGGCAAAAATTGAGAAACTAAACAGTCTAAAATTTAAAACATGAAAATATCTATCCCGTTGGCCCTCACACTAGAGGGAGTATATTATATGTGGCTCCCACGGTTCCAAACATATACACAGTGATGAAGTTCATTAGCCACAAACCCAAGTTCAATTATAACATTTTGAAAGGTCAAATACCATTGACGAGGTGACTGTTTAAGGTCATATAGGGATTTTTCAACCTATATACTTTATCCTCTTTGCCTTTAATAATATACTTTGCTGGTTGTTATATATATATGATTTCATCTAAATCTCCATTTAGAGAAAAACTTTTATGTCTAACTAATGTAAATCTAAATCATAATATGTTGAAATTATAGAATTATCCTTGTGAATGCAAATTTTACAAATGGAAATATGTCTCAACATAATCTATCTCCTCCTTTTGCGACAATCCCTTTGCAACAAACTTTCCTTAAACTTGTTGATAGATCCATCGACTTTATATTTCTTTTATACAACCCATAATTGGCGATCTAAAGCCGTTGGTGTTGGTTCTTTTGTCTTATAAAAGATGAAACTAGAACTAAACTGGGTGGTTCCTGGTGGTTTCTAACCACCAGGAACCACCCAGTTTAGTTCTAGTTTCATCTAATTCTTAGCAAAATCAAGATTGGAGGCCACCAACGGTATCTTGACAAGATTGGAAAATATATTTGGAACTGGTGGTCCCGGTTTGGCTCGATTCGTAGCAAAATCAAGATTGGAGGCCGCCAACGGTATCTTGAAAAGATTGGAAAAATCACTAAAAATCTAATTCTTATCGCCATGCCATTCGAGGTGTTCCATATACTCGAGAATTTCGTTCAAGTAAGCTTTACCACTTCACTTTATGGAGCTAAATAAGATCAAATACAAATACTCAAGAATTTATCTTTAAATCAAATGCCCTCAAACATGGGTAGATCGAAACCTTTTCGGCACCTCATCTAAGAAGAAATTCAGGTTTATATTAGTTTGATAGTTACATTAATTAAGTATATATATGATTTCTATTTCTTAGAAAATAAGTGGACTTTTTAAGACTTTGCATATGGTTGGAACCCACAGGAGATGCTTCATGGAAGTCAAAGAAGTGATACCTTCCCTAAGATGGTAACTTAGAAAGTTTGAATTTATTAATTTGATTAACCACTCTCTTAATTAAGCCCTTTTCATATAGCACATAAAGCCATAAGCTATATGATTTCTTCATGGTTTAAAGGGTCGGCATTTTTCTAAATCCATGGTCCCTTTGCATTACCAAAAAGAACTTTTGAATACAATGCACCACTCATTGTCAAACAGAGAGCAATAATATCCTACGCCTATTTCGGGTAATCCGGAATCACCAGTTCCAAATATTATTCCGGTTTTCCACGAACTAGAAACTGGAACCAAACCGGGATCAGGTCAGTTTTGATTTCGGTTTCAGTTATGATTTAAGTCCGAAACTAATCGAAACCAGAAAAAAATATTTAATATTTAAAATTTAAAAAACTTTTAAAAAAATGCAACCAGGTGGTTTGAAACTGTCAGTTTCAGTTTCAACCCAATTCCGATTACATAGAAAGTGGAACTGGAACCAAACCTAGTGGTCCCTGATTCCAGGTCCGATTTGACCAGTTCAGATTCCAATTGGTTCCTGGCCTAGTTTGGCTCCGGTTGAAACCACATACCTATGTCTAAAAGGTATTGTAAGGTGGGGTGATCTATGTTCTGAAAGATTAATCCATTTGAAACGGGCCCGAACTCAAGGCCTTTGCTCACTTGAACCAACAAAGCTTTGGTTGTGCTTTGCTGATTTGGTTTAATGTAAAGCATCCCATTATAGTTAACAACTTCAACTTGTGCTTCATAATTCTTAGAAGCTTATTACTAGACCATCTTATTTGAAACGCGATATTCATGTCGCCATACATTTTGGTTCCTAGTGCTTATAGGGGTGTTTGATTACGATGTTTGGGCCTCAAGTCTAGTAATCCAGGACTTAACATTTAGTAAAAAGTAAGATCGTAAAATCCAGTTTTTTACTCATGTAGGAGGCTCACTAATAACTTACTATTGAAGGAGAGCTATTAAAACGGAACATATAGTGATAATTTTGCAAGGATAGAATAATAGTTTTGCAGGCTCAATCTCGTAATAAAATAAAATATGAATTTAACAATGAACACATTTTAATGTTAGATCTTGCCGGTTCGCCTATACAACATAATTAGATGAATATCCATTATATATGATAAATAATTCATTTATATCTGTCACATTAGCATAAATTAGGCTCATATTCCTTCCCACACTAAAAGTGACATGAAAATTGGCATATATACCGAGTCAAACGTGTTAGGCATCATCTCAAGCGTGGAATCTAACGCGCCAGTCGCTTACTGCGGGATGCGGTTCACATGAGCACTGAGTAGTACTTTGTATATTATATTTAATAATATAATAATCTGTTGTGCTAGATAAATAATTATATGAATACAAAATTGTAACAAATAATTTTTTTAATATGATCAACCCTATACCATATAAAATTGAGAAGTGTACTAGAGGAGATGTAAGATGTAAGCTTCACATGGAGAACGCTTAGGATAAGTTTGGGTTTGGGATTTGGTTTGGTTTGGATTTGATTGCATAAGATTTAGTAAAATCAGGTCCGGATCTTAGTGATATCCAGATCTGAGTTGTACCAGGGAAAATGCGGAAAGGGAGGTTGCAGCTGAGTCAGAGCAAAGAAGAGAGAGACCCACCCAAAGTTAAGTTAAATAAAAATGATTAGAACTTTGGTTAAGTTCATGGACAATAAGACAAAGCCAATGGAATAATCACGACCCTTAAAGAAGTATAGCACATGGTTGAATTCGTGGGCTTTATCATATAACACATTGCTACTGTGGGATATAATACAAAACTCAGTGGCTTCCATGACTAAGATGGAAAGAACGAAGCGCAAGGTGTTGAGGAAGGCAGCAAGAGTTGTGAATAGTGGTGGACTGAGAATTTTTTTTGGGTGATGCAAACTTGTATTTTACATCCACGTATTTCGTTATATACATATTCAACTTCAAATGAACACAAAGTGGCCTTCATGAATCTAGTAAGTCAAATGCTTGCCTTTACGGCTGCAACATGATTGGCAGTCCATTGGGGGGCATGCCCATGCATGTGCCTGGCTGCATCCTCTTCATCACATGCATATCCAGGCATTGCTGGGTCCAAAGCGAACACACAGCCGTGTGGGACATTTACCCCTGTATTAATATTTGGTATTGAATCAAACCATAAGTTGAACCGTGGCTCAGAATCGAATCAAATTGGAACCGTTGGTTCAATTTGGTTTGGCTTGATCATGCCACGGTTTGGTTTGGTTCTCTAAAAACTTGGAATTGCAAATAACGGTTTGGTTCGAGATTGACTAGAACCGAAACAAACCAAACTGAGACTAGAACCGAAACAAACGGAACCGTGAACACCCTACCTACTATCATAAGTGAGACATGAAACAGGTTACCCATCAAGTCAATGAAGTCCTAACGCGGGTTTATAAATGCTCTATTTCTTTTCATAATTGCATGAGGGATAGCCGGATTGTGACATCCAAGCTAAAACCTGAAACTTATTCTTTATAAAGGGGACAACTATAGCGATCTTCATTTATTTTGTGAGAGAAGATGCCATTATATACAAGGGATGGTACCTAGTAGCAGCGGCGGATCTGCATTGAGGCGAGGTGGGGTGGCCGCTCCACCTGAAATTCTAAAAACCAATGAAAATGTTAAAGTGCACGATCAAATCCATGGCCAAGATACATATTTCGCCCCACCCTAAATGGTCGAATAGGGAGTTCGCCCCACCCTAAATGGTAGAATAGGGAGTTCGCCCCACCTCACAAAACATTCTAGATTTGCCACTGCCTAGTAGGCACTCAATGTTCAATAAATAACAACTTAAAATAAGTAAAACATAAATAAAAATAGCTTAGAGAACCATGAATGAAAAAATACCAACATTTTCATACTCCATGGCCTTTTAATTAGAGATCCAGATGAAGCTCCGGATCCATACCTACAAAAATCTGAGAATATAAATGGTTTTGAGTTTTCTTTTGTTAGGTTACAAGGGGAGGGAGGCCGAAGCCTAACACACACGCATGAGCATGCACCCCAAGGAATCGAACTTGTCATCTGCAAGTGGGCATCGGAGAGCCCTACCTGTGAGCTAACGTTCTGGGTGCAAAGTAGTTTTGAATTTGGCGAGGCAAGAATGTTGTTGCCTCTCCAATGGTTTTGTAGGACTTAGGGCTGGCGATTTCATGTTTCGGGTTAGCGGTGTCATTTTGTGTATGCTTCAAATATGTCAACTAGAAGGTGTTAACCTGATTCTTTTGTGTCATGTTGGTTATACGAAACATGAACTTTTTAGATAGGTTCACGTCATGTTTCTTCCTGACGGTGCCTGAAAATTGTCAGCAATTGCGTGTCTCTTGTCATGTTGGTTCATGTTTGTGTCAAAACAGGTCATTTTGCGTGAACTCGAACATGGACTCTTTTGGATCATGTTTGCCTTTGTTTTCCATGTCGTGTATGGAATTGCCAACCCTAATAGGATTGCTAGTAATAGTCACTTTTCTCGTTTAGTGAGATAACTGTTGGTATTATTTCTTCCGTCCACAGAAAATATGGATTAAGATTCTAGCATTTTGATGGATGCTTGGTATATGATAAAACCATTATATGCTAATATATCCAAACAAATCTCAACTATCTAATTAAAAAGTTGGATAATTGATATTGAAATTTTAAAAGTAGAAAGTATGATTATGTTTTTTTTTCAAATGTACTTAACTAAAAAAACTTTCCGCTTTTCAATTCAAATCATATCCATCATCTCTGAAATTGGATGGTTGAGATTTGTTTGGATATGTTAGCATATAATGTTCCTAGTATATTTCATGCACTCCATTTTGATTGTCACCTTTGTAAATTAGGTATTAAGTGTTATTAAACAAGATAATGGGATGCCCTCCAACAATAGGTAAATCTTTAAGCAGGGCATATTGGGGGCACAGTTTGTATTCTGCAACGGATTTCGGATGGGTTATACGAAGCACAACAGCATATATATGATGTATTATATGTTGCATTACCTGAAATCCCACCCAAATCTGCCTCTGTTTACGCACTTAATAGACGCAGGTATAGTGGAGATGAATATAATTAACTGCATACATATAATTCTTTTAAGCATATGGCACGCAAACCGAGTCCATGTATTAGAAACGTCTATATTTCTTTTTTCAGAATGATGGGGAGGGTGAAGCCAGATGCACGCCTCCAGTATCAAACTTATGACCTTCAACTTATGAGCGGACCCCCTAGCCAGGTCAAGTGTTGCTCCTTGTGCATTCAAAGTCGTCAATTTTTATAGTAGGAGGAGTACAACAACAACTAAGCTTTTTCCATATTAGATGTTGTGTTGAGGACTCCACTCATAATAACATAATCTCACCACTTAATATTTTGAAAAATGATAGGCGGCATATGGGCGCATGGCATTATTCTAAATGATATAAAAAGTTAGCAAATCTCAGTATTTATTGTGGATATCTTGTATGTCATTAGAAGCTTGATTATAATTTCTAAGAAAAAGTGGCTGGGAGGCATTTGCTCCTCCTAGTAGAGGTAGCCAGTTTGGACCTGGGCCGGCAGGTTAAATACCTCTAGAACTGAAGAAACAAAAATCAAAGGTCCACAAGGGTATGTTTGATACAAGGTTTTAGGAGAATTGAACCTTGATTTTTTGTGCTCACAGTTTCGAGTTTTGTTATATATCAGACATGAAACTTATCAGTAGTGTGCAATTGTGGTTCCATAAGTCCAATTTGAGTAAACAACTTCAACATTAGAGAGAGATGGGCCACAAGAAGTAGAACAAAATCCTTTGCATGAAAACCCAAGTACCTCTTCTCTCGTATTACTATCCCCTTGTATGAAAACCTAAGTGTCAAGTACCACTTGCAAATCAAATACAAAACAATCGTTCCTCAAAATCATGCTTATAAATTCATGTGAATCTAGGTCCGTAGCTTTACACCATGAATCAAAGACATCCCAACTGAACACAAATGGAAGATCCAATCGCTCAGTTTAAGTTCACCCTATTGAAGAACCAAACAAGATAACAAACTGAAACCAACAGTTCAAAATTCGTCTATTTTCCATTTCCAAATTCCTGCATTTGTTCCATGAACTTTCAAATGAACCCAGATCTGAGGGGGACCAGTTTGATTCGGGTCAGAAGTTTTGGTGAAATTGGCTGGGTCTACCCGCCAGCGTGTTTTCGCTTGTTTGAACTAATTCTGAGTACACAAACAACATGGTCTTACTTTTGAGTTATACGAGCTAAACACATGCAGTGACTACTTGGTTCGGTTACAAAGAGAATAAGACTAACCTGAACATGCCTTGTGCCTTGAAAATACCAATGGTGGTGGATGTAAATATTTGTTGATGCTTGAATGTTGAATCGACCAAGTCGCAAAACGTTGATATGATAGTGAAATCGTCAAGATATAAAAGCACCCAAATATGGATGTCTCAAGTCAAGAATACAACAAGAGTCAAGAGAGAGAGCCAAATTACGAATCAAAAGGTTGTGCAAAATAACTTGTGTGTTTATTGATTGAGGCTCTATTTATAAAGCAAACATTACAAGTGAGAGAGAAGAAAAGAAGAACGATTGTTCAACTGAATGTATGGTTGGGGAGCAGATCTCCCTAACGGCTATAATAACTAGCCGTTGGGGAGCCCTACTCTCCAATGGTTACTTGGATGGCCAGGGCCTTGGCCATTCAGGACCTAACCAAGGGTCGGGCCCTAGTGGCCCGGTCTGCCGTATTACAAGTTAACACTCCCACTCAAACTTACGGTATGTATATCGAAAGTTTGTCTAACAAGAAATTAAATCTAGGAGTTGATAATGACTTGGTGAAGAAGTCTGCCAGTTGCATTTCAGGTGGTACATAATATAAAATGAGCTTTTTCTTCAAGTATTCCTCTCAAATAAAGTGACAGTCTATCTCAATATGTTTCGTTATTTCATTAAAAGTGTTATTAGATGCGATGTACATGGCACTCTTGTTGTCACAAAACAGAGTGAATGATTGTTAAAGGATGACCCCATATCTCTCAACACCTTTGTAATCCATGAGATCTCAGTAGTAGTTGTTGCCATGACTCAGTATTCTGCTTCTATGGATGAAAGCGAAATCTTCTATTGCTTTTTGCATCTCGAAGATATTAATGATTCACCTAAAAATATACAAAAACCTATAGTGGAATATCAATTATTGATATCTCTACCCCAATTTGCATCAATATATGCAGTCAAATCAAGTGAAGAGGAAGAACTCAGAAGTACCCCCTTATCCACAGAGTGCTTTATGTATTTGATGATTCTAATAACTGCACTTATGTGAGCACTAGTAGAAGCTTGTTGAAATTGGCTTTCAGTGTGTATGACATATGATATGTCTGGACGAGTGATAGTGAGACAGGTCAACACTCGTATAAGTTGTTTATATGGGGTAGGATCATCCAGTTTCTCTCCATCTGTTGCTCTCAATTTTGTTCCAAGAACCTCTGATGTATCCACCTTATTCTCATCGGTTATACCTAACCTATCAATAATTTTACTCGTAAATTTTGTTTGAGCCATAAAGTATCCTCTATCATTACGTATAATTTCAATTCCAAAAAAATAACTAAGCAAATCAAGGTCTTTCATTTCAAATTATTTGTAAAGATCACTTTTAACTCGTAAGAAGCTAGCTTTATCACTTTCAGTGATGATCATATCATCCACATACAAGAGTGGAATTACTATACCTGCATATGATTTCCTCACAAATAATGCAGTGTCAGTATAACAAGAGACAAAATTATGCATATGCATAAAGTCCTCAAAACAATCAAACCAAGCATTGTGAGTTTGTTTAAGACCATACAAGACTTTCTGAAGTTTAAGAACATGATCTTGAGGAACATCAAATCCGAGAAGAGGAACTATATAAACATCTTCATGCAATTTTTCATTTAAAAAGATATTTTTAACATAAGTTAAAAAATATTCTAATTTTTTATAGCACTAATATTAGGAATTCAATCAACATATAGGTTAGGAAAGCACCAAAGAAGTCTTGGTCACAATTCTAGCCAATTTACATTCATTATAGCAATATTAGTGAAACATGAGCACACATGGAATCAATATTATTGGAAAGCTTCACATAAGTACCTTGGGTAAATATCAAACACAGCGGTGGAAGCTATTGGGGCAATCATCAATCTCCAAAGCCGTTTGGATCGGTTGTGGTCAACAAAAGTTGACTGTCTCTGTGGTTTTATTCCTTGCTTCCCTTCCTTTCAGTGTTTCCTTTAGCTAGTGTAATGAAAGTGTATTTGTTTTGGGGGTTACTCATAGAGGCTTTTTTCAGAAGACTAAGAAAACAAAGTATCAGATTTCTTATCTCTCTCACTGTATGAGCTATGTAAACTCTAATTTATTTATGCCTTTCTTTCTTCCGTGTTTACCGCTCTAGGCTTTCCCTTTTTAACAGTCATATCATTCTTTTATCTAAGAGATGCGTGAGTTTTACTTTTGGAAAATTGAAAATCGTTTTATGAATATTTTAACTTTCGAAAATACGATCTCATGAAATCTGAGAAGAGGGCCCTTCTTCCCGCATTTCATGGTTGTTGTTAGCAATAGGGCCGGGAGTGACCATCCACTACTTACATCTCCCACTTGGCCACTAGAGCCAATCTTTTGATACACTCATTTCCCTCCCACTACTTTGGGGTTTACAAAGTTATATCATATTTTCTTACTGCAACTAAATTGTAACTTACATCTATTATACGGTTTTTTCACAAGTAATGTGTTTTTCCTGCATAACTCTCAACAAAGTGTATTTTCTACACTTATACACTAGGCATATCTCAACCCCATATGAGTTACATGTTTAGTAAACAATTCTTCTGAGATGCCTTTTGTTAAAGGGTCAACCAACATATCAATTGTTGGCATAACATATAATTATTTAATTTCTTTTGAGCATATCATGAACATAGTGATATTTAACCATTATATGCTTGCTTCGTGAGCTATCAACTCCACTATTAATAAGAGTAATTGCTGCACTATTGTTATAATATATAACAATCGCCTTATTGGCTATATCCAACTTTAAATCACGTGTGAAGTTGTTTATCCAAACGACATTAATAGCAGCCATACTGCAAGCAACATACGCAGCCTATTGTGTATGCAATGCCACACAACCTTGTTTCTTACATGCCCAAGAAACTACATCACCTTCAAATAAGAATATTTGTCCCGAGCTTGATTTGTTGTCATCTTTGCTCCCAACAAAGTCAGCATCTGAGTATCCTATCACTTTAAGTTCATCTTCTTCAAAATAAAGTTTCAAGTCTTTTATTCCTTTAAGATATCTCAGAATCCTTTTCACAACTATCCAATAGTGCTATTTAGGATTACTTTGATATATACTTAAAAGACCAACAACAAAGTTGAAATGAGGTCTTATGCATAATATAGCATACATCAGGTTGCCCACAACCTTTGCATAATATAGCATACATCAGGACAATCAACCTTGCTTAATTTAACCCCTTTTGCAACAGGTATAGATGCAAACTTGCATTCACCCATTTTGAACTTCTTGAGGATATAATCAATAAATCTCTCCTAATTTAAGCATAAAAGTTTTGATTATCTATCTCGAGAAATCTTTATACTTAGGATATAGGATGCTTCTCCCATATCCTTCATTTCAAACCTTGAGTTTAACCATGACCTGGTTTTGACAATCATCTCATTGTCATTCCTAGTCAACAATATGTCACCTACATATAAAGATAAGATGACAAAGTGGCTCCCACTGTTTCATACTTATATACAGTGATCAAGTTCATTAGCTATAAACCCAAGTTTAACTATGGCATTTTCAAAAAGTCAAATACCATTGGCGAGATGAATGTTTCAGGTCATAAAGGGATTTTTCAACCTATATACCTTATCTCCTTGGCCTTCAATTTTATATCCTTCGAGTTGCTACATATATATATATATATAATTTCATCTAAATCTCCATTTAAAAAAGTAGTTTTTATATCTAGCTGATGTAAATTCAAATCATAATATGTTGATATAACTAGGATTATTCTAATGGATGCAAATTTCGTAATAGGGGAATATGTCTCAACATAATCTATTTCCTCTTTTTGCGAAAAACCCTTTCCAACCAACCTTGCTTTAATCTTGTCGATTGAACCATCAACCTTATATTTCTTTTTCAAAACCCATTTGCAACCTATAGCTTTCCTTACTCTTGACAAATTAGCCAACTCGTAGACTTGGTTTTTCTCAATGGATTCAATTTTTTCATTCATGGCTTTTTTTTAGTCTCACGATTCAAATGAGTTAATAGCCTGCTGATAAGTAAAGTTATCAGCCAGCTCATCTAAATCTACCGAATTATACACCTCCTCCATAAGGTACATGTGATAATCCTTAAAGTAGGACGGTGTGACCCTAGGCTTTTTGTGTTCACTTAAAGATTCGGTTTGTTCAGGTAGCTCATCAATGGGTTCAAAAGATGATTAATCTAGTCCAACTAGATCTTCGATATAATCATCATCATCATTCTCAAGGATATCATTCTTAGTTTCTTCTAAGAATTTTGCATTCCTGCTTTTTATCAGTCCATGGTCCTTATGATAAAACTGATATTATTTAGATCCTTTTAGATATCTGATAAATATGCATATTAAGCAACTACTGTCTAGCTTATCTCTAGACTAGTCAAGGATCTTTACTTGAGCAACAGATTCCCACCTCCTGAGATGACCTAGGTTTGGTTTTCTTCCAAACCACATCTCATAGGTGTGGAGAATGCAACTTTACAATGTATTCTATTGAGTATATATACAGTTGTACTTATTGCTTTTCCTCAAAATATCTTTGATAGAGAGACATCGATTAACATTGACCTTGTCATGTTTAGTAAGGTCATGTTATATCTCTCTACTATATCATTCTTTTGAGGTATTGTGTGTATCGTATTTTGTTTTGTAATACCAAAGTCTTTGTAGAATTCCAAAAATTCCATTAAGGTATATTCTCCACCTCTATCTGATCTCAATACTTTGATTATATACCCTAATTGGTTCTCTATTTCTTGCTTATATTCTTTGAATACCTCAAGTGTCTCAGATTTATGTGATAAGAGATATATATGTATATTTCGAGTAATTATTGATTCATGTTATAAAATAAACCTTTTCACAATGTATCCTTACTATAAATGGTCCGCATAAGTCTGTGTGAATTATCTCTAATAGGGTTGTTGCCCTAGTTAACTCTTTGGAAAATAATTTTTTAGTCATTTTTTCTTGTATACAAACTTCAAACTTATTAAAAGTGCTATTATAAAAATTAAGTAATAAGTCAAAGTTGATTAATTTTCTCAACTTCTTTAGACTTATATGTCCTAATATTTTATGCCACATATTTACATCAATCACATAGGCGCTCTCAATGTAAATATAAGAAGAGCTTTCATTTTCATTAATGTTGAGTTTGAACAACCTATGCTTAATGTCAAATAAACTAAAAAATGTTATCCTAAAGGGCACAATTAATATATCTATAAGAACAATCGGTATGTCTTGTACAAAAATCCTAAAGGACCCAACCTCAAGAATATCAGAAAAGATGTTGTTCTCCATGTATACTCAATGCTCGTCAGGCTGAAACTCCTTCAGGTCCATTGCCCCTTTGCTCTTCGATATGTATCAGGTAGCTTCAAAATTGATCCACCAATCAGTTACTGGGCGATCAATGTAAAGACATTTAGAAATCACGCAAATTTTTTACTGCTTCTCTGTTGCACCGCATCGTTGGTTGTTGCCACCATTGGTGTTCTTGTTGTAGTAGTCTCTTTTCTAGTGCTCTATCTTACCACAGTTGAAGCACTTCACCTAAGAAACATATTCTTGTAATTTCTTAAAATTTTGACCACTCTGCTTTTTGTTCTTACCAAATTTCTCATTTGATTTTCTTTTTCCTCGTTGTTTTTAGAGCTATACCCTAAATTATTTTTAGCAATTAGCAAATTTTCTCTTTTGCTCTTTTTCATATGTTCTTATTTAATTGCTAGTTTTAATAAGAGTTGAGAAAGGGTAACATCAGGTCCAAGTCTTAGGGTTGTGGTTATCATGTCTTAGGAAGAAGGAAGACTATTTAGGATAGTGAATATTTACATTGGCTCAGGAATGACTGACTTAACTATAGCCAAATCTCTAGCCATTATCATCATTTGGTTAACATGTTCAACCACGTTGTCACATTCTTTCATTCTATAAGAATTATACTTTTAAAGGAGTAGTTGTACATACAACTTGATTGTAGTATCATACTTAGTGATTAGGGAATCAAACAGTTCTTTCACCGTTTCAAATTCCTCAAAGACCCTAATTAAGTCGTCTTCCATATATGTCAACATAATGGTCCTCACTATTGTGTCATCCTTTAAAATGTCTTATACCATTCTTTTTCCATATATGTTACTATTGGAGTAGGAGGTAAAACAATTTTCTTTAGTACATAATTGACTCCTTTTAAAGTTAAGGTCAATGGTATTATTCTTTTTCAAGTTTGGAAATTTTGGCCATTCAACTTTTCTGTCTTTGCCAATTCAGATGCACAAATTCTTCAAGTCAATTTTCTTTTTAAACTTTGGCAGAAACAATAAGTAAAGAGTATGTACATTTTAAGACATAAAACATAAAAACATGCATAAGATGAATTTACACAAGACATTTCATAAAGAATCACAAAGAATTAACTAGGCACCTAAATGTAATATTCACAAGTTCTAGGTACTAAATAGTAAATATAACATGAGTCTGTAATGTATTTTATTTAACCTACAAGTACCATTCTGGACAAATAAACAACAACAACAACTAAGCCGTTTCCCATACTAGGCGGGGTTAGCTACATGGATACTTTGTTTCCATAGATCCCTATTGTGTGCCATGTTAGCGGTTAACTCACAATAAGCGAGATCATTCTTTATTGTTTCTTTCCAACACTTTTTGTGGTCATCCTTTACCTCTTTTAATACTTTACAAATTTAATTTTTCATACCTTCTTAAAGGTTCTTCTTTTGATCTTCTTTCTATATGTCCAAACCATCTTAAACGATATTCTCTCATTTTATCCTCTATTGGTGTCACTCCTAATTTGTTTATAATAACCTCATTATGTATATGGTCTTTTCTTGTATGATCAGTCATCCATCTCAACATCGTCATTTCTGTCAGAAACATCTTTTGTTGATGATTAACTGCCCAACACTCATAACCATAAAACATGGTAGGCCTAATTGCTGCTCTATAATATTTACCTTTTAACTTTAATTGTATCTTCTTATCACAAAGAATACCTAATACTCCTCTCCATTTTAAACAACCAGCATTAATTTTATGCGTAAAATCTCTGTCAATTCTTCCATTACTCTGAAAAATTGACCCTAGGTATCTAAAACTTTTTTTTGGAGGGATGCAATGTGTGCCAATTTTAATTTTTATGCCTCTGAAGTAACCAAATGATCAAACTTACATTCCATATATTTTGTCTTTGTTCTACTAAGTTGGAGGCCTTTGCTTTCTAATGTTCCTCTCCATAGTTCTAATTTTCTATTAACTTTTTCCTTATACTCCTCTACTAAAACAAAGTCATATGCAAATAACATACACCAAGGTACTTCATCTTGAATATGTTTTGTTAACTCATCATTCACCATTATAAATAAGTATGGACTTAAAGTAGATCCTTGATGTAACCCAATATTAACTTCAAAGAAATCTATCATTCCTTCATGAGTCCTCACACATGTTTTTGCACATCGTATATGTCTCTTATAAGGTTAATGTATGTCAATGGGATACTTTTTTTTCCAAAATTCTCCAAATAACCTCCCTTGGTATCCTATCATAAGCTTATAAAAATAGTTTTTCCATCTATTTCTTATATCATCATTTGCCACTAGAATTTTTTCATTCTTGTCCTTTATAAATCTAACATAATTAAGATCTTTAGTTTTCTTATCTGTAGCCCTAGCTATCCGAAAAATATCTCTTTCACCCTCTTTTGAGTTGAGTTTTTCTATATAAATCCTCTTAAATTTTAGCTTTTATTTCACTGACGACCTTTTTTGCTTCCTTATAAGCCTCTAAAGTTTCACTAATTTTTTTAGCATAATGTAATTTGTAACATACCCTCTTTGCCTTATTTTATTTTGCACTACTTCACTCCACCACAAAGCTTCTTTTTGTGCCAGTACACCTCCTTTCGATACACTTAATACATCTTTCACCACTTTCCTAATATGTATAGCCATATTGTTCCACAAGGTATACCAACATAATTCTAAACATCTCCTTGAAGGACTTTTTGTTTAAATATATCTTCTTTCTCGCTTTTGAGGTTCCACCATTTAGTCCGAATAGCTCGATGCACTATTTTTTTCTTTGTCCATTTTTTTATTTGTAAATCCATAACTAATAGTCGATGTTGGGTGGTTAAGCTTTCTCATGAAATTACCTTGCAATCTTTACAACACGCTCTATCTTTTTTTTCTATAAATAAAGTAATCAATTTGTGTTTGTGATAAGCCACTCTTATAAGTAATTAAATGTTTATCTCATTTTTTGAAAATTGTATTGACTATAAAGAGATCAAATGCCATAGCATAATTTAAAATCTCCCTACCTTCCTTATTCATATCCCAAAACCAAAGTTTTCATGAATACCTTGATATCCTAATGCCTCTTTACTGACATATCCATTTAAGTATCCTCCTAAACAAATCATCTCCCTTTGTGGAATCTTTTGAATCACCTTATCTAACTCTTCCCAAAAAACTGTCTTTATACTATCTTTTGGTCCTACTTGGGGTGCGTAAGCACAAACTATATTCAAAATATATGCTCCTAACACTAATTTCAACGTCATGATTCGGTCACGATATCCTTGTATGTCTACTACACTATCCTTTAAATCTTTATTTAAGATAATACCAACTCCGTTTCGAGACTTTTCTTTACCTGAGTACCATAATTTAAAACCTATATCCCCTATCTCCTTTGCTTTTTTTCCAACCCATTTTGTCCCTTGTAAACATAGAATATGAATCTTTCTTCGAATCACAGTATCTACCACCTCCATTACCTTACCGAATAATGTTCTAATATTCCAAGAACCAATACAAATCTTATTATCTAGGACTAGCTTCCTTACTCCCGCATCCATTCATATTCAAAATGCAGAGACCCTCTCTGAAAATGATTCACTAAATTTGGGCAACAATGTAGCAGGACTAACTTCTTTACTCACACCCATCAATGATGTAGGAACCCTCTCTGCAATTGATTAACTACATTCGGGTGAAAATGTAGTGACCCTTGCATACTTATCACTACATTCGGGCTTTGCAGCGCGTCACTAGGAGGGGACGCACTAAAGCAATGCTCATAATTTTTGTAATCTATGTTATAAAAATCCGATGAAGTTTTACGCTGGCTGTCGGAAGCCTAACACAACCCTCCTCCTTTATTCGGGCTTGGGACTGACAATGCAAGTGTGATCCCTTACATAGGCGGATTTTACAAGTACCATTGTGAAAATATAATAAAAACCAAGGAGTTAAAATTTTTAGGCACCATTCTGTAGTTTATTTAATCTCTAGGTACTGTTCAGGAAAAACTGTAAAAACTAGGACTGAATACGAAAAAACATTGTTAACGACATTTCACAAAAAGTGCAATGACACTTTTATACTTTTCAAGGAGGTATAACGGATATTTTGTAAGACAACCTAAGCTATATCCATAAAATCACCAAAATTCTGAGTTCTGTAATCTTTTGATATGTCTAGGGGTAAAATAATAAAATTATACCTTGGTATTCTGTAGTTTCACCAACTGTCAAGGGGTAGAAAAGACTTTTTACATTAACAATGGTACAATTATCTTTTCACCCCAAAATATTTGAACATTTTTATAATTTTGTCTCATAGTATTCATTAAATTCTATTTTTATGAAGGGTAAAATAGTCATTTCACACTTCAAAACCGCTGTCCTAAGCGGTTTCCAGTCGGCAATTTTGCAAAACCATGATTTTTGCACTTATATTTATAGAGACAGAGAGGGGCTCCCGCTGGTGGAGGGTGGCCCCTATCATCGCTCGACCGCGGTTGTCACCTTTTCTTGTTCTTTTTTGTCGGGCCTTTTCTGCCTCTGATCTTTCAGCGTCTTGAGTCTTTCCGCCTTCGGCCTTTCAGCCATCTTTCAGCCTTCGACCTTTCAACTTGTGGCCATTTTCTGCATGCGACCTTTCTTCCTTATGGCTCCTTCTGCCTTGGCTTGGCCTTGGGCTGTCATTGTCTGGTCTCGGGCTGCATTGATTTGGCCTAAGGCCGCTTTGACCTGGTCTCGGGTTGCCTTGGTTTGGCTTTTGTCTGCTTCGGCTTGGTCTCGGGTCATCTTGGCCTTTGACCGCCTCAGCTTTGCCTTAGACAACCTTCATTGGGTGGCTTACGGGGTCTGTCTGCGACCTTTCTTCCCTTTTTTTTCTTTTCTCTTTCAATTTTTTTTGAATGCAAGACTGTGTACCTATTTATCGTTGTCGTAGAGCTCTAATAGGCTTTGATACCAGATGTTGGGATAGTCATCAATCTCTGAAGCCGTTCGGTTCAGTTTTATGCACTGTGTCTATGGTTTTCTTTCTTGCTTCATTTCCTTTATGTATTTCCTATAACAAGTATAATGAAAGTGTATTTGTTTTTAGGGTTATCCACATAGGGTTTTCTCATAAGACTTAGAAAGGGTTTTCTCATAAGACTTAAGAAAAGAGAGTATGAGATTTCTTATCTCTCTTATTGTACGACCTATGTAAACTCTGATTTATTTATGGCTTTTTGTCTTTCATGTTTAGTGCTATGGGCTTTCCTTTTTAACATGCATATCTTTTTTTTATTTTCACTTTTAGAAAACCGAAAATCATTTTATGAATATTTTAACTTTTGAAAATATAATATCATCAAATCCAGTAAGAAGGCCCTTCCTCCCGCATTACATCGTCGTTGTTAGCAATCGGCGGAGAATGGCCATCCACTACTTACAGGCTGGTTATCGATCATCAATACATCAGAAGCTCTACAACATAAGCATATAATAGCAATAAGTATAATGAAAACAATGACAATGACGACTTTTGAATTCATTACGTAGCTCATTGGCAGGGATGGCCTCGGACTCGACAGAGAGCCCAAAGGGAATGGGTATTTGCCGGAAAGTGGCATCGTGTCAAACTTCAGACGGCAGCTCTCCAAGAGGCTGTCACAAGCCTCGATAATGGCAACTGGTGGGGATCAGACCGATGGCCTCTTTCAAGCATAAGTTGCACTCGGCGAGCAAAGTGTGCGTCCCTCACGCAACCAACGCATAGATCTTCTTGGGATCGACATAAGAAGTCTCCCCATTCGCAGCTAATCCTCGATCTGCCGTCACCAAAGAAGTCAGATTTCTTAATAAAACGTTCAGCTTCTTCAGAAACAACTCACGGTCTGCTGCCTTGCGATTCATCGAATGCCAAACAGGATGTTATTGCTGCACACCTTATGATGAACGCAAGATACAAGAATCAAACCAATCACGAGATTCGGCTTCAATGCAACATGATCCATTTTCTCTATGTTTTGCTGAGAGAAATATGTGCAGTTTCAGGGTGCAAGAAGGATCAGGTCTTATTTTGCATACAATCCACAGTGGTTTGTATTTATTGTTGTCAAACCCGACAATCCGAATTGAATCTCCAAGTCGACTCGAATCACTCATAAAGCGGAGTAGTTCCTCTCTATCTGACTCAAGCAAACACTAAGTCTACATGGTCCAAGCCAAAGCTGGGTCTGCCTAATCTATTGATAGCCTAGTTTGTCCTCTTATTTTGAGGAATGAAGTAGTTCATAAAAATTCGACTGACCCTTTGAAAAATCATAAATCATCTGCAGTGACAACTTTTGTCACAGTTGCCTCAATAGAGTTCATAAAATTCGCCTGAGCCTTTCAAAAAGACAAAAGTCGTCTGTAGTGACACTTTTGTAGCAGTTGCATTATTTACTGACGAAACAAGGTACAAATTCGAGCATGGTCTGCTATTCACAGCAAGAAGATGATCAGTTAAATGTTAGCTCTAAAATGGCCAAATCACGCTGAAAGACATTGGAGCTGAAGATGAATTTTGTTGTGGACAATTTATTTGAAAATTTTCCCGGTGATGATGATAACCTTTTATGTCCTTTTCTGGGAGTTGAAGAACATCTCTTTCTTAGGTAAGCTCGAGTTAGGCACAGGGACCTCTACAGACTCTGGTATCAAACTCGGGACCTTCACACCTTGAAGGTTCTTTTGAGTCGACCTCCTTAGCCAAACAAGTCGTAGCCCTTTTTACCTAAGTTTCCATATGTACAATCTACAAACTAAATTTCTTTGTTTGAAGATCCTCTCTTTTTTGGGTGAAGCATACCACCAGCAACCGGAAGCCCAAAGGGGATCGAGTAATCTGGTTGGAGCCAGTTCGGCCCACTATGGGAGTAAATTTCTCCGCTGTTTTCTCCGTTCACAAGATTCGAACTCGAGGAAGTTTGCCTAAGGGAAGAAGCAGTCGCGGATCTAGAATTTTATGTGGGGTGAGGTGAACAGCCCATTCAACCATTTTAGGTTGGACGAAGTATGTATAATAGACAAGAATTTAATCACGGCCTGTAAATTTTCTATTTGATTTCCAAATTTCCGGTGAGGCGGCCACCCCACCTCCCCTTAATGTAGATCCGCCAGTGGGAGTTAGTGATGAACCACTCCAACCAACCAAGCGATTGGTTCATTTTCCTATCTATACTACTACAAGACTCGTGCTGTTCATTATTTCAGCAAATATCATGCTCATTCTTACCTTTTGTAAGAGTTATGCAATGGCACTCAGATTGTTAGCTCACGGGTAGGGCTCTCTAATGCCCACTCACAGGTCGTGAGTTCGATTGCAGAGGGGTGCATGCATGTGTTTTAGTTTTCGGCCTCCCATTGTAACACACCAAAAAAAAAGGCATGCAACGAATGCAGCCTTCAAATGAATTTCCATTTTTACAAATCCTTCACTTGCATAATTTAGTTGGGAGAAGCTTTGTGAATGCAGTTGCGGTTTTACAATTGATCAATAACATACCAATTGTGTTTCTTCCATACAAAGCGAGGTAGGGATTTCTCCACCCAAGAATGAAATTCTATAGCCTACGGGTAAACCTGGGGGATATGATTGAAAAGGTCACAGCATACTATTCTCCCACTCCAAAAAAATATTCGACACAATTCTAAAATTATATAGCCCACGATTCAATTGATTTGTGGACTATAATACGGAGCTGCGGGTGAGCCCATGGGTGTGGCCACATTAAGAAAACTTTCTAGATCCGCTGCTCGTGCATTGACCAATGCAGAGATTCAATTCTAGACATTAGATCATGCAATGCTTAAGCTCTTGCGTCTGTGTGCTGCACAATGTCTTCAGTTTTATGTGCAGCCTTACGTTTCAAGATCACATAATCGCAACAGTTCTGAAACTTCACATTAATTTAATTATTAATAATTCACATACAGTTGCCTTTGCAAAAATGTCAAAATTCAGATAATACTTGTCATTTGGTTCTTAAAATTGCTCTGGAAGTTAGCCTTTCATTTTCTTAATTTTGGTTCTTAAAATGTCAAAATTCACATAATGATGCATCAAAATAAATGTGTTTAGGTTGCCATACATTTCTATTAGTTTCGATGCATGGTTATTTTATCATGCTAGTAGGTCACAATGAATGAAATTATAAGTATACATTCATAGGATATATAATCATATACTTCTTTTAGATAAAACTGCAGAAATGTGAATAATGATGACATGATATTTTGGAGCAAGTTGTTCCTCTTTGTGTAATTGTTTGTGTGTGTGTGAGTGAGAGAGAAAGAGACAGACCAACATTGTTCGACACAATTCAAGATACACATAAAATATGATTTTAGCCATTGGCTGGACATTTGGACCATTTGATATCATTTGTTTTAATCTTTTTCAATATGAATGCCTTTAGGTCAATACCCGAGTCCACTTCAATATTTGTAGCAGCCCAAACAAATCACGTCCCTTAACTAAGAATGCAACAAAAGCAACGTGAGCAATTTATGCAATGATCACAATAATCGAAAGGATTCATGTTAAGAAATTGGTGCTACTTTGGAAGTTTTCTGAGCTTTATCGTCAACAGTGCGCTGCTTGCTGGCAGATATCAAACTTCTGCGGCAATCCATCGGTGAAGAGCTTTCGAACCACAAAAGAAACCGAAGAAATCCAATCAAGATATTCTTGGTAGTTGAAGGTAACTTGTACCACTTGTAAACGAAATATTAAATGATACAACTAGCTCGCTGCATGTATTTTGGATTTAATTAGTCTATAAGTTTGCACCAACTTCAAGCTGTGTTACAGAGCGAGCATTACTACTGCAAGCATCTCTCTCTCTGTCATGGCAACATTTTCTAATTATGTAACGAAGATGAAAATGGTGTTTGGTTTTGTACTCGCAACAGCCGTCACTTGCCAGAAGCTCTCCCCTTCCTTCTACTCAACGATCTGCCCTCAAGCGTTATCAGTAATAAGAAATGTGGTTGCTCAAGCCATCTTAATCGAGCCTCGCATGGGTGCCTCATTGCTTCGCCTTCACTTTCATGATTGCTTTGTCAATGTAAATTGAAACACACCCACCTTATGCTCTCCTTACAGATCATCAAATCTCAGAGATCATTATCTACCACCTAAATACTCTATCATTCAATCATTTCCACGAATTATATGCATTACATACACATGCGTGTTGGCTGAATCATCAATTAATACATCACCAGATTCAAGCTCCCCGCTGGGTGACTCTTCAAGGAGTTCTATCAATCAATCAATCTATCCATGTGTATGTATCATTAATGGATTCACCCACTTGTGTATATGTGCATGCAGGGGTGTGATGGCTCAGTACTTCTAGATGATACGCCAACCTTCACAGGGGAGAAGACGGCTAAGCCAAATATGAACTCCTTAAGAGGATTTGAGATGATAGACAACATCAAAGCCGCTGTGGATACTGCTTGTGGAGGTAGCGTTGTGTCCTGCGCAGATATGTTAGCTGTTGCAGCTCGGGACTCGGTAGTCTTGGTGAGTGCTTCTGAGCTTGTTGACCTTATGAGACTTTTGTAATTGGTAAGGGATGACAAAAGAGACGATCAAACCAAAACAGGGACAAAATTGTTACACTCCTTCGCTACGCTAAATACTGTTCATGTTGATCTTGTTTGCTGGTTTGGCATATTTATTTCCTTGTAGTTTTCCTATTTCCAAATGTTAGACACTCATAATTGTTTTTCAATAAATTCCAACCGTTTGAACTGTGGGAAGTGTTTCATTATTGATTGTAAAAAGTTCAAACCACTCGAATTTATCAAAAACTAATTCTGGCGATTAAACCGTCGGAATTGAAAAAAAATTGTTAGACTCCAATAACTCAAACATTTCCGACAGTTGTGCTGTTAATTCCTACCATCGACCGACCGATTAATATGATTGTTTGATATTGTACACTAGATACATATAATGGAAACTTACTTTCATTCATTAAAAAAAAATCATTGGTACATTGAAACTGCCGGAATTAGAAGTATAGTTTATTTTCGGCTGCTATTTACTAGACATAATCTCATAATTTAATCGCATGCAATTATGTTAAGCAATTATTTATCGTGGTTTTGCAAACATTTTTGACAGACTAACTCTTGTAAAAGTACTTTTTCATGACAGTTTCCAAATGTTAATTCTAGCAATTTCTTTATTTCTAAGAAATATATTTATTTATTATATATTTAAATATACATAAAGAGAAAGAATCTAGATTTAGTAAACCTGCAAAAATTGGAAACCACAAGGAACCGTTTAATTGATATGATTAACGATGAAGATTTTAATTAAAATAAATACTTGTTAGAGGTTGCATTGAGTACGTTAAATGTTTTCAGTTTAATCACATCCGTCATCTCAACGATGGTGATGGTTTTTGTGGTTCTCTATTTTTGTGGGTTCGGTAGATCTCGACTTTTTTCATATATATTATAGGTAAGTATATATCACTTCTCGATTCAGTTTACTGCTCTGTGTAATGAGACGTTGAATGGTGCTGTTGCTTTGAGAAAGATTCAAACTGAAACTTGCTGAATAGGTGAACCAAACATGGTGGAAATGGTCAACACAAAGCTTGGTTTGCATGATAGCTAGAAATACATGTTGATTTTCATATGCTCTTTTTAGAGAGAGTGCAATAATACATGGCCAATCGCATTTATGTTGCATTTAAATGCTCCCATTTGTCTCGCGAGTCTACTTAGTGATGGACCTCATGACTTGCACGTATGTGCAGCTAGGTGGCCCGTCCTGGACTGTTCTACTTGGAAGGAGAGACTCCTTGACTGCTAGCAGGGATTCAGCAAACCTAAACATTCCTTCCCCACATGCCAATCTGGTAGACCTCTTGAACAAGTTTCAGAGACAAGGACTCGACACCCGCGACCTTGTTGCACTCACCGGAGCTCACACCATTGGCGTCGCGAGTTGCCGATTCTTCAGAAGCCGAATCTACAACGACACCAATGCAGACCCTCTCTTCTCAAGCTCACTGCAATTGGCATGCCCGGCTGACGGAGGAGACGCCAACCCTGCACCCTTAGATGCCTTGACACCCATTAGCTTTGATACTGCTTACTATGCAAATCTGATGACCAACAAAGGGTTGCTGCACTCTGATCAAGAGCTCTTTAATGGCGGGCTTACAGATAAAGTAGTGATAGCTTATGGTCTGAACCCTCTTCTTTTTTCCAATGACTTTTCTCAATCCATGGTTAAGCTGGGGAACTTGGGCCCTTTGACGGGAACAGATGGCGAAATTCGCCGAAATTGCAGGAGGGTTAATTAAAGAACAAGTTGCACGAGGAACCATGACTGATCTCCTGATTAGAAAGGTCAACTTAGAAAGAATCTTCAAGTTGAAGATCACAAGTTCAATATCAGGGGTGTCTGCTTTTCTTTGCCCAAATCTTTTTGTTTGCCTTTGTGGAAGATGGTATAGATAATGTGTCGGCATGAGAATTTTCTCCTTTTCATAATAAATATGGTAAATAAGGTAAGATGTTCCATCTCAATTTGAATTATTTGCCTTTTTATTGATGGTGTTGTTATATCTGGAAACATGACCTTGTCACAATTGGCCGATTACGCTAAGTTGGTTTCCTATCATGAAAGAGTAAGAGTGCTTGAGTAAGAGTGCTTGTACAATAGAAATAGCTCACCTGGCTCGGGATCAACTCACAAGTTGGAGGTCATTTTGATACCCGGGCCGTGCAACTGACTTCGGCACTACTTGCTTAAACAATTGGAGGAGGCTGACTTGTAATATGGGTATTTTGCTTTTGGAACTTGGTGAATGTTTCACTTTCCATAACCTCGAAGAAGGGAGAAGAAATCTTAGGTGTCAGATGGGTTTTGGGGATTTACTATATATATATATATATATATATATATATATATATATATATGTGTGTGTGTGTGTGTGTGTGTGTGTGAGAGATGCCTTCTTATGCCAAACTCTACTAGGTGATTTGTATCGCTTGTGTGATCACACCGATCAAGCTACTCATCAACATCAATATGAGGATCGATGCCATTTAATACACATGAGTATATTAAATGTGACGCAAGATGGATGCTTTAAATGTCTTTGAATGAATGAATATAATATATATATATATATATATATATATATATATATATATATATATATATATATATATATATAGAGAGAGAGAGAGAGAGAGAGAGAGAGTTAATACAAAATAAATAATGTCTTTGAATGAATAATCTTACACAAACATCTTTATAGTTTGATCTTTGAGATCAACTATTAATATTTAAATTATCAAATCTCCACCATTGATTTCAAAGATCGAATGATCAAGATGTTTGTGTGTATATATATATATATATATATGTGTGTGTGTGTGTGCCGGGGGAGGGGGTGATAAAGCTTAAGTTTTGGTTTGTGACATTGAGATTCTCAGTTAATTGTCCAACCTATTTCATGATAACAAAATCTAGATACCACTTGCTTGTCCAGAAATTTAATTTTCATTTTTTTGGTGTGTACGTAGAACCAGCTTGTCATATATAAAACTTATTATCTACAATTAAAGTCACCAATTTGGCATGGTTTTGCCTTTTAGCATAATCGGTCTGAACCCATGACACCGAATTTAAATAATCCACAAACTAATTGCAATTCTTAGAAAACTAAAGACTGATAATTGACTCAAAGTTTTCCACTCTTTAAATATTAAAGCTGATGTGTGGCTAGAGCTTGGGCTCGGTCAGGATTTTAGGACCTTGGGCTGGTCCAGAGCGAGCTCATAATATGCCTAGCCAGTGATCTCAGGTTAAAATCTGCAGTTTCAGGATTTGAATGCTGAAAATATTGTGATAAATATCTTCATCATATCCGTTTATACAATTTAAAACATGAGATAATTCTATAATATTCCTTGTTAAATTGTGGAATTATTGTGGTGCATTTTCTGTTTTACCCGATAGAAATTATCAGGCTGCTGAATTTTAACAGCCAGCCGTTAAAAAGAAGGGTTCATAATCGATAATCGGCTATGCATGTAGCCTAGGCGTTGTGTATATATATATAAATAAACTGGGAGATGCTAGACACCTCTTATGGCATAACTTTTTCATCAACATTGATACAAGGTTCGAGGTCATTTTGCAACTCAAAATGGGTGCTTTGATCACCGCCGGATCTTATGAACGGTGGTGATAGATCAAGTAATGCTTAGTCTAGCATCCCTCTCTCTCTCTCTCTCTCTCTCTCTATATATATATATATATATATATATATATATATATATATATATATATATATATATATATATATATATATATATATATATATATATATATATATATAGCGATAGCTTAATAATATGTTCCTTTTAAAATGTGTCACCAATGATAAATGGCACTCCCTATTTTTAGAAATACATTTTCCAGTTTCGGATTATTATTTTTGGATACTCTCCTTTACTCATTGAAGTAAATGAAGGGCCTTTGATTATTTTAATTAAAAAAGCTTCTTATTTTCTTTCTGTATCTTTATTGTGATGGTTTTTCTTATTCAATTTATTCTAATTACCCTCCAAGTATTTGACCACCAACTGTTCTCCAATTATATCCGACCATACAGGTGCATCCAACATGCATAACTAATGAATATCAACCTTTAAGTTGTCAAAATCTAATTTGTTCGGGTAAATTCTTCACAATTTGTAAAATCAATGGGTGGAAACTTTGCTCAACATTGTGTTCATTCCAAGTGTGTCTCATTTAATGTTGATCTCTACCAAATTAAGAAGTTGAATCTCAAGTTCGTGATCTAGATGAGCCAAACACGAGCTGCCTCGCTGAGCTTTACAAACTTGATTTAAACACTGTGTTAGTTCGGCTTGTCTAGCATAAGTTCGTTTAATAATGTATATAAAAGTCGACCATGTTAACCAGACTATTCCGTGGGCATCCTGTAACCAACGATCAAATCTTGCAATGCTGTAAGAGCAAGCCTTGTTGGAATTGGTTTAATATAAACAAATTAAAAAATTATGAAAATTATTGTTGTTTAAGTGGATCTTAGTCCGTTCATTTTGAACGTTTGGGCTCAAATGCCTAACGCTGTTTTTGAAGTTGAGTTATAATAATAATCTTGAATTACATTTAGCGTGAACTGTTCCGGGTTTATGTGAGTTATCCATGTCACTGGTCCAGCTAGCCTAGAACTTGGAACCATAATCAAACCGGTCTGAGGATAGTTCCGGTTACAATTCTGAATTACGGGGCGGTTTCGGTTTGAGTCTGAAACTGTCCAGAACCAGTAATTTCATTAAAAATAAGGAAATCCTTTTAAAATTAAGTCTGGTGGCGAAGAATATAAGGACCAAATATAATGAAGGAAAAGTGAACAAAAATGAAAACATTGCGACTCTGAAATTAAATTTTGTAATGGAAATCATACGTTAAAAGTTACTCTTTCTAAGCTCATCTAATCCAAATTTGTCCAGTTCATGCCGGCTCACCTTACGCGATTTAATCAGCTGAAAGTAAACAAGATTTTTGAGTTGACAAACGAACCATGAACAGTTCATGCTTGGTGCCTTCGGCTCATTTACCAGACCTTCTAGCTACTTGCAGCATGGTGATTCGAGGGGGTCACTTGAACGAGTCTCACATGCAGTAAGGTGTCTATCGATATTCCTGTTCTATGATTGCAACCTGTTCATCCTCCCCTTCATGGGGATAGCACCTCGGTTGTGGTGGAATATATTTTAAACGGCTGCAATCATATTTCGACCAAAAATTTGATAAAGGAAAGCAGCAAGACAGCCATTCGTACAAGCACTATCATCGCATCAACCTTTTGACTTAGTCTTAGCGTCTTTGTGCTGTTGATGAGTAGTGAACCGCAAAACCTTTTGCCCCTTTGAATTATAAGAAAAATGCGCTGTAGATCAGTCAGGTACACCGCCTTGATATGACTTTGGAATCTTTTCGCCATGTTCAATGCGTGGTTCACCTCACCTCTATCGTCATATAACATATACATAATGTGCTTGTGTGAAAATAGATAGGTAGATACATAGGAGAGAGAAAGCGTTGAGAGAAAATTAAACCGGAAAATCTTCACACGTGGTCGGAATTTTTGAAAAACTTGGTGGATCATCTCACCTGAATTTTACCAAAACTACTTGACAGCGTCTCAATAAGCATCTAGATGATCTTTCACATTACACATACCATATTCTGAATCTGCTTTCAAAATCAAAATGATGATGGCAATAAGCATCTAGATGATCTTTCACATTACACATACCATATTCTGAATCTGCTTTCAAAATCAAAATGATGATGGTAGTCGCTTGACGATAGAGGTGAGGTGAACCACGCATTGAACATGGCGAAAAGATGGAAAGCACGCATTGAAACTACTTGATATCGATAGACACTTTACTGCATGTGAGACTCTTTCAAGTGACCCCCTCGAATGCGTGGTTCACCTCACCTCTATCGTCAAGCGACTACCATCATCATTTTGATTTTGAAAGCAGATTCAGAATATGGCATGTGTAATGTGAAAGATCATCTAGATGCTTATTGAGACGCTGTCAAGTAGTTTTGGTAAAATTCAGGTGAGATGATCCACCAAGTTTTTCAAAAATTCCGACCACGTGTGAAGATTTTCCGGTTTAATTTTCTCTCAACGCTTTCTCTCTCTACCTATGTATCTACCTATCTATTTTCACACAAGCACATTATATATATATATATGATAGAATCTTGCAGGATCTAAATAGGTAAAGAATATATACATTTTTCCAGGGCTGCTGTATATTGGGCCCGTGAGTCCCATCTAACGGTACAAAGATTATTAGCCTTACTATAAGCTTTTGGCCCTCTTGGGAGGGTGCAGTTTGTTTGGTACAGAAATAGGGGGACATTTAGGCATACGGGAGCAAGTGGGACTCGTTTCTCGATGTGCTAATTTGCTGAGTAGCACGGGCGCCAGCAAGTTGGATTAGGTAGAGCCTGTCCCGCAGTAGTCCATGTCTCGCATATGTATATATATATATATTGATTGACATGAATATAACAAGAATACACTTCATACTTTTTTAAAGTCTCTTAAAAATTTTAAGGTTATATTCATGCCACCCAAAAGCAATACATAAGCCTAAGTGAACATGTATCAATATGGGATCTAATTTTCATATATACATATATTGAGAGAGAAAAATTAGTATATGCACGTACCCATTCATTCTCAAACCACTTCTCAATTGGTATGAACAATAGTAAAGATTTAAATTTAAAAGTAAAAATGATCAGTATATTTTTCATACTTTGTATTTAATGTATATTTATATTATATACTTTTTAAATTCAAATATCTATTATTGTTCGTGCCAATCAAATGATGAAGATCTTTATGTGGATTTATGCTTAAATAATTGTACATATGAACTATTCTCTCTCTTTATGTATATACGTATAATTCAAGCTACAATTTCAAGACATAGAATGGCTTACATAAAGCTTCAGTTTTCTGCTTTTGGAAAAAGAAATGATATACTTGTAGCATATTCCATGTATCATACTATATGGCAACAAATACAAGATGATGGAGATTTGAAATATGGTAGTGAATCATATCACAAGCTCCGTATGTGTGCTACATATCAATGAAAAATACATCCTTAGCCCAATGCCCTAATTGCACTATAGGAAGCCTCACGTGCATTGAGCTTGCCAGTCATTTCCTTTTGTTTGATAATTTAGAACTTTATATATATATATATATACGCGAACTGGTTTCCTTTCGATCAGTGAATCTTTTGTCGTAACCATCTCAGAAGAAAAAAAAACTTGTTCCATAACTAGGTAGCAAACAGTTCCCTTCAGGGTAGAAATCCATATTCAGTTCATGTATGGAATCTGACTGGGTCCTTAATTCACGTGGATTTTCTGGATAACCACCTTTAGCAAAGGGTCAAGACTGTGAAGGGCCACCCAGTCTGAGAGAAGACTTGGTTTTGCTTTTATGCCGAACCTCCATAATTGGAGAAGGCTCAGTGTTGGTTGGTTTTTTGATTTTGGCTGAGGCAGTGTTTTCTAGTCCAGATTAAGAGAACTGTTATAGCAGATGGGAGACTCCTGATGAAAGGAGCCCGATATCCGGCATCTTTGCAGGCTGCAACCTAACCCAGCGTCATCAGCAGAAAAGAAATGAAGCCAACGCACAGTATCTGATTTTCCATTTCCAGCCTTTGACTGAACTGCCTGGAATCTGCAAAATAATCAGTTCGAGCTGTCAACGTTGCTCTGATAGAGCTCAGTACCATGACGATTTTCGACGTCATGATCTGCAGATCTGCTGCTGCAGTAACACGTAAACAGTCGTCAGCTAATGCGCAGAGAGAGAGAGAGAGAGGGGGGGGGGGGTGTTCTGATTCCAAATTCGAGAGATATGGTACAGATTGCTCATTAGATCTTTTAACCTGCGGTTGGGTCCGTATTCTGTTTGAGATCATTGACGGGTTTCGAAGTGATATTAGTAGCATTAATATCAGTGTTTATCATCAACATATACTTATTTAGTGCTTATGTGAAGGCTAATAGAACCCCAAAAGCTTTGATCTTATGAGCAAGACCTGCTGAAAACTAGCATCGTGTTGGACATTTGTGACAGTCGATTGATTAAATATTCGAGCCACCGGGCACAATTTTGCAGGAGAAACAGTTTCCTTCTTTGGTTTATTGCTGAAATTAACTTTAGTTAAGGAGCCCCATAATCTCACAAGCAGCAAACGTAGTAGGCAGTGGTAGATCTACATTGAAGCGAGGTAAGGCGGCCACCCCAAATCAAAGAAAAAAATAAAAGAGACTATTGAATCCGTGGCCAATACATAGTTTGCCCCACCGAACAGAAAATTCTAAATCCACCATTGATAATAGAAAAGAAGATTTACATCTATGATGCTTAAGCAATAACTAAGATCCAAATTTCATTGTGGAAACGTTCTTAAGGTAATGATCTACACATGATTTATATTACTTTACTGGGTTTTCTTATAATAGACTTGACCCAGATCGAGGCTCAATACTAGCATCTCAAAACCGGCTCGGTTGGCATCTCACGTACCATCGCAAGGTGGCTAGTTGCCTTGATATTGGATATGACATTATTGGCTTGTTCGTTTCTCCAGAAAGCGAGTGACATACACATAAAGAAACTCATTGTTTTGGCAATCAGAGGTAGGTGCAAGGAACTCACCATACGATCTAGTTTTGTAGCTGGAGGTGCTTATTTGGTGCCTGTTTTAATGCCCAGATTCTCTTTACCATTTTCCTCATGGAAACAATAGGCGTGCATGGCACTGGTATGCGTCCGACGTGTTTCTACAACGTAGACGTCTACTGGACAGTCGAAATTAGGTTTCCGATTGTGATTGTTTCGATAATCAGAATTAGGTTTGCAACGGTCAGAATTATGTTTTCCGGCAGTTTGCAATAGTTGGAATAAACTCAACGACAACATAATTCTGGCGATGGCAGGATGATTAATGGTAATAAACTCATGATGTTCAACTTGTGAGTCGACCGCCTAGCTAGGTGAACCATTGCTTTTTGTGAGCCTTCCTTTTATCCTTTGTCCTCCCCAAAGATGCTCGAAGGTAACAATAGAAGATGATCTTATTTTTTTGAGTTAAATACTAATATGACACAAGATTGATCGATCGTCAAGTTCCTAAATTCATGTGTTTGGCTTAACATATGGAGGGGAAAGTTTAGATTTATGGTGGTTATACATTAACTGATACTCTAACTTATGTTTATGAATGCAAATGATGAATTTTTGGATAGGGACCTATCCTCCTAAAGTATTACACATATTATTGTTTAACTTTAAAACAAAGTATATGACATATATGGCATTCTGCTTTACTTAAATAATTGAATGTCATTTCATGGCTTTTTACCTTTATATGTAGATTTGAAGGTCATTTCATTGCTTTTCACTTTTATAGGTAAGGGTGCCTCTGTGATTGGCATGTACAAGACGATTAAATATCTCCTAGGTTATGGGATTAGCTTATCAATTGATAATTGCTATAAAGAAAGGATCAAGGAGGAGATAGATTATATAGCCCATCGTCAATGTAAAACTTTATTACACCATTTAGCATATATTATAACGTTTATATTCTTTTTTAGGTACATTGGGGATGCTAAGCCAGATGCATGTTGTGGGTATCAAACTCATGACCTTCAACTTGTAGGTCAATCCCCTAGCGAAGTGAGCTATTGCTCTTTGTGCTATAATATTGTTTGTGTTGTTCCTATCAACAGATAACCGCTTTTCTTGATCAATTGAAATAGTACCACGAAACAAATTAGAATTATTTAGAAAAATCCATGCGTATAGCTTAGTATGGGTGAACGGACTTGCTATATGATTTTAAATCTTTAGCAACTATAAATACTTGTATCGAGGTTTATAAAATATGTGAACAAGCAATGTGCCCAATCATCTTCAATGATCATCAACTGTCTCGTTAATGCGTGGTTGAAATAAAAAAGCAAAAAATATATTTGTGCTTTTGCTTTTTATAGCTTATACTTGATTACCTTTTGCTTGTGCTCTTTATTGCAATCGTTCATCTCTTTAATCGAATAGTTCAAATCATTCAGAAACATTTACATATTCCACAATCCACTTTGTATTGCATTCAAGTGGTTTAGAATTCTTGTGAGATTGATTAGTACTAATTGTTAGTAGGGTACTAGTTTTTGTTCCGGATAATATACAACTGAATTCAGTGGGACTCAACTCTTTGGTGCCCTGTCAAACCTGGGTCAGCACTTACCTTAAGTTAAATACATTTCTAGGTGTCGTTAGATCAAGTTAAACTGAGACCCTTTCTTACCATATAATAGATGTTAAATTTCAAAGACATCATCTGCAACTAACAAAACTAAAGCCAAAAGTGGGTTTAGCATGAAGCTTCATGGCTGGGTAAGGTATAGCATAATAGGAGTAGGATTCGACTCAGTCCAAAAGGCACACAAGGCCCCATAGCTATCAAATTGAACCCATAACAAACCATAAAATTTGAGCACCATTAATGATGAAAACGATCTTGTGCCAATTTGTAGTCGGATAATTAGACATGAAGTGGAATATATATTCTAGACACGGCAGTTGGGTTTGGACTCGGGTCCACATGGACATCACGTTGTTCGACCACATGGTTGCACTAGGAACAAATTAAGTTCACCTGGGTCCGACCCGGACCAGCCCGACACTTCAACACCTTTGTTATCTAGGTTAATGTTAAACAATGTGGGATCATGCTATGCATGTGACATGGGGGGCAAAGGACAAGAGGGTTTTAGTGAGCATCTCAGCCGGATTCAGCCAACCCCATGTATACTCGGGCGAACCCAATGTATGGGCTAACCCAACCTAGCCAATCAACCCGTCCAGTTGCATCCTGGGAACAAAGCCATATGAAAGTTCCAAACACATTCTATTGTCTCTAGTAAGATTCTTAGCTTTTGGTGGCCCCCTTGGTGCACCACCAAATCTCTACATTGGATATGGGTCCAATCCCAACCAGTACTCTGCACTAACTCTAGGATCATTTGCGCATGGGATCACAATCTTTTGCCCCTGTGAGAACCCTTATTTCACACCCTCATATGATTGTCTTTTATACACCCCAAACCTTTACACATGAATACTGATTAAGTGGTCTTTTTTTTTCGCTGACCACTCCGATAAACAACCTTTCGAGGATTTGAAACAATTCAACATATATAAAACTCCGAGGTGAGGACCATTGATCTTATACATGCTTAACATGAATAGATAGCTGGCATACCAATCACTCTTGTGATAATGCACATAGTATTTGAACCCTAAATGGCCGACTTGAAACACTCAGCGAGCACGACGATCTCGACCTTGTACCCCTCTATTTTCTGCAATATTCATATCAATCTATGTCAGCCATGTATCAAGATCACTTTCAAATTATACAACTTCCCTTCAAGTTGAGATTACCTTGTACATGTCTTTAGTATCCTCTTTAATCATAGTACTACAATATGAACCGGAAATGTTAGGGAGCAGCATATGCATAAAGCATGGAAATAATTAGTGTCTGCTAGGTAAAGTTAAACACAAACGAAAGGTACCAAATTGGCCCGTAAATTAGATAATAAAATGCTTGAACGTGATCTATGCTTTCCTTTTTTGAATGAAATGTATTGGAGAGTTTAAGAATAAGTTAAATAAGAAAAATAGTTAATTATTCATTAAAAGGAATCTTCGGTGTCACTTCTTTCTACTTATATGGCTGCACCTAATCGAGATGCCCAATATAAACATTTCAATTAATTAATTAATAGGATTCAGGTGCGACCATAATCTGAAAAGTGTTTAACAAAAAATAGTCTTTTTTTCTTGAAAGAACGAAGTTTCACTACTTACATGGTGTAAGGTTGGGTGTCGAGCTCTGGAGAACGAGGACTCTAGCTTCAAAATATTGAGTTGAATGGCTTTTCTTTCGTCTTCGTCATTGCAGATCTCTTTATTGATTTATTTTCTGACTAATGGCTTTTCTTCTGTCTTCCTCATTGCAGATCTCTTTACTGATTTATTTTCTGAGTTGAGCTTGCGAATCGATTACCTTGGGGGCACTGAGGCACCAAACTCCAGCTCAGAGTCGAGTAAAACAAATGAAGATCTGTACCAGCCTTTGGAAGGAAGTCAAAGTCAATTTTTAAGCTGTCACAAGAAGCTCAAACCACTAAACGAACCTTTCAAATCATCGGTTGCTTTACAGGCATTAGTAGGGCATATATGAACAGTGCATTTCCATGAATTCCAAGGACATCATTTTTTCTTATTTTTCTTTTCTATTGCTTTAGTTCCAATTCACTGAACTCTTAGCCCCCAACATTGCTCTACTTAGCTTTTCGAATCCGTGCTTTTGCCTTGGCATGTGCATGTCACCCACCCATCCATCCCCTCTGTTTCCCCAACATCCCAGACACCCATGAAAATGATAATAAAAGTGGACAGCTGAACAGTGCCGGAACTAGGCAGAATTTCCGGTGAGGCGAATCGGTTATTCACTATAACTTGCATGTAAATCGTGGAGTGTATACTATAGTATACCATTTAAATCGTCAGTTGTTTTATCTAAGTGGATGTTTTAGGTTATGTGAAGTTTTCGTGAGCTAAAAAATTAGGTCATCTTCTAACTATGGAGTATACTTTTCAGAAATTTAGAGCGTTAACTAAAGCCAGAAGATGCATTTAGCGTTCTCTGTGACGAAAGGAAACAGTTGAAGTTGGAAGGTAAACTATTATAAAGCGATGTTAAGAACAGATACTTTACGATCCATATTGAGTAGTTAATTATTATATTGTGCATAACATTGTTTAACAAGAAAATCTAAAGCGGAGCAGGAGTGAAAGTATTAGAGAAAAAGTTGGTGCAAAACCTATATAAGAATAAATGGGAGAAGGAGGTTTTACAGTAGTTTGACAATTGATTTGCAACTACATGGCAAGAAGACAATGTGGGAAATTCAATAACGAACAATTTAAGAGGGAGAGAAAGACTCAGAGATGTTGAAATGAACAAGAAAATATGATCTTGCTTCTTTAAGTTTGATACATCTCAAGATCGAGCGCAACGACAACTGGAAAGCGAACTAAAGGATCTTATGTAATGCAACAGAAAGGTTCGATTTTGGCTTTCTTTCTTTTTCCCGATAGGGCTCATCAATGCAGATCAGCTACCAAAGCAATGAAGCTCATCCTCATCAATTAAAACTACTGTATCAAAAGGTGTACTGAAGAGACTTTTGGCTGATGTAATCTCGATACACCCCGCGTCATTGTACATCTGCCACTGACCAGGATGCGCATTTGTATCGAAAAGAATAAGCGAAGAGACGGCTGGTTGATGCATTCAAGAAAACAGAGGTTCAATTAGCAACCCTTTTCATGCAGCCCACAGTATGTGACACAGGAGACCTAAATCTTAGGGGTACCTTTCATGAACCCCACTTGGTCAATTTCCCTTCTTCTCTTCATTCATTGCAGCAGAATCATTGCGCGTATTCATCATGTTGATACCATTAATTACTGTGCCAATCAAGTACAGACTCCAGTTGCTTAATGTAGTATTTATTATGTGAAATGAAAGCTACACAAAGTTGGGGACTGCCGGGTTTTGCCTGCTGCCGCTGTGGAGACAAATTGTTAAGGGAGGCGTTGCTCGGATCTTGCTTGGTTTGCTGAATGTTATAAACTAATATCGTAATCCCTGGTACATGCAAACCGATTTGCAAGAAGACTGATGCAAATGATTTGAGAGAGATGACTCAAATTAAAAAAGAAGAAGCCTTTTATGATATGAAAGTACGATCGATTACTCATCATTTCTTTATTTTAATTGTTATAAGAATATTTGTTTACTTTTTGTATGACTCATCTTTCTTGATGGTTGAGAATCATTTGTATAAATCGGTTTGCATACAAAGACTCTACATACACGTGCTTATTCTTAGACCAATACGAAATTGTATGATTCTCACTTATTTATTAGTGCTTATATCTGCATCATGAGGCTAATTTATTTTTCATTTCTAACATAATTTTTTTAAGAAAATAAAGTATGGTATTTATGATAGTCAATTCAATGTGCATAGTGATACCTTTTATGATGGTATGATATTTACACAATTACATTTAATATAGTATTTAACAGTCACACCCGCTCGAGTTGCAACCATGACCCGGCCCGAGCCGATGCCACATGGCCGCTTCTCACGCAGGCGTGATGGTGAGCATTAACCAAATACGGTACTAATTTAATTCAATCTCAAGAAACATCTAACTGAAATAAATATTTATATCGAAGTTTTAAACAACACGTCCAAAATAGTACGGGGTCCACCTAACTATAACCCCGAATAAAAGACTTTCTCAATCATTCAACACTTATCATACCATCTAAAATAAAAATGCAGCTCTATCAAACTCCTACTCTGCTCCATGTACCTTCGAAGTGCTAGCTTCAGGATGAGCTGTAAAACAATAGGGTGAGCTCCTATACATAGCTCAATAGGGAGGTTAAACATCTTTAAACAGAAATCATACTAAAAGCATGCATAGTTTCACAATCATTTTATAGCAAAACATGGTTACCTTCAAATCATGATCTTAAATATATACACACACACTCACACACACGCACACATGCATAATTACAACCTATACTGTGTCCGGCCCTCCCTAACATGACCTCGGTAACCCCATCCACGACGGTAACCACGCCGACTCTCACGACAGAGTACCCGGGAACACACCCTGTATTCGCCCCAAGCCAGATCGCCCGAGGGACCTGCAAGTCTCTAGAGACCCCTACACAAACCACACAAGTACGGCTCGTATATTTACACATCATTACATTTCTAAAACCAATTACAGTTCATCACATTCACAAATCATATCCAAATCCACGAATATCCAAAATCAAATCCATATTCATACAACATTTAAAGAACATTTAAATACCATGTTCATGCAACACATGCGTATCAAAACATGCTCTTTATCAATCAATGTCATAAACATGTTCTATTTAAAAAGCATATCAAATAACCCATAATTGCGAATAACATTTCACAAACATCAATAAAACTTTTATCAATCATGCACATTTAAATCTATCTAAAACAAGTAAAACCACTTCTAGTATGGTTCTATAAAAGAATGCATAACCCCCTACCTGAAGGAGCACTAAGATCCAGTCTCCAAGCTGTTGGACCACTCTTATCACCACCAAATCTTCCAATTTTAATATCTAAACAATTAAAAATAATTAAAATATTAAAATTTATTTAACTATGAATCTAATGAAACAAACCGTATCCGAATCGGATCCCAAATAACCTAAAAATCACCCAAATACCAATCTAGATCCGTTTAAGCTATCTAAGATCCAAATTGATACCCAGATCTATATCTGATCCAAAATAAGTGACACAATAGGTAGCTTGTGTCACTGTGTCAACACAGAACCTATAACTACTGACATGGGTCTTGTTTCTAACCTAGAAACCCATTTCAAGATACGACCCAAACTTTACCTGTTTTCGATATAGAACCTATTTTGACACATAACTGATTCTTAATATACGACACGAGTACACGATACGAATCAGCGTCAGTTCATGACATTTTAGACACGACACGAACACGAGGGAACGCCCAAAAGAGTCGGTTCCCATAGTTTTTCGGCATCGAATTCATCGATTTCCGACAATGATTAAGGTCGGCAAAAGGTGGCCCCCTCTTCCTCTACCTCCCCTCTTTCGACCAAGGCCAAGAATAACCACCGACGGTGGCATTTCACCGGAAAATGGAAGTGAAAAGAAAAGTTGTAGAAAATGAAAAATCCGAAGAATCGGAATCGTTTTCAAGACAAATCGACACCATCGACTTACCCAACCTGCCAAAACACTTAGTTCTACCTCAAACCTTCGATCCAAGCCCAAAACGATGATTTTCAACAAGTTTTTCATCAAGAATCGGAAAAGAAACGAAAATATGAAAAATAGGTGAACTCACCGGATTCCGACCGATTATTTCACGTTTTCCGACTGGTCCAAGGCTGCCCCAAATCTGCCTGGAAATTTTCATCGTATTCTCGTTACTGCACAACCTATGCAGTAACGAACATTACATTAACTCACACATCTGTACCCTAATATTCTTCAACATTTCAACCGTTCAATTAATGAGATAATTAGTTGAGTTTTGAATATAAAAATAAAAATAATATTATACTTTTTCTTAGTGCATTTAATACACCTACTATTATTTTAGCTTTTGTTTCAAAAATCTCAACCAAAATTATCTTTAAACAAATTTCAACATTGTTGAGAATGCACATGCTCTTTCTCTCTCTATATATATTTTATTCATACTAAAATCCACTTTATCATTTCATTTGTTTAAGATAAATAGTTAAAATAATAAAACAAAAAATATTCGGTGAATGTTGTGCATTAAAGTAAAGTATGAAAAGTACAATAATATTTTTATATTTTAAATTTAAATTTTCACAATTGATGATATAAGTCAAACCGTAGACATGTTTAAGTGGATTTTGATACTACTTTTACAACTTCTCTTATATATATATATATATATATATATATATATATATATATATATATATATGAATTACCAAGTTCCAATCCACTCAAGTACACATGGACATCGTGATGGACACCGATCCGGTTACAGCATATGACCCAAGGTCCTCTACAGGTGATCGTGTTGGACGTAGATTTGGCACCAAAGGTTGATTCAACAGGCAAGAAGGAAGTGCTCTCTTTTATGTCACCCGCACACTTCAACTTGCGGGTTGTGTCTTGTTGTCTTGCCGGTGGTGGCTTCATGGCTCGATGGGCAATGTGCCAACCGACAATATATGCTTGACTAATACGAGCCCATCAACCTCCATGTGGTAATGAGGGGTCTTTGATCGTATGGGCCCTTCAAATCACCTTTGGCGTGGGGTCTTTTCAAAAGGCAAAAAAGAAAAAAACTTATTCTAATTAAATAGTTTCAAAGTCGAATAAACCAAAATAAAGACTCACCCCCCCCACCCCCACACACTAAGTGTGTTCAACCTCATGGACATGACTCTCTTCTTTAATATCATTCGCCTTTAAAGCGAGACAAAACACACAATTAAATATATTTCTTTTTATGCGTACAACAGAGGCCGAGATGCAGACACCGGGTATCAAACTTATTACGATAAAGTTGTAAGTCAACTCCCTACCCAGGTAAACTACTGTTTGTTGTGCAAACTATGGTTTTATGTGCACATATTTTTTTAAGCAGTAAAAAAGGTAAGCTACTGTTTGTTCTGTAAACTATAGTTTTATGTGCACATATCTTTTTAAACAGTAAAAAATGTGATGAATATATCATGTATGTGCTTGCATGCACGTATGTAGAGGTAGTGTTAAATATATCATGGCTTAACACACAATTTTACATAAACATCTCTGTTGTTTGATCTTTGAGTTTTACAGTAGAAATTTAAATTAAAAGTATTTTATCACCTCAACTATTGATGTTAAACATTGAATGTTGGTGAAAGTTTTTATGCAAGATATACACAAAAAGACATGTACATTTAGAACACCTATTATGTGTGTATATATATAAGAAAATTGGATTCTGCCACACGTGTTGGCTCATTGTTTAAGAGACTTAAAAAAGCATGAAAGTACAAAAGCAATGGGTATATATATATATATATATATATATATATATATATATAATCACTTTTCAAAGTCATGGCTTCTTACATTACACAGTTGAATGCAAAGATCTCATAGGATATTCTTGTACCTAGTGTGTTGCATTTTAGACTACAACGGGTCAGATCCAAGAATATATAAATAGTACCTAAACAAAATCCTCGGGTTGGATATTGTAAGATTTAATAGAATCGGATGTACATCCAAAGCGAGAAACTTATTAAGAATGATAACATCTTTATATATTCAAGAACAAACTGGGTATGGGCCTCATAATAAGCTTCGTACGAGGTGTACGATTCATGGATACACCCAAAAAAGAGAGGAAAACCATAGTTCAAAGCAGTAATTATTGAGGTGATACAGTGATTTAATTTGCATCGAGTAGGGTCAACTTCGTGCACACAGTGAAGCTCGCCTTCTGTGGAAAAGTACGTCAGATGAAAACCATTAACATGCATGTTATGCATACACATAAATATAGCCGGTCCGGCAGTTCGAACTGGGCCACTGGCAGTAACCGAAACCAAAGACCATCGGTGGTATCCGAAAACCCGACTCACAGTTCTAAACCGCCACTAACTAAGTTTTATATATTTTTCCAACACCCATTATCATAAATTGATCAGTAGCTCAATGGTATGACCCCCTATTATTGTGGTTGGTAAAGAGTCCAACTCTTAAAAGGATGCATTTGTCCGATTTTTCATAAAAAAATATTTAATGGTTCTGCGGCCGTTGTAGATATATCTACAAATCTTTACTTGGGTTCCCCTTGAAAAGGGAAGGGTGGTAGATGATAAAAATGCATGCCAAGCTTGTGTATTTTTTTCTTTAAATTTTAATGTATCACACCTCGGCTTGGTTAGATGTGATGAGTTTAATGTTTGGTTCTTGCCCTAAGAGAGCTGAACAAGGGAAGGCTAGATTAGCTATATCGGTTGAGTATGAGCAATGCATGGTTGAACATGATATCCACTTGATAAAAATCCAGTTAGATGAGTAACCTTTATGGAATTTACCCAGACAGTGAACCATCCCTGGAGGGAAAATTGATTTATTTCATGAATTATCACTTATATCTTAAATATAAGCACATTATATGTGTATATATATGCATGTGTATATATGGATAGATATGTATATATAGGGAGATAAAAGGTAGAGGATACAAAATATTCATATGCAAACTCTATCCAAACAAACCTGAACCATTCAATTGAGAGGCATGAATGGTTAATATTGAAAAACAAAAGTGAAAAATACATATAGAGTAATCAAGTATTCTCTGAAAAATACTTTACTTTTTACTTCTAATTTTCAATCTCAACTGCTTGTAACTCTTGATTTATGGTTGAGATTAGTGTTGATGGGATTTGCATATGGGTAGCTTGTATCCGTCAATACACATACATGCGTGCATGCACACACGTATATGTATATATATATATATATATATATATATATATATATATATATATATATATATATATATATATATATATATATATATATATATATATATATATATATATATATTATAGGTAGTGTTAAATATATTATATATCAATAGGTAGTGTTAAATTGCACGGGTGCTTGAATTGCATTAAATGCAAAGTAAAAAAGTATAACGATACTTTTAACTTAAATCCTTAAATCTCTACTGTTGATCTAAAAAATCAAATGTCATGTTTTAGTGATAATATCTTTTTACTTTGGATTTGAATAAATTATTGAAGTACTTCAAGATGCGTTGTCCTCATGAATGATATTTGTAAATGACATTGTTCGTGGACTAGACATAAAAAAAGAAACATTAAGGACATGGGCATCAATGTTACGAGGAAAGGGAAGAATAAGAAATACAAGTTTATGGGTGACAACTGATAAGAAAATAGGAATAACAAACGTACCTATAGAATAACCAAAAAAACAAAACAAAAGTCAAGTACCTGGAGTTGTTCCAATCAAATGATGAAAAGCAATAGTTATGCCATATTGAATTTATGTATTCTTGGTAATATTAAAAAGTGTCTGAAAGTGATATATAGAAAAACGGTATTGATATTATATAACAAGTTCTCAACATAAACGATATATACATGGCAGAGAGACATATTTAAAGCTCTTTGTATAATTAGTGGCAGATCAAGAAACTTGTTTCCGGATGGGACAGACTTCATATTAGATGGGGTGGGCTTTAAACATTTTTAAATACTTTTAAAATCTTAATACATAATTACAAATTTTCAGAATTTCGATTGACCACTGTGTACAGCTATACAGTAAGCTGATGATTGTGTGTTAAGTTCGATGGTGAAAAAACCCATGTCGTATCAACAAAAGGTAAAATGAGACGAGCGTGTTAAAGACCATCACTTCCATATCGATAAAAATGACAAGAAAATTGAAGGTTGACGTAGGAGACCATGACATTGAAGAATTTGTGCTACAAAACATAGAAGATCAACAGATAATGAGAGGAAATCCAAGTTTATTCGCTTGTTGAATTTAATTTGCCCACTATAATTAATCCTTATAGGTAGCTTTTTTTATTACAAGAGGAGGTCGAAGCTTAACAGACACTCCCACACATGAACCCTATGTGAGTCGAACTCCCACTAGAATGCCCTGCCATTGAACTGACGCTCTTGGTGCATAGATGAGAAATTTTGGAACCGTCTTCATACATGCAAAAGCAAAACCTGCTTGAGAAACTTAGTTATTCAGTAATAAATCCAAACCCATTTTTAAACTCACTAATACTATCCCGTGCCGGGCCCATGCAGCTGAACCAGGCAAATTTGGGCCCTCGTAACACTCGCTAAGCGTTTTCTCTATTGCAGAGAATCGTCCCTCGATTAAGAAACCTATCATTTCCTGCCCTTTCACGTCTAGTTATACACAGTCTTTCTCACACACACGCGTGCATGCACTCGCTCACCTTTTCTCTCTATATATAACACTCCCTTCCCTCCTTCCCTCTCACTCCGTCTTCTGTTTCCTTTATTTCTCTGTAGAAAGTAGCAATTTACCCACAATCTCTCTAAAGAAAAGAGAGAGAGAGAGGTGTGTGTTAAGGTAGACATGGTGGACTCATTTGCAGCAGAGGGCGAGCAAGTGAGGTGCGTATGGGTGAACGGGCCCGTCATAGTGGGCGCAGGTCCGTCCGGTCTCGCGACGGCAGCTTGGCTCGGCCGGCTCGGCGTTCCCTGCGTAGTGCTCGACCGCTCGGACCGGATCGCTTCTCTTTGGCACTACCGAACCTATGACCGGCTCAAGCTGCATCTTCCCAAGCAGTTCTGCCAGCTCCCTTTCATGCCTTTCCCCTCCGACTACCCTGAGTACCCTTCGAAACACCAGTTTCTCTCCTACCTTCACTCCTACGCGGCCAAGTTCAACATCAAGCCGAGGTTCAACCAGTGCGTCCAGTGGGCTCGGTTCGATCCCCTATGTGGGCTCTGGTGGATTCGAACCCTTGACGTCTCCCCTTCCTCTACGGATTCCACGAAGTCTATCGACTACATCTCTCGTTGGCTTATTGTTGCTACTGGTGAAAATGCCGAGCCCTTTGTCCCTGTCATGCCGGGTTTAGATAAGTTCATGGGTCCGGTTCTTCACACCGCTGCGTATAAATCAGGTGAAGATTTTCGTGGGCAGAGAGTCCTTGTGGTGGGCTGTGGCAATTCGGGTATGGAAGTCAGCTTGGACCTTTGTAACCTAGGTGCCAAGCCGTACATGGTGGTCCGGAACTCTGTAAGTAGATAATCCTATTCTCAAAATATCAGTGGTTATTGATCAATAGTCTCTTATGCATTGTCTTATCTTATGTGTTAATGATTAATGATTGTTGATGTGTGTCGTTAGGTTCACGTGCTGCCGAGAGAGATTCTGGGGTTTTCGACGTTTGGTGTGGCGATGGCGCTTCTCAAATGGTTTCCTTTAAGAACTGTTGATAGGTTCTTGCTTATGTCTGCCCTAGTTACCTTCGGCACCACTAAGAAGTATGGCATCCCTCGGCCCAAGGTTGGCCCACTAGAGCTCAAGAATGTTGCTGGGAAAACCCCTGTATTGGATGTTGGTGCACTCTCGAAGATCAGAGACGGCAAGATTAAGGTCATTTTTCTGCTTTCTTCTTTTTCCCCCTTGTTTCAGAGAGACAGAGATAGTGTGAGGAGATGCTTGTGGCCATTTCGTTTGGTTTTGAGAGAGATAGGTGTGGTGGGGCTTTTAGGTTTTGTTCGGGTTCTCTTTGTTCCTAGGTGGTGTCACGTGATTTACTGACTAGATTGGTTGTCTGGTTGTGCATTCTGATGTTTACAGGTAATGCAAGGAGTGAAAGAGTTCACATGCTGTGGGGCTAAATTCGTAGATGGGCAGGAGGTAGAGTTTGATTCGATCATACTGGCGACGGGTTACAAGAGCAACGTACCCTCTTGGCTTAAGGTAATTCCTGCAATCTGAGAGAATTTCTGCACTCCATATTGCTCGCTTGTCTCGCACCAACCAGCATTCTCCTCCTTTTCCTTCTCACTTCTTTTGCCTGTCTACATTCCTTTAATGGACGATAATGATACCCTTCGCTATTTGGTACTTACTACCTCACTCCACATATCCTTCTATCCTCGTAAAAGTCGCTATCCTAGAGAGAGAAAGGTTGTTTGCGGAAAAATACAAGCAAGTCTTTCGTTTCTAGCGTTTGTTGGGTCTTTCTCTATGTAAAGAGTGGAATTTCTCATGTTAAAGACTGCGTTTCCTTCTTTTTTAAAGATTTTCTAACGGAGGAAAGATCGTCGCCCAGATTGTTTCAATGCTAAGTAAACAATATTTAAACTACTGTTCATTTTGTTTTCTTCAGTGACAATGGATTTCCTTTCATAATGAAGGAGTACGATCATGCTCCTTGGCTAGGTTACTTTCACGTCCTTTAACCTATCTGTTCAATAAATGCATTAAGAAATCCCTCACCTTGGTCCCCTACCCTTGCTGCTTCAATGTGAGACAGAGTCCCTTATGGCAATGATGTACGAAATTACGTCACGTATATTTAATGTACACTGCATCACGTAAGGCGTGCATCGGTGTACTATCTCAATATATTTACTGTTTGGGAATTGATCTTGCAGGGTGCAGATGATCATTTTACAGATGATGGAATGCCTAAATTGCCGTTCCCCAACGGTTGGAGAGGGGAAAATAGTCTTTACACGGTGGGTTTTACTCGCCGTGGGATCTTAGGCGCTTGCTCCGATGCTGCAAAGATCAGTCATGACATAGCTGATCAATGGCGGGCCTCTGCTACTGAGAGCACTACCCGTTTCATCGTCTCCAAGAGATCAATCTCACATACTAAAACTTGTTAATGCCGCTAAAAAGTTTGCTGCCTTTCCTAGGGATCGATTCAACTTATTTTCTCAGTTTGGGAAGCCACCAAGATGAAGATCTTGTGCTCATTGTATATAAGCCAATTTTGCATAGGGTCTTTTCATCTCCGAAAATGTACTGCTCCTTTTCTTTTCTTATATATATGGACCCTGTATTTTTGTCTGTAAAGCTCTTGGAATATATAATATTTGATAAATGGAACTCGTATTTATATGAGATAATGTGGTACATTAAAGATTATCTGAGAGTGGAAGACAGGGGGATCCCATCATGGATGATGACTCTGGCTTGCTTCTTTCTCGTTTACGCATCGAAATGTGTCAGGCGAGTGTGTGTGGAGGCGACGACGCCATGCAGTGGTCAAACTCAAACGCGCATTGAATTCTTCATTGAATACCGACTGCATCAGGATTCCTACCACCGCTGAAACCAGACTGCATCCCCATGCTTCTTTGGATTTGTGCTACACTTTGTTGCTTTCCCTATTTAACAAAAATTAAGGCTTTTATCTCTAAAGCAGCCGCACCCATTCCAACCTTTTAAAAATTACCTTTTGGAGTTTCAACTATTTTCTTAGGTTGCCATCTGCACTCTTTTTATTGTATACACACTAATTTTCGTAAATGGACTCTTTTTACTATATATTCAAAATACTCAAAATTTCAGCTATTCTTTCGACGAACGATTTTAATTTGATTTTTATTGATTATTAAATATTATATGATTATTTCCAACCAATCATTAACAATAAGAATTGGAATAAAATAGAAAAAATAATAAGAACTAAAAAAATTGAAAAGAAGATCTATCTATTTATTTTTGAGGTTGTTTTGACTAAGATCTTTATATTTTTGTTGCTTTAAGTGAAATCTTTTGATTTTTAAAACTTTTGAAAAAGATTTTTTATTTTGGGTGAAGCTCAAATATAAACGCGCCTAGTCACATTCCTCTTTAAGCAGACGTGATCTTTCTTAAGGGCGATGCAATTGTGTTGTGTCTCCATCAATCAAATAGTTTTCGCCTCATATTTGTTATACATGTTTTTATTACAAAATGACGAATAACTCAAACATAAGTATTTACGATGAAAGCGATCTAGAGAAGATGTTGACTAAGTGCGTACTATTTATAATTCAATAGTGAGAATTGTGACAATGGTTTGATTGCATTGGATGATGTATTTGGTGATTGGTTGGCAGAGACTTAACTATTCACTTGTGTTTATAATTGATGATATGTTTAAGAGTTATAACGAACTTATTGATTATGTAAAACTAATTGAGATGAAGCATAATATTATTAGGGTTATTATTAGTTCGAAGAGCAAATATGTAATGAGCAAGGAATGACTTGGTTGTAAAAGGAGTGATAAGTATAGTCAAAATAAATATATTGATGGATGGACACTAAGAAGGTTGGTTGCTCATTCTTATTAAGAGGAGAGGGTAGAGTGGATGGATATAAGAAGTTGCATGTGGTGAATAAAACATATAACCACCATTTTAGGATTATATCTCGAGGGTATGCTTTTATAGAGAGATTGAGTAACTCTGAGTACAGAATAACAAAAGACCTTGTACAAAGTCATTGTAAATCAAAGAATATTTTGATGCATTTGAAGCGAGTGAACATAAAAAATATGAGTATGACAAGACATTTATAGCGCAAGAATGAAAATCAAGAAGAAAGATCGTGGTTCGCGAAGTGTTTTAAAACAACTTATTACAAGAGAGTAGTTACCAAGATGCAATGAAGGTAATGGAATTAAATTAACTTAACTTCAAACCCACTTATCATACGATAATGCCACAATTTATGAGTATTTTTGTAAATACTTCGGTAAATATTGTTGGAGATGAAAATTACAGGTGTAGAGTCATTGATGCATTTATATGACAAGAAGAGGAGTGGTGATATAAAGCTCGTAGAGAGTGCTCAAAAGAGGTAGCACTCATACGCCACATATAAGCACAAGTTTTTGCAAATGATGGTGATAGTGATGGTGCTATTTGATTTATTGCATACATGAGACATGGGTCATACCTTAGTTAGATTATATGACAATGCTATATATGAGTTCAGTTTTCGCTACTTGGTGGAACATAGTGTTGATACCCTTTATATGATAGGGTTGATGACGTTTTTACCACTAGTGTTAGAAACTCAATAATTTATTGTAAGAAATGTGTAATACATATATTATCATCATGTTGTATTACATTTTTTAGTAGTGATTATAATATTTTTGTATTATATTCTGTTATTACGATAATTAATAAATTGAAGTAGATATTAATCTTTTATTTTGTCTACATGTTTTTGTAGATGTATATGACTGGTGGCTCTCTCGCCTCCTATCTTCCATCATGACAACGTTACTGTTAGAAACTATGATTTAAGAATGTATTGACTTATATCTACAGACTAAGAAAAATATTATACATGATATCAAGGACGATAACTAAGTTTCAACTATTGTTCATTTGTATATGTTATTGTCATTTATTGTCGATTTGAATGGATAACATGTATTATGTTGATCGACATACAACAATATGTCACTACAATTATGTATGTAGCAAAGAAACACAATTGTCTTTCGTTACAATCTAGTATGATATATACAATATTTTAATTTCATTGATCATTACCATCGTCATCATCAATAGTCAACTTATTGATTCTTTCGTGGCATTGCTCATACATTTCTAAGAGGCCTAATAATAACGAATCACTGGCCAATGTTCATGGCAAAAGCTTTGAATGTACTAAAGCCGTATCGCATGTATCATATTCATACACTGGTATAAGAGATTAAAAAGAAGAAAGTTTCATAAACGAGAAAGGGAAAACCTCTAATAAAATTACAATAATCCGTTTACTTATACATACAACAATATATCACATTGCCTAACTCGAGTACGTCGACAAGGACGTACCTAAGTACTAAAATCTCACAAATTAAATTGACGTGTTCTTTGGATGTACCACTCTATGTATCATGCCTGTAACACTCATACATATACAATATTAGGACTCCAAAATGCTGAAGTTGAAAATAATATGAGTGTTGAGCTTTCACATGTTGCATCACGTAGCTCATATTATATCTTATATATGTGTGGCTTCACATGCCTCTTTGGAACGAAAGATCTTATCGTTGCTACCGGGATGCCTTGATGTTGACCAAATTGATAAATAATATGATATGACATATAAGGCTCCACAATATCTATGCATTGAATACATCTGTGATATCTCGATAACTTGTATGTATTACAATCAAGGTATTTTACAAAATTATATGGTTGTTATTCAATTTGTATTGTATAACGTAATATGTAAACATACATAACATCTGATTATATAACATTTAAAATAGTGATTTATACTCATCAAGTCTAGTTGCTTATGATTTTAAGTTAATTGATCAACAGGAGATTGTCTGTGATATACATTATCCATTGGCCTACTTATTGTTATCTATCCTGTCATTGTGGTCGTATATCGACTCTAAAAGCTAGGAACTATTAATAAATCTATACTTGAAAATAAAACATATAGCTTTTTAATTTTTGAACAAACACAGGTTAACTAACTCAAGCAATAATAGTAAAAGAATTTACTTAAAAGAAAAAAGCACGTCTCCTAGGTTGTTGTGCCTCTATGTGAGATGCCTTCCCTAGTTGTTTGTATAAATATGCTAATGTAATTGCATCCCACACATAATTGTCAACCCTCATACAATCATGTGTAAGTAGATTTATAGGGTTATGAGCACCCTATCTGTAGACTTATCTTGATACAAAGTACATCCTAACTAATACAACAAATAACATAAGTTTTTATTTTTTTTACTCACTTTTCTCCTTAATCTCATATTGGCTCGGACTTAATCTCATATATGACTTCATCAATGCTCATTCCTAACATATCACATAGATTTTATTTTCTCCTTATAACCATCATCTCCTTTATTAAAGTTATTCCTATTGGAAGACCAAGTAACTTGTGGACATTGTAAAGTAATCATGGTCATCTCACCCATGATATATTGAAAATCTTTGTGCCTAGTTGTCAATGTTTCACAAAAGCAGTTAGCAAGGTATGATCTATCACCTTATACAATAAGTCCACCTGTTCAATTACCCCACTAAGGTTTGTAACATGAGTACTTTTCACTAACCAGGCTCTACCCACAGTACGTGTATGAGATGTTATCACTTTTCATAATTCTTATAAATATATATTCACATAATACATTATAATAGAGAGTATTGATATCAATACATTATATATAGAGTATTTACATAAACTGAAGTTTTAAAGTACATGTTCCTCCCAAATCATATATATAATGTGACCTTCAAAGTTTGAGAGTAATTCTGGCATATCAAGATATCCCTCATCGTCACTATCTGTAATATCAATCTCAGTATTTGAGGATGATGTATCTATCTCATAAAGTGAATGATCGACTTCTTCTCCTCATTCTTGTCTACAAGGGCATCCTTCATACGACACCGTGTTATATCTTGTAAATGAAGCGGTGATGTTATAGCCTCATACTTGTGTCATATCAACCATATCTACATTTAAAAAAAATTATTTATGAGGTTACACTCAAAGTGGGAGACGTGCCTTAGACGCTTCTCAAGCATGTCTCCCAACTACGCAATGCCTAAAACTTGAGTTTTTTTTACACCTAAAAATGTCAAAATATTTTTTTAAATGAATGAAAATTGGTAGAACATAAAATCAACAACATATCTTGATAAATTGACGAATCTATTTTAAATCGGCTCAAGAAATCACAAAACCCTTCTTTTTTACTTTTCCTTTTTGGTTCTTCTAAAATTGACTGTTTGAATGGATTTCAATCCATTTTTTGGGTAGAAATCATTGTATACCTCCTACTTTATGAATAAAATTAAGTGAGAAGCAAAGATTAGCTAGAGAAATGACTAGAAATAGAGTTGTAAGTCGATTCATGCTGGAGGAGAGAGACTATCGTGAATGTGTGTGGTAAATGTCTACAGGTATTTAAGAGAAATGTAAAATTTGGAATGTGTGTATAGTAAATGGAGTATGCGTGTAGCAATGCTGATTTTCTTCCTTTTTATTCCGCCAAGACTATCGTGAGGGAGTAAAGGTATCACAAAAATCTTTTTTTTCATTTAAATAAAGTAATCTCAATTTTCATTCTTGACATAGACATGATCACACTTATAAGTTCAATACTCTATTGGGTGCACATATATCTGCGCTTTAGTACCACCATGTAACTCAAAAAGAAAAGTTTTACAAAGTAGATTGTTCGTGTCAAAAAAATCAAGAGATACATCACAAACATTTGGAAGCCTCATAAAACGGAATGTCAGTTTGGGTCCACGAGGAAGACGAGCCTTGAGGCACCGTGCTAGCAGTGGGTAAGTCATACCTAGCATTTTGGTACAAAAAATATCATCGACAAATGAGTAAAAATTTATTGAAAATCATGTGCAAGAAAGATGGGTTCAATTGTTGTCGCTTTGATAATGTTAAAGTAAAAGATAGAATCAATTACATTTCAATTTCTTTTATTTCAAATATAGTTCTTCCTAACTTTTCGTAAAAGTGGACGTAACTTAATTTACCGATGTTTTCTTCAACATGTCCGTGCTAGGCTCATTGTCTATTTCATTATATCATTTTTGTTGCTTGAAAGTATGGTATTGATGGCAACCAAATTCAATCTGATTCTCGAAAACTTTTATCGTTTGGAGCATTATCAATCTTCTTTTTAGAATGAGAATCAAAGTTCTTTGACACACCTTGCATCATACCTAACTGACACTGATGAGTTCTTATGAGTGTTGCCTGACTTTTGATTACAACATACATATTAAAAGGCTAATTGGCTAATGACAATAGCTTATGCCAACTTCAAACTCAAGGGATAATACACATGTGGGTGTTGTTGTCTTTATATATATATATATATATATATATATATATATATATATATATGTATATATATATATATATATGTATATATATATATATATATGTATATATATATATATGTATATATATATATGTATATATATATTTTGAAGATTTACTTTGCTGTAGTTGAGCATAGATAAAAGATGGATTGTTTATTGCGTTTAATCGAAAGAAATGATCGACTGTTGAAATGGTTAGCTTGGAAGGATTATGATTCGCATGATCCCGGGCCAATCAAAAGTTCACCTTAAGTACGCATTCATTGTCAAACATTATATGTTTGTAGGATAATTGGATTCTGTCCACCATTGACATGTGTGCACTCGTGCTCACCCATTGCAGTTGTGGGCAGGATCCAATCACCCCATTATGTAATATGAAATATGTATGGAAGGAAGCAGATGCTTTGGAAAAGGCTATGCAAAATAAGGATGTCCGCAGAAGGGAAGGTTGTATCAGCAAATAGTGAGAAAGCAAGGGTGGTTTGGCTGAATTGTGACGGTGACAAATGAAAGCATCATCAGGTACACGAAGCACTCAGAGCGTTGGCTCACCTGGTAGAGCTCTCCCTTCCCGTGATGAAACTCATGAGTTCTAGACAGGTGCGTGCATATGTGGATTTGCCTTCACTGTGTAACCCAACAAAAATGCCATTGAGTCCGCTGCACTCATGTTTACTTATTAGTTTTGGCGAATACATGTCATTTCGAAAAAGATATTTTATCATATTTATGTTTCAATGAAATAAAATATCAACTTATGAATAGGTATATATAATATATCTACCTCACTTAATATGAGTATGCTATGAGAGGTAGATAGCATCTACTATATATATATAGATATTATATATATATATATATATATGGAGAGAGATAATGTAGTAAATTTGTACTCATTGATGCAAAAATATCTTTAAAAATCTCAATCGTTTGATTTATGAAATCAAAATTTAAATTTTAGAAGTAAAAAAGTACCGTATACTTTAATAAAAAGGTAAATTAAATATACTTATTATTATTTTATTTTTTGCTTTAGAGATCTAAATAGATCTTAAAGATTACAAGATTGATAATGTGTATACCCCCTTTTACTATACATATTTTTTCCCCACTTTCTTCAAAATACCTTTGGTCATCTCCAATAATTATGAAAATACCCCTCAACCAAAAATAGGACGTTCTTTGTCCTCCTGCAAGACTCTTTTTCTGGTCATTCTTTGGTACATTTTTTGCTTACAGACTCATTTTAACCACCATTCTTTGCTTCCTTCAATTACCTTTTACTTGATCAATAACTATTTTCAACAAAAGAATGAATTAAAATCCGTCACAAAATAAAAAAGAAGAATAGAAAGAAAAATGATAAAAATGGTTGATTCAAAAGGGGATTCATCGACTTATCAATTTATGATGTTGATTTGATTTTGTTTTTTTATCTTTAGTTACTTTGATTGATTTTTAATTGATATTTTTAACCAAAATTGAAAATCAAGAACTAGCACATCTCAACGTAAGAGATGCGGCTCGGGCATGTCTTTCTCATTGGGAGAGACGTGCCCAAGCTGCGTCTCTTGTGTCGGGATATCCTAATTCTTGATTTTTTACTTTTTTCCTATATTTCTTGATTTTATTTTTCTTCTTCTTTTGTTGTTGATTTTTATTGTTGTTGTTTTTCTTCTTCTTTGTTTTATCTTGTTTTTCAATAAGATTTGTAAGAATATGTATTTAGTTGCGAAGAAGACAACAACTTTAAGTAAAACTTGTGTTGCTAGAGCATAAAGATCCGACTAGATGAACCTTTGCTGGAATTGGGTGGGAAAGGAGAATTGGGTGAGAAAGGAGAGATTTGGTGAGGAGAGAGAAATATTAAGATGAAATGATATAAGAAATAGTATTTATGTTGTAGGTAATTTTGGTATTTATGAAATTTATTGTGTATCGTAAAAGAGGTGTGTAAATGGTAATGCTCAAAGATTAAACTTGAGATCTTTAAGGAGATTTGAGCATAAATGAGTGTAGGTATGTACGATTCTCTTTTTCTCTCTTTATATATAAAAAAGTAGATATATTTGGTGGTGCAGTCATGAGATGATCTTTGAAGGACATCGTCACTTATTGTTTCATTATAATGGAATAAAATATCTACTTCTGTTGGAAAAAACCTTGAGATATAGTTTTTCCATTGATTTTTTAAACATGGAGCACATGCCTCACTTAGGCGCGATACCACTCAAAATTTTAAAAAATGCTTAAATCTATTCAAACATTTTTATCATTCTATCAATGGTGAAGATTTAAAAAAAAAAAGTGGATTGTCCTATTGTACATTCAATTTGAATATAAAAAGTACAACAATGTAAATTACTTTTTAAATTTGAATATCTACTATTTATCATGATTGGATGATCATCATGTTTGAGAAAATTTAAATATGAATAAAGATTGAGTATGGACCACTATTTATATATATTCATATGATATTTTATATATGAGTATATTCTATGATCACATTCATCTATACTCAGATCTACTTAGATATTTTTACCGTTTAATTCACATGTGAAAAGCATTTAATGCACATTAATGTCAAGTATAAAAATTAAAACGATATTTTTTGTTTTTTAAATTTGAATATTCACCCTTGATGACGCTGAGGAATCTTTGAATAGATTTAAAACGTAGATGCGTGTATGCATGTGCCAATTTCTATCTCTCTCTCTCTCTCTCTATATATATATATATATATACACACACACGTATATATGTGTATATTATTGATATTTAGTTAAAGAGAGAAGGGAATTCTTGGAATCAAAAACCCAAAATTCGCAAACTTCCAACAGAATAGTTGTTGATGTTACGAGCGAGAAGATGGGTTCTTTGAATTGCGACGCTACAGTTTGCATGTGCAGCAAGGAAAAGGTACTTATCATCTCATGCATGTCATGAGCTGGGGTGTCCGTACCTACCTGCCCTTCTCTTCCATACTCGCACGAGAGAGTAGGCCACTGATTCCCAATTCACAGACCCCTTCAGTGGCTTCAGAAAAACGCATAAATTATTACGTCAGTCCAGCTTATACCTTCTTGTCCTGCCCGCAAGAGTTCTCGCAGGGTTTTGAACATTTCCTTGCCATTGATTTTCTTTCCTGTGAAGTTCAAAATTATGTCAATTATTGTACTTTTTGATCTTCGTATTAAGATTTTCTATGTGAGAGGATTTGTATGTCATGTTGCTGTCATGAAACAGAAGAAAATGAAAGGATGAAAGCCATAACAAAAGCTGCAGAGCAGAGTCATGGGTATAACAGCCGTTCGAGTCTTCGATAATGTATTCAGCTGCTCCATTTCCTTGAATGCATGCTTCCATAGATATGCTTCAAAGAAATGGTACACATGTCGTATCAAATGGTATAATACATATATACAATACCTACATATACGTGTACATATAGGGATTAGACCTTGCCCATTAGTAATACGTGTTTCGATAATTGTTTTTTAGGATATAAATATAATAACATTGTTCTCCATTTTTTTTTGAAAAACCTTAAATTTTTTTAAATTACAGGTATGTCACCGAAAAGCAATCGATAGTAAAAGTGCACGTATGAGGGGTGGACAAGATCCGATTTTCCTATTATATCATAAAATATTAATGAAAAAAGAAAATCCATCTTGTGAGGGCATCCCCATGACCTCATGATAGAGACATTATAGATGAGCACCATAAGATTTGATTTACTCGATGGTATTATTCAAAACCCTTCGAAAGCCCAAAAAAAACCTCATAAGTAAAACAAAATGCTCCTCCTTACCACTTCGGTCGCTGTCTTTTCCATCTCAATGGGAGAGAGAGGAGGAACAAAACGGACGTAGAGATTGGAGAGAATTTATCTATACAAACCTAACAGCTCCGGCATTCCTTCCTTGGGCTCAAAATTACACTCCTCTAATTACTTTAATGTCTTTTTTTTGTAGAAAAAGGAAACGAGAAAAATAAGAGAGAGATTGTAGGAAGGCAAAGAAGCTCATAGCCATGCTGTCTATCACAAAAACGTCGATTGAAAGATGGCATTCTTCTAGAATAAAATAAAATGTGCATGTATGAATGTATATATGAAAAAGTACTCGATCAACCTCTTTGATGATAAATTATGCTGCAATTTGGCTAATAATTACGATTATGTACATCGCATCCAAGGGAACATGCTTTTGTAGCTTGTTTGAACTTAAGCCATGTCGACACCTCTAGTGCACCTGGCTCTCCTCCATCCCGCCTTTAGCTTGTTTGAAAAAGAGCATGCTTTCTAGTATAACGTGAGGAAGCTTTGTAAATATAAATATATATAGAGAGAGAGATTGAATCCTATGTATGTCCAAATCTACTCAAATATCTTTAAGGTTCAATCAGTGCCATTAACGATAGAGATTTGAGTTTAAATATAAAATATATAATTTTACTTTTCTTACTTCACATCTAATGCACAACAATATTTTCACTTCTTAAATTCAAATCTCTATCATTGATCACGTGATGGAACAATAAGAATGTTTGAGTGGATGAGTTTAAACACGAACCACTATATATATATAATTATAAAGAGAGAATCTAGATTTAAGGAACCCACTAGAGAACCATAAGGAACCATCCTTTCAACCATCCAATTGACATTATCAATGATCAAAATTTGAATTAAAAGTATCATTATACTTTATACTTATCTTTAGCTTGTCACATGCATTTTATTTAATCACCTCAACTGTTCATCTCAAGGATCGAACGGTTGTCATGAGTTTATTTGTACTCTATTTTTGTGGATTCCCTAAATCTAGACTCTCTATCTAGGGTTCCCTAAATCTAGACTCTATCTACCTCTCTCTATAAATATAATATATATAGCATTTCTCTTTGATGATTTTATTCTTATTAGAGATCCAGTCCTTTTTTTCTTACTATATATCTATCTATATGTGTGAGTATTTATGTAGGTATGTATCACAAAATTTCCGTTTCTTTTCCTTTTTTTCTAGCTTGATGTGATTCAGGTTGAGAAAAACATATTCCACATTAAGGTCCTTTGCGTCATGGAGAAAGGAGTGATGCTGGCCTTCGTGCAAGCCATGGAGTCTACGCGCATACATGTGCAAAGTTGCAAAATGTCTGCCTCAGGAACAGTTGCTTTACTGACTTCCACGGCCAAGGTTAAAGATTCATACATCTCTAAAACTTCCGGAATGCAATTAATTACTTTTCGTTTTTGATAATTTTGAAGCCTCCAGATAGAAAATATTGCCAATTATATTTTACTGCCTAATTAATGGTGTATTTGCCAATTACTGCCTAGACTATCGTTTCGTTTTGCCACCCACCTGCTCAATGTATTGCAAAGAGAGCCCTATAAAAGAAGCAACTGACCTTATGCTTCAATGAAATCGAGAAAGTCATTTTACTGCTTTTTGATTTTTGCAAGTTAAACAGGATGCAATTATCTTTAGTGGGAGACCGAAGCCGGAGTATGCACCATGGCAGACCCACTTTAGTGCGAGGTGAGGCATGTGATTCACTTGAAATCTGAAAATTTTCTGGGTCTGTCACTGTATATAGAGAAATACAAATGCTTTGTGGACTTCGAATACAAGTGTGCATCACCCGAAATAGAAGTTCTCCTCACCCAAAAAAAAATTCTTGGGTCTGCCACTGGTATGCACGCCCCAAGAGAAACTTACGCAGTCTACTAGATGCAAGTCGAGGGCCCTGTGAGGTGAGCTAACGCCCTGACTGCAGGATGAACTTATCATTTTGGAGATCAAAGGCAATAAAAGCATTGTAGGCACCAAAATCAAAACTAAACCTTGTCCCTTAAGTGGGGTTGGCTAAACATGTTCTTAGTTGCAATTATGCTTGATCTTGTGTCATATCAGCAGTTAACACGAACGAAGCAAGCTCATGTCATGCCATTTTGCTGCCTCTTCAAATACACTAGTTTTGTGTCTCTTCCTTTTTATCTTCTATTAGCTTTCCTCAACATTATCTCTAGTAGCTTCATTGATCCCATCTTGTACGGCACCACAAGGAAATTACAGAAAAGAATTGCATGATCTGTACCTCAAGTTCATTCTGATTAAACATAATGTAATTGCGACATGTTCTATTGTTCTATCAGTCTGGCTTCAAAAGATATTAACTTGATATACCACGAGGTGCTTGAATTAATCAACTTGATTGGAAAGTGATCAACTTCATATATCACAAGGTGTTCAAGCTTCGCATGGCTGGCCATTGAGTCTGCTTAAAGAAGAAACCCAAAGCTCATTCAACTGTGATGCTTATCTTGCAACATTGTGTCGGTTTTGGGATGTGAGGAGGAAACCGACGAGCTTGATTTGAAGTCGATGTTCATGGCTTCCTTTGTGAAGCAAAATTAGGGGTGTCATTGAGCTTATTTCATCTTGGCGCAGCACATGAGCATCCACAAACTCATATCATCAGCCAAGCTGTTCTGAAGGCTTACTGTAACCATCTTTTTCAATTGGCTTGGAAAGTTAGTGACATAGAACTCTTTCACCATATGCAAAGAGTAGTGCAGAGACTTAAAAAGTTAAAGACAACCAGTTTGATGAATTAGGGGGCGAAGTTATAGATCCAGTTATCTATTTGATGCTTACTTTATCCAAAGCCATGCCATCTGAGCTTTGACACCCAGCATATGTAATTACAAAGATGAATGTTCTACACATAATAGTCTATGCGGTTTGTATGTGTACATAACTTCTGTTTGAAGTTTCTGTTCAATTTATTCTATCAGTACAAGGTGATAGATTTTCAATATGGATGGATGGACGGGGTAAGGAAGCTAGTCCTAAATAATAATATTCGTATTGGTTCTTGAAATATTGGAACATTATCTGGTAAGCTAATGGAGGTGGCAGATAAAAAATATTCATATTTTATGTTAAAAAGAGACAGTGAGTTTAAGAAAAAACAAAGAAGATAGAGGATACATGTTTTAAATTATGGTACTAAGATAAGAAAAGGCTCGAAACAGAGTTGGTATTATCATAAATAAAGATTTAAAGGATAGTGTAGTAGACATACAACGATATAGTGACCGAATCATGATGTTGAAATTAGTGTTAAGAGAAGAGGTTTTGAATATAATTTGTGCTTACGCAACCCAAGTAAGCCTAAAAGATAATATAAAGACAGTTTTTTGGAAAGAGTTAGATAAGGTGATTCAAAGAATTACATAGAGGGAGATGATTTGTTTAGGAGGAGACTTAAATAGACATGTCAATAAAGAGGCATTAGGATATCAAGGTATTCATGAAAACTTTGGTTTTGAGGATATAAATAAGGAAGGTAGGGAGATTTTAAATTTTGCTATGGCATTTGATCTCTTTATAGTCAATACAATCTTCAAAAGACGAGATGAACATTTAACTACTTATAAGAGTGGCTTATCACAAATACAAATTGATTACTTTATTTGTAGAAAAAAGATAGATCGTATTGTAAGATTGCAAGGTAATTATAGGAGAAAGTTTAACCACCCAACATTGACTTTAGTTATGGATTTACAAATAAAAAAAATGAACAAAAAAGAAAAGAGTGCGTCGAGCTATTCAGACTAAATGGTGGAACCTTAAAAGCGAGAAAAAAGATATATTTAAACAGAAGGTCCTTCAAGGAGATGTTTGGAATTATGTTGGTACACCTTCTGATATTTGAAACAATATGGCTATATATATTAGGAAAGTGGCGAAAGATGTGTTAAGTGAATCTAAGGGAGGTGTACTGACACAAAAAGAACTTTGGTGGTGGAGTGAAGTAGTGCAAAATAAAATCAAGGCAAAGAGGGCATGTTACAAATTACATTATGCTAAGAAAACTAGTGAAACTTTAGAGGCTTATAAGAAAGCAAAGAAGAAAGCGAAAAAGACTGTCAATGAAGCAAAAGCTAAAATTTGAGAGGATTTATATAAAAAACTCAACTCAAAAGAGGGTGAAAGAGATACTTTTAGGATAGCTAGAGATAAGAAAACTAAAAATCTTAATTTTATTAGATGCATCAAAGATGAGGATAAAAAAATTCTAGTAACAAATGATGATATAAGAAATAGATGAAAAAACTATTTTTATAAGTTTTTTAATGAAAATAAAGATGCTAGTATTGAGAGTTAGCTAAATCAAAAAAGTATATAAACTACAATTTCTACCGATGTATTCAAAAGAATGAAGTCAAAAAGACTCTTAAACATATGAAGAGCGGTAAATCGGTAAGACTAGATAATATTCCTATAGATGTTTAGAAAATACTAGGAGAAAAAGTAATCACTTGGCTCACAAGACTATTTAATGAAATATGGAGAAACCAAAAGATGCCTGAGAAATGAAGAACAAGTACACTTATTCCCATATATAAGAACAAGGGAGACATTCAGAATTGTGCGGATTATCGAGGTATCAAGTTAATGAGTCATACTATGAAATTGTGAGAAAGAATTATCGAAAGTAGGTTAAGACAAGTATCAAGTACAACAGAGAAACAATTTGGATTATGCCAAGCAGATCTACTATTGAAAAGATTCACCTTTTGAGACATCTTATGAAACATTTTAGAGCAAAAAAGAAAGACCTTCGTATGATATTTATTGATCTAGAAAAAGCTTATCATAGGATACCAAAAGAGGTTCTTTGGAGAACCTTGGAAAAAAGAGGTATTTCATTGACATACATTAATCTTATAAGAGACATGTACGATAGTGCAAAAACATGTGTGAGTACTCGTAAAGAAATGACAGACTTCTTTGAAGTTAATATTGGGTTACATCAAGGATCAACTTTAAGTTTATACTTATTTATAATGATGATTGATGAGTTAACAAAATATATTAAGATGAAGTGCCTTGGTGTATGTTATTTAGAGATGATATTGTGTTAGTGGAAGAGTCTAAGAAAAAAGTTAATATAAAACTGGAACTTTGGAGAGAAGCATTAGAAAGCAAAGGCTTTCGACTTAGTAGAACAAAGACAAAATATATGGAATGTAAGTTAAATCATTTGGTTACTTAAGATGATATAAAAATTAAAATTGGCACACATTGCATCTCTCAAAAGGAAAGTTTTAAATACCTATGATCAATTTTTCAGAGTGATGGAAGATTTGATTGAGATGTTACGCATAGAATTAATGCTGGTTAGTTAAAATGGAGATGAGCATCAGGTATTCTTTGTGATAAGAAGATACCATTAAATTTAAAAGGTAAATATTATAGAGCAGTAATTAGACCTATCATGTTTTATGGTTCTGAGTGTTGGGCAGTTAACCATCAATATGTACAAAAGATGTCTATGATAGAAATGAAGATGTTGAGATGGATGAGTGGTCATACAAGAAAAGACCGTATACATAATCATCTTATTAGAAACAAATTAGGAGTGACACCAATAGAGGATAAAATGAGAGAATATCGGTTAAGATGGTTTGGACATATAGAAAGAAGATCAGAAGAATAACCTGTAAGAAGGTATGAAAAATTAAATTTGAAAAATATTAAAAGAGGTAGAGGACGACCACAAAATTGTTGGAAAGAAACAATAAAGAATGATGTAGCTTATTGTGAGTTAATTGCTATCATGGCACATGATAGAGATCTGTGGAAACAAAGAAGCCATGTAGTTAACCATGTCTAGTATGGGAAAAGGCTTAGTTGTTGTTGTTGTTGTTGTAGAAGGTGATGGATTACAAATTATCAATAGAAAACTATATCGCCCATCACTTGGGAACTGAGGAAAATTTTGTGTTGCAGGGACTAGACCAGCCCCATATGTAAGTTCAAGCATAACAGTCACACCAATAAAAATCTCAATCAGATATATCTGTCTTACCAGAAACCAAATCACTGTATTATTGACATTGGTTTGAATTTTTTTTTCCTCATCTTAGCGATACATATCTTCTTTCTTAAGGTAGGAAGACCGGCTTTTTTTATCATGAGAAGGTAGGAGATTATGCCAGTCATGAGCTGCTCCTTCAAGATATCCCTAAATAAATGTTTTTTCATATAACAAGCTTTCAAAATTCAAAATATTTTACATCAGAGAATTAGGATATAGGATGTGATACCAAAACAAGCAGACCATGCATTGGTCAGTTGCATTCTCTAAGTACAAAGACAGTGTATCAGCATCTCAAGAGCAACTGAACATTATTGTCAATATGGAATTTACATATCTCCACTCTTTAGGCCTTCAACAAATTAATGTGCTCAAGCCATAGAACTAAAGCAAACTCCGCCCATGTAAGGGATCATTCTTGCATGGCCGGTCCCAAGCCCGGATAAAGGAGGAGGGTTGTGATAGGCTTCCGACCACCAGCGTAAAACTTTATCGGACTTACCATAGATTCTAAAAAAAAAAAGAATCCATGTAGTCGACCCCATCTAGTATGGGAAAAGGCTTCGTTGTTGTAAGCCATAGAACTAAAGCAGTATAGTAACTATCTACATCAGAATATTTTAACTTCTCTACCTCCTTTGGAAGTTGAAGAGTTTTATAGCCACGGCAAAACTCACAGCAAACACCGCAGCGAACCCAACAACCACAACTGCAGCCATACCCAAAAATTTGTGCTCAAAACCAAAGTAGTCCTTGAGAAAATGTCTTATACTGATCATGGCTATTCCTCCTTCCAGAGTTACAGTATCATCAAGATCACCATACTGAGACGTTAGAAGACCATACAAACTCCAGGCAACAGGATTTGTCCAATAGTACCATTGCCACCATCCAGGAATTCTCTAAAAGACCAATGAAAACACATGAAAGGGATCAGATCATGCATTATTGACAAAAGATGAGTCTAAGTGCGACAGTTACTGACACATTCTACTGTACTATATGATGATATAAAATATTAAACAAAACATAACACCTTCGTTTTGCACCACCTGCTTAGGTCTTAGCAGTTAGCACCCCTAAGCACCAGTTTTTTTTCTAGGTGGCTTGAAGGTTCTGGCCATAGCTTAGGTAGATTGAATAGTTTAAGCATTTGGTTCACAAAGTACGACTAAAGGTCCTTGTCAACTTATGACATGAAACATTTTCAACATTAAAACCAGACAAGCTACTTTGTCCCGCTTGTTGTCATAGAACAATTGCCAAATGAGTGGGAAATACTTCTGGAAGTCATCCATGTAAGAATACATTTCTCCAGGAATCAAATCTCCCACTTCTTTTAATACGTCTAACATACAACTTTTAGTCTCTTAGGTGCAGCAGGAAAAGGGTCCTAGCACCAAGTTTTATATTGAGTGACCAAGTACCACATGCCAAAAGCGGGTTCTCTGGTTAAGCATAGAAAGGAGTACTAGCAATCAAGCAACCCTTTTACCTATGTAATATAGAGAAAATACAAACAGTTTAGCGTTCCAGAGAATGCCAGAATGAACTAAAACTAACACTTGACAAGAACTACAAAAAAATTACTTTATTACATTCAATATAGGTGCAACTGGATCATTAGAAAATATCCAAGGTCTAGTCTCAAGTTTGATTACAATCTCAAGTTTCCTACAATATGCATCAAGATTATAGATAGAGAGGCAGTCCCCAGGTTCCAAGAGTGGGAACTCTGAGATTAAGATTATTTTGATGCAAACCATTGGTGAAAGACTTCCAGTGATCCACCATGATGTTAATCAACACTAATTTTGCATTAGAAGTGTGTATAATACAGCAAATCCAAAAACAGCAGAAAAAAAAGAACTGAATCTGCAGATAGATGAAAGATTTTTTTACCTTGTGCGGTATCATGAAACCGCTGAACAGATTCCACAGCATATAGAATGGTGCAGCGATTATAGCGGCCACATTGTGATTGGGTGTGAATGCAGTCGTCATCATCCCATAGAATGTGAAGTACAGCAAAGTGAAATACATGAAAAATAAATACCATATGAATCTTGTGGCAACCCATTCAAATGAGGCCATGGCATAGAATACAGAACCATATATTAAGGTTTGCGCAAATACATATGGGAATTCTATGATGACCTGCAAATACAAGATGCACATTTCAGGTAAAGAGAGTGAAACATTTCAATACAAAACAGAAGGTAAAGGTATCAACCTGAGCAAACGCAAATGCAAGAGGTGAATACATCCCTGCTGCCCTTTCTCGATAAGAAACAAACCTTTCAATGGAAACCACAGGCTGGGAGGCCGTACCATTGGTTATTCCAATGAATAAAACTGCTGCATACATAGATCCCATTGCATTACGGATATCCTGTACAGTGTTCCTGAAAAACAAAGTATAGATGCTTATAGGCTTATAGCTTCAAATTCATTCTATTGCTTTCCTTCAATACAAGTCATGTCCTGAAAACATTAACAATGAAGATGGTGGTTTGGTTCAACAACTAAAGTTATTGACAGTGTCATCCACTTGATAATCGAAGGGGGAAGAAAAAAAGTGAAAAAGAGAAACACGTTTATTTATAAAACAAGCCGGGACACTAAACTCTAAATCTGTGAAGAAAAACAAGGCAGAAAGTGTGGCCATATTTGTTGTTGCAATAATTAGGAGTGGATTGAGCAGAACTTTATGACACACGTAAAGCCTTCGAAACAACCTTACTACAACTTCTAGCCAAACTGTTTTTTGACAACAGCATGCTTTTGTAGCACCGGATGCCACAAATTGCATTCTTATTACAAATGTAATATGATTAATCCTCTTGGTATTTCATGCCCATGGTACTTCATTCATGGTTTCACTTATATCTTGTTACTACCTGCAAAATAATGCACTCAATTTCGGTTGTTAAATAATGTGCTAACTAAATTAATTAGTGTTATCTATATCGCATCGTAGAACATCACGATACGATATAGGCCACTGTATCGCCCAATAGTGAGTACATGTTGTATCGTACCGTATCATGCAATATGGGCGATACGGCGAGGGACCAATTTTGTAGGTTTTTGGCTTCTGTTCGCCTTCATTTCTTCCCAAGGCATCATCCGATGGCTCTCCCCAAGGCTCGAAAAAAAGTTCTCTATGGTGTCCGTGCAAGGCTTCTAACTTAGATTGTGGTATAACTTTTGCGTTTTTTGAAAAAAAATTCTTTGAAGTGGGAGACAAGGCTTCTAACTTAGATTGGTGTCCGTGCAAGGCTTCATTTCTTTGTATTTATTATTTTTTGGTGTTATTTACGTTTTTTTTTTAATAACAAAATATGAAGTTATGAATTGTGTGGATATGATTTTTATTGCATTCATGAAGTGGGAGACACTCTATTTGAGTATTAACCGAACATTAGAGATTTATGAGGTGCTTTTATTGTTAGGTTTTTTATTGAATTCAAGTACTCAATTGGGATGATAGGAAGAGGTGTTAGGGACTCTCATTCTAGGTCTGATGATCCAACATGGTAGTGGGGTACAACAGTTGAGGGAAACAGATTGAAGATCAAATGTTTGTTTTATGAGAAGATGGTAGTGAAATTTTACAATTGAAACACCACCTAGTAGAGACTAGGAAAATAGTTGTTCCTTACACGGGCAGAGTTAGAAGTTTGTCAAAAATTATTAAATAACAATGTATGCAGATGATTGAGAGCATACATGAGAGAAGATAACAAAAGGATGATTTAAGAATGTTTGAGGAAGATGATGATGATGTTATTGGATTGCTGATAGTATTCCTTCATGGTAGAATAGAGGTTGGTAATAGTAGTTCTCGACCATCAACCAAGGGAAAAAGAGTTGTTGAAGATTTTGCACGTAGAAGTGGTAGAAGATAAAGGAGTAGATGAAGAGCTTCTTCTGGCATATATTCATTTTTTACTCCTATCACTACACATAGTACTCAACCTAGAATTTGTGTTGCTATCGCTTTAGAATAATTGCATGAGCAGTCGGACCTTGCAGTGGCCTTGCAATAGCAGATGGTTTTATGATTTATGCATTCCATTTAATGGAACAAACAATTTTTATTTTCAAACAATGATAGATGCAATTACTAATATTCATCCAAGATACAAAATACCCTCTTATCATAAGTTGAGAGGAAAGTTATTATTTCAAGGGCAATAATATTGTTCGACTTTGAGAGAGTTATGAAAGAAGACATGATGCACTATTATGATATACGGATAGACAGATAGGTGAGAAAAGACTTTGTTAAACTTTCTTGTTTAATGTCTTAAAGGACTTATGTTTTTGAGATCTATAGACATGTCAAAAGAGAGGCATACTTCAAAGATCCTAAGGCAAGAGTTTAATAAGGTGATATGCGAGGTTGGGCTACAGAATGTAGTCTAATTCATTACAGATAATGCAACTAACTATAAAACAGTTGGGAATGAGTCAGTATATACTTATGGGACTTTCTATTAGACACTATACACAACCTGTTGTTTAGATCTCATCCTTGAGGATATTGATGAGATGGATAAAATAAAGGCAACATCTGAGTGTTGCCAAGATATCACCAAATTTATCTACAACCATGCATTTATATTGTGTATGATGAGGAGATATACAGATAGTGTAGAGCTTCTTCATACAATTGTAACTCGATTTACAACTAATTTATTATTTGTACAGAGTATTGTGAGACAGAAGCAAGCCTTAAAGAGAATATTCTCCTCAGATGAGTGAACAATTTGTAGAGTTGCCTCAAAATAGAAGAAACAAAAAGTTAAATGAGATTTTAGAGATAGTCTTCAGGAGTACATTTTAGAATATATGTGTTAAGACTGTTGAGGATTACATCTCTTTTAGTGAAGGTTTTGAGATTGACTAATGGCGAGGAGAAATTATCTATGGGGTACCTTTATGAAGCCATTGATAGGACAAAAGAAGTCAATAAAAGAAAGAAGGATTATGTGCCTGTGTGAAACATTATAAATAATAGATGGAACAAACAATTACATCAGCCTATTCATACAACAACATATTACCTAAACCCAATATTCAAGTACTCAACAAGCTTTAAAATGGACGGTGAGGTTAATCGAGGCATCATTGATTGTATAAGTAGATTAGTCTCTTGAGAGTAGAGCAAATGTTATATATCGAGAGATGAAGATATGCTCTTCACTTGGGTTTGCCTATAGCAATTTGTAATCACACTAATATACGCTTAGGTAAATTGTTTATCTTTATATTTAAGTTTCTTAAATCTTATATTTAATATAGATTAAGTCCCTCATGTTTGTTTTTTCTACATATGTTTGGTAAAATAGGTTTAGAAGTGATTGCCCAAACCTTAGAGATTTTGTAGTAAGAGTTCTGAGCCACACCTATAATGCAACGGGTTCTGAAAGGAATTAGAGTGTCTTTGAACACATCCAAAAAAAATATATATAACAGGAACATAAGCGGCTCAATGACTTAGTTTTCATCTATTGTAACACAACTTCGCCAAAGGTAATCTTATATTAGTTACTACGTAAAAATTTAATTCAATATTTTGTTTGACTTCAATTGTTAATGTTATTTACTAATTACTTATATTTCTTTTTTATAGGCAATTAAAAAAGTTGAAGAAAACCAATTTGATTCAATAAGTTAGGATAATTTTGATATATTAGAGGAGTATATTATGGAAGATAACAAAGAAAATGCACTCCTAACCAAAGAAGATATTGCATGATTAATTTGGAAGGAATGCAACATCATCAAGGAGATGAAGATTTTAATTTTGAAGTAAAAGGTAGTCAGGATCTTCAACAAGAAAAAGACGAAGATTATTTAGTTGATGATCCTGATTATAATATGTAAATATATTTTATTTTTTGCTTCAAAATATGTATTTGTTTTCAATTGTTGAATGGTGAATGATAAATATGTACTAAACTTTGCATTATATGAATTTTTTGCAACTATCATATTTTTTTCCTATTCTTTTGGATTTTTAGTATTAAATTACGATACATTACGATACGATATGTATCGAACAACACTGAAATTAACTACAGATCAATACAAGAACTAAATACTAGATCGAGTTCTTCCAGGTGTAGGTTGTGGTGGCATAACTGAGAACCCATACTAATTCTTAAAGGAGACCCCACATAGTGGAACTCCTGAGGTAGAACAAACAGTCGATTCGGAACCTTTAGTTTCATAAAGAGGCACGTTCACAACCCATAAAAGCCCTCCTGGTTTAAAAGCTAATTCACAGTCACTAGCATTTAATCAGAAAACAGAACTCGACAGAGAAGATATCAACACTTATAAGAACAGAATGATAAATTACATGGACTTAAAATCCATGCGATCCAGATGGTGGACCACAAATAGGTAGGACAACTCAACATTAAATAGGGGATTTCCAATATTAGCGACCAAAAGACACAACCTAAACACGAAAGGTTGAGGCTTCTATACGAGACTCAACCAGGAGGCAGTTGTTTGACTCCGGAAGAAATTTGAAGAGCACCATGTGTTCCTTTTCAAGATAGTATCATACCAAGCCATAGTAGAACAGTAATATCATTAGCTTGTACTCCTAAATGCAGATGTTACACACATGTACACGCGCATACATGCACACACACAGACACAAACACAAACACGAGCGTGGAGACACACACACACACACACACACACAGAGAGAGAGAGAGAGAGAGAGAGAGAGAGAGAGCACCAACCTTCCACTTCCAAATTTCCAGCAAATGGTACCAAACATCAAAGAAATGACAACAGTATAGAAGAACCGCACTGCAGTGTACTGGGTTTCTCCAATATGATCTCTGTTGTTTCCAGAGGCATGCAAGAAACTGAATGTGAAATGGTTGAGCACATTTGGTTGGAAAGGTTAGGTCTTTTGACTCGTGAGTTGGTCGACTTAGAGTGTCAACTAACAATTCATTTTGCCTGTAAAAAGAAGAATCAGCATACTAAGAAAACCAACTCTCAGTTATCCCTAAAAGTGATTCATTCTTAGTAAATGACGTACTTGTATAAATTAGATCTCCTGTAAATATCAGCAAAATCCACTCCCAGGCGTTTTTCTTCTTCTGGAGAGGTCACCTCTAGCATCCATGTTGCTGGATTATAACCATCCTTTATCTTGGCCACACCTTTCAATTGCCTAATTTCACAACAGACCTATTAATAGACAACATATTTTCTTTTTGTAGAAGCATGTAAATGACAGAAAACATCTGAGAAAGCGCAGCAGGAGTGTTCATTGTATTTTGCATGCCTTTGTGTGATTTGCTGTTTCTATCAGAAAGAGAAATCCATATTTTATACAAGAGAAAAGCAGCCACAGGTTTTTAAGGATTTAAATATTGAATCACAGCATCCTTGAAAGAAGGCATAATTGTATATGTACGAGATAGCTCACAAAATATAACTCTCCTACCATATAATGCAGAGCGTAGAATTGATTTGTGGCTCTTAGTGCACATCAAGAAAATTGAATATGGCGGATCTATACCTTGAGTGAAAGAGGTCTGTCAATTCTAGTCATCTTTCCATACAGAGTTCTGTCATGCACGTGTCACGAGTCGAGTGCATCATGCAAAATCCAGAATGTTATATTCACGTTACCCCATGTGAGGAAAAAAACTACTAGCTGACGTTTCCACAATGGGACCGAAACATGGCATCATGGACCAGTTGAGATGAAAAAACTATCCAACCCAATTTGACTGTTGTGCAAGGCGGAGTGGCCCAAGATCGATTTTAGTCCATAAAAGTGAACTTTTATTATATAAAATGCATGCAATCTTCTTCACACGGCATCCTCTCTGTGATATTTCAATAAAAAATAGTGCAAGTCATTCCTGAATATCTCCTAACTCCCATTTTTGTTTGATATTTGCTGCAGAAAATGGAGGAGATATTTGGAACATCACATCTTGAGGATAATCTTCCAAATGCACCCTTTAGAACAGACAGGATGTAGTCCTTGATAAACACAATATTTTTTGTATTATATAAAAGATACTCATCTTCCGCTTACACAAACTTATCAATACGCATGCAAATATATCAACACAAGCATGAGTTGGAGAACCAAATAGTTCACAATTCACAAGATAGATATGGTAGCACCGACATAGCATATAATGATTCCCATGCTAACCTCAAAGTAGTTTATGAGCTTCTGAGAATTAACTCCCAAGGGACCCGCGTAAATGAGCTCCCCTCCGCGCTTCATAAACAAAAGCTGATGACGTAACCAAATCAACAATGAGATTGATGCTAATAGTAAAACCTAAGACGCTTATATGATTTCTTCAAGAAAAGTAAACATCCACTTGTGGAAGGTAAATAAAAGACCTCATCAAAAGATTCAAATATATCAATACTGGGTTGATGAATGGTGCACACGATCGTCCGTCCAGTATCCACAATATTCCTTACAGTTCTCATAACAATGGCAGCAGACCTGGCATCCAATCCAGATGTTGGCTCGTCCATGAATACAATGGATGGATTGGCGACGAGTTCTACAGCAATAGTCAATCTTTTGCGCTGTTCTGTTGACAACCCATTTACTCCTGGAAGTCCGACAAGGGCACCACTAACTGGGACAAGCTCTACCAATTCCATTACCTCTTCTACAAAAGCCTGTAAACTACCATGTAAATACCACTTGCAACTAAAAGAGGAAATGACAAAATACTGTGCATACACTCACTCTTTGAATTCTTGTATCAATATCTGCAGGTAACCGAAGCCAGGCAGAATATATAAGTGACTCACGGACAGTCATACATGGAGAGTGCACATCGTTTTGCTCACAGTAGCCGGATATTCTCGTACAAGTTTCTTGTTTTTTCGGATAACCGGATATATTGATATTTCCTTCTATGTATCCACCAGTTTTCCTACCAGCTAATACATCCATTAGGGTGGTTTTTCCAGCACCACTAATTCCGACCAATGCAGTAAGAACACCAGGCCTAAATGCACCAGTAACATCAACCAATAACCGTAACTGGTCTTCCATGACGCCTTGTTGCTTCATCTCCTATCATTAGTAAACTACAATTAACAATATAACGTGAACATCATGAAACAAGAAAACAGATAAGAAGTCGCAACGAGATACCTCTGGCACATCCACATAGTAGTTGATATTGGTGAAGCACATGGAGAGGGGTTGAAATGGAAGAACCATGCCTCTCTTCTCTTTTCCATTTGATCCTGGGGAAATGAATCACTTACGTTTAACTTGATGTGAAAGGAGAGGGGAAACATAGTTGAATCTTAGCTTGCATTATGATAGGCTCACCTCCAATGGTTCCTGAATAAATAGATGGAATCAGCTCGAAAGGGCTTGCCCCCTTACCATCTCTCTGTTCCAGTGCTTCTTCAGATAGAACAGCTTGTGGCTTTGCAAGGGCTGCAGGTGTTTCATACACAAATTCTACTATAACCTCCAGATAAATTTAAAATCTAAATGTTTAAAACTTAAATCAGCATTCTTACGATTGAGGTATGTCAAGAAGAAGGTTAGGATGATGTTGAATAAGACTGAGTATGAAAGTAGAGCAGCAACGCCAATCCAATACCAGTAATTCTCTGGAAACAGACCACGTGATCTTAAAAGTGCCGAGCCGATGGTTTCACTACTGTTGCCAGACATCTGAAAACCCAAATCAGGTCACAATTTATCTTGCATGAAAAACAACGACAAGCATCAACCCAGCTAGCAAAACCCAAAAAATACCTATCCATGTCTCACATATTTTACAAAAAGTTGCAAAATTTCACAAAAGACTCACAAATCACTATTTTGTAATATCTACATACTTATATACACACACAGATACATATGTACACACATATATATCACTTTGTTATGAACAAGAGAATACCATCCCAGTTTTGTGATTTCTCCTTTCAAACAACAAAAAACCCACGCTGCAAACCTCCCTCAGTTGGGGAGAGACTGAAGGGGTTAGCATAGTGGGAAATTGGCGTTGGCTGTCTTCCAGTAGTCAGGGATAGGCAACCACAAGCAACATACCTTTGTCCAAGTCAATGCTTAGTATAGGCCCTGTGGACAAGTGCCCTAGCCTCAAAGTTTCTTTTACATCACGAGGCTCCAATTGTACACTTAATAAGGCCATTCCTCCAAGTTATAACCTCCAAAGGAGAACATATCCAAATATGTGCAAGCTATGGAGATCCACAGTCCATGGTGAAAACAAATGAACAAAGGAAGCAGATGAGAAAAGAAATTCCCTTTTCACGCATTGCAGCTACCTGCATGTTTGTGTGTGTGTGACGAAAAGTATTGCTAGACTTCTATGCACGCAACTACATTGTCACAATCTCTACGGATATGATCAATTTGATTTTTCAAGTAAAAAGTTGTTTTAGTTTCACCCAATTTCATTCTGCGAACAGTTAAAGAATTCAACTGTCAAGAAAGTGTTGAAAATTTGACCAATAAAAAATTTCATTATGTAGTACAAAATGCATTCCCTGATGAATACAACATGCCAACTGCATCTGTGAGCTAATAAAGAAGAATTCACACCTATGAGTTTCATCGAAAGACAACATTCTCTGAGTTTCAGATGAGGACACAGAGATATTTATCTACTTGTGTTCTCCAGGTGTATGTGGATGGATGCTTGCTCCATTGGAGCACTTTGTGTGTGTGGATGTTTGTTCCATTGCAACACTTTTTCCTGAGAGTTTCCACTTCCTTCCTTCACATCTTCCGCAAGTTTACAACTTTAGATCCCAAGTGCTCAACTATTAGGGAGAAGGTCCCAATCTAGATGAAAGCAGCACATAATTTTTGAGAAGGCTTTAGTCAGATTATGTTCCAAAAGTTCCAAACCTAACTAATACAGGAAGAAACACTGAACCTTTATTGGTTATTCCAGAGCAGACACTTTTACTATGTTTAAATGAGAAAAACAAACTTGAAGAGATAGTATGCACAAGCCCAAAATGCCTTAGTTTGGCACAATTCTGCAGCTTATAAACTTCCAAACTATAGGATAACCTCATGGAAAGTTTGACGCTTGAAGAATGAAGAACTGCATCAACAGCAAGGCTTGAATATCATGCTAGAGGAGAATACAGGTAGAGGGAATACATACATACATACATACATATAGATAGATCTAAGAACCAAAAGTGGTGCAACTAATAACAGCTAGAAACAAGAAGTGCTGCAATGAGACCTAGCAATGCATTTACCTGGCCCCATGAATGCCCAAGAAACTCATTTACCGAAGCAGCATTCTGAGCATACATTAAAGGAGAAAACCAGTATCCCCAAATCCACCATTTTCCAATGCTATCTGTAACAAGCAAAGCTAAATGAACCAAAACCGCCACTCAAATTACTACAAGAACGTGAACAGGGAAAGACCCCAACCTCTGGATGTAATAAAGCCACCAAGAAGCATAATAATCAGCATACTAAAAGACCCAAAAGTGTTTGCAACTATCATATTTCGACCAAGGGATGCCATAATGCGGAAGAGAGCTAATGACATCTGGTGCATGAAGAAAAACAGGAGAAACTGCCGAAGAAATCTGTGCATCATGTTAGAGACTAGAGTCAAAACTGCAGCAATTTATATACAATTCCGAACATAACAACTGACTAAAAAACCCAGGCAGGAAGAGTGTACGCCCACAAATTTGTGGATCATTCACCTGGTAATTTGTGGATCAAAACCAATTACATAGTATGTGACTACCACCCACAAAGCAGACTCCATAGTGAAGTTGGAATACTAAGAACCCAGGCAGGAAGAGTGTACGCCCAGCAGGGATAAAAGTGCAGATCTCTATGCTTGTAAATGACAGGGAGCTTGGCTACAAGCATTGGTACTTCTGTAAACCCATTAAACAAAATCATTATGATGGAAAAGTATAAAGCTCCAAGATACACTCCAGCATCTTCTACAGTGCCATGTTGCATTCTTGTTCTACAAAATACCGTCATTGTGATGACAGCAACAAGAAAAAGCTGCAAGATATCAAACCACACTTACTGATTAGCATTCCACATAACTTGATGAAAGCAATAACTTCCAACAACATTTATTGAATTTGATGAATGTGATACTATTTTGGAACGATTTTAGTGCCAAATTTTTATAAGTTCAACTACAGACAGTAACCAAGTTCGTTTTCCAAATTCAGTACAGTTTTGGTAACACAATTTTCCTTCAACCTTTTCTCTTTTGAGAAAGCTTCATTTAACCCTATCAAACTGTAGATTTATGCTACCTGAATAAATTTAAAAACGTAAATGAAAGAGTTCCGCTTCATCAATAGCATCTGCCAGGAAAGACTAGCTCTAAAGAGATCTCTTTTCTTCACTCCATAACTCGAAGTAGACAGTGCTGCAGGATGACTGTGATTTCTATTATATTGAACACTCAATTCCTTCAGCAATCTCTTGCCAACATGAAATGAACGAAATGCTTCTGCAAATTTCTCAACAGGTATATATTGGTAGTTGTAATCACGTCCAGACCAGTATTGTTGCTGGTCATTCCTTGATGTCACCTGAAAACAGTGAAATTGCACAATTAGAAACCTTAAACTCAAGATAATAGGAAACCTAGAGAAAAAACTTTCTATGTTTCATACTTCTTGCAAAAAGTCAGCTACATTTTTTCGTTCTGGGCACCGGAATCCCATGAACTCGAAGAATTCAAGGACATTCTCACAAGGTCCTTGATAAATGATATGACCTTCAGAAATAAGAATTATATCATCAAATAACTCATATGTTTCTGGAGTTGTCTGCAGTAAGGATATCACGGTGGTTCCATCAACTGCAAGGGTAGAATGCTTAAGGTACTTGATGATTTGATAGGTTGTTGCGCTGTCAAGCCCAGTTGATATCTCATCCATAAACAACACTCTAGCTGGACCCACCAACAGTTCACCTATGAAATCCACAGTTAAGCAGCTTAAACATGCAAGAGATGCACCCTCTTCAAATAAAAAAAAGGAGCATGCATGTATTTATGTACATACAGATATATAGACAGAAATAGTTACCTGTTGTAAGTCATTTCTTTTGCCCTCCAGAAATTCCTCTAAGCATTTCATCTCCTACTAAGGTGTCAGCACATATGTCCAGACCTAGAATCTATGCCAATAGAACATATCCTTCAGAAAGATCACAAAAAAAAAATCTTAGGTTGATTAGTGTACTTCATCCAATTTAGTTTCAATATTGGATCATGTGAAATCCCCGTCTAGTATGGAAAAAGGCTTAGTTGTTGTTGTTGTATTGGATCATGTGAAATAGCTGACCCCATCTAGTATGGGAAAAGGCTTAGTTGTTGTTGTTGTATTGGATCATGTGAAAGAAATCCTTAATAGAGTCACAGAAACAGTAAAAATTAACTGCACTGGCAACAATGTGACAAGGTACATGTTTGAAAATGAATGTCCTTATTAATCGCACCCAGTGGAAGTTATGAGTTGCAGTAGGAATGAAAATATGTGTAGCACAAATATCTCACTCACTACATAACACTACTTTCACATGACAATTGTACTCTTCTTCTTGTTATTGTTTGTGGCTGTGGTTTTCCAATGAAAGGAAATATGTCACCCAATGGTGTCATATAGTTGAAATCTCTCCCTACACATCACAACTTCTGTCACATACCACAAGCACAAAGTGTACTTCCATCATCTTCATCATTAGTATTAGTATTAGTATTAGTATTTGTAGTAGTATCATTGTTGTTGTTTTTGTTATTTTGGTTATTATCATTATTATTACTTTTACATCAGATCATTTTATCATTATTCTTTCTGAGTATTCGTCTCCTTTCTTTGTCCCACATTTTCCTCTCCTTGCCTTCTCCATTGCCTTCTCTGTTTATTTTGTTGTTTGCATTCTTTCTTTACTGTTTTCATTTAGTGGTCTGTCTGAATGGCTTTAGAATTCATTGTGTAGCCTAGGGTATACATCCCGAGACTTACACCTCACCTAGATAGGAAGTTGTCATGCTTTGGTGCGACTCATTTAACAGAGTTATGGCATACCCTCATGAAAAGTGCATCAGTAGAAACAAAAATTAGTTTGAAAAGAAATATCTAAGAATAAGTTATTTTCTTATCTTTTTATAATAAAATGTAGGAGATATTTCCCAAGGATGACTAACAATTAAAGTTTTCTAGCAGAATCAGCACTTGGTCAAACCCAAAATCATTTAGTTATATATATCTCCACATATGCATGTGTGCACAGACGCAAACAACAAGGTTTTTCCTACAGGATAGGAGGCTGTCTCAGAAGATAACGAAGTTACAAGAATAGGTATCTAGTATTGTTTTGGAGCACCTTCATTATAGACTCTGTCACGAGACTTGTTTGTTCTCCCTGCAAAGCCAAGGCCTGAAACAAAAATAAATTGACTAAATATATCATAAGGATTGTAGCAAACATAAAGAAGGGCCTCCAAAGTATTAGTGCTTACCTTGGGCCTCCAAAGTAACAGTGCTTACCTTCATAAACAAATCAAGATCCTCATCTGGCTTTATCCCAGCATTCTTCTCTCTCCTTGAAAGTTCCAGAAACATGTCTATTCAATGCAAGAGCAATTCAACATCCATGGGAAAAGGAGAACTATTTTCTTTGAATTGACATCAAAAGTCTTACCATATCTTATTCCCCCTCCTTGGCATCTCCCTGAAAAATCAAGAGTTTCTCTAACAGTCATTTCTGCAATATGTGAATCTTGCTGACTTACATAGGCAGCTGTCCGTTGAGGAACAAACTCTTTAAGGCTATGACCGTTATATGCAATGCTCCCTGAAACCTGCAACAACTCCCAGTGGCGAATTATTAAATCCAGATAGTATTTTCCACAAAAAGTACATGCAAGAATAAGAGTGGCCATATCTTCCAGTTTGCTAGCAAAGTAGAAACATTGCAAAATCATCTAGTACTTATAGATGTAAGATTATGAACAAACAGAAGTGCTGGGCCAATAAATTTTGTAGGCATGCATCCAAACCCTCAGGAAAAAAGAAAATGAAGTAAAGAATATTAACCGACTTGCAAATCTGATCCAAGCCTTCCGGCAAGTGCTAAAAGCAATGTTGTCTTTCCAGAGCTGGGAGGACCTAGAATTAGCGTCATCCTGAAACAGGGGCGACTAGAGTCAATGAAAGGAAAAAAAAGGTCTGTTATTCTTATACCAATTCCAAATTTTTGTCAAGAGAGGACCTGGAAGGCCTAATGATGCCTGAAATTTCACGTAATATGGACAAGTGTCTTCGTCTATTAGGGAGAATCCTCAATTGTGACAAAAAGGCCTTCAAAATAAGATGATAAACAAATCAGGAATCCACACAAAATCAAGGGAAGATACTCTTGGTTTGCTATCAAACGATGTCACAACAAGATAAGTACCTCTGCCATGTTACAGACATAGTTGGGGATTGTGGGTAAAGCTCTGCTTCCAACATGAACATAAGCATCAACCTTTAACTGCTGAAATCGAACCTCAATCTTTGGAAATTCAAGTCCCACTCTGCAAATACCACCAGTGGGATTAATTTTCACTCTCTTTACATCACAATCAACGGAAAACTAAAACTAAAATTAACAAAATGATATCACGTCACAATTGCAAGAGGACATGCAAGGCACATTCATTTCTACCTCAATAACATAATTACGCTCAATGTTCATCATAAACGTGCTTCAACATCAGCACTTACCAATGTCACAAATAAAGCAACACTAAGTGTTCCATGAAAACTCAAGTAAGTAGGTTAACATAAACTTTCAATTTTGCTGTCTTAGGATTATGGGAGTGTAGGACAGTAGGAGACCTAGAGCGGTTGCCATTTTCACGATCCTTTTGGGAGGCCACATAACATCAGTGAGGAGCACAAAACAAAAAGGGAGAGGGTAGCATCTTCAAAGAAACACCCAAGAATAACTTGATCTTGTCAAAAGCAATAGCCAAGAACAAGTGTAATTTAGTCACTCGTGCACAAACTATAACAAATCCTCAAGAAACTTTCAAATTTTCAAAATTTACAAAGGGAAAAGATGTAACCAAATCTCTCACAGACAAAGTAACCACGTTAAATGAAACAATGAAGTTGGACTCCAAGTACTCAAATAGATGCATACATCTTACTCCGCTCTTGAAGTTCAGAAAATCAGGGGAACAAACACAAAGAAACAGCACCAATATATTGGATAAGTTTCTAGATGGAAGCTAAGAACAAGGCAACGATGGGAAAACAAATTGAGAATCGAGCCGCTGTCCAAATTGCTGCAAGCAGGCAGCAAGTTTTAATTTGAAAAGAAAAAAATACGATGAAAATGAAAGACCAGAAAAGGAACTAAAACAAAACAGGATGAACAAATAAAGCATAAACCCAGCCATGCATGAATTAGACACGAAACCTTAATCTAAAATATAAATTAAAAAAATGGACGGTCCTCTACAAATAATTAACGTGTATTATCTCCACTGCCTTTACGACCCAAAATTTAGCACTATAATCTGAAAACTTAAAGCTTAATGAAGTACTGAGCATCGTCTCTTTGGTAAACGTATGAAAAAACATGAAATACATATATCATGCACGAGAGACGTAGACATAACACAAAGGCGAAGCATGAATAGAATTAATAGAGGAATAGCAAATCAAAGCTACACTGAGCAAGAGGACTAGGAATGAAATATTACGCGTCGAATCTTCGCCTCATCCTGAAGAGGAACTGCTCTGCGCTCTCATCCACGGCACTCAACAGCCGGTCAAGAACCAGCTGCCGATCGTGGAGGCCGAGGCTGGCGATCTCCACTTCCTTATGCTCGCCGAGTAGGTTCTCAAAAATGCCGCTTCGCACGCGGTCATATGATGGTAATCGCTGCAATGCGGCCCACTTGAGGGCCGTCTCGTCGTCCTGCTGCTCCCGCAGAGAACTCGAACGGCTGAAGGCATTTTCTGACGAGTTCCACAGCCCGGAGGCGTAGCTCCTCCCGAAATCCATCTCCCCTTCTTCCGGGAATTCGACGTCTTCCTTCTTCTATATTCAATCCCCAAAATTCTCCGCCGAATGGTTTGTGGGGAGGGGGCAAGGGGAGAATTTAATGAGATAGCGTGCTGAGGCAGTTGGGGAGCGAAATACTTGAGGGATTTCCAGCGTGTTAGCGTTTTTTTAAGAGAGAAGAAGTGGGAAACAGAGCAAGACTAGCTCTGGGTTTTATGGTCGAAGACATTTTTGAGAGATGGTGGATGGATTGATCTAACTCCTTAGAAAGAACAGCTGGGCATCTCTACAGAGCATTAATGGCTAGCCGTATGCTTCTGAGAAGAGGAGGGTCCGGAGAGTAAATGACTCTCTCTTCTCTCTTCTCTCTTCTCTCTTCTCTCTGCTTGCTACAACAGCAAGCAAGCTGGCGCTGAGCCTGTGTGGGATCAGTCTCGTGACGGTTGAAAGCGGTAGGTGTTAAACGGCTATAATTTGGCGGTTTCCACGAATTTAAATTGAATTAGTTGCATCGTTATGTCTAATAGAAGCAGGTTTGTGAATACCATCCCTCTTTAGAACCTGTTCACGATGTGCACCGATGCCTCTCATTACTTTTTGTTTTGGAGCATGAGTGGCATCTAAAAATTAAAAGGATCTTTTAAAAAAATAAGAAGCCAATCATATTACATGATTCCAATATTTTATATATATATATATATATGGTAAATTTCAAAGACAAGGACTCCCCACCAGAGTCTGTGCCAATATCATCCCACAAAGAGGTAGCATGATATGAGAGTGGGACAGTCGACCAACTTGTAGCAGTTAAAGGCCCTTTCTTTACCCTCTTAGAGATGCCACTTTGTTGGTAATATTGTTTGAGGATATGGTAACACTCAGCAGCAGACCGAGGATTTTTTTTTTTGCGTGACATGGAGTTCACTTAGGTGAAATTCATTTGAGGTGATCCACATGGATTTTCAAAAACTTTGCATCGCTTATGGACATGACCAGTTCCAAACTGATCTCGTGGTTTCATTTGGAACCGAACCTAGCTAAGAACCAGATAAAACCGAAACTGAAATCGGAGATCCACGGATTTCAGTACTACTTTTAAAAAAATAAATTTTTAATTTTTAATATTATTTTCTGGTTTTGGGCAGTTCCCGACTCAAACCAAAACCACTCCATAATCAATCGTTCTAGGTTCCAGTTTACCCGGAACCAGCCATATCTAGTCGCTTGTATATATCTTTTTGGATTTTTTGGAATCCAGGTCAGGTCTCTCTGCTCACCTCATCCATGAATAGATCCAACTGTACTATCTCGCGGTTGGCACGAAGAAGCAACCTAGCAAAAGTTGGGTCAGGTTCAGATGAATCCAAATCCAAACCCTATGTGATTTGGTTTTGTACTAGTTCAGCTACTCAACAATTGCAGTTTTTTTTCTTATCCAAATCCCATCTTTTCCTTTCCAGGTTTTTCGATAATTTTCTCTTTTATGTGATTTTTCCACTATTTAATATGTATTAGTTATAATTAGGTCGGGTTTATCCAAACCCCATCAGGTGGGTTGGAGAAGGGGTTGAACCAAAATAGACCTGTTTTCGAGAAGAACTCCAAGTGACCCACCTCATAAACTGTTAAGACACGATTTGCCATCCCCTACACGCTAAAGGGTATGTTTGATTCATTAGGTAAAATAGCTTATATGAATATCACAAGTGATTTGATTAGCTCACGAGTTAAGTTTCAAATATTTTAAAATTTTCTAGTTTTGGATAGTTTGGGCCTCAAACTAGAACTGATGGTTCCAAATCAAAACTGGAAATGGCCCGGTCTTGGTTGGGTTCTGGTTCTTAGTTCCAAGAAAACCGGAACCAGTCATGTCTAGGTACAAAACCTTAGTGTTTGTTTAGGCTCATATACTTCACCCTTCGGTGAATACCAAAGACCTTTTAAAGTGAGAGAGAGAGAACCCCTGGTTAAGGTGAAGACTCGAACAATGGCCCATGGTTTTAAACCAAGGATGTTTCATGGCCTGCATCTTTAACCGTCGACTAATGTTTTTCCAAAACTTTTTCTTTTCTTGGTTACAAAGGGATTTCGAAGCCTAACACATACATGCACCACCGGAAACCGAACTCGCCACCTGCGAGTGGGCATAAGAGCACCCCACCGGTGAGCTAACTCTCTGGGTGCTGTTCTTCCAGAACTTTAGTGTGAAAAACACCTCAACTTGTTTTAATGCAGATCACAATTGTGATGGTCACGGGTTGGGCGTATGTGGATTTGCACAGGGAGAAGTTATTGTTCTCAGTTGACAAATGCTAGAAAGGTGACGGCCGAAGCGATGAAGGCGTAAATTTGAAACCGTATGATGTGGACCTCATTAAATCCAAATCCAAAAGATATGTGGGGCACTGGGTGGACTTCAAAGCTTGCTTCTACGGCACAATGAGCCATAGCTCACCTGGCTAGGCGGTTGGGTCACAAGTTGAACGTGATGAGTTTGATACCCAAGGTGTGCATCTGGCTTCGGCCTCCCCGGCATTAAATAAAAAAAGGACTTTATATTTGTTCATTAACTGGAATCAGTATATGATATTAAATAAAACTGTTTTTTACTTTTATAAATATGTTCTAGATGATGCTATCACCCACAGTGCTTTGACGCTATTTCTCCTGGTAGGGATTTCGACTCCTGAGTGCATGAGTGTATGTTTTAGAACTTGGCCTCCCTATGTAACCAGAAAAAATATGATCTACATGTGATTTTAAGGTTATTTCTACATGAAGGTAACACTGGCATTCACTGCTTTAATTGCTTTGTAATCGTTAGTTGATGGGTGGCCACTCAGAGTATTAGCTCACCTGGCAGGGCTCTCGACTCACATGACAAAGGTCATGAGTTCAATTCTTGAGAGCATGCATACCTGACTTTAGCCTCCCATTGTAACAAAAAAAAATATCAGTTAATGATATTAAATCACCATGTCATATCAGTTAAAAGATTCACCTTTGTATTTAATGGAGAGATTATCATATGGAGCTCTAATAAGAAATAAAAAATTAGAAAGTGAAAACCACATGAAAGAATGCCGGATAGTATTGGCATATCATCCTGCATTTTTGGAGTTAAATGCAAACTGAACATAGGATATAAAGCACAACAACGAACTAGAGGGATGGCAAGGCGATGTCGGGGACATGTATCAAACAACCGAACCTGACCCCATATTTGACCCTCAATGTTGTTCATGGTAACCGTCTTCTCTTGATTCCCGTACCCTGATTCCAAACCCCAACAATGTTCTTAAACTTAAAGACATTTCAATTAAAATCCAACCCCTTTTAAATCAAAATTATTAAAGGTTTTAAACTTAGTGCTTGAATTTGTGAAGATTTGAATATATATAAATTAGACTCTACTGTAGAGACATACTCATGTCCACACCTTACTTTCATTTAATTTTTATGTGCGCTATGAGTATAATTAAGAATGTTTCATCATCCCAAAAAACTAAAAGGTAAAATGAGTAAGCATGTATTCAAATTTTCATGATCTAATCACAGTCTCTCTATATATCTAATCACTCTCTCTCTCTCTCTCTCTCTCTCTCTCTCTATATATATATATATATATATATATATATATATATGTGTGTGTGTGTGTGTGTGTGTGTGTGTGTGTGTGTCAGATACATGTCAGGAACTTCATAGCAGTCGGGTCAAAGATATTCCAGTGTCCCTTACACCCAAAAACCCCGCTCGGCTGTTGATTTATTCTGATTCTGCTGATGGAGTAGCTTTTCTGAAACTGACCAATAAAGGAGGGAGCTAGTAAATCAACTTTTTCCTGAAAGAAGAATTTTGTTATGTTGTTCACTCAAATATAATTGCTAAGAACCGCTGCTTGAGATCTTCACGTCTAGCTATGAAAAATATAGAAACACGTCTCATGTGAAGGGACCATCTTTGTGGGTCATGTACAGTAAATACTGCATTCGGAATTACATATGTAAAGGGACGTGTCACTGTTGCACTGTTCATTCTCACCACGATCGCGTCAGCTGCTTGTTTGAAATACATATAAATATATATGTGTATATATACACATATATATTAGAGAAAGAATCTTCTTTGCAACCTCTTTGGCGTGTTTCTCAACAAACAAAAAAAGATCTTCGAGAAAATAGGACATTTGGTTAATATTGTCAAAAGTAGTTAAAGAGTCACTAAAAGGTAAGATTCACCTAAATATTTACCTTTCACTTTCTATATCCAATATTTTCTTCTTGATCTGGTGTGGTAAGGAAAAGCCTGGAAAATGGGGTTACTATTTACAGGATCAGTCCCCTCGTAAAATTTCATTTGTGTATTTGTTATTATTTATTATTATAAATATTTTGCCTTAAAAGAATCTCACCATGCACGCCTGACATGGTTGGAATATTGTTGACGGGCATTCGAAACTTCAGAAATGCTCTCTCTCTCTCTCTCTCTCTCTCTCTCTCTCTCTCTCTCTCTCTCTCTCTCTCTCTCTCTCTCTCTCTCTCTCTCTCTTCCATCCTAGTATAAGATGGCAGATGGTAGTAGATTATTGATTGGGTTCCTAGTAGTCAGGTTAAGGGGATTCGCCCAATCTTATGAAGAGAAAAAAGGAAAACCGATCGAGTAATATTCAATATCTTCCCACGTTTGATCAGAGCCTGAAGCAGAAAAATTCCTTACTTGCTACCATTAAGTTAATATCTTATTGATATATATATATATATATATATATATATATATATATATATATATATATATATATATATATATATATTATAAAGGTTTAGTGCGCAATGGTAGTATCAATTTTCAACCTGATGTGAAAGGTTAAGTGGACTGGGTCGATCTTAGAAAGAGAAGGAAATATTGGTCTAGTTACATTCAAAACCTACCTTCTGCTTCAGCAGAAAAAGGAAAAAGGTTCCTACCTGCAGACGTAAAGTTAATCTCTCTCTCTCTCTCGCGCGCGCACACACATGTATGTAGTCACATCTTCACAAGTACCTCATCTGTAAAAAAGACTGCAGTTCCCAAAATTAAAGGTGCGCTTGAGTGTCTCAAAATAAAAAGAAGAACAGTTGCCAAGAGTTGGCATTGGTTGATGGTAGATGGCCATTAATTCTTTCATTTCAAAATGGCGGTGTCCTTTTTAGCGATTGAAATGTGACAAAAAGCTTGGGGAGAAGCCGTCCAAAATTTACTATTCGAGAATATGATTTAGAAAAAGAGCAGCTAAATGCTGTAAGACTGATGCGTTTTCCATTAAGGTTTTAACTTGAAAAGATGTCATTGAAGGGATCGGACTAACCAAGCTCAGAAACCCCTTAAAATGCTAACCCCGCACAAGCATATGTGGAGCAAGTAGGGGCAACACCCCCAAAAATCATGCAAATCTATATCTACCTATCTATCTATCTATCTATACTTTTATACTCATGCTCATTCCTTATTTTTGAGTGAGATGAGTATAATTTCAAAATTTTTAAGAGACTTTGAAAATATTTAAAAGTATTTTTATTATACTCATACTACCTAAAAGTAATGAGGAAAAATTTTCGAACGGAGGTTAAGACAAGTATCGAGTACAATAGATAACCAATTTGGATTAAGCAGATCTACTATTAAAGCGATTCACCTTTTGAGACATCTTACATAATATTTTAGAGTAAGAAAGAAAGACCTTCACATGATTTTTATTGATCTAGAAAAACTTACAATAGGATGAGGGATGTTCTTTGAAGAACCTTGAAAAAATAGATATCAATTGACATGTATAAACATTATAAGAGACATGTACGATGGTGTAAAAACATGTGTGAGGACTCATGAAGGAATGACAGTCTTCTTTGAAGTTAATATTGGGTTACATCAAGGATTAACTTTAAGTTCATACTTATTTATAATGGTGATTGATGAGTGAAGTACCTTGGTGTATGTTATTTGCAGATAACATTGTGTTAGTGGAGGAGTCTAAGGAAAAAGTTAATAAAAAATTGGAACTATGGAGAGAAAAATTAAAAAGTAAAGGCATCCAACTTAGTAAAACAAAGACAGAATATATGGAATGTAAGATTGATCATTCGGTTACTTCAGAGGATATAAAAATTAAAATTGGCACACATTGCATCTCCCAAAAGAAAAGTTTTAAATAACTAGGGTCAATTTTTCATAGTGATCGAAGAATTGATAGAGATATTACATATAGAATTAATGCAGGTTGGTTAAAATGGATAGGAGCATAAGGTATTCTTTGTGACAAGAAAATTCCATTAAAATTAAAAGATAAACGATAAATATTATGGAGCACCAATTAGACTTGTCATGTTTTATGGCTGAGTATTAGGCAGTTAATCATCAACATGTAGAAAAGATGTCTGTGGTAAAGATGAAGATGTTGAGATGGGTGAGTGGTCATACAAGAAAAGATCATATACATAATGAGGTTATTATAAACAAATTGGGAGTGACACCATGAGAGAATATTGTTTAAGATAGCTTGAACATATAAAAAGAAAAACAAAAGAAGTGTCCGTAAGAAGGTATAAAAAACTAGATTTTGAAAGTATTAAAAGAGGTAGAGGATGATTACAAAAGTGTTGGAAAGAAACAATAAAGAATGATCTAGCTTATGTCGAGTTAACTGCTAACATGACACATGATAGGGCTATGTGGAAACAAAGAATCCATGTAGCCGACCCCATCTAGTATGAGAAAAGGCTTCGTTGTTATTGTTTGTACCTAAAAGCAATGAGTGAACATGTGTAAGTGGTGAATCTAATATATATATATATATATATATATATGACAGAGTTTTTGGTCTGCTAAACCTACCAAACCCCGGTCTCTAGCTACTCGTAAAACGTATTTACTTCTCCAATCTACTCATGAACTAAAATTAGAATAAAAATAATGGATGTGGTAAACTCTGCATAGTCCTTTCTTTCCAATGCAAAAGAAATTTCTAAGGCCAATGAGTTTGTTTCTGGTAGGTTTGGTAGATGTATCTCCTATCACTTTACCTGCATTTAAGGAGCGCCTCAAAATCTGTTGTAACTCTTTCGCATCCATCATTGGAGGCCATTCATTGTGTGACCCCTTTCTTCTCTGTTCAACTACTTTTTCATGCCTTGTATTAGTGTTTGCCCATGCATCCTTGGAAGACCCATTACAAGAAGGCCCAGGAACCAAACCAGGCTACTTGTCAGCTCAGCTTGTTTGCGACTCGACTCGAGCTCCCTCGTTATGCTGTATGGAAATCAATACCAAATCTACATTGATCTGACCTCACCCAAAGTTTGGAAGGTTGAAGAAAACTGTAGCCCATGGTTGAATTAATGGGCTATAAATGTTCTCTAGATCAGCCACCTGATGGAGATCAACGTTTGGACTGTATTTGGCTCGGTTTCGATCGTAAATCTCGATTACTTGACCTCTCCACTACACACACATACACTAACACACACAGAGATACATGTACGCCCCTGCAAAATCGAACTCACCACCTCATTGTGAGAGACAAAGAGCCCTGCCAGATGAGCTAACGCTCTGCATACTACAAACAGTATTTTTACGTGTAAGTTGCATTCCTCAGTTACACTTTTAAGAAGAGCGTGTTCGATTAAGTCTCCTCTTGGTACACAAGCTGTGTTGGTTGCATGAAACTTCTAGCAAGGTGCATATGTGTCCACCTAGTTAGGACAGCATTAATTTTCCTTTACAAGCAATACTTTAATATTCTGGCCGGAACCAGTTATTGATACTCTGTTCATGTACTTGTGGCACACCAAACATGAACTTTTAGGATGAGAACTACCAGCGGTTCAGCTCTTCCTACCCATAACACCCCGCCCCCTAGTGTCTGTGTTAGCTCTCTTTCTAACTCATCGTGCAATATGCATCAAGAGCGTTAGCAACGGCAGGGTGCTCTAGTTACGTTACTGCTGGTGAGGAGTTCAACTCCCAAAAGGTGCATGTGTGGGTCTGTTAGACTTCGGCCTCTTGTAACAACAAAAAAAAACTCGGCAATATAACTGGGAGGTTAGAGATCCCATTATATTTGGGGGGCTGGAAGAGCATGCAAGATAGTCTGGTTGCAGAGGTTTCGTAGACAAGCAGGGATTGAATCCTCAAATTCCCATCATGATTAATTAAGAAATCACACTCAACCAGGATTGCTAACAAATAATCCTTTATTTCAAAAACAAAAGCAGCAGACTTGAGTTCTAAACAGCACCTAGTGAATTGAACTCAAAATTGTGAACTTGTAAGAAAATTTCATCAAAATCAACACCTCTCTCTACACACAAACAGTTCTCAAATAAAGCACAAGAAGTTCACCTTGTTTCAGAACCAGTTAATCTATATTTCCTCAATTACCTGTAAACAAAATCAAGATGTAGACAACTTCAACTTTAAATAAATTATCTGCCTGCCTAAACAGTATGATTTTACAAGTCTATCGTCAATATTGAACAAAGTTTGGCATTCAGATTTTGAATATCGTACTTGTCGCTGGAGAAAATTAATTGATTCTTCTAATTTAAAGCAAGGATAAGTCCCAACCCTCGGTTAGAGAAATCAAGCACATACAGTGAACCCAAATCAAGAACAGGGCCCATTCTTTCGGCTAATCATACTTCAACCGAGAACAAGAAAGATGTCACAGTTACTGTTGATCCTCATCACCATATTAGTCAGAGACCATTCCGTGACTCACAAGCTCCTCAAGCCCTTTACGTAACCTGCCAGCAGCAATGATACAGTCTTCTTCTTTCAACCCTCCGAATGATACTCGGATATAGCCCCGACAACCACTTGCACTCCCGGGAATCACAACAACACCGTGCCGCTTAGCAAGCCAGTGAACAACCGAGAAATCATCAGACAAGTGGTCAGGAAGCTTTGCCCACAAGTAAATGGCACCCTCTCCACCTTTGACAGCATCCTCACCAAGAGGTGACAAAGCATCTCGAAGCAGATCCCGACGCTTGACAAGAGTTTGGACCCTTGTTGATATCCACTCAGAGCCAGCTTCCAATGAGTAGAGTGCTAGACGCTGGCTAATAATAGAGGCACAGATGGGGATGTTGTCTTGGACCTTGAGGAGTTGCTCACCAAATCCTTCTGCACTTGAAGGATAAGCTATCTGCACAAACACATGCAATTGCATGAGTTACAATTAACCTATCGAAGTATTACTCTAAACTGGAAACTTTTGATAATAAGAATGACAAATGACAGAATCGTGTCTCACTATGTAGTCTACAGTGAAGTTGAAATGGAATCAGAACAAATTGCATCACAGGAAAGATCAATGCTGGAGCTTAGAGATGATAAACACATTTACAGTGATAGTGACGCACTCTGCTTAGTCTTGACAAAATTATAATCTCACCTGAATGATCTATATATTTCCTAATTCACATTCGCACTCATGCTGCTCTCCTTGGCTAGGGGGGGTTGTCTCAAAAGAACCTTCAAGTTGAAGGTCAATAGTTAGACACCCGGTGCATGCACATCTGGTAGGGGGTCTGTGTGACCCCATCTTGACAAAAAGAAAAAGAACGTCTGCAGTGGCTCGATACAAATGCTCTTATAGAAAATCACATCAAAATCATCGCACTACCACTGAGTTAAGATGCTGACACAAGAATCTCAACTTTCATAAGATAACCATGTATAAATGAAGACACGTACTTAATTTTTGTCCCTAATGCCAATAGACCACAAGTTATGTGCTTTGAATCCTGAATGTTGGTCACAGCTTTAGTCTTGTAACAAACTTTCTGAAATTTCAAGGGCTGAGGAGTCAAAGCTTTAACGCTTCCAAGCTAGGAAAGGCTAGTGAATTTGTACCTCTTCAGCTTTGGCGCCATTTCATGAAACATAGGAAGACAAGACAAAGCAAATATACATGATGGTTGCGCTTAAGATGGGGAACAGACAGAATGTGCAAAAGAAGCTTGCAATCAAGTATATTGCTTAGTTTGAGTAGACATCTCCCATGATGGAAGCACACTCATAAAAAAACACAAGTTTTTTGACCAACTCTAGGGCATAAGCCCAGTAATTGTGAAGAAACTGATATAAACCTCATTGTAGGCGCAGCACACAGTTTCCCCAGTTTCTGGTACTATTAAGGTGTTGGCAGGTAACGGTTACATGCCATGTTTGAGTTAGATGCCAGAAATGCTTCCTCTGATCATGCAACCGTTGTAGATCAAAAGATTTAAGCATTTAGATGGAAATGAAAAAATTCAAGTAATACATACATATCCCACTCGCCATCCCATCATCCCATAGGCCTTTGAGAAGGAAAAGAGATTGACAACATGCTGGTCCTCTATGCATGAATGCTTCAGGCCATCGTACATGAAATACCTGCAAAAGTAGATAGGAAATAAACTTATCAATCCAATAGAAACCAATTAATCTCAATAACATACATCCTACATATAGAAAAATAGATGTAGCAAAATGAGAACACTCGAGTCTACTGCAGTGCTCTATGATAGGTTAATAGCTGATATTAGCATTACATGTTTTCGTGCTTTGACCAAGCATAATGTGACATGCAATTTCCTTGAAATTTCCTTTGCTTATGAGCAGCAAAGATACCATGTAATACCTTTCATCTAAAGAAAATGGACAAGACAACCTCTAAGATACAACAACAACAACTAAGCCTTTTCCCATACTAGATGAGGTCGGCTAACAAGACCTCTAAGATATTTCTGCAAAATAATTTCTCGCAATTTTGTTCACAAAAGATTGGATTGTCTTTAAAAAGCTGTTGGAAAATTTGTAGATTTCTGACAAAATTAAGAGTTAAGTGATGCTCATATGATAATGAGTTCTTACAAGTCACTTGACTGATTCCGTGAAAGGATAGTAGAATACAGGTTCACTTGAAATACAAAATGAGTCTACGCATACAACATATTCACAAAGGAAAACTTACTCGTAGGTGTTATCCACTACAAGCCAAGCACCAGCTTTTCTACAAATGCTTGAGATCCTCTGCATTGCATGGCATGAAAACACAATAGGGACTTAGCGCAAAGTTATTCCAGGAAAATTTATTTTGATATTGTGATCCTTTATGCAGTTAAAGTATCTGTTTTATTGTTGTGGGATCTTATTCGAGTCCAAAAGTTTGTACCTCAATGTGCCTAGCAGATAGATGCTTAGGATGATGAAAATTTATTTCAAAGAGTCTGTGTGCCTAGCCTCTGGAGAAAATTAATTTGATGTTTTTCTTGTATTCAGTTTTCAGAAATTTATTCTGATGTTTTGGTTCATATTTGGGACCCAGAAAGGATGATTAGAAGACCATAATGGTTTCAACGTTCACCTTCAGAAGGGGCTCCGGTATGTAGGTCCCGGATGGGTTGCCTGGGTTTACAACAGTCACAAGCTTCGGAGTTGGCTTATTCTCTAACAATGTCCTCTCTAGCCAGTCTGCAGCATCAATAAACTCTTATCAGAAGACCAACCAATATAATATTTATGGTTACATATAAAAAATCAAACGAGGGCAAAACTTCAACCATTAACCAAGGAACCTTGGGCAGTATATAACAGAAGACACACTGGAAAGATATGATAATTAATGAGAGGTAGTCAATCACACAGAAACACGAATGCATGACATGCAAACATTTCAATACAGCAAAATAATTTACTTACTAACAACAAATTGCCACTCAAGTTTCAAAGATGTAGTGCAGTGCTTGATGCAATGATAAAATGGTTGGGCCCCAGGCTAGATATTACAGCTATCTATGCGTGCTGAGAGCAGCTACTCCATGGAAACATGGGAACATGTTAAGCATTAACAAGCCGAATGGCTTTCAAAATTTTGTAGTTATATTAGTATGTAAAGCATACATATTCATGTTTTTTTTTCAAATAAACCCCTGCCTTATCGGTATGGTAGAGAAAATCCCCTGCCTTTTCTGACCATATTGTTGCTTCCCATACAAAGTTTGTGTTATTCATTCATTGGGAATGCTCTACATTGTAGGTACACATAATTTAGGCTTAAAAGATTGCCATGCAAAAGGCCATCAATAACAAAGAGGGAACTTGAAAACTATAAACCATGCAAAAGGCCATCAATGACAAAGAGAGAACTTGAAAACTATAAAAGATATCTGTAACAGAGTAACTGTGGAACATGCCATAACCTGCATCTGGCTGGAGCGTTTTAGGATTTCCAGGGCCCACCAATATGTTTGTAATGCCTGTCATCTGGAATGACATATACGCATTGAAATAGTACGGTGCAAACATTACAACATAATCCCCAGGATCACAAAGCGTGAGAACGATATTAACAAATGCCTGGTCAACCAACAAATGTACACGGTCAATAGAGTGAAAAACATGTCTCATATCTGAGACTCAAATTTCCAGTTTATGCACATTATATTGTGAAGGAGGAAAAACAATTTAAGTTCATCTATCATATATTTGAAACTTATCTATCAAAACTAGCACGCTATCTAAAATGCTATATCAGTTCAGTGTTTGTTTCTAGAGCAAATGAGAAGATCCTGAAATAGGGTTCTATCTGAATAAAGTAAACTAAAGAATAGGTGCCCAATCAATTGGAAAATTTAAGCATGTTGAAAATATTATTTCTGACCAAACACAGAACAAGATAACTTGTGCACCTGCAAATGCATATAAAGATCAAAAGCACAAACATTTGGAAACCGGTTTCTATGGATAAGGGATCATGAACACACAATATCTTGGTATAGCTAAGCTCCAGAAGAAATCAGATAACTCGAGTTTAGAAGATTCATGCTGATGTTAATCCAAAATACGTATATCAAAAGCTTTTAAGTCAAATCTAAACAACTTACTGTGCACTTAGCAATCATCAACTTCTTGATAGTTTAGATTAGATGCTAATATGTCATGTTAGATTAATTTAAGATTTTGTAATTTGTAGTTTCTGCCTGGGGTTCATGCCACCTTGTTCTCTGGAAACCTAGAAATAAAAATATTTTCACAATCATATATTAGGCATAACATGCCTTCTACGTGTTATAGCTTAAAAATTTTGCCAAGACTATCTTGATGATATGCTTACTACATTAACATCATTTTTGCTCTTAAATTGCTGCATCAGTAATTCAACATATAACAGTATTTAAGGTTTCCAAAATATAACCGTTCATCCAAAACCTGCAGAACCCCTATAATTTGAATCTCCATTGGAGACCTGTAATTTCCCAACAGGGCCTTCAATTACACTCCTGCAGGCTAAAACCGACTAGCATTACCTGCCCCCATAGCTCAAACCCAAGAAGACAAAATCAAGCCATGTTTCCGAACAACTGGCTTACTCCCCCATAATAATGAAAAGAATTTATATATTTGTTCTACAATGAGTAGCTATTAACAAGACCTGAAAAGTTGGTTGCAGAGTTGCCAAAATTATACAAGACAAAAATGGTGAATATGGACGAATTACATTTAGTTTTAAATCTTCTTAATTTGATCGGTCATGGATATCATTTCAGTTATGGTTCCTCTTATGATGACCTTCTCCTGGGGTAATTTTCTCAAATTGAATAATTTAAAGAAAATATTCTACCCATAGAGAAGAAGTCTTTTGAGCAACTTAATAAACCATTGTGGTGTTAGAAAGTAGTAGAGAAAGTGTAACCCCTCTAGACAGACATTCCCTCTAATGACTCATTTCATTTTCTTGCTTTTTATAATACAACCAAATGTGACAAGCAACAACTCCAATGCCCAGCAGTGAGTCAGTGACCATACAACTGTCAGCGCTCCATAAAAAATAGCTGTTGTGTCTTCAGTTTTGGCAATGCTATGGTACTTTCCTTTTTCCTATCCTTCTTGAACCAAACACTTGGAACCCATATGAAGACTTAGACAGCCTAATAGTATTAAGAAAATAAAGAATCAAGGTATCCATCACTTCAGAGCTTTGAGAGTAAATCCCATAGAGATCAGTAAGTATCAGGCAGAGCATCATAAATCGAGTTATCTGAAAGTATCTAAGTGCCACAAAAAATAGTAACAATATAGCATTCCCAAACTAGGAGGAGGAAAAGCATCTACCATCAATAAAAATGGAAAGTTTAATCATGTGATACAACAAGCTATATTGCTAACCTGGTTTGCACCAGCAGTGACCATAACTGAAGAGTTGAACAATTTGTTCTCCCGTTGGAGCTGCAAATTATGAGATTGCTAGTAAATATTACAAAGGATCCTGCTAACAAAGAACATCAAATATCAAACATCATGCAATGGACTTGTGAGATGAATCAGGACATCTTCCAGGCTTTCTTCAAGGTCATAAACATAATAGTCTCGCCAACTTTATAGCACTCACAGATTTTCACATGGAATAAAATGGAAGACAAAAACAATTTAAGATGGAGAAAGGTCCACAGAGAATTGTTCTTTTAACGTTTGATCCATATAAAAAAAAACTTCTTATCCTGTTTGTTGCAATATTATCTTACATAAGAAACCCACAGGTGCAAGGGATCTAACGCTTGCAGGAACTATGAATGTTTGTTGGAAGGATAGAAGCGTTATGGAATTTGGGGAGTCCAAGAGCAAAGCCTCAAGAAAACCCATTAAGGAGCTCATCAGAATGGAAACCTGAAGACAGAAGTCATAAGAACAGGAATTTGAAAATAGAGCATCCAGGATGGTTGAATGGCATCAGCAGAATGATGGAAACTCACCAAAATTAGAGGTGGATGGTTGTCTATAGCCAAAAAAAGAGTTTGGAACAAGAAATTGCTCAAGGTTGACACTCAAAATAGAAGAAGCTTTCCGAAAATGAGATTGCAAAAGTTCATAAAAAACCCTCAAAATGGAGGTTGTCGGAAAGCTGGAGCCTTTCTGGAACTAGAGGTTCACTATGAAGGCTCACTAATTACACGATAAATGCTCATCTTCATTATTGAAAATAAAGAAAATTTCATGTGTCCTTTCCAAGGTGGTTTTGGAAGTGAAATCCACATATCATACCGGGGCTCATTTTCTTTTCCTCGAATGAGAAATGTTTTTCTCATTGACCATGGGAATTTTTTTTTTTGCTTGTTGTAACTATTTGGAAAGGCAGGTTCCACATGAAAATCCCCCTTTTTCATGAAACAAACATGCTACAAGGTTTAAATGTGGTTCCACATGTTTATAGACCAGATAATTAAGTAAAACATCCAATTGCATCACCAAAGCTGAAGTACTTGTTGTGTAAGGCAGAAGGAGGTGAAATCTTGAGCGACCCATTGCAGAATGCCACCCGCATAATCTATGACATGCTCGTTTTACAATGTTACACTGATCAACGCAAATGCAAAAAGGAACCCTGTATTGTATTTAGCATTTTCGTTTGACATTCTTCATGTACTGATCTTGACCCTAACATGATTCTCTTGAACATTTTCAAATTATCCTACCTTAAACTTTTAACAATTCTTTCTGTGAATTACTAGACCTTCATTTTCCACCATTTGGAAAATTGACTATCACATCACTATTCTGCCTTGTGTCCTCGCATATTGAATAGTAAATATTTTGTGTGTGACCTCTGTGAAAGCATAATCAGTAAGATTCAGCAACGACCGCAAAATGAAATACAAGTGGCCCTTGCACATTCCCCACAAAGTGAAAGTAGAGTGCACCATTCCGAAAATACCTTTTCCACTAATGCCTCTCTAAGTTCTAGAAGACCTTCATCAGCACCATATCGGCTAGTTGAGGGGTTCCATACAGCTTCCTTTACCTTTTCCAAAGCCTGATCTGGTGGCTGCCAGTATACTATCCCCTGCATGATGAACAGTATAAAAGTTAATGAACTTGAAGAACATAGAAAAATATAATAGCTACTATTATTTAAAGTGTTAGAGTACAAACATATGATGCACAATTATATTCTCATTCTAAAATACGACAAGGACAACTAAGCCTTTTCCTATACTCGATGATCAGCTACATGGATTCTTTGTTTCCATTGAGTTTGATCCTGTGCATGCTAAAAATTAACTGAACAAAAGCTATATCATTCTTAACAGTTTCTTTCCAACATTTTTGTATCTTCCGTTTTTCTTTACACATTTTCACCATCCAATTTTTCATACCTTATCAGAGTTTACTTTAGTAATAGTTACTCCTAATTTGTCTATGATAACCTTATTACAAATATGGTCTTTCCTTTTGTCACTATATATCCATCTCAACATCTTCATTTCGGTCACAAACATCTTTTTCACATGTTGATGATTAATTGTCCATAACTCAACACCATATAAGATGGTATGTTTAATTGTTGCTTTATAATATTTACCTTTCAACTTTAATGGTATTTTCTTGTCACATAGGATACCTAATGTATCCCTCCATTTTAACCAACTTGCATTAATTTCTATTTTAATCAATTTGCATTAATTTTATGTGTGATATCTATATCAAATTTTATCACTCTTAAAACTTATTGTAGGTACTTAAAACTTTTCTTTTGAGGGATGCAATATGTGTCAATCTTAATTTCTATATCATTTATAGTAACCAAATGATCAAACTTGCATTATGTATGTTCTATTTTTTGTTTTATTAAGTCAAAAACATTTATTTTCTAATATTTCTCTTCAGACTTGCAATTTCTTGTCAACTTTTTCCTTGAACTTATCCACCAACACAATGTCATCATCATAACACACACCAAGGTGCTTCCTCTTAAATATGCTTTGTTAACTAATCAATTACTATGATAAATAAATATGGACTTAAAGTTGGTACTTGATGTAATACAATATTAACTTCAAAGAAATCCATCATTTCTCATGTTTGTGCATTATCGTGTATATCTCTTCTAAGATTGATATAGTCGATGAGATACCTCTCTTTTCCAAGGTTCTATAAAAATCTTAATAAATACCAGTGTTATCCGTATCGCACCGTATCGTACGTATCGTATCGTGAGAAGCCACGATACGATATGGTAACCTGTATCGTAAGATACATGTTATCGTGCCATATCGTACAATACAGTACTGTATCATACAATATGGTACCGTATCGTACGATACGCCCAAATATTTTTGAAAAAAAAATTTAATTTTTTTTTTCAAATTTTTTTGCAGGTTTCTGGCCTCTCTTCGTCTCTCTTCACTTACCTATGCTTGTAATTTGGATTTATAATTTTATTTATTGAATAAGAATAATTTATGAACAAATAAAAATTGTGACAAAATCATTTCTCTTTCTATTGCCAACTTTTAGGTATATTTCTACTAGCAGTTTCTAATTTCATGAGATCGCAAACAATTAAAAACATTTGGTTGTCTCGGTTCATTGAGTGGGCATTTCACAACTTCACTATTTTAGGGTTCACCTTACGTGACTTCCATTGAGTTGAACATGATCAACGTGTATGAGGCTTAACTCAATCCGTGAAGTGAGAAATGAAGCTCAAGCATTAGTTAAAAAGCTAGTCTCTAGTAAGAGAAAAAGGGATATCATCAAGTAATAATATCACATCACTGTGGTGTCATAGAGTCAATAATCAAAGAAATTGAGTTTATTGTTTTGCTCACATGAAAATTAGCAAATATGACAACTACATGTACAAAGATAGCAATTTGTTAATTTTGATATATTAGATGAGTGGATTATGGAAGATAACGAAGAAAATACACTCCTATATGAAGAAGACATTGCATGAATTAATTTGAAGTGCAACAACATCACGAAGGAGATGAAAATTTTCATTTTAAAGCAGAAGGTGATGAGAAACTTTGAATCTTTATCAAGTAGAAGATGAAGATTATTTAGTTAATGATCTTGATACAAATTTACAATATGTAAAATGTAAATGTATTTCATTTTTCGCTTCAAAATATGTAATTTTGGATGCAATTGTTCAATGTTGAATGTTCAATCTGTGCTAAACTTTGCATTATATGAATTTAAAGCAATTATCAGATTTTTTTCGGATTTTTACTAATTTTCTTGTTTTTTTAAATAATTTTTGTATTATTTTAATATTAAAGTACGATACGATACGATATGCCCGTATCGTGGAGCCCAGCGATACGCGATACGATACGCGTCAGACAACACTGATAAATACCATATGAAGGTTATTCTTTTATGTTCTAAATTGTTTCATAAGGCATTTCAATAGGTAAACCGCCTCGATAGCATAGAAACCGAAGAAACCAACACATTTGAATATATTTGAGAGGCTACTACTTACTAAGGGTATCTTTGTCTTTTAAGTTAGGAAGTTCATTATATAAGAGAAGTTCATTATATAAGAGCTTATGTTGTTGTAACTTTTTAGGATTTCTTAAAGATATATACATAGAGAGCAACTGATACCCATAGAGGGGTCGACCTCAACCCAAGAGTTCTAGATGTATGTTGTAATCTCATGCAAATCGAAGGTTACTGCCACCAAGTTTTGCCACCAATAGCAGCCCCAACTAGTATTTTCAAGGCACGAGGCATGTTAAGGTTAGTCTTATTCTCTTTATCATAGTGAAGAGTTTCGGAAAAGAAATATGGCAGAACGAATCAACCAAATTGATAGGAGTAATACCTTTCTCATAACCAATATCAAGCTTGATGGAAAAAATTATCTGAACTGAATTTCTAACAGGACAGTGTGTGAAACCAGAGGTAAGGAGTTCAAAATACCCTAGGTGAGAAAAGGAGGATGCATTAGTTGCAACCTGGTTAACTAATTCTATCTATGATGCCTAATGTGGGGTGTTCTTTTTTGTATTTGGAAACAACCCATGAAATATGGGAGGCAATGAAAGTGGCTTACTAAAGGAAAATCAATATGGCAAAAGAGTATGAACCTCTAAAAAAAAACAGAAATGTAAACAAGGATCAAGAACCGTTAGGGAATATTATATAGAACTGAGACGATTATGGGATGAGATGGCGTATTACACAATGGTATAGTGCAAACAGTGTGTCAAGCAATGAGACAATGAATTCGAAAAAGTGTTTGATATATTATGCAGTATCTCTCATATTATGAAAACATAAAAGTCAATATCTTTACAAGCAAAGAAATTCCAAGTCTTTGAATAATATACATGTTGATTATAGAAGAGGAAAGAATAAATTTAGAAAGAAATGATGTTCAGAACATTAAGAAAACAACATTTGTTCAAAAAAATTACAATAAGGCCACAAGAGGCAGAGGAGGAACTAGAGGCAAAAGACGTGGTGACTTTTATGTAAAAGGGAGAGATACATTAAAGTGTACACAATGTGGGAAGTCCAAACACATTAGGGAGCAGTGTTGAACTGGTTGGTAAGCCTAATCACATGAAAAATAAAGTTTTTATTGTAGGGACTCAAGAGTCAGAACCAAATAATAATACTAGTGAGGCAATCAACATCATATTGAAGCACTTAGAATGTATAGAGGGTCGACTTACTGAGTCATCATTTGCATCATCAAATAAATATCAGGCTACCATGGCAACCACACCGAGTGATTAGGTTGAAACAAGCGATAATCTTTTTTGTTCTTCTTTGGATAGATATTGGGTCATTCGAACATAAGGTGAGATCCAAAGAAGAGTTAATTGATTATCAAGAGTCTTGTGATTTGGTTAAAATAGCTTATAATTCTTTTATATTAGTAATTGGAAAAGGAAAACTGTGGACATCGTTAGGACTACTTGATCCAGTATTATATGTACCTTAGATTTTGATGAATCTCCTCTGTGTTAGTGCTCTAACTACAAGATAAAATTAGAAGGGAAATTGTGGACATTATTAGGACTACTTGATTCAGTGTTATATGTACCTCAGATTTCGATGAATCTCCTCTATGTTAGTGCTCTAACTAACTTTGATGACATCAAATCTATCACAAATATGTTTACTATTTAAGAAAAATATAATCTCTAGGAAAAACAAGAAGCAATTAATGGTGGCAAGATCAAGCACAAAAGCTTAGTAATAGGGCAACTGCTCACAGAACAAGTGAGGGAATATGGTTGATTTCATTGATTACTAAATTACGAGAAAAAATAAATCTCTCAATACCACTATATGTGGATAATCGAGAAGCAATACACATAGTTACAAATCATGTTCAACATGAGAGGACAAAGCATATAGAACTGAATTGACACTTTATCAGAGAAAAAATATCAAACAAGACACTAAGCATATCGTATGTGACATACACTAAGCATTCAGTATGTGACATCAGAGAATCAAGTTGTTGATATTTTAACAAGGCAGTGTCTAAGAGTACATTAAACCGAATGTGTAGCAAGTTGAGAGTTATAAATATATTTCACCCAACTTGAGGGGGAGTGTAGTAGACTGAAGAAACCAACACATTTGGATATATTTGAGTGTCTACTACTCACTAAGGGTATCTTTGTCTTTTAAGTTAGAAAGCCAACAAAAGTTTCATGTTCGGTTTTGAATTACAGATGCTTTAACTTTTTAGGTTTTCTTAAAGACAAAAAACAAAGAGAGAGAGCAGCCGATACCCACACAGGGGTCAACCTCTCCCCCAAAGTTCTAGATGTATGTTGTAATCTCTTCTATTTTTCAATAAACTAAACAGATAGTAGATCCCTCTGGCATGAACCTAAATTGGTTCTCCATGTATTCAATACTTGTTTCAACCATTAAGGAATACTTGAGATTCCTCAGGTTATTCTTTCTTTTGTATTTGTTTTCTACTCATTTCTATATTTTCTTAGAATTAGTAGCATTCAGTGCCCTCCTTTTAATCAAATGTTAGTCACTACTCGAAAATAATCCCACGTTACATCCGAAAATACAATATCTTGCCACTGAATATCTTCTCTCTTAAAAACAATCAGAGCCCACTATGCAAACACCTCCAGCAGCTGCAAACTGTATGGGAAGACATGAACTATCTATGTTTGGTAGTTCACAGAATAACACAACACAAAGATTACGATAGGGTAAGAGAGAGGTTCTTTAGAAAACCTTGGAAAAAAGAGGTATCCCATTGACATACATTAACTTTATAAAAGACACGTACGATGGTACAAAAACATGTGTGAGGACTCATGAATGAATGACAGACTTCTTTGAAGTTAATATTGGGTTACATCAAGGCTCAACTTTAAGTCCACACTTATTTATAATGGTGATTGATGAGTTAACAAAACATATTCAAGATGAAGTGCCTTGGTGTATGTTATTTGCAGATGACATTGTATTAGTGGAAGAGTCTAAAAAAAAAGTTAATAGAAAATTGGAATTATGGAGAGAAGCATTAGAAAGCAAAGGCCTCCGACTTAGTAGAACAAATACAGAATATATGGAATGTAAGTTTGATCATTTGGTTACTTCAGAGGACATAGAAATTAAAATTGGCACACATTGCATCCCCCCAAAAGAAAAGTTTTAAATACTTAGGATCAATTTTTCAGAGTGATGGAAGAATTAATGGAGATGTTACTCATACAATTAATGCTGGTTGGTTAAAATGGAGAGGAGCATCATGTATTCTTTATGATAAGAAGATACCATTAAAGTTAAAAGATAAATATTATAGAGCAGCAATTAGACCTACCATGTTTTATGGTTCTGAGTGTTGGGCAATTAACATTCAACATGTACAAAAGATGTCTGTGACATAAATGAAGATGTTGAGATGGATGAGTGGTCATACAAGAAAAAACTGTATACATGATGAGGTTATTAGAAACAAATTAGGAGTGGCACCAATAGAGGATAAAATGAGAGAATATCATTTAAGATGGTTTGGACATATAAAAAGAAGATCACAAGAAGAACCTTTAAGAAGGTATGAAAAACTAAATTTGGAAAGTATTAAAAGAGGTAGAGAATGACCACAAAAGTGTTGGAAAGAAACGAAGCTCTGTGGAAACAAAGAATCCATGTAGCCGACCCCGTCTAGTATGGGAAAAGGCTTAGTTGTTGTTGTTGTAGGAACAAAAACTACATTGCAGGCACCATTAATCACAATGTTAAGATGAACCATCATGAAAATGTCAGAATAAGCAGAAAACCACCATCTCACATACATACGATGCAATTACCACATGACTCATGTCACATTAGTTCTTAATTTGAGTTACAATGGTGTATTTAGAGGCCATCAAACTGGAATGGCTGTTTGCGCAACTACTATTGTTTGTTCCTAACAGCTTGTCAGCATACACAATTTTGGTTTGACAAAAGGACTTTTCATGGTGCTCATTCACTTACAGCTTGAAGGGTTCATGTTGCTTGATACAACTTATACACAGCTTGCACAGCCTCATGATGATTTATGCAAACCTTCATCTCATAAAAGATTAGAGAACACAGGTCATAGGCATTCAAATATTTCAACAGCAGAGAAGAATCAACAAGTCTGCCTTTAGAAGAAATATACTTTCTTTAACATTTCATCTTTGCATTAACAATTAATGCTTCACTTAGTAGCAGTCGGTCTAATGGCAGAAAATCAATAAATATTCCAAGGCTCACAAAGCCTGACACAATGTAAGCAAGCCTTTAAGACATTGAAGAATTGGAAAATCAGTTATATTTCATTGATATCAGATACTAGCTCCCAAACAGACTAAAAGTATGCCAATGTAATATTTCTTTACGTCATCAGTATCTCTTCTCAGGGCTTTACAAGAAAACCACAAATATGCTATATGCAATCAAATCAACTAGGACTTGAAAAAATTGTTCTCTTTAGTGATTTCACGCATGTCCTTTCCCATCTTGGTGACAATGAACGAAACATCATTCTTTCACAATTTAATTACATTCTACTTCTGAACGAAACATCTGGATAAGTACTTGTTGCCTACTTGTTTTTATATTGAGGTTTGAAGATATGCAACCTGTGATTGCATTTGACCCTGTAAAAAGTTTGACCTAAATGCAATTCAGCATTGTCTGAATCAACAGTTCAGAAGTAGACAACAACAACTAACTATATAGTTGTTGTTGTTGTTGTCTACTTCTGAACTGTATTAATGTGCATTTATATTATGAATATGATTAAGACCGTTATAGCGATTATAAGTTCCGGGTCAAATGCAATCACAGGTTGCATATCTTCAAACCTCAATATAAGAACAAGTAGGCAACAAGTACTTATCCAGATTCTGGTTCGATAGAAATAGTAAAGCAATTATGATAAACAATGATAATAAAGATGCACAATGCCTGTGTGGTTATGTTATGGAACAAATAGTCCAACAAACACACAGAGAACATCTTTTTGTGTGAATGTGTTTGTGCTACGGAACAAATAACCAAAAAGAATTGTATCAGAAGATACGAAAAGGGATGTTTTGCTTCCTTGGCAGAATGCGTTAATTTAGATTGGAAGCAACACATTTATATGAACTTATGAAGCAATTCAACATACCATGCGAACCAACCTTCTGATTACATTTGAGACAGAAGCAATGCCATTTTTAAACTGGGAAATGACAAAGGAACTTGTATAACTAACTTCCCTCTTACCTGTGCTAGTGAAATCGCACCTTTGATTCCCCGGAGCAATTTTTGTATCTGCAGGTAGTATACAAGAGTACTTTTTGTATTAAGAAGAGTTATAAATGAAACAAGATTCTCCAGAGTCCACACAATTAACAGATGTGGTGGATCCAGAAGGACCTTCAGGAAGATTTCTAGCAACTTAAATGTGATGATGCTACTAATTTCACGCATGCATGTGTTCCCCTAAGAGGAGTTCTCCTTTAGTTTTAACTGCATCCTTTCCTTAAGCATATTATGATATGTACTTGCTATCTCATTTCAAATATAACTCCATGATCATGTTTCTTTCCCTCTTCATGTGTCTCAGTTCATGCCACATCTATGGTTCTGCCTACAATCCTAAATACCATAACCCTGTTCCTACTTTCATATGAAAGAGAAGTTCAAGTACAGTTCAGAGAAGTTACAGCACGCAAGAGCAAGACACAAAATCGACGAAAGTCGAATAGGAGAACTGCAGGGAACAAAAAGAAGCTGCAGTGTAAACAACGTGGGCACTTCTCTAACATTACAACCTGTCTGTTCCTTAGGTGGGTATCGTTTTAATGGTAGTTCTGATTTCAAAACAAGCATGTCCTCCATTCGAACTTCAGTTTTAAGTTAGCCCCCGACCCCCTTCTTGGAACTCTTATTTAACCCTTTGACCCAGCGTCAATGTTTCACAAAGCCTATTTCTTGAGCAACCGTCTGCATACGGTTGTGGCAGTTTTCCATGACTTGGGTTTTCTTGCATGATTGAGGGATACCAGTGAGGTTAAAATAGTTGTCCTGATGAGGCCATTGAAGGAGGAACCTTCATGGATGACCAGGATGGGAATCCACTTGGAAGACAATGGACACAAAAAGGGGAGAGAGGCATGTAATGAGGAATGGAAAGTAAGACGCGATAAAAGACAAAAAGAAAAAAGAAAGTTTCAGTATGTTCTCATGCCACTGACGTTTACATATGCATCTCCTCTCTATTCATTAGGACTTTTGCACGCCACAGTACACAGTGCTACACCCATACTTTCTCAAGATCTTGAGAGCTGATCACGGTTCCCTTATCAAACGGTTAAAAGAATCAGATATAAGATATCAAAACAACAATAAAGCGAAGAATTTAATTTCCTTATGATGCCTATAGGGGACGATGGCACACCTGAACCATTACTGGAGTGTCAGTCTCCAGAGCCCTTCTCGCTAGATTTGCGTATGTTGCCATGGTGACCACGACACAGAGAGCTGTTACAGATTGGCTAAACGTGAGAGAGAGAGAGAGGGAATTTATAGGTACACGGGAAAGGAAGAAAAAGAGACAAAGCAAAAACAGTAAGTACATCCAAAATTGTAGCGACCACCTAACACTAATCACGACAACCATGCGTCAAAAGGGACAAAAGCAATCACCAGCTCACCCATTCAAAGCCAAAGTCATTACCAACTCTCCCATTCACAGCCATCACATTGAAAATACAAGCAAAGCACCATTTGACCAGCATGTGTGTGTCCGTGCGCACACGTGCATATGTGTGTGTTAGAGGGAGAGAGAGCGTGCGAACACATCTTACCTCCACCACCAACTCAACGCCTCATACTTTCTTCATACAATTCATGGAGTTCCTGTCTCCATTCTTCTTTCCTACACACAATTGGCACAGGGACATCAAATCATTCCTGAAAACGTTATCAAATTAAACATACCCAATTTGAACAATCCGTACAAAGATGTTCATATGGATTGGAAGCAGCGCAAGAACACGAGAAGGTGCCAACTGTATGTTCTATCAATCAAGCAACGAATTCGGAAAGATAGAACTGGAGTTTCTGATACAAGCTTCCACCATAGAAAATCCAGAACGATTGTTTTCATTGACAAGAATAGGAATCATAACTTCAAGAGTAGTAAAGACGAAAACTTCACTCTTGCAAATCGAATTTGAACAACTCAAAGTTAGTGTTGTCCCTGCTACTTCATTTGGTGAAAGTTTTCGAACACTTGGCTTGAGTAGAAGAGAAATTTAAATCTAAACTATATGGCTCTGAGATCAGGAAGTTCAAAGGTTTCAGATCATAAACTACACTTTTTCTGATTACGGGTTCGATAACAAAGCAAGTATCATAATCCATTAGTTTTCGTTCTGTGAAGACAAAAACTGCCATCTTCTTTCTAAAAAAAAAAGAGATAAAGCGAAGACAGTGACAAGACACTATAAAAAGCTAACAAGAAGATAATTTGTTTTAAAAAGATAAAGGCATCCCGATCATGACAACCTCATATCAGATTTGCAAACCTGTCTCAGAAAATCCAACTTTTTCATTGCTTTCCGTTGAAAACAGGAGTAAACCCCTAAGAAATCATAAAAACAGATTATAAAACACGGTTTCCTCGAATTCCCGAACCGAGATGGAAAATCCCGAGAACTTTCTCGAAAGATAGACGCGTTTTAATTCCATCATGCAAGAAATGTGAAGGTTTTATCACTAACGAACCCGTAAAAGTAGGAAGTCACCAAATATTTGGCTACCGAAACCTCAATCTCGAACGTCCAAATAAATTCATGAACTAGAACCGATCTCCCCTGCAAAAGCTTAAAAAACCCTCAAGATTGTCTGGACAACAAAAACCAGTTCCAGAAACAAACTTGAATGAAGGATCCGACGCCGCTCAATTCCCCAACAATCCGGAGGAAACCCGAAAAAAGCTCTTCCGTAGATCCTCGCGCTATACTTTTACATTCCACGGTACCTGAATCTCGCAGATTCCGGAAATCCAGACATCAAAAACGCGAAATTTCCGCCAGACTCGTTGTGGGAAAAACGATTAGCTCAGAAAGATTTGGAGGTTTTTTGGCCTTTCGATTGGCAAAAAGCGTGGCTCCGCCCCCATCTTTTTGGATCTTTCCAGTTCCGAATTTTCTTTACCTGCATCGTCTTCGAAACTTTTCCATAAGAAATTTAGAAAAACACGCTCAGAAAAACCACCTATTTACCTATGCCCACCTGAAGTTTCCGTCATTACCTTTTAACTGCGCAGCTTCTGAAAATCTACTTCGCAAGCACTTAGTGTACTCGGAGCGTGAGCCAATTTAGTGGGTTGAATCTATCAAAGTCGGCAGGACAGAGTTGAGATATTCTCGGGTACGGGCCGGAACTTAGTGGAACTAAACTAAATTATTTAGGTTGATTTGGTTATTTCATTTGGCCTCTATTATATATATATATATATATAACAAAGGCCAGTTATAGGCGATGAGTTTGATACTCAATTGATAATGATAGTGTAAACATGATGAGCTTGACTGCAATAAATACAATGAAGTTTATCATTTTAAACTAATAACTAACAGTACTCATTGAATATAACCTAGTTTTTTTATATATGAATTTATAAACTGAGTGTAAGATTTTATCCTATATATTATTGGTGCAAAAGTATTGATTACTTTTTTATTTTTTTAAGGACATGAGCATTATTTAGAAAGTTATAAAAGCATTAATGAACATAAGAAGAGCAATCTTATTATATTTATGTAATTAAAATAAAAATAATAATGCATAAATATGCAAGTCTTAAAGGTTTTAGGATCCAATCTCTCTCTATATATGTCCATGATGAACCTAAGAATTTGTGTAGAGAAGGTGATTAGGCCATGGAACTGTATAAACTGTGTCAAACTATGTATTATAGCTGTAGATCCAATTATGAGGTATAGTTTTCTCATTCACTTTTGAAATTTTAGGTACAGTGCTCGCCCCACCTCATTTCACTGTAGGTCTGTACTGATATATATATATATATTCAGTCAATTCGGTTCGGTTCTATTAGATTTTGAGTTTCAAAGCCGAACGGAACCTAAATAACTGATTCTTTTGGAATTTTGAGAAATAAAGCCAAAACAAACCAAAAGAGCGAGTATAGAGGCGAAATGAAAATTTAGTAACGGGTTTTAATTGTTATCTCAGGTAGAGGTGGTCAAACATAAAAGCTTTCCTTTAAGGGGGTACTCAGAATTTTTCAATGAGCCGAGCAGGAATTTCCCGGACCCGATAAGTGATTGACAGAACTACCCCGATACCATATAAACGTGCTCGCATCGAAAGAAGGGGTCTTTTGGCCTCTTGTCATAGATAAGCTCGCGCCGCCCATCGGCAACGCGGCATCTTCACTTTTCTCGGTGTCCTTTTTGGCTTTTGTTTTATCCAACTGATGAATCGGATCTTAATGGGACCGAATCCGGATCTAAAGTTCAGAACTATATTATTTTGAATCTTGAATTGGATCCAAATCAGGTCCAATAGAAAAGTGTTCAATACAGCTTCATGCTTCATGTATAACTTTTATTTTCGTGGTATAATGGAGAGGCCAAAGCCAGATGCATGCCCCCGAGTATCAAACTCATGATCTTCAACTTGTTTACTTCTTGTGCATAATTAAGTATAACTTTGTGCACTTATTTAATGGCTATCAAAATCTATATTTTCATTTAGAATCCATTGGCTCGCATAAAACTCATCAAATCTTTAATGCAGTTTGATTAATGAAGGAAGATCTCGAAGGAAAGTTGCTCCAATTTTAACTTGTCATTTTGGTGCATGTTTTCTTAATATGCGCAGGCATGGAGTGGCGGATCTACATTGAACCGAGGTGAGAAATTCACTTAAAATGAAATTTCAAAAATCAATTTAAAGTCTATAGTCCATGATAGGATTCATAGGCATATACATAGTTCACTCCACCCAAAACCACTCAAGGAGTTATTTACCCCACACTAAAAGAGTTTCTAGATTTGTCACTTTTGGCATATTTTTTATTAGTCATTTTTTTCATGTTTCCAATAATTTCCTTTTAATTTTAACGACATGCTTGGATTAGACCCAAAAAGTCGAAAGGCTTAACTATTCACAAGGAAATATGTTCTCTTCTCTTAGAATCAATCTCTATCTAGGTCTCAAGCAACTTGGGCTCATTGCATAAAGAGCAATAGCTCACTTGGTTAGGAGTTCAACTCCCAACTCAAAGGTCATGAGTTTGATACCCTGGGCATGCATATGACTTAGGCCCCAAGAAGAAAGAGTCTTTCAAGGACAAACCCTTGAATTCAAGGGGTGTATGACGATATGGTCCTTGTAGTGATTCATTTCACCAAGTGTACCAACATAAACTTGATTGTCTTAAGTGAATAATGATATGTAACTAAGTGTAGTTTTGGTAACTTTGTAGTCATAAGTTTCCATTCTGATGGATATGGATCCAGATCATATACCGGTCATATGAGCCCCATCTTATGGATAAGAATTTTCTAAATACAACGGACATGCATATGGACATCGACATGAGTACTAGTTGTCAAGAATCCATTTTTAGGGTAATTTTGGAAATTACATGGACAATTTTGCATCTTACAATATCTATATATATATATATATATATATATATATATATATATATATATATATATATATAGAGAGAGAGAGAGAGAGAGAGAGAGAGAGAGAGAGAGAGAGAGAGAGAGAGAGAGAGAGTTATTTGGCTATTTGGATAATGGTGCTTGGTGACAACAAGGCCATTTCACGTGGTTCCACCCGTTCATCATGACTACTATCATTTGTTGCAAACATAAAAAGAGAGCGGTTAGCTTTAGCAATGAACTACCTTGCTTTTCTTGCCACAGCAAGTCAGTCCTCCATGCATTGATGCAGAACGCGGCCATCATCTGTATGTTCAAAGACAGCTGCTAATGTAGCAATTGAAGAGCCAGCTACGGCGTTGAACATCTCGCGACTTAACAGAGGCCGAACCTCGCGGAAGATGTACGGTTCTGCTTTATTGGCCTGGTTGAAACAATTGATCCATCTTGTTGGGTTCATCTCTAGAAACCCCCCAGATGCATCATATAATGTGATCTCATTAGTTGCAATCGACTGAAACAACTCAGATAGATACTCTCCGGGGAGGTCCTTCCCTCCATTTATATTCCTGCTGTTTTTTATGAATTCCTCTTCTGTCATCTTCTTGACTTGCACATTATGTTGATCAGTGAACATTATCAGGGAATAGAACAAAAGAAATACAGCATCCTTGTCTGCAAACATTTCATCTTATTGCTCATAAAACCTCTCAGCAAAAGCTCAAGAATCCTCTGAATCTTTTGTGCTTCACCTGGCAATCTGAACGTCTCGAGAAAGTTCCTCAGTGCAATGTCAAGTGTCATATTTGAGAAGTCGAAGGTGGAAGAGAATTCCTTGAGAACATTAATGTTGAACTCATCTGGATCACCAAGATAGTCTCCGATCAATGTTTTATCTAAACCTGGTGTAAACCTCAGGAAGTAAGCTATGCTATGGGCATCAGGAGGTTCAGGCACAAGATGTGCATGTTTCAAAAATTCTAAGCCTGCCTTCTCATCTCTGTTGAAGTGGTTTGCACATATCATCATTTTTTTCTTCAAAAACTTCCTAGTTCAAACTCTACGATGGAATCTGGATCATGATAATTGCTACATTTTTCGTTCCACAACGGCTTATATTCTGTAATTTGGATTGGATCAGTATGAAAAGAAGAATCACCACTAGATGCTGACACATTAGAGTTCAAAGCTGAGCTCCCAGAGTCATCCATGCCATCTGCAATATTTTGAATCATAACAATCATTCCTTCAAATGATTGTGCTTTGAAGTCCATGGACCATTGCTTGGAAAAAAATTCTTAATAACTTACCAATTTCCTCAAATATGTTTTGTCGCATCAGATCCCAGTCGAAATTCATGTACATCTCTATCCCAAACTTTGTCTGCCTACAGAAGCCGAATAATCATCCTTCAATGGCTACCTCCTCTTGCTGCACTGAATGCAATTTCCCACCTACAACCTCAAAAATCTGCAAATATTATGATAAAGATTGAGAACTGTGATACAAATCATGGATAACACCAAAGGACCCGAATGAGAGCCGTAGTGAATGAGAAGGTAAAAGAGCTCATCTTGTATCATTCTTAGTAGTTTTCGGTGTTTACCAATTGCTTCACCAGATAACTCAATCGCAGAGTTTATCAGAATCAAGGCAAATAACTGAACATCTTCATCAGGTACACTGTAGATTCGAACTCCGAAACTTCAACCGATTTATTCAACAAAGAGCACATAAAATGAAACATGTCTGCCATGCAACCAGCTCCATAACTCAAGGATGCGATTCATTGTCCATCATGATTTCGACTACACCGGGATCTACATCCGGCAAATGAGAATAGAGAACCTGAACCAATTCATGCATGGTGTGCCGTGCGCTACGCTGTAGCAGATGTCCTCTGCTTGCGAACTGCTGAACTACTTGATAGCAGGTCTTCACAATGGTGCAGATTGCATTGTCAGTCAGTAGTACAGAAGCTTGTGCCGGTATCGAAGATTTCGAGCTTGAGGATCTTTAGAACGGCCGATAGTAAGATTATGGCTGCCGGCGCCGATATCTCATCGTATTGGATCACATCGAGAAAGGGTGATAGATAGTTGGAAGGATCCATTGAATGCCAATCTTGCTGCAAGTTGAAAATAAGGGTGCGGAGAGACTTGAGGGAGTTTACAGGCTGGTATCTATAGCTTCCTCTGCACCTGGAATGTACTGAGGTGGGTGCTGTTCTACTGGGTTCATCCTCATTACCGCTAGCAATGCACCAACTTCTGTGTTTATCATGCATGAGATGGCAAGATCTCTTTCTTTCGACGCTTGATTTCTGCTATTTCTTCAGCACACTCCATGGCCATTAGTGCTTCTCTTCATTTACAGGGACGAACATGATCATATAGGCATACATACCGTTCCCATCCTTACATCATCATAACCTCACCAACACCAACACCAACACCATCATCAAATCAACTGTGTTAACAATGTATCATCCTCACGTCATAGAACTGCTTTTCAAAACCATCTTAAAAACACAAAATACACGTAATTTTGTGGTTTTGAGGTGGTTTCCGTGATGACGAGGATGGTGATTTTGATTGGTGAAAATGGTTCTAGAAAATGGTTTTGATGGTGATAATGAGGTTTTGACGGGCAAAACATAGTTTTGGTGGCCCATAATGGAAACAATGGAATCATGTTAAACGTGAATTGAACACTGCATAATTATGCATATCATACATATATTTACTGCATAATTATGCATATCATACATATATTTGCTTATCATACTCGGTATCTATGTTGCACGTGTACGTCCATAACGCGACGTACCCATATCCGGTACGAGTATGTGTACATGTAATCATGTACACCTGCCATCCTCTTATGCTGAAATCCCATATTGTGCTGCTCAATCCTTACTACTCATAGACAAACGAAACTGCTTCCCCATCAGTGCCATCATAACCACCATCTATCTCTGTCATAGCTCTCATCTTTGACATCAATAACCTTAAAAACTGTACTTCCACCCAAAACACCAACATAACTCTCATAAAAAAACTGCCGGTCACGAAGCTCTCATCTCGGCCACGAATCATCAACCGCACTTCTAACGACCATCAGCCAAAAGAAAAAAAATGGTAGCACACACAAAAAAGCTTAACTCTCACCCCCATGATGTCCATCTCTATCGTCCGCATAAGCTGCCATTACCCTTTTCGCTGCCGCACCATCGTCCGCCAGTGAGCCCCCCTCGCTCACTGCAGCACCGCCCTCTCTCATTTTCCTTGGCGATTGAAATCGCTCTCTCCTACATTGAGACCCAATTCCCCCTCTTGTACCCACACACTAGACCACATCAGGTCTAGTTGGCTGGACCTGATCCACATCCTATTATCCAAATAAAACCCAAGTTCAACTTCTTGTTGTAATAGGATGTGGATCAGGTCCAGCCAACTAGACCTGATCCACATCCTATTATCCAAATAAAACCCAAGTTGTTATTTCAATTTTGTGGAGACTTGTTCACAATTTTGTGGCCTCTTGTGTTGGTGGTCACCAAGGTTGGGCAGTTAGTGTGGGAAAAATAGCATGTGTGGCAAATAAAAGCCCAAGTGTCCCATATCTACAGATCAACATTAAAGTCCCTTACAAAACTGTGTGACCCTTTATATTAACAGAAAAAAGTAGTGATGACATCTTTCCCAGGTATTTCTTTTTTCCAGTTTAGTGACGAAGTTCGCTACTTTGATAGGAAAAATACTTATTTCCTTATGAAAATACATGAAACAAACACACCTTACTGTAAATCTATGATGCTGGAGTTCACTTCCATAGGACCTATATTGGATGTCGAGTTGCACAAGGGATCTTACTATGAGAGTCAAAACACAATCACCTTATTTTATCAGTATGGTAAACATTGAAACTGAACCCAAATCCAAATCTGAGTCCTGTAATATCAGACTAAGTAATGCTTGGATCTTACTTCAGTTGACATCCCTAATTCGGGTTGCAATGTCGATCTATATCCATTTAAAAAGCGAGGAGTTTTTTATATAACAAGTTGGGGCCTCGAAAGATTCTCTCCACCATTCCTGTAATTTCTTCAAATTTTTAATAAGGAAGCTTGATGTAGGGAGGATTCCTTCAGATTGGATGGTCCAAAGTTAGTGGGTCCTGGATTTTGATATTTGGTAGTCCAAATGGATCATGGGACCCAAAATTAGTGTGTGTTGGGTAGTGGGAGGGAAAATATTGTTGTGTTTCTCATTATTGTTTCTCCGTAAATCACTAAAGAATAAAGCTACACCTGAATTGGTCCCCCCAATACTTGGGTCTGGATCTGGATTCGAATATCTGTTTTTCTGTTTTATGCAAAACACGAAATGTGATTTTTTTCTGTTTTTCTCGATCAAGTTCGAGCTTAGTTTTTCTCAGACAAGCCAAATTGAGATTCCCTCGCTCATGATTACAACCTACCCATAATCTAGCTGAGCTTGAGCTTGTCTCGAAGTGATTCGACTCGAACCCAAACTTGGATACTAAAGCTCGGTCTAGCTCGAGCTTATGAAATCTTAATCGAGTTCAAGTCTAACTTGGCAATACTCGGCTTGATTTGGCTAAATTACACTCCTAACTTTTTATGTAGGGAAAATTAGGTGTATTAAGCAAGACCCGATTCGAATCCAACTAGCAGCATACATAACCTAGCTTCTATCAAATGGATGGGTCAAGCTGGTCCCAAGTCGGGATCCGAACCAATTTTCACTGATTTATTCATATTAATGGATAAATGGAGATTGGATTTGGATTCCCTTATACCTCATTAGATCCAGACACAGGTCAACGAAGTGCAGGTAAGACCCGGAAACACGAAGTGGACCCTAGAAATGGGTCCCATCTATGGTTCTTCCGTAGGCAGGTCAACCAGGCCGGGTTGGTAGGAAACACAAGGATGTGATATAGGACGAAATTTGTAGATCAGGATGGATCAATGAAATTCCTAATTAGAAATAATTGACCTAGCATTTTCCCATGGAAATGCCCCAAAATATCATAACAGCAAGCAGATTTTCTTATTCATACACACACACCCCAAAAAAAAATTTGCTTACGCGCATTAATGCATGTGGACCATACAAAATCAATTTAATTATGTCAATAATTAAGTTTGTTTCATGCATTAAGTGTGCACACTTAAAGATTTTCATTATTCAATCAATTTAATTGACTGTAAAGTTTGAATTTAAAAAGCTTTTAATACACATAAGTGCATTAAATGTGAAGTACAAAAGTCAATAGTCTTTTTTGTTTTTTAAATTCAAATCTCCACTCATGATAAAGTTGATCAAGTGGATTTGAGCATAGATTTGCATATAGGAATTTCTCTCTCTCTCTCTCTCTCTATATATATATATATATATATATATATATATATATAGAATTATTTGCTAGGAATCTCTTGTTTTAGAAGGAAAGGTGAAACATAATCACTAATCGATATTTCGAGAGGTAGTTTCGAAAACAAGCGATGATTCCTATGACACGAAAAAACAGTGCACTGATTAATGTGAATATCAAGCCAAAGCAAACTTGGTCCAACTTTCAACCATAGTTACAAAAGCACAATTCACTTGATGAGGCCGTCGATATGAAGCACCGCTGCATGATAGAGACGCTCTTCCAACGTGAGGCTGGGAGATGCATGTTCCATCATGCATCGCTGCTGCATTAAAAACAGCCTCTTATTATCTATTTTCTCAAAATGTCCAAGAACACCACAGTCGACTGTACAACCGTTCACCAACTCCATCAAAGTGCCTTCCCTCTCAGTTTGAGCTTGCGCACTTCTCTGGAGTCCTTGGAGCTGCATCCACCAAACCAATTCAGTGACTCTCCCTCCCATTATACACACACACACACACACACACACACACACATATATATATATATGTATAATGATTATCAATAATAAGACATAATTATTATGGAAATTATTTAAGCTTCTCTAACCAATTAATGCTTATTTCTTACCAAGTTCAGTGGCTTCTGTGCTCTTCATGAGGCGCATACGCTTACATGACTCCACAAACATTCTACACAATATGGAAAGCAAACTTAATTAGACACCCTTCAAGGTATGCCTAAATTCCTTATATTGGATTTTTTTAATAAAAAAGGTATATGTATATGTGTGTGTGTGCAATCGCTTTTGTGAGAGATCATGGATTGAAGAATTTACTTCCAAGGAACATCACCGACAAGCATCCAGTCTCCATCTTTGTCTTCATAAGTGGGAACATACTCCGTGCCGTTCATCCTATCCACGAGCTTGCTCTCACCCAAGAAATTGCCTACAACCAGTCACCAACTCATGAGATCATATTAATTATCAAATTAAGATAAACATGTTTGACAATATGGACCATTATATGCAAGCACCTTCTCATCATTGGTTGATATTTGAATTTAAAAAGTAAAAAACTACTTTTAAAATTAATTACAATTGCAAAAGTATAAGTGTGTTTTTTGCTTTTAAATTCAAATATCAACCATTTATCTTTCACTTTATATAATTGAGGTTTGTTTTGATTTACTAGCATGGTAACATACCAAGCTTCTTATATATATATATATATATATATATATATATATATATATATATATATATATATATATATATATATTCTTATACACATATTCTTATATACATATACATATATAATATATATATATATATATATATATATATTTCAGCAGCTTCTCGTTACAAACACACACACCTACATATATGTAGGTGTATTACATACATACATAAATACATCCTTTATGCCCTTGGAAACCATACGTTTTTAACAAATAGTAAATCAATTGAAAATAAGATATATTTCCTATTAAATAGATACAGGTCATATTTCAGAAAAGTACTTTAAAATAGAATTTCTAGAAAACAAACCATGACAAAAGGAAAGCCTACCGAGAGAGAGAGGTTGATAATTGTTGAATAAATGTACCTAACCCCTCTTATAACCAGAAAACAAAAATGTACCTAACCCTCAAAGTGCATTTAACCAGATCGCTTTCTCTATTAATGGCATGGAGCCAGCGACATCCCTGTTCAAATTTTCTTTTCATATATATATATATATATATATATATATATATATATATATATATATATATATATATATATATATATATATAAACTGCCGATGCCACGACACTGGACTCGTAAAGGTGTACTTAACGAAGGAATTATAGTGAAAAAGACCCAAGAACGATTTTCAAAAGATAAAATTAGCTTGTCCGCACGGGCTCTTGTCATCTTTCATTGCATGCTTGGGCACTCTGACCATCTTTTTCAGGTAAGTGTGCATGAGCGCGTGTATGTGTGTACATATCATACATACGTATGTCCACACACACAAACACAGACGCAGGCACTAAGAAACACACATATTACATTGTAGCGGACTCCGCACATTCACTCCCCGAAGAGAAATGTTAAATTTGATGATGAGAGAGAAAACTTACAAACTGTGAAACAGCTAAACATGTCCTCCAGAGCCTTCAGTAATTGTTGGTAGCTATCGTACATCTCCAAGTCTACCTTCCGTAGATAAGGAGCCCCGTCTACGGCTACCTTGACATACGTACAGCTCTTCATTGCATTCACCCTGTATGATCTCACTGGAGGCCATCCTACCACCTGCGCCCTGCAGAGCAATACATGATAAATACGCGCAACTTTTTCATATTAGCCATAACCGGCATGTCGCCTTCTCCAAAGGATCTAAGATCTTATGAATTGATTACATAAATACTTATGCGAAGATACATGCGCGCCTGCACACACAAGAACACACACACACACACACACTATACATATACATATATATATATATATACATATATATATATATATATATATATGTATATATATATATATGTATATATATATATATATATATATATATATATATATATATAATGCACTCAATTGACGTCTAAAAGTAGGTAGAACTAACACATCTTGCATAAATTTTTATTCCCTATGGTCCGTTGAATTTCAGAACTCTCTAACATCAATCAAATGATCTAATCCTATTTCAATTAACCAAGCCATATAAATCATATACCTACATAGGAGGCTTTTTATCTCCATGAAAATTATAAGCACGGTTTAAGATGTTAAACCATAGGTCACTTACGAAAATTTTGCATGCTTAATTTGATCAGAGGGATTCATGTAAAATACCACTGATTTAACCCATAATAGCTAATAAGTGCGTTGATTGAACAACAACTTAATTTTCCAAATTAGCTGTCGTAAGATCTCCATGGAAGATGGATATCTCTGAAAAAGCACCAAAAGATTTACAAAAGCTACGAGTTAGTCTCCGTAGCCATGAAGAAGGCGGCTCTTCCGCAAATAACCGATAAGAAAGCAGGACAATTTCATCGCCAGATCAGATTGCTTACTTGGTAGCCGGCGGCTTCTCTGCAACGCCCTTCCCGCGGATACCTGCCCTCCGATCGTTATCTCGATCTCCAAGATTCAGATCAACAGTCTCCGAGAAGCCTCGCTTCACGGCAGACTTTACTGCATGGACTTCCTGGTTTGCACTGGGGCCAGCTCTTCTGCCGCCGGGAAGGCCAAGGGTGAGCTCCGTCTCCGTTCCCCAACCGCCATATTCGATCTCCGGCGGCATCTTCGCTTTCCTGTCCGATTCTTCTGCGAAGGCCATATTCCCAATAGTCTTCCTTTCGTCTGGCTCGTCTTCTTCTCGATCACAATTGCGCGTTTGAATGCTCAGACAGAGAGTAGGGAAGGAAACAGAATCTTTATGGAGGGAGAGAGCGTTGTGGCCCCACCCAGACACGTGTCCCTAGATGAGCGGCTTGATTCCTTCGATTTTTGTGAATCTGACGTCGTCGATGACTCTTCCGATTCCTCGAGCGCCATCCCCAACTTGGCCTTTGTCCCCATCTCTCTTCTCTCGGCTCGTCTCAAAGGTTTCTTCGGATTTTAAACAAATTTCACTTAATTTATGACTTTACTCATTATTTTTCCTACAGTTACTACTACTACTACTACTACTATTATTATTACCAATATCATTTAATCATCCACAAATTAAAACTTAAAAATATAATAAATTTGAGTTTCTCTTGCATATTTCTTTTATACAATTAATATGTAAGTGTTTTGAGCCCCATTAAGCTGAAGGAAGGAAAGCAAGTGCTGAACTATTTTTAGTTAGTTCGTGATAGTTATAGTAAGATGTTTGAGGGAAACAAATTACTCATTTTTGGTTTAGATTGGTTCAATTTACTATATTATTTAATGCATTTGATACTCATTTAGTACTCAAAGCATAAAATATTGACTTATTATGATAAATACAATAAAATTTATTATTTTATAATATTTATTATAAAAAAAATTAGTTTTTATATTATGAATTCTAATTGAGTATTACTTCGGTGCTTGATTTTGACTGAGATGTACATCGAGAATGACAATCAGTATCAAGTCATATTACAGCGACCCTGGTTTGAGACTGAGTTGGGTTGGGTGGCAGCCGAGCCAAGAAGGAGGTGAGGGAGACAAGAGGCATCGGCGGTGGGTCCGGGGTGTCGAGGGTGGGCTGTGCACCGGTCAACGTGGTTGCACCAGCAGGAAGCAGGTGCGTCGATTGGTGTTCGCGGGCCCCACTCCTCCATGTGACGCTGGTTTCCTGTTATCTGATGTCTTGGACACGTGTCGGTTATCCAGTACTTGATGATCACGAAAACTGCTTGTAACGATGTTCGGGATTCTAGGCGCCCCTCCTTCTTTTTCCCTAATGACGTTCCTTTCTCCTTTGGTACGGCATTTTCAATGACGAAAATACCCTTTTACTAAATTCTCTCTCTAGCCTTTTAAAATCTCAATCTCTTGATGTATGTATTTGTGTGTGGGAGTGAGAAAAATAATCTTGGAAAACAATTCCCATATTGGAATTACTTTTCACCAAACAAGGAGATGATGAACCTGAGGCAATTGTTCGTGTCAACCCAAAGTAACCCATAATGATGTTTGTGGTTTTAGCTTCAACATCGAATCAAACTATTATAATTGGTTCTTAATTTTGTTTTAGAACCGAATCAAACATTAAACCCAACCAACCGATATGTATTTGTGGTTTTAGGTTTAATATGATTTTCAAAATTTGATGTATCTCGACTCAATGTAGATCCACCACTATGGATAGGAGACGGCTAAACCTATACTTCCATGCTCGAGTTGATATCCCAATTCCAACCCTAATAATATTTTTAAAATTAAATTTCAGAGTGATGGAAGAATTGATAGAGATGTTATGCATAGAATTAATGACGGTTGGTTAAAATGGAGAGGAGCATCAGGTATTATTTGTGATAAGAAGATACCATTAAAGTTAAAAGGTAAATATTATAAAGGAGCAATTAGACCTGTCATGTTTTATGGTTATGAGTATTGAGCAGTTAATCATCAACATATACAAAAGATGTCTGTGATAGAAATGAAGATGTAGAGATGGATGAGTGGTCATACAAGAAAAGACCGTATACATAATAAGGTTATTAGAAACAAATTAGGAGTGACACCAATAGAGGATAAACTGTGAGAATATTGTTTAAAATGGTTTGGACATATAGAAAAAATATTAGAAGAAGAACCTTTAAGAAGGTATGAAAAACTAAATTTGAAAAGTATTAAAAGAGGTAGAGGATGACCAAAAAAGTGTTGGAAAGAAACAATAAAGAATGATCTAGCTTATTGTGAGTTAACTGCTAACATGACACATGATAGAGCTATGTGAAAACAAAGAATCCATGTAGCCGACCCCTTCTAAAATGGAAAAATGCTTAGTTGTTGTTGTTGTAAAATTAAAATTAAGATATCTTTTGTTAAAATACTAGCACTCGCAAATCTAGTCCAAACAAATGAAAAACAAATTAAGATTAGATGGTTATGCTTTTGAAATTCAGTATGCACACACATGGATACTTCTTAGCCAGTACCCAATCTCTACCCAATCAAAGATATCCGAGCTTTCCCAGCTTTGAACCTGAACTGACCGAAACCGCGTAATTCCGCCCCATTCGGGTCAAAGTCTGATGGGCCAACATTGCGATTTCATGAGAATGCACTTACCATTCTCATGGTGAATTGAGTTCTCATTACTCAGAAGCCACGGATCCTTTTCTCATGCAATGCACATCAGGACCTACGTTTGAATGGGTTTCAGGTCGACGTCTACTGCGGGGATTCAAAGGCACTAATTTGGTCGCAAAAGCACATCCCGAATGCGAAGATCGAGCCATCGTAGCCTGCTCCTACACGAAATGCAAATCATCGTGAGCGATGGAATCTGAAGAGCATGGAACCCGAATCTCATCCACCAAATGCTACGTGAGAAAAGTGAAGAACTCCACTGCCATTTCCTTGACAAATAATTCCCATGAGAAAAAAGCACCTTGAAAGTAAAGTTGGAGGGATGTAGGGGTACTTTGGTAACTTCGTCATCAAGTGGCCCAGAAATTCACTGATACGATGACTACGAGTGCCGAAGCGTCCGAGAAACGAAGAGCTTCTTTTCAAAGTTTGGGTTTGAACTTTACGTCCGTGAGTGGCAGACAAGGCCCTCACATAAACCCATGGGCGAGTAAAGGGGAGCACAATCGGATCCGGGTCACGAAAAAGTCGGGATTTCATGTGGTGGGCCCGACCCGGATATGGGGCTGGCACCCACTTGCTCATGATTGATTCCATGGTGGCCACTATGGGTGCACAGTGAACAAGCCTGGCCCAACTCGGCTCGTGAAATCGACTCCGTTAAGCTCGTCTCCAAAGGATGGGTTGCATTAGCTATTTCACAATATAAAACTTTGTTGGGTCTTAAGGGGTGTGATGTTTCGAGCACGAATACACTAAATCTAAAACTTTGTTGACAATTAAGCCTTTTCTCATACTAAATTGGTTCGGCTACATAGATTTTTTTAGAATCGATAGTAAGACCGACAAAGTTTTACATTAATTGTCAGAAGCCTAATGCAATTCTCCTCCTTTATCCGGGTTTGGGACCGGCCATGTAAGGGTGATCCCTTACACGGGCAGAATTTGTGATGTTTCGAGGATGAATTCATTAAATCTCATCCGAACTCAAAAGTTAAAGCATACTTGAGCGAGAATAGCACTAGAATGGATGACCTCCAAGAAGGTCTCCATATTATACCCTCTAACCGATCCGTGGGAAAAGTCTTTGATAAGGTAAGGTATAATTGGATGGAGATTGGTCACCTTAATGAGAACCTCAAAGTTGAGCTCGAGTTGAATTTCAATCTCAGCTCCATAAGCATTTCTCCAAGTCAAGATTCTCACATGGTGATTTAGATGAGCAAACCTTGGTCTTTATTCGGAAAATTTGTGACAAGCCGAATAAAAGATTTTCCAAGACGAGTGTTTCTTGGCCGATATTGAGACAAATTGATGCTCAACTTGGCCTTGTTTCATGACAAATTGGGATGAACATTTCTCGATCTGAATAGACTACCCAATTCACGGTGAAGATCATTACGTTTAACCCGATTTTGTAAGATTCAAACACAGTAGAACTGAAAATGCAAATGGGTCACAGGCAGGATCATGACTTTGGATCCTCCTGATCCAAACTCTAGAGTGAATATCCATGTACAAGTAGGGTCATGAGCACAGCTTTGGACTATTTGAAGAATTTTTCATTCCATATAAATAAGTATAAAGCTTGATTAGGTTCTCAAGCAACTCGAACCGAGTATTAGTCAGCTCGAGCTTGGCTCGCTCACATGTCAAGCTTGACTTGGGCTCAACAGGATCAAGTGAATCCAAGCTATTGTCGAATCGATCTCGTGTAGCTCGATCATGAGCATCTCGGCACACTTTCAGACATACTTAAGTGAACCAGTCTGGAATTAATGTAGATGAAAATCATTTTTGGACACTTAGGGAGGAGACCCAGTAGTTAGTTCCCTGCTTCATCTCCGGCCACTCAGACTTTCAATATTCCTTTCTATTTCTCACCCAACAAACGAAATAAATTCAAAACAGAGCCTTCCGATCAACAACCGATCAAAATGCAGCAGATCTAATCATGGGGATTTGTTTTCTGGGGTTAATTTATTATTAGTTGACTTATATAAGAAACTAATATGCTATTATCATGATATGGATGCTTCAAAATCAGTTAAAAATATCATTATATAAAGTCAAATGCAATGCATCAAAACAGAAAACTGAACATCTTACATATAATCTAATGGTGTTAGTGTATCTTTACTCATTCGGCATTCTATAATGTAAATTGAATGTCTATAATTGTTGAGAGAGAGAGAGCAGAGAGAGAGATCAATGGTACTTTGTAGTTAAATAATACAATAATACAATCTGTTCAGGTGAGGCATGTGGCACATGAACCAATCAATCTGATACTCATGAAGGTTTACTTAAATCACTGAATTATTTGCTTCTGTACGTGAGCTTAAGCACATGGTTTCAGTCTTAATCATTTGAGTTTAGTAGAAGATTAATAAGCATTATAAAAAATGATTTCAGAAAGAGTTTATGTGATTGGGTTGGCGAATCTCGGCTTCATTCATGCACGCATTGGCTGCAAAACATGTTTTCTGCTCCAAATCGTTTGAATCTTAGTTGCAGGATTTATATGCTCGATAACTATTTAATTTTCTACAGGTATTTGTCAATCATTTACTTGCTAAGGAATCTTCAATCATGCTAATCAACTAATCTCTCTCTCACACACACATTTCCATTTTTTTCCTTTTCTGTATCAGTACACCACACAGATACGCATGTGAGGGTGTTCTCTAAAATATATAATTGGAAAAGAGAATATGGCATCAATTTATATATGGAGAGACGTTGAAAGCATACATGTTTTGCTTGTTTTTTAACAGAAACTATATTACAATATTCCTTTCTTGATTCATGGTGTTCTTTGTAGCTTCATTTTAATGAAAAGTCCAATCTATCATAGAAAAAAAAAAGCCATTCTGATATCCTAAGAACGTGATCGAAGACTATTCTTCGATCCTCAGTAGCTACTTTTGTCTGTCTTCGAAGGAAGAGAAGTTTAAGCCAATAGAACATAATAAAAGATCTGACAAAGTTTTATGCTGACATCTTAACACAATTACTATAAAAGTCGAAGACAGTCACAATGAACATGATTACAAATCAAATGTCTAATTGTTAATTTGCTAATGCTGTTGGGTGCATAGCTAGTTCTTGAGACTAATAGGCTTTGAAGGTTTCATGTGACCTTGCAAAACCATGTCAGTTTGGTAAGTACATTGAATGCTCATAGAAAATATTAAGTCAAATTAGCATATTCACAACCTAGCATCAATGTAATTATTGTCATTATTCAACAAAGTTAGGTTATGAATCATATCATTCCATGGTCTATTCGCCGACCCTCGAATAATTTCTAGGTCCGCCACCGCGACCGTATGCTGACTAAGTTCATGAACTGAAAGGGCTTCAATCTGGAGTACCTAAAACTAGTCTAGGAATGAAATTGATGTTCAAGAACTTGGACATGTTTCTTTTGTTGTCAAACAGTCCATATTCAATGATCATAAAGATCACTTACAGCATAGCCAAGAATTCACAAAGTTGAAACATTTGGTTGGAACCTTCTTCCATGTCTCTATCTTGCATTTCAAAGTTGAGAATGTGGATGTTTTCAAAAGTTTATGTTTGATGGATCAACCTATGTTTGATGGATCAACCTATGTCGAGTTCGTCGTTCGCAACTCGGAATATTGGATCTTTTCTTATACAATTACCAAGGTATTGCTAGGGATGGTAAGCCACAAACTCTTGCTCATTGCTTTGCTCATTTTCTATATCAACGAGCGGAGCCAACTGCTAGCCGAAGAACCTTTGTTCGAACATTTCCATGAAAGGGTCACCACCATTTTATCAGTTTCAAAGCTGAACCGAGTTCAAAGAAAGATTTTCTCAAATACTCTTTTTTTTTTTACAAGAGGAGGCCGAAGCCTAACACACACCAACACATACACTCTTTGGGAGTTGAACTCCTAGGTTAGACTGGAAAATTAATCTCTTTATAATCAATGTACCTTCCTTTTCCCTTAAATTTGAGAGTATATGCATAAAAGAAGAGAAGATATAACCTTTATTATTATATTATAATCAATGGCACACCCATTTTAGGGTGAGGTAGGCATGTGCCTAAAATGTAAAAAAATACTATATTAAAATAAAGTACGTTTTTATCGAGAATACAAGTGTCCCTCACCCAAAAAATTTCTAGAGTCTGTGCCACCGATTATAATTAGTATGAAAACTACCACACCCAAAACTTTTGCCATATTACTTACCCGTTTGCCACTTTGTTTCAAATTCTCGCCTATGATGAAGGAAAATAGATTGTTTCAAATTCTCGCCTATGGTGAAGGAAAATAGATGTCAAGTTATCCTATCCCACCCCTGAATCAACCTCCACCACCACTTCAACTTCGATTCAAATTGCTCCTACTTGAATTTAATGGAATTAAGTGGGTTACTATATACTTTTACTGGATGTATAATTTATAATAAACATTTAAATAAATTCTACTAATATTCAAAAATTACCAATAAAAAAAGAAAGAATTGATTGAGACCTATCTTCTAAATTATTTAGGCATAAGAACAGAGGGACCAACAAGTTCAGTAAAGCAGACGGGTGCATCCGAGTTGAATTATTTGTGTACATCGTTTTTATCGAGTGTCCATTTGTGTACGAAACTGACCGGACAATTGTCCCCCTCGCATCTATCCGGCCAAACCAGTCTTGTTGTGCGTACCTCCGCTGCATTCATGGCCCGCTCTAGCCAGTACTTCTACCATGACATGTGAATGTTGCATTCTTCAGCAGTTTTGTATTGCTAGTGATCCAACATGCAGTCAGCACAAGGACAACCCTCATACATATAGCCGTACCATATATAAACTTCCTAATACTGCTATTAATATAGGGAGAGAGACATTATAATCAATCACACGATGGTGTAATCAAATGCATTAAATAACAAAGACATCAATCCTTATATTGATATTGACGAAGAACTCGATATTTGTAAAAACACAAATCGCCTTAAAGAGTTTGGTACGAGAGGGTGTCTAGCAACTCTCGGTTTTCCTATATATAATATGTATATAATAGTTGATTAGGATCTTGTCAAATGACAATTTGATTAGGAGAGGAGAAACTGTTTAGGTTAGAATATTAAAAAGCAAAAGCATAACTTTCTACTAGATGCTTTTTTCCCTCAAACGCAAAAATAACCTTTTATTTAATATGAATTCTTCATCTCTTTTGATCAAATGGTCTACTTTAAGAAGATATCAATCATAATAACTCTCGCATTTTGAATATATATACCATGAGACTGATCTTTCAAACACTGGTATACCAAATTCCATTAGAATTTAAAGCATGCTGCATTGAGAATGAAGGGTAGTGCTGAGATGGGTGACTCGCAAGAAGCCTTCGTGTTCTACCTTCTACTAAACCTTCCTGAACCGAATCGGTTTAGTCTTAAGGTCTATCAAGGGCGTAGAAATGGAAGAAGTTTTAGTTTATCCGAAACCCCCTTTAACTGCCCGCATAGCAAAAGATAGCTTAGACCAAAAGGAGCTTGAGAGCAAACGTTAAAATGTCAGAATTGTGTTGACCACAGAATCGGAAAACTTTAAGCTGTCAATGAATAGTCATTGTACAAGCTCAGCAAACTCATACATCAATATCCTTGTATCACATCCTTATCCCATTAACACCATCAAAACACCCACACCCACACAGATTATACACACAACCTTTCATGCTTGACTCATACGGTGGTGATTAAAACACCCATTGCATTAAATGCACTGATGTACATTAAATGACATTGATTCTTGTATTGATGTTAACAATGACATTGATTCTGATATTGATGCACAAATGATACTTCTTTTGCATGTTTGTGCGATCACAAATACGATAAAAATAGTTTAGTAGTATGCCCAGTTTTCCTATATATATAATGAGCATAATGTACAATTAAAGTACTACTTCAACCATCGGTCTACACCCTCCATCACCTTCAACCACTACTCTTTCACCCCATAAAATTGTGCTCCACAAATCAAAACTATTGTTATCACTATTAAAACCATACAAAAAAACCTAAATATTTGTATGTGTATATATATATATATATATATACTGTTAGTTTTATAGTTTCTTATATGGTTTTGGTGATGATGACAACAACTTTGAGCGTGGATGGCGGTCAGTAATTGAATCGGTGAAATTATGTAAAACAAGGGATTAAGCACCGTACTCAATTGAGCACGGATCATTGTCTCGCTCCATATCTCTCTATGTGTGTGTGTGTGCCTTCACGTGTTTGTGTAACGATCGATTTTAAGTTGGGTAAGTGGTCGAGAGGATCAAAGGGGTACTGAATGGACCCACTTTTCTGTAAGGTAAACCCTAGTTTTGTATATGGACATCCTTCTTCATGCATTGCTCGTTCAAAATTAAGTTGTACTGAATAAGTTTTCTCATAAATCCACCGAGCACTCAGAAATCAATTTGGCTTGCTGTTGGGGACAGGTTCTCATGAATGTCCCTTCCACAAGTGACAAATGAACACCATGTTGAGAACGCACTTCATTGCATTCACATGCACACTTAAAAAGTCTTTTTCGAGTTGCATGTCATTAACAGTTATCACATTCTCAAAATCTAGCAGCACCAGAAGCTTTTCTAGGTTGGTTTTGTCTAAAAAATTCACTGGTATTTTTTTTATAACTCAAAATAATCACTTTTCGGGTCGGTCGCGACTACTTAACTAAACTCCAAGGCTAGAAACTGGGTTGCACAAGAAGGTTAGGTTCCTGGGACTCAAAGTTCTGGCTGACTCTCTACAAGCAAGATACCACCTCCACAACACTAAACCCCTTTATGAATCTTTGTGCAAAGAGTTGAGCAAACTTTAGAACGTTATAAAGAACTTCAAGACATTATAGTTATTCTTGGATTGAATGAATTATCCGAAGAAGATCGTTTAACCGTAGCAAGAGTGTAAAATTGAACGTTTTCTATTACAATCCTTCTTCGTAGCAGAAATATTTATTGATTTTCTGAGAAAATATGTTAGTCTTATAGAAACAATTATGAGGTTTCAACTGATCCTTTTAGGAGAATTAAATAGTTTTCCCAAGCAGGCCTTTGAGGTAAATAGTTAATAATGTTACTTTAGCTAATCAAGCATAGCCTGCTTTCATGGGTATGCTAGAGAAATATATCTGCAATCATTTAATATATATATAAATACATACATGTATGTGGGAGTTTATGTGTACTTCCAATATGGATTATTCAAATATCACTAGATTTGAGTTTCATGATTCTCACATTGAAAAAGTATTTTGCTGCTATTATGTTTCCTTTATGCTCACATGAAAAAAATCATATATCTGTTTTTCTTTTTAATTTCAAATTACCACATTTTTTAAGGAAAAAAAATCTAAAGGGCATCTTCCTCTGAAGAACCTCGCAAGCTGACGAACAGCCCTCAACACATTATCAGAACTGGCACATGTGATTGAAGGGTCTTCATGGCTGATCAGTTCGATGCATAGATGGTAGATTTGAAGCAAACAGACATGAAGCATCTGCTTTTGCTGACATTGATATCCAAGCTGGTTCTTGTACTCTCATGTAGAGAACATTTTGATGCTGATGAGTCCAGTGCATGGTAGTAATTGTTTTCTTAGTTTTTTTTTTCTCGGTTAGAATGGGGAGGCCGAACCAAGGTAAGCACATGCAAGGAATCAAACTCACTACCTGTGTTTTGTGAGTCGAGAGCCCTGCCAGGTGAGCTAATGCTCTGAATACTCCTTCCTAAAGTTCCTAGGATCATATTCACAAACTAACACAAGATATGCAAATGAATCCAATCCATTTCCATTATGGAAGTGTGTTTCAAAATGATATAAAAAACCTCAGTTTGGTCCAGATGCAACCTGCGCCGACGACACTGAAACCATTGTTTCATTATAATCAAGAGATTGCCTTATGAGGGATTTAATGAAATACAAAACAATAAAGCCTTTTTCCATATCCATACTAGATAGGTTCATCTACATGAATTCTTCGTTTTCATAGAGCTCGAACTTGCATAAGTCTTAGTTCATAGAAGTGGCCTAAGATAGTTTCCACAAGTTAAGTAAAAAAAAACCGGTAGGGGGTCACAAGTTCAATATAGCATGCGTGCCTGTCTTAAGGCTCTGAATAACACTAGGTTACCATAACAATGATAATAAAATAAAAGTATTTTTGAAAATCTTTAGAAAAAGGTGTGTGCATCAACAAATAAGGTAAAATCACCTAGAAAAACGACCAAAGAAAATTTTAATAAGAAAATGTAACAAACTAGATTATGAAAATACTAAAAGAAATATGAAAATCAAATGGTTAAATTCGTGCCATCTAGTACAATATACAATATGCTGACGGCTTAAGGATGTCTGGCCTAAAATATGATACCTCAGTGGGCAGGGGGTGTTTCGCTTGTGATAAGTCCGAAGCCTAACACATGTCCTCTGGCAGTCGAACTCCCCACCAGCGGTAACGACACTAGAGAACCCTGCCCTTGAGCTAACTCTAGTAAGGCGTGAATAATTAGAGAGCCTTCTCAAAATTTTACGGCAAATTAATACGCTGTTTGTTGAGGGAGCATGGCTCCCTCATTTTTCCGGCCGGGAAGGAAGCCTGTCCGAGCTGGTTTTTCTTGGCGAGAATCTACTTCCCGAACCCGACACCAACTTGGCCCTTTTGAGAAATGTCAACTCTTAAAAATGTAAGTTCTCACGTGAAAAAGGAAATGTCATTGATGAATCATAGGCGGTTTATCACGGGCCGGTTTGGTTTCAGTTGGAATCACCGGCCAGTTCAGAACCGGCCATGTCTACGCACACAAGAAGGTTTCATCCCTCATCCTCTCTCTCTCTCTCTCCCTCTCTCTCTCTCTCTCACACACACACACACACACACACACACAAACACACACTCATTGGGGAGGATGATGGAGATCGTATAACCAGTTGTGAGATAAAAGCAGACGGGTTCGCACACACATGAATAGATTGAAAAATCATAAGCATAATATCACAAACTAAGGATAAGTTGACGGTCTAGACAACAAAGCATATAAACATTGAGCTCGCTAAAGGAAATAAACTTGTCTCTTGTTCATTTCTTATGATGAAACTCTTGTATAATTAATTCCATTCCACATATCACTTGTTTAGGAGCACAGTATTTGCTGCTCCTTGATTGGTTGAGTTGCTTGGCCAAATCTACTAAAGGAGAGCTAACAATGGTTTGTTTGTCCTTGCTGGATCAGAAAAACCCACTTTGCAGAACAAGTCCAGTGAAGCCCTATTGGGCAACTTTTCAGTTTTCTGATCGACTCGACGACGAGGTCGATTTACTGTCTGTTATCTTCTTCCCAAATCCAGTGCTGATATTAATTGCCTCTGTTCTTTTCATAATCCTTAGCCTTTTGCATGAATCCACAAACATCCTGCAAGATGAGTAAATTCAATAATTAGTTTAAATTAGTTTAAATTAATCCACAATAAACATGTATTAACATATATACAAACCAGAAATTTCATACTTTACAATAAAAACTGGGAAAAGTAAATTGATTGGATCTGCCGGATCTGAATCAGATCCAACACAACCAGCTCTTTGTGTAATTGACTAAGATCAATGAAGCCAGTAGTTTCTTTTTCTGGGTAGAACAGATCGAGCCAGGCATAATCTGGATATCTAGATCCAAATAATTTGTAGTTGGATCTGGTTTCTAATCAGATTCAATGAAGCTCCATGTTCCATTCATATTTCATTCTATGAAAAGCTCGTTAAGACTGAAATATGCCACAACTGAATCTCAGGAGGATAGATCCAGACACAGATCTGAAAATACTTCAGTGGATCCCAGCCGGATTCCAACCAGATCCTTTAGAAGTACCAAATTTGTCTTAGACCTAGATCTCTGTCGGAGTACCTGGATCAGAATCCAGATCTAAGAACAGATCCAGATTCTCATGACCTTGATCTACATGGTCCAAACTTCGTTCGACTATTCCCCAACTGTTTTCCTCAGTTCACGAGTCCTGTTGTCTAAGGAAGACCAAAGAGGCAGACAATTTTCCTGAGAAAAATTTGCCTAGGTACGGAATTTTCCCTTCTATAACATCGCCACTAACATAAAACCAAACACATGCATGGGAAAAATCACAGAAATTGAGGAATTCGACACTTACTCCCAAGGGACGTCTCCGACGAGCATCCAATCTCCATCATTGTCCTCGTAAATGGTGATATATTCCGAGTTACTACAACCATCCCCTGTTTGAACCAAACACCAACTAATGAATTTCATGCTTTCATCTTAACTAAATCTATCTCAAAGTATTTTCGAAAAACAAAATTAAAAATGAAATTTTCATTAAATCATAGATCTTATGATAATGTAAAATTACCCAGCAAGAGATTGGAGAACATGGCGACGAGCACGCGAGAGAGATCGGAGTAGCCCTTGTGTGCCTTAAGGTGGACTTTCCTAAGAAAAGGAGCACCATCCATGCTCACCTTTACAAATACCTTCGACTCGATTACTTTCCCAGACTTGAAGCTGTTCTTCCTGTAAGTGCAAATGGGCGGCCACCCAACAACCACCTTCTTGGCCATGCCATCAGTCGAAGCCTCCTCTTCCTCAACCTCACCTAGATCACACGACTCGGCGAAGCTCCGCTTCTTGGTTGGTGTCGCGGGCTCGGCCGCTCTCGAGCCGGGCAGACCCAGCCTGAGCTCAGTGATCTCAAACCCTACAACCTCACCTTCCATATCCTCCTTTGCCAATTTTCTCTTTGCTCTGCTCTGCTTGGCCTTTACGTCTGTGTTTGTATGATAGATTTCTCTGATTTGGCTCTGTTTTGCTAGTTTTATATATAGTCATAAGGTTGGATACAGGAAGGAACAAAGGAAAAGAAATGTCTGTCACATGACTGACATTGGTGTTGTTTCAGGGCCCAATCGGCCCATCAGATAGCCGACAGGATCCGACGGTAGAGAGCAGGTTGATGGGGTATCGTAATCTCAGCCATTCGATTTTGTCAATTGTGTGGTGCTGCTTAACATGTGGGGAGAGGCAGCTAGCCTGGATTTTTAAAAAGGAAAAAAAATTGTCAAAAGGTGTCCTGGTCTCTAATGGCATGCTCAATCAAACAACCGTGTTTGCAAAAAACCTGTCATGCTCATGCTCACGCATGCATTGCCCATGTATATTAGCTCCCATACCCGGCCCCTTCTTTGTTGAGAATTTCATAGTTCGCCCTAATCGGTAAATTGTTCAGCATCCTTATCTTATGATTATTAACATTTAGCCAGCAGGCTTTTAAGCAGTAGCAGAGTTAAAAAAAAAAATTGGGGTGAGGCCTACTTGTATTTCACATGAAATGCATTTATATTTCACGTCTACAAAATACTTATATCTGTATATATAGTGTCATATTAAGAAGTTTTCAGATGTCTCATCTTACCCTAAAGTAGGTCCTCCACCACTGCTTTTAAGGTATGGTTTGATTAGTGGTTGCTAATGCTAATTTGAGTACAAGCTCATAAGATATGCAACCTTGTGATATGAGTCCTAGTCTAGAAAATTTTCTTTATACTGGGTGGCTCGTACTCACCCTAAGAAATGTGAAAGAATGGACCTTTAGTCTTTTGCTACTTTATAACTATTAGTATGGTCTAGTTTATGTCGAAAGAAAACAATAAAGAATGTGATATGGTCTAGCTTATGTTGAGTTAATTATTAGCATGACAGAAGATTGACTTTTATGGAAACAAAGAATCCATGGAAGTGATGCCATCTAGTACAAAAAAAAAACTTTGTTGTTGTTGTATGACAAATCTATTATCATATTAAACTTTGTCAAGTATCAGTTTCGAGAGAGGAAAAAGGACATATTCATCTTTGTTAAGACGATGTGCTCATCTTTTTCATATTTCATTTTTTCCCAATTACAAGTCTTTGTGAAATAAGTCTAATGAGAAGAAAAATGAAGGCATTAAGAGACCCTCCCTGCCCAACCCTACACTCTAAGATCCTTTCACAAAGCTGCTACTGTCTTGAGTCGAGAGATAGATAAATAGACACATCCAATTGCTCTAATGGAGGGATATATACAATCATTTTGTTCAATGGACCTAGCTCAGGAACAGTTCAGTTTCAAAGAATCAAAGTATTAAGTATATTTATGGATTAAAACATCCACTATCTTTCCTTTTTTTAAATAAAAGCATTTCAACTTACTATATTTGTAAATAATAAAGTAGGTTTTTCATGCTTGTTCTAGGTTGTATTAGGTCGCCAAATTCAAAGAATTTGCTAGACCCACATGGGTCCGATCCAACTAAGGGTTATAGAAGTAGGCATCATGTGATTGTCTTGTTCAATGATATGCAAGAAGAATTAAGCTCCAACGAGTCTAATTAATAAGTATACATGCCGATTAGACCATATATTGAATTTGTTAAAAGAAAATAAACATAAAACATAGTGTGCGTACTGCAGTGTGGGTGCCAGCGCACGCACACAATGGGTAGGTCTAGACCCCTTGGTCCATCAAGTCCGATTCAACTTCCAGTTTAACTTGGAGGTACTTTTCTTAAATGTGAACCTTTTATGTGTTTTTCATCATTTACCTAGAGTAGATTCATCGGTCACAAAATAAACCTGAATTTTCTTTTAATGAGCCTTAAATTAATACAAATGTTTAATTACCGAGTTTGCTATATAAAATGGATGGCAATGATTCATTTTATGTGCGTATATACCATATGTTTTGTTTGTACAACTCTAAATGCAGTTGAAACTTGATTAGGCATGGATCCCATGTAGGGGTGGCAATTTTGGACGAAAACTGTCCTGAACAACCTTGTCAAGGTCAGGGGTTGGCACCCCGGGTAGGGTTCTGGTCTTGAAAATGGACCCGAATAAAAATCGTGTCAGGTAAGGGTCAACCTATTTTGACTCCAGTAGAAAATGACCCTTCCTCAACCTGACCAATCAACCCGATTTGCAACCCCTAATCCATGTAGGGTCCTATACCTCTTCCATCTTCTATACAACGCATGACTTTTCATCGAATACAACTATACTATTCTAAACCGAAGAATTAGGGATCGGTTTTGTCTTAGTTATTATAGCAAAAATAAGCATGGCTGGTCCCCGATCTACCGGAACCATTGGTTACAATCCACTGGTTCCAGTTACTTCAAAACCTGGAACCCGAACTGAACCGGCTCAAGGCCAGTTCCGGTTAAAGTTCCAGAACTGCCAGTTTTGAGCTGGTTCTTGTTTGAGGCTTAAATGGCATGAAAGTTTAGAATCTAAAAAAAACCATTAAATTTTTGACATAGGAAAATCGGATTCTACCCATCACTAACATACTCACTCATGACCACCTATTATTTTTCGGTGACATGAGTATAATTTTAAAGTTTTAATGAGAGAGAGAGAGAGAATGGGCTGTTTGGAACTGCATGTCCAAGTTTTGGCCTGGATATGGTTTCATAAAAGGTAGAACCAAATCGAGTGGTCCTTGATTGCAGGTCTGGTTTCACCGGTTCTGGTCTGGTTCGATTTCAGTTGGAACCACTAAGCCCGTCTAGAACCGGCCATGTCGAAGCTAAAGTACGGTAGGGATCCCTTGGGTTTCACTAGTCTATCTATGTAGTATAAATGTAACTGGTATCGAGCTGAAGGCATCCAGAACAACCCTTTCTAGTGAGGCACGGAAATGCCTTCCACTATTGTACTTGCCTCTTGTTCACGGGGTCACCCCCCCTTTGCCTCTAGGCAGACCCCCCATGCATGCATGGTACAAATTCTTCATTTTGTTGGGAACAAGTTGTGCATTTGGGTCATGAGAAGGTACGTTCTTTGTGATCAATCTTCCTGCATTTCGAGCTGGCCTCTATTAATGCATTGGTACGTCCACATGGATGGTCTGGCATGTACATGCATGCCATGCATGTGATGTGACAAAGCTTGTCTTTCATGCATGATAGTGTAATTTAGAGCATCACATAGGCATGCATGCATGGGTGGGTGGGTGTCTGTCCCATGAATCAAGATTCAAATACGCGTCTTTTCAGCACACTTGATGAAGCTTGCTTGCAATGAATTAGATTATTGATATTTGTGTGCTAATTAAATGATAATACTCTAAATAATTAGAGCTTTCAAGGCAAAAGTTGATTGCCACCAGCATAACTATGTTTATTTTAATTAATAGCATACATAAATTCATTAAATTTTTGTTGATATGGCTTGGATTTGTGATTGACACAAATTATGACCTAACTGAAAAGCTCGTAATGCGACCTGAATTATTCACGAAAATTTGAGGTTGGAGTTGGTTGATGGAGGTCAGGGGCTGATATTTTGGTAGAGGGCGTATAATTAAAGTGAAGTGCGTGCCGCTGTTAATCATAGTCAATATCCTCTTCCTCTAACCCATAGTGTATGATAAACCTTGTGTTTTTCTTTTCTTTTTTCTTTCTTTTCACTTGTCCTTTCATTTTCTAAGAAATGTTTTTGGTGATCGTTATGTTCTCAAAATTAATTTGCACAAAATTTTTCTGTTTTAGGTGTCTTCTTGCATGTTTTTTTATATAGATATGCATATATATATATATATATATATATATATATATATATATATATATATATATATATATATATATATATATATATAGAGAGAGAGAGAGAGAGAGAGAGAGAGAGAGAGAGAGAGAGAGAGAGAAAATGATACATAATCAAACCCGTCAATGCTTAAATTTATTCAAAGATTACTTTTTATTTTTTAAATTCAAATATTCATTATTGATCATAACGTTTAAATGGTCGAGATGTTTAAGTAGATTCGATAGCAAATGAGTTTGAGTATATATATATACATGCATATATGTACATGCACTATATATATACATGCATATATGTACATGCACTATATATATATATATATATATATATATATATGTGTGTGTGTGAGTGGGACCCATACTGCTCTCCAATTTGAGGGCAAAGTAGATTTGGACCATCTCCATGTGCACGCGCTATGATGAGCATTACAATCATTAACAAGTAATAGTTTAATGCATGTAAGCGAGGTCAAAAGGGTCGCTCTCGTTTTCCCACACACATATTATGTAGGGGTCAAGGTTGGCGCCAAGCCTAGGGAACAAGCAACACCAGAAACTTACGCTTCTGTTCCTAATCCCCCTAACATATGTCCCTGCATGTCGCATTTCTCAGAAATATAATTTATTTCGAGTGTCTCCGTGACCAGCACCTTACCGTGTCTCGTGTCCATATATTGTGACTCGATGTATGTAGGTTTGGAAAAGGCAGGACATCAAAACTTGGGTCGTGTCAAGTGTCATTGCATGTCACTTATGAAACCAGAACAAAATGAAGTGAGACAGTTGACGTAGCATGGGGGCCATGGCAAAGAACGCCAACCAGAAGAGAGATGGGCAAGTATCACAAACAGCAGATCTTCTGTATGATATATCTCTATCGTCAACTTAGAGACTGCAGTCAGTCTCACAAACTCAGAGTTCTTGCTTCCGAAATCTATGGCAGACGCTGTCAGCAACAGGAAAGCCAGAGCGAAGCATTAAGATCTACACAGTTCTCAAAGAGTGAAAAAAATAAAGAAAGAATTGTATGAACAGCAACTTGCATGGACAATTCTGAGATGAGGACGATGGTGGCCATAATATGTGTGTGTGCTGTCCCCAGTGCGTAATGCCAAGCTGCTCCATGTTCTGTACTTCATTTCCAGTAATATATTACGATAACTCGATTTTGTGATAAATAAAACAACGAAAGTAGACTGCTACCCACAAGTGAATCTGAAAAGCCAGAAACGATGAAAGGATTTGAATCGGGAAGACTGGTTGTGAGATAGCTTTCTGCTTTTACTCAAATCACAGATTAAACTCTTAAGTATGGAGATTCCATAAGCTCTAAGCTATAAATGGCTGTCGCATAGGGGCGGTCGTTTTGTGCTCTGGGTCGTGTTCGTGTCATGTTCATAAAGAACAGATCAACCCACACATCTCTTTGTGTCATTTCAAGTGGGAAATGGTCCTTTCTAGTTGGTTGTTCATGCTGGGTTTTGATGTGCCGTGTCACTTGATGCACATATTTACGTCTATATATAATATTTCCCCTGCAATTTCACTTATATATTCTCACGCAACGTTATTAATCCAATACACTATTTTCTTTTCAATTTAAATGGAACATGGTGCCGTGTCACTTGATGCACCTATTTACTTCTATATATAATATTTCCCTGTAATTTCACTCATAATTCTCACGCAACGTTATTAATCCAATACACTATTTTCTTTTCAATTTAAATGGACCATGGTATCTTAGTCACACATCGACTACTTGGTATACCTAATTTAGGCTAGTAAATTGTTGAACTCAAAGTCCTCATTTTCAATATAAGATGACTTAATTAATTTAATAAAGTTTTTTTATTTTAAAAATAACTTTTTTGTTTCTTGATAAACTCTTAGTTTTTAAAAAACTTTTTTAGTTCTCAAGATCATACTACATTTATGGAGTGTAATATACAAAGTGTTTATACCTAAGGTTTCAACACACAATAACATAACTCTTTTAGTTTTCAACATATGAGAAACTCCCAAAACAAAAATGATTGTTGTAAGAATTGGAAAGAAAGAGCACGGTTTCATATTAAGGATCCGTATCAAGGTACCCGTATGGCTCAACATAAATATTACATCTATCAATTCTATGGTAAAATCCTTTTTCCAAGCTTAATTTTGTAAAAACTCTGATCTGGTTCTGGCTCTAGATCCAAGAGTTCTGTTTTTTTTTCTTGAAACTGTTCATGAAATGAAGGATCCTTTCTGTTTACTCGAGCACTCTTTCATTTTGCTTTCTCAGTCAAAATGTTTACTTTTGGCAAAAGCTACTCATTCATAACTTCAGTTTGAAAAATGCCACCAATTTGCCTCCCTATATACGGAAGAGAAGGAACTTGTATGCCATTTTCGCTGCATAATTGACATGACTAAATGAATCAGTAAGTCAAACTTGTGAATTATTTATAGCATGTTAAGACTATTTATTGTTAACTAGTTCCAACTTGTATTATATATAATTTCAGTTTGACAAGTTGATGCGATGCATTAAGTAGGTGATGCCAACCACCCTCTGCTTGTTTTATGCTCAAGTAGGAAGCTGCTTCTAAAATATGTATTGGATGATTAAAATTATTCTTGCATGATACTTGATTCTTATAACTGAATTCATTATGTGAAGGCCCATTTGCTTGCACAAGAAGAAGCATCACTATTAAAAATTGAATATGCAACCCCAATCAAATACTCAAAGGAATATATGCTTGCATTTGCGTTCTTCCTTTCTTAGTTAATCCTTTAGAATCCGGTACACGGCAACATTCGGAGCGATTTATCAAAGATCATGTGTAGATACAAGTAAACAATGTAACTAGATTTGGGATCCCCAAGCTTGGCAATATTAATTCATACTTATAAATATTGTCAATTATTTCCCACCGCAATAAGACTTTCAAAAACCCTAAAAGGTGATGATCATGGCACAAAGGGCAACAGATCACCTGGCTAGGGGGTTGGTTCACAAGTTAAAGGTCGTGAGTTTGACACCTTGGGCATATGTCTTCGTCCTCCCCATCATACAATAAGAAGAAGAAAACCAAGCTGCATCCGACACTAGCTGGTCAGCTAAGTCGAATCCTATTCATAGTTGTGCTTTAACTTATATTATCATTTAACTCCAAAAGAACTAGATCGTATTATATGATAATGTTCTGCATTGAGTAAAAGTATTTATTAAGAGAAGATGGAAATGAGAATGTAGTATGAATATTAAGTTGATTGGGTTTGTTGAAGCAATTTTAAATGGATCTAAGCAAAGCAGATAGTGATACAGATGTAAGGAAAAAATAAATAAGAAGCATTATTGAAACACTTGAAGAGTGATGTATGGGGGTGTAGAACGAGCCAAGGTCGAGCAAGCTTTGTTTCTTCATGATCAGTTCAACTAAGAAAAATATGGGTCAGGCTTGGTTCGAGCTCATCAAGTGGTGCTGACGAGTCTGGGCTTGTTAGTGGAAGCTAACTTCAAGTTTGAGCTCGAGTTCTAGTTTTAGTACTTGGAGATCTTGATTTTTGACATAACTCAAGCTTGGGCTTGGTTGAGATTGACCTACATATTAAATCTTGGCTCATTTGTTCAGTGAATTAAGCTTAAACATGTCAAACATAAGCCTATCTCGATCGAGAAGATCAGAGGCAGGGCCAAACTCTGAGCCTCATTGTGAGACCTTTTCGTAAGATCCATTTGATTCTACATGTTAAAGCTGTTTTGATGAAATCCAACCATACAGATGGATTCAACATGCTTGAGTCGGTAGAAATTAATCTTTAAAACACATTCTTTGAAAAGAAACTTGAATTGAATGTGACTTTTTGAAGTGTTACGTGAACACCTAACAAGTTGGATTTTGATGATTTGGAGTTGGTTTCATTAATCTAGGCTTGCCGAATCGATGTATATTTGGATTTGATTGAGTCCTGCCCCTTTTGAAGCCGAAATCCCAGTCCTCATGAAAAGCTGGAAATTTTTTTGCTGATATATGAAAAGCCTGCCTAAATTTTCCTTTCCCTTCTCTTAGTTTTGACTCCTTGCTTCCTATTCTCATTATGTTATCATGTATTTTTCTTGTTTATAATAATAATAATAATCAGTCATAGAGTCATGGTCATAACTCCCCTCATGTAAGGGATCACCCTTGCATGACCGGTCCCAAGCCGGGATAAAGAAAGAGAGTTGTATTAGGCTTATGACAGCCATCGTAAAATTGTCGGACTTATTTACCATGGATTCTACAAATTATGATAGAGTTGTGGAAACAAAGAATCTATATAGCCGACCCCATCTAGTATGGAAAAAGGCTTAGTTGTTCTTGTCGTTTGTTGTTGTTCCTGTGGAGTCATGGTCATTGTACATTACTGGGGTTGCATTAGAACTGAGCCAGTGTTCGTCTCCCCTGCATCATATATACATGTGTGAATGATAAATTAACTTTGTTGGTTCCAAGTGGTTTCCCACTTGTTCCCCTAAGGCAAGGTCTTGAGTTCGAGTCTCAAGAACATAGAAAACTAGCAGTAGGAGAGCTTTACTCCTATAGTGGGCTGACTTGCTCAATTGGAATTTGGCAGTGTTCATAAGGGGGGTGCTTGATTATGAGACTGGGCCTACAGAACTGTCACTGCCGGTTCTTAGGTGTTGATATATATAGGGAAAAAGGAAATTTATTGTGCCTTTGCTGATCGAACACAACTCAATGTAAATCAGCTCCAAGGTTTAAAGAACCTCTCTCTGGAGGCCTATATATATTTGTCTTTGTATATGTTGATATGTTCTCTCTTCAACTCTGTTGATATTTGAAGGACGGAATATTACTTATTTATTTATAATTAAAATTGTGAATTTTCAATTGTCGACCATAATTGTTTCAGAGGACATAGCAATTATATATTGATCCTTTTGAGACGTCTTATGAAACATTTTAGAGCAAAAAAGAAAGACCTTCACATGATATTTATTGATCTAGAAAAAACTTATGATAGAGTACCGAGGGAGGTTCTTTGGAGAACTTTGGAAAAAGAAAGTATCCCATTTACATACATTAACCTTATAAGAGACATGTATGATGGTGCAAAAACATGTGTGAGGACTCATGAAGGAATGACAGACTTCTTTGAAGTTAATATTGGGTTACATCAAGGATCAACTTTAAGTCCATACTTATTTATAATGGTGATTGATGAGTTAACAAAACATATTCAAGATGAAGTACCTTGGTGTATGTTATTTGCAAATGACATTGTATTAGTGGAGGAGTCTAAGGAAAAAGTAATAGAAAATTGGAACTATGGAGAGAAACATTAGAAAGCAAAGGCCTCTGACTTAGTAGAATAAAGACAGAAGATATGGAATGCAAGTTTGATCATTTGGTTACCTCAGAGGACATAAAAATTAAAATTGACACACATTGCATCCCCCAAAAGGAAAGTTTTAAATACCTAGGGTCAATTTTTCAGAGTGATGAAATAATTGATGGAGATGTTACGCATAGAATTAATGCTAGTTGGTTAAAATGGAGAGGAGCATCAGGTATTCTTTGTGATAAGAAGATACCATTAAAATTAAAAGGTAAATATTATAGAGCAGCAATTAGGCATGCCATGTTTTATGGTTCTGAGTGTTGGGCAGTTAATCATCAACATGCAAAAGATGTCCGTGACAGAAATGAAGATGTTGAGATGGATGAGTGGTCATACAAGAAAAGACCGTATACATAATGAGGTTATTAGAAACAAATTAGGAGTGGCACTAATAGAGGATAAAATGAGAGAACAGTGTTTAAGATGGTTTAGACATATAGAAAGAAGATCAAAAGAACCTGTAAGAAGATTAGAAAACTAAATTTGGAAAGTATTAAAAGAGTTAGAGGACGACCACAAAAGTGTTGAAAGAAACAATAAAGAATGATCTAGCTTATTGTGAGTTAACTGCTAACATGGCACACATAGGGATCTGTGGAAACAAAGAATCCATGTATGGGAAAAGGCTTAGTTGTTGTTGTTGTTGTTGACCATAATTGCTTCAAATGCGATACTTTTCCTGGGTCATCTGTGGGAATTCCCTCAAATGGTTGAATGACTTGCACGAATATCCATATCTATATTTTAAATATGGTATTGGACCCTACATCAAACAGGGTACTGATAGACCTACTTACATTGTATAGTATCGCGTATGACCTTTATTTTCTTTGATTAATAATATTGTTGACTTAAAAGTTAAAAGAGAACCCGAAATTTTTTAAGGAAAAAGAAATTAACACAGTCGAAGTAGACACCTACACAGTGGTGGATCCAATCAAAGTGTAGTGATTGGATACACGTTGCTCACTTATATTGAACCATTATTTTTAAGATAAAAACTCTTAATTTTTTGAATTATACTCATGTAACTAAAAACTGATCGATCAACATTGTAAAAAATGGTCAGTTTTCTTTAGTATCGACTTCTCATCGTTCCGACCCAAGGTTTTGCCAATTCGGGCCCTTTTCACTAAAATGCATCACTATGCACCCAAAAATGGATATAGCTAACTCATTGGCCACAGGGTCAGCACTGTCAGAGAAAGTCAGCAGGTCAATACCCCAGGGTGCATCTAATAGGCTGCATATTTTTCATCTTGGTCCAGATCCCGACGTCTTTGTTCATGCTCTGTTGGTAATCTAGAAAACTAGATTGGTTCATAAAGATACATGAATTGAACCTCAAACCATTTAGAACTTAATGTAAATATAATCTAGAAAATCATTTGAACTTTATGTCTCCGGTTCGGATAAACCAACGCTTGGTTGGTTCAAGTGGTCCGGCAGTTATTCCCCTAGAGCAAGGTCTCCAGTTCGAATCTCGCGAATGGAGAAAACCTGCGTGGGAGACCTTTAGCACCATAGTGGAATGACTTCGTTTACAGCAGAGTAGGTGGGGTCCTTGTGAGCTTTTCTGGATACCAGCAGATTAGACCCAAAAGAAAAAGAGTAGAGAGATTAGGCTTTGTTCTACAACATTGCATGCTTTCACTGAGCTTCACATAAACAGCATATAGAAATTACAAAAGAGGAGCGGTCACAAGTACGATTAGATCAATAATTACATGGATTTCCATTCCAAACAATAGCGGATCATCATAAATCAAACGCAAGAAATTACCAAAAGAATGCAGTAACTTCTATTTTACACATTACCAACGAATTTAAAGGAAAAGAACAAAGAAAGGAGCAACTTTAACAAATATTTAGATCTAATCTGGAGGCACAGGATGTAAAGACTGCAGAGCGAGATGCGAATTACAGTACTACAAGTCAAGGTGGAGAAGGATATGCACATATAGAAGCCCGACCAACCTTTAAGGGCAGGTTTTTGTGGGCTTAGGCCTCCACTCAGTCCAGCCCCTCACGATCTCGGACCCATCTTCAAGACGAAGAAGATGGGTGCACTCCATGCCAGAGACATCTCCTTCACCCTCAGCAGTGACACTGGTCAGAGAATCAAGAACACTGTCGCGCCCACATTCGCGCCTATACTCAAGGGTCATCCCCGATAGTTCGTGGCTCTCCAAAATGGACATCGGAGCACTCTACAAGAGAACAATCAAGAATGCCATGGATAAAATTGTCGCCAAGCAAAGAAATACAACCATCTCAAGAAGGAGAAGAAAGCAGTTCGAGTTCCCAAAAGCAAAAACTGGCTTCTAGAGGTACAACAATGTAGTAAAGCAAAATCCACATGAATCCGCAAAAGCCAAGAAACAATGACCAGAGAATGATATGAAAACTAAGAGCATGTGAATTCGTTTCAGAGAGTTACCTCGAGTATCCAGCCAATGTATTTGACATTGTTTACGTGCTGATTGACATCCAAATCATACCAACGGGGCTGCAATTTTGGAGAAGACAGATGTGTCATGGTTAAGATGAAAGTAAAAGCAAACATGCTCATAACCCGAAATGTAAATGAAGCCAACTTAGAATGTCTGGCTAAAAGGCATAATGCCAATTTCAATATCAAGTTTAACATCACCTGAAAGTTATAGGAGGAAACATATAGTTGAAAATTCCAACAGTCCCACTTACCATCAAGCCTGTTCGGATATGATCAGCAGTTTTATCATCAAGTTTTGGTAGTTTCCTGCCATCCTCAGCGATGATTGGTGCATCTCCAACAAAATATGGCCCTATTTCTTCCCTCACTTCATCTGGAATTTTTGACAGCCGTCTTGTCTTTTTGTTCATCATCACCCAAACACTGAACAATCAAACCAAAAAGGAAATTTTGATATTTTCTTTCTAATCAGATGAAAGAATAGAGAAACCATTTGTTCTGCCATCCATGTATCCCACATTACGGATGCAACTCTAGACATTTTCGGATCCTTGAATACCAATAACAGGAGTAAAATGATTGCCATCATGTCAACTATCTTCAATTGACATGAATACAAATATTGCATAAACTTAGGATTTATAAGTTTTTGTAATAACTATGTCATCTAGATGTTGAAAACACGCCCACAATAAGGAAAAGAGAAGAAATCAGACCTAGTAGCTTTTGTCACAGTTTCACCAGTCCGTATATTACGTAGAAGCCAATCACGTCGCATGCCATTCTTCCCTGATGGCCCAACCCAAGTGTCTACTTCGACAAAATCACCCCTGAAACAGATGAAAGTGAAAGTGAACATTTTAAATAGCAATCAAAACTTCGCTTGAAAAATAACACTCATAACATCATGATCGTTGTTACTCAAGACTTAACCCAGCATGAGAGGACCCTTGACTTGGATGGATCAACTTGATCACACAGACAGGTTAATACAATTCTATATTTATATGACATGCAATAAAATATGAAAATCGCAATATATTTATTACATGTGATATTACTGAAATATTATAACAAGGATATTAGTATTTCTACACACTGATATTTGTATCATATGCTTCTAATGCATTATCACTAGCTATGTTATGAATAGTATGCTATAGTGTCCACTATAGTGCGTTATATCGAATTAGTGGCCCCGTGGCCACTAGAACAGTGTAAACATTGCCCCGTTCATTAGGGCCGCTATTTACACTATTAAGAGCATTATAGCGGCCCATTATAACACTATTAGCATAAGGTCGGATTGATCCAATGGATATGGGTCAACCCTAACCAATTTCCAAACCTATATCAGATTAGGTTGATTCTCCTCTCCCTCTCTCTCATGCCTTTCATTCCCTCCTCCTCCCACCACCGGTCTCTCTCGATGTCTCTCTCCAGCAGCTGGTATCTCTCTTTCTTGTGACTGCTATCTCTCTATTGTGGATACGCTTGTTAGCATGTGGAAGATTTAATATTTCATCTAATACTACAACATTATTTGATGCTTGTGATTCATACCTCCAAAAGATAACATCATAATCTGCCCTTTTGTACGTGTGCATATTAACTATTGTTTAAATACAATTGTTTCTTTTAGATGCTCTCTAGTGGCTATCAACTTAAGCTCCTTTGTTTAAATGCAAAGGCGGGCCCTTTGGTTCTCATTGTTTCTCAATCCTTCCCTAACTGTTTCCGATTTTTATGCATGTTCTTTTCTTTTCCATCATTGCCATGTTCATGTCTAAGAGGCCCGCCTTCTCCTGTTCAATGTTTTTTCATTGATTTGAATGGACATAACAAGTATAATATGCTTGGTACTATGGGAGTCTATTTTTGCTACAAATAACTTGCGTGACAACCACTATCACTTTTATTTATTTTAAAGAAGACTTCCGAGATGAAACTTTTAAAGTTTTTATCCTTCAAAATGAAGCGGTACTCTCTTTTGTCTTGTTAAATATATGTTAAGAGCATTTATCCTTGTCCTATTGGTCAAATTCGATTGGACCATAGTCACCATACTTGTGCAAATAAGTATAATATATTAGTTTCTTTTAATTCTTCTGCTTACTACTTAGAATCAGCTACATTTATTTTTTTGTTTTTGATTTAAGTTTAATAATTCAATATGCATATCCCCACATGAAATTTATTGTTTGTCTTTTTAGAAAAAATTTATTTAGTTTTATTTATATTTATAAATGTGCTGGTTATATGTTTCTTGCTATTTTTTAGAAATTAGAGAATCCATTATATATATATATATATATATATATTATTTTTTAACCGTAAATGAAAGTGTACCGCTAAATCCGCTATATTCTCACTACCGCTATATTAGGGTCAACCGCTAACCGCCTCCTAACCGCTATTGATAACATGCATCACTAGTGCATTCTAATCAACCTTTTATATAAAAGTCTCACACAAAATAAATGCCAAAATGCTTTCTAAATTTTATTCGTCAGAAAAGAACAGGCATGCTTTTGAGATATCTACTGCCTGCAGTTCCCTGAAGACCTTTACAAAGTCCCCAAAGCGTCTAGTTTTCCTTTCATTTCTAAAAGCCAAGAATAATAGCAGTTTTCTCATTCATAATTTGCAGAAACTGTCTTTTCAAACGGTTGGAACAAACAGAGTGAATTTCCATTTTGCTAGGACCCTCAATCCCAGGTCCTCTGCAGACATCCAATGAAATCGAACCCCAAACTGTTCATCTAGTAGCCGAGGCCAAAATAAGTGTGCAGACGCAAGCTAACTTTGGCTACTATTGATGAAGGCTTCATAATGACTTCTACCTATCAATTACTTATGCCATTAACACGATCTGTTACATAATACACTGGAAAGTTTAAATGATGATACTTGGCAGGTACTGGAATCTCCTTAGGCTACTAGAACAATGCAGCTTTCTGAGTAGTAGCATGCAATCATTTACGGTTCAATTTTAGTTAAAACATACATTTAAACATCCAAACTATAGCGATACCTTTACTTTCTTTAATGAAATCTTCGTGATAACAAAGGAAAAACAAAGATCCTTGATATGTAAGTTCAAAGAATTCCAGAGAAATTCTGGAAAAAATAAATGTAAAAGATGTGCAATATAATGTTAGTATATGCCACCACTTGCCAAGTCGTTTATCTACAAGCACCAATGTCTGTATACCAGTATAGCTCCTTGATGTGGCACATCATCATGATTATATACATGTTTACACTATGGAACAATAAGCCACCTTAAAATGAAGTATTAGATCACAAAGAAGATTATTATGTCATGCATTATCTCAGATTTAGAATTGTTTTTTTCCACATCATGCATGAAATTCAAACTACATCCTAGAATATGCTATCTGCAACAAGAAACCCCTCAGTATCTTGTTAATGAAGACAGCAGAAAAATGTGCAATAAGTGACACAAGCTCCAGATTTCAATAATCCAAGATCTAAACGGGTAATTATATGAATGGAGATGTCATTTTAGAGCCAAATACAAGATACACACCAAGATGGGTATCGATCAACAAGTATCTGCATCCGCGTAACAACCCATATCAAATCTCTCCTACACATCTCAGGCGTTGAACCAAATCCATCGCCCAAGAGCCCAGCGCACTTCACATGGTTAAGAGCCGTTTCCTATTTCACGGAACATTGTTCAGTCAATTACAAAAACAAAAGAACAAAGTTGTGATAATTATATATCTAAAAGGGTTCTCATAACCCTTACCTGCAGATGATTCATTAGAGTTTCTATAGATGCTGTCCGATCTGCTCCAATCTCATAAGACCTGATAGGAAAATTCTGTCTGAAAACCATACTGTCTTGAACAATTCTTCCCAACCCAAATGCATCCAAGAACATATCAGGTTTCCTTGGTTTCCAATCAAAATTTATAAACTGCCTCTCTGCAGCCAAAAATATCGCAGTGATAGCAGCAAGCAACATACTCCAATCTGGCAACTGATTGATAATTGTCCTCTCTTGTAGTGACGAGGATGAATATGAAGGTACCTCATCATCCTCTACATCTTTTACTCCAACGGACTTCCCATTATCTGGTGTTGTAATCAGCACCTTGTTACCATTGATCTTTGGAGGGGCGTGCACATTGGTCTTCACCTGAATTCCACCACCCCTTGATTTCTGTTTGATCCCACGTGTATCCAAATTTTCGGGACCACCTGCAAGAACCGATCTTGACCTTTGGTCCCGAGGATCTGAGCCTGAGGAAAACAGTGCCGAGGCAGCGGCAAAAATGGCAGCAGCGGCAACAACTACCATTGTTCGGTATTGAAAATCAAGACCGGGATAAACACATGAAACAGAAAAGTCGCCAAACCAACACCAACCCCGACCTCGTCAGCCTCACAGTTCTGCAAATAGCAAACGTGTATCAAATTATTGGACGAAGGGAGCAATCACTCCGACCTACAACTATAACTTAAAGAAAAAAATAGTAAAGAAGTAACTATCAAAGTAAGTTTGAAAAAATGGACTCAGAACAATAAATGAAGAACAGTAACTTCCCACGAGAGAAAGAGAGAGAGGTATATCAGTAACACTTTCGACAGTTTAGAAATTCTATATCCTCGAAAAAGACGGGTCAAAATTTTTCTACAGAACTGTAAACAGACATAAACACTTTGATAATCGAAAGAAACGTTTATTTGCAATGTAATTAAATAATAGAAGAAATCAATGAACAGATCCCATTATGAGTCCTAAGGTTCGTCAGTTTCGGAACGTCATTAGTGGGAGACAAGCCATGACAAAAGCCACGAGTTACATTGAAAAGGCAAAGAAAGACCACAAAAGTAGGGAACAAATAAAATGCAGAAAAGTTCTCTTCAGGGACAATAATGCAGAAATCCTAGAGAAAGGCTAAATTTAAATTACTAATAATCTGAAATATAGGAACTCAGAATGTATCTATTAAAGTAATATCAACAGAAACTCCATTTCCCTTTTTCCTTACGGCTAGAATAACGGCATCTACACAGAAAACGAATAAAAGAAGTTAAAGGAAAAACTATTTCCGAGAACGAACGGCATTTTTCGAAATTAAAAAACCACAAACAAGTCGAGAACAAACGGTAAAGCACAAACGCCAAATATATCCGATGATAAATTCCGGGAAAAAAAAAGAAACACGAAGCAACAGCAACAAGATCCAAAAACTCATCCTAAATTCCAGAAAGATCCATGAACAAATCTAACACAAATAAACCGGAAAACAAAAAGCGAGAGAAAACAACACCTTTTCCTTCTTCGGTTACTCCTCCTTTTGTAGTATTTTCACGCCTCTGAGATCGATCGAGAAACACAGACCAAGATACGACAATACAAATTCACAGCTAGAGAAGATCAACCAAAAAAGGCGAACACAATGGCTCTGAAGACAATCTGATGCAGATGTTGCTCGTCTTCCTCACAGAAATGCAAATGGAAAGAAGATGAGAAGTAGACGACGTGTGAAAAGTGGACGAAGACGAACGGAAGGGGAAAGGGATAGAAGAAGAGCCTAGAAACGACCGCGTACAGACAGACAACAGCGAGGAGAGATTGCGTGCTCCTCCCTGTCTCTCTCTCTCTGGGTGTTGAATGGCAGTCGTTAGCTGGCCGCAAACCCATTTTATATTTGTGATTTCAGTTTCTCCCTTTTTCTCTTGTTAAGTCCTCCATTGTCTTTCTATTTCAGATAAACCCCTCTCTCTTTTCTTTTCTCTCTAATAGTGCTCGTAAATGAGCCGAGTCGCATGTAGTTCGGCTCGTTTCGACCGATAATGAGCTCCTTCTTATTCGGTTTGTGATTCGAATGAATGGAACAGGAGCTTACTCCATGAGCCATATGAGCTGAAGATGAACAATGGATGTTTAGTTCGGCCTGGTTAGCTGATCGACTCACAGTTGAAGGTCATGAGTTTCATACTCGGAGCGTGCAACCGGCTCCTCCGTGTTCGGTTTGCGATCTGAATGAATTGAAGATGAGCTTACTCCATGAGCCATATGACCTGAAGATGAACAGCTGTTTAGTTTGGCTCAACGAGGTTGACTCACAATTGAGGGTCATGAGTTTGATACTCCGAGCGTGCATCCGGCTTTTGAGCCTCCCCATTTGGTTCTTCTCTATCCAACTAAGCCCATTTGGTATATGTATACAACTTCATACAATATGGTCAAAGAACCATGCTAACCAACAAATTTGTTGGGTATAATGTAATTAAATAATAATATCTTTTAAATTCACTGACAAATTGGTATGGAAATACATTTTTGACCTAATATATTATTCAGGAAATTTAATGTTATGAACAAAAATATATATGAGAAATTACATTTGTAATTTCCACGCCTGTGATCTTAAAGTGAAAGGTAGGGTTGTGAGTCTTTACTGTGTGGTCCTCCGACGGATGCATCAAATAAACTTGAGTAGCTTATAGTAAGTTTTGCAAGATATTATTGTAAAATAATAGAAATGTAGTAGTGCAGTCATGTAACAGTATATATACTAATAGGTGAGACGAGATAGTAGTATAGTCATGTAACACGACCCGCTACCTTTCGGAAAGCAACTTGGAAAAGTCGGGTTCGGTCCAGGTCAGCACAGACCCTATTCGAGACTAAGATGAATAATACATAGATAGATAGATAGGTAGAGAGATAACTTGAATTTTGTGCACTATGCATCAGTGATCACTAGTGCACCAAATCTTTGAATCATCCAATTAAATAGATTGAATGGTTAAAATTCAAATTATTTTTTTTATAAATATGCTTTTTGCTTTTAAAATTCAAAGAAATACTTTTTAAAATTTAAAAGCACTTTTTACTTATACACATATAGAGAAAGAGAAAGATTGGATTGTGTCCACACTAACACTTATCCATCTATTGTTTTTGGATGGCATGAGTATAATTTCGAAAATTTTAAGAGGTTTTGAAGAAATAAAAAAGTATTTTTATTATACTCATGTTATTGAGTTTAAGCAAGGTGGTTTTCAATTGCTACCAACATTAATTAATATTCACATGCACTAAAAGGTTTCGGGTCCTTCAGAAGAATAAAATGAGAGGGGCATCTAAACATGCACTAATGAGGGTGGTGCAAGGCGGAGCGGTCTCGTACTGCCCTAACTCCCGAATTCCCCACACCCTACCCCCTCTTCTCTCAAAGTTTAGTTTAATATTAATGATTGTATCAAATATCAGGAAAAATGTTACATTATTACAGAAAATAGTACAATTACCCCAGATGGGGTGGATTGGTTTCTCCTCAAGTAAAACCTTTCTCTCACATGAAACTTCGAGTTTGCTCACACTTCTTCTTCTTTCTTCTTCTTCTTCTTCTTCTTGTTTCAAGTAAGAGAGGTTAGGTATACTCCGAAGAGGATTTGTTGATACAACAACGAAGTCTTTTTCACACTAGATGGAGTCCGTTACAAGGATTTTTTTGTTTCTATAGGGTTTGTGCTAACAATTAACTCAATATAAGCTTATTGTTCATTTCAAGACTGGATATATTGATGATAAAAAATCATGTACAATCTATACACATGTTGAAACCAGGTTTTGGGATGATCCTTTCAAGACTTTCGAGTCCCGAGCTGGGACGATTTTCTTAAATATTTATCTATAAAGTTAAACTTGGATCTAGCCTTTTCAATTGCAAACATGCAAAAGCACCCCGGAAAAGATTGGAGGGATGTTGGAGTCGTTCCGTTATGGTTCGACCTGCTAGGTCTGCTTTGGTTGGCTCAACCAGATCGCTCTTCCCACCAGTTCTCCGATCCTTTCATATCAAATATATCTTTAGTATTTGGAAATTCTGTGAAATCCTCATTTATAGTTAAAACTTGTTATGATGGATACATGTTTTAAGTTGAATGTGAGTCACATAGTAATAGTAAGGGTGTAGCAGTTCACTTCTGCGCACTCGTACACAATAGTAATGCAATCCAATTTTAAATGGGGGCATGCATATTTCCACAAAAATTGAAAAAGAATAAAAGGACTAAAACGTATTAGAAGAAGAGGAATAAACATTGTGGTTCAAGTGGTTGGGACTTGTTCCCCTTCAGCAAGGTCTTGAGTTCGAATCAAAACAAGGGTATCAGTAGTTGGAACTCGTTCACCATTGATGTTGTCTCCTCATACTTGATCATTGTTTTTTGGGTGCATCAGTTGACAATATTGTTTATCTTTTTTCAAAAACCCTAATGGGTGAAAGTGAATAAACATGTCAAATGTGGATAGGATCCAGTTTTCAGATATCCAGTTTTCCCTCCTTATTACCCTAATAGAGAGTACGAGAATAAGACAATAGTGAAGGCTTGTACTAATATATATATATATATATATATATATATATATATATATATATATATATATATATATATGCCGGATCTTATCCACCATTAGCATGCTTAATATAATACGAGCATATTTTAAAAGTTTTAAGGGGTTTTTGAAAGAGATTGTAAGATAATATTTTTATCCTTAACAAAAAGAACTAAGGTGAGTATTAATTTTTTTAAATATTAATACTCAACCGTTTTGTCAAAACATAACTAATAAATGTCTTTTGACACTCTCTCCTATTCATTCTAAAGCTCCCACTTAAGAGCTTGCATCATTCTAACAACTGGTAGGAAGCACCACCGACCGGGCTGTCTTAACAGTCATCGGTGGCGGAGTGAGGTTCTCTTTGGTGCCCCTCCAAGTGAAGAATTGCAGCCTCGCATCCAAAATTCAGGCTGTCCGAGCATCATCTCAGTTTTGAGTTGATTTTCTTTCTATCCGTGCTCCAAACAATTCTGTCTTAGCATATCTCGAGTCACGGAAACCAATCATATACTCTCACAATTGGTGAATTTGCATTGCAGTCATATTGGAACACATTTAGCCAATCTCAATCTAACTTCTTCTTTCTATAATTTAAAATTTTCATATTTATCATTACCAGTCCTTTTTTGAATCAAATCAATTTTACCAAAATAATTTAGACAATGGACTAGATGCTTACAAGTGAATCAATCTTTTATATGATATAAAAACTAAGAAAATATAAAAAATTGTTAAAATATATGAATGGTTCGGGTCGATTCATTTTCTTGGTCATCCGACTCGAGTTGGATTGATTTGTTATATTCAGTTAGATCATGACAACCCTGATCTTGATTATTTGCACATCACTCCTAACTAAGTCTTAGGGGGACCCACCACGTGTTGGGATAATACCATTGTGGGGCCCAAGATTTGCCAGTCTGTCACATGTGTCATCCATTATATTTTAGGGCCCGCGTCATGTTATACAACAACTAAGCTGGTACATAAGATCTCTCAAGGGTTCTTTGTTTTCGTAGATCATGTAAGTTAGATTTTTTTATTTTATATTTTTTTAGTATTTTAATAATTTAATTTCTCTTGTTTTTTTACCGAAATTTTCTTTAGACATCTTTTTATATGTTTAAACCATGTTTTCTTTCATTTTATGATTTATTGGTATCACTCTTAATTTGTGAACATCTTCATTAATTACTTCAGAATGAATCGACCACAACCATTCATATATTTTAACAATTTTTTATATTTTCTTAGTTTTTATATCACATAAAAGATTGGTTCACTTGCATGCATCTAGTCGATTGTCTAAATTATTTTGGTAAAATTGATTTGATTCAAAGAACTGATAATGACGAACATGAAAAATTTCAATTATAGAAAGAAGAAGTTAGATTGAGATTGGCTAATTTAGACAATCCAATGTTCAAACTTCTTTTTTCTTCATCTTTTTTTCTTTCTTCTTTTTATAAGAAAAAGTAGCACAACTCTAGTAGGGTCCAATTATCTATCATCTAATTATAAAAAATTGGCATACAACTATATAACAACAAGCCGACATCAATGATAGTGAAGGAGAAAGAGAACTCATAGCAAATGAGAGAGAAACTGCAAGTAAGGTTGAGGGTAACGCTAGAATTTTAAAAATAAGTGGGATATTTTTCGAATTCGTGGAAAAAAATAATGTGCATTTAAAAGAAACACTAAATGAAAGTATTTATTTCACCAAAACGGATGAACGAGATTCCATAGCATTTAATGTGATTTGATGGGGACAACCGTGCCTAAACTGCTGCCGAGAAAACCGCCTTGTTTGGTTGATTTCATCTCTCAACATCTATAAAAAATGTTCGTAATGGTGAAATGCATGTGTGTGATATCACATAAGAAAAGATTGTATAATGATAGGTAATTAAAAACAAGTTGAGAGTGACAAATAAATGAGAAATGAGAAAAAATCATTAAGATGGTTTTCATGTGTAGAAAGACAATAAAAAGCTCATTAAGAAAGTACGAGAAACTAAATAATGAAAATGTTAAAAGAGGAAGAGAAAGATCACAAAAGTGTTGAAAGAAAAAAAAATGTTATAACTTAAGTTGAGTTAACTGTTAGAATGATATATGATTGAGTTATATGAAAGCAAAAAAAAATTATGTAGCCAACCTCATCTATTATGAGAAAAGACTTAGTTGTTCTTGTTGGTGATGAATGATTGTTTTGCTCATATTCAAAACAATATCATGGTAGCTAGAGTGAAACAACTCGTACTTAGACTACTAATACGATGAGTGTAACCCGAAAAGTCCATGTCACTATGCACCCAACATGAAATGAGAAGACACGAATCACAAAATTATTAGGCAATACAAACCCAGCGATGAAGTTTGTGGTTTTCGATAAGAAGGATGCTCGGACTGAATTTCTCCACGTTGCATTGATTAGAAAAAGAGCACTGCATGTAGATAAAGTCAAGCAATCTAATGGGTTTGATTTTCATCAAGTCATTCGACTTTAAGAAGAAGAAGAAGGAGCAAATTACATACCTCTAAACATAATGTACCTATAAATACAATAATCGGGGTGCACTCAGAGCGTTAGCTCAATGGCAGCACGCTTTGGCGCTGATACTGTTAGTGGAGAGTTCGACTCCCAGGGGGTGCGCATGCGTGTGGTAACCACAGCGGCAGATCTAGAAACTCTTTAAACAGTCTCTTAAACAGTCTCTTGAGTGGTTTCGGGTGGGACAAACTATGTATTATAGCCCATAAATGTTATTATGGGTTATAGACTTTAAGTTGATTTTCAAAATTTCAGGTGAAGCATTAGGTAGATCCGCCACTGATCGGGGTTTAACTTTATGTCGCTGGAGTTCAACTTCATGTCGCTGGATCCATATGCGGATTTAGATTTGGGTCACTGGATAAAAACCACATGACTCTCTTTTAGTTTTTGGATTTCTCCCAAAAATTTTCACAAGATTAGCTTGAATTTCTCCCAACTAGACTTCGCCTCAGCCAAAAAAAAAACCTTCTAAGTTGTCACTCCTTCATGAGTGCTTAATTACGAGGCTAAACCTACAGCACTAGAGCTACAATTCTGGTTCTAGCCGTGTACGAAAGAGGTGAAGGTAAAACGCAGGTTTAGTTTCATAGACCAAGGTCTCGTAATCAACCACAAGTAACAAACCACATGTCTCCCGGCAAATAAATTCACCAGACCTCATCCATTCACCTTACTACCTTAATTAATGATGTTGCTTCTGCATCTGGTATCACTATCACTATTAGATTCATGGAGAGCATATCTTCATTATTTTATTTCCTAATTTTAAAAATATTTTTTAGAAGAGACTTTCTTTTTTATTTTGAAAAAATTATTGGTCAGATAATGTTATTTTTGTGGTGCTTGTTATTGTGTCCCTTTAAAGATGAGTAATGCCAACCTTTCAGTTGTCTTGTGCCAAAAAAAAATGCTATGGTCCGGGCAATCAAGTCCTGACAGCTTGCATTTGGTCTGCATTGAAACCTAGGTCCGCCCAACAAGATGAGCTGATCTTCCTGTGGTTCACGATGCATTGACCTAAAATGAGGTGGCTGAGCTTGTATAGGTTCTCTTTTAATGTTCTAACCACGGGTATCTAGAAGCCCACAAGGACCCCGACTAATCTGGTTCAAGCCGGGTTGAGCCATAGTTGGGGTAAAGCTCTTCCAGTGTTGGTTTTCTCCATTCACAAGTCTAGAGCTCAAGACATTGCTCAAGGGAAACAAATGCCAAACCGGTTTGACCTCACCAACCTAGATTTGCTCATCAAATTTCATTTCCAATGAAAATTTTCAAATTACTTAAAAATATATTTTAACCAGGAAGCATGTGCTCAATTCATCTAGGTTGCAGCTTATCCCAGAACGAGCTCGGCTCGTTCTAGATGGGAGACTAAGGAAGCCATGAACAAGCAACACTCTAATAAGATGAGCAAATCTCGGGTCGAGCTCGGCTCGTTTCGACTTAGGCTAACCTTTAAACTTATTCACACACATAAAGATCACTTAACTCACCTTGTACTAACGTAGTCAAGTCTTTTAGATTGTAATTCTTAGATCCATAGTTAAAAATTACAAATTAGTGAAAAATACATGCGAATAAACATGATAAAGTAGGGAAAAACAAGGATAACTCAAGAGAACAATAACCTTTTAACAATATATTACCCTATTTATAGAGCAAACATGTCAATGTAGTAACCATATATTTGGGCCTGACATGAAATTCGAGATATTCTCGATTTCGACGTAAGAGATGTGGCTTATTTTCAGTCACTTATAGAAGTTGGTTTTAGTTAAACGACTCAATATTCTTACAATTAGATTAAATGGGATGATAATTTTTCATTCTGAATATGTAAAATTGTAATTCCAATCAAATCATCGCTGTATACCAAGCCTTACAATTCCTCATGAGGTTTATCTTAAATATATAATTCATACGAATCAAAATCTAGATGGAAAATATTTTGAATTGAGATTAGGCCTAGTATGGATATTGGAACTTTCACTAATAAATAAATAAAACTATTAAGACTGGTCACAAGCAAGATATTATTTCTCTTTGTATTAGAATTAATCAAGCAACCCACACAAAGAAAAAGATTTCTTTTATGATAGTGAAATGGTTCCTCCAAGCCATAAAATGAAGAGTCGAAACATAACTCGTTATTAACATCTGAACAAGATTGATTCCTGTATGATTGTTATATTGCTTACTAAAGTAAATGACTGTGGATGTTAGCCTTTTAGGTCATACTATACCTTATACCTTTTATGTGCACCATTTAAATTGAATGTTGTCATTTTTTTTCCTATTAATTTTTTTGTTATTAGAGGAGACAAAATTATTTGCAGATGACATTGTGTTAGTGGAGGAGTCTAAGAAAAAAGTTAATAAAAAATTGATGATATGAAGAGAAACATTAGAAAGTATAGGCTTCCGACTTACTAGAACGAAGACAAAATATATGGAATGTAAGTTTGATCATTTGGTTACTTCAGAGGACATAAAAATTAAAATTGGTACACATTGCATCCCCAAAAGAAAAGTTTTAAATAACTAGGGTCAATGTTTTAGAGTGATGGAAGAATTGATTGAGATGTTACGCATATAATTAATGCACATTGGTTAAAATAGAGAGAAGCATCATGTATTCTTTGTGATAAGAAGATACTATTAAAGTTAAAAGGTAAATATTATAGAGCAATAATTAGATTTCATGTTTTATGGTTTTGAGTATTCATCAACATATATAAAAGATGTCTGTGATAGAAATGAAAATATTGAGATGAATGATTGGTCATACAAGGTGACACCAATAGGATAAAATGAGAGAATGTCATTTAAGATGGTTTGGACATATATAGGAAAAAAATCAAAAGAAATACGTGTAAGAAGGTATAAAAAAGTAGATTTTGAAAGTATTAAAAGAGATAAAGTATCACAAAAGTGTTGGAAAGAAACAATAAAGAATGATCTAGCTTATTGTGAGTTAAGTGTTAACATGACACATGATAGGGCTATGTGAAAACAAAGAATCCATGTAGCCAACCCCGTCTAGTATGGAAAAAATCTTAGTTGTTGTTATTAGAGGAAACAAAAGCCTAATACATCTACACATTGAGCAGCAATGGTGCCAGAGCGCTCTGCCATTGAGCTACCGTTTTCAGCGCAAATAAATTTATTCTCTGTGTAGCATGAAGCCGACTTTTCAATTAGGTACATAGAATTTTTCATAAAATTCAATGAAACCACCAAAGATCATAAATTGCTTGATCAACAATATGCCCATAAATCAATCAAGAAACATCGGGCCTTTTTCTTTTTAAAATTTAAGAAAAATATCATTTTCACTGAGGAAAGTGAAATTGTGTAGAATTTGCAACAATCATACAAAAGCCATATTTCTAACCACATGGTTAAGAACAAACAAACCTCATTCTTTGAAGATCTGTTTGTCATTCCAAGTTGGTTCTTGGCTTGAGTTTTGAGCCATTCAGTGGATCTCGACAGCCTAAGGAGTGATTTTTTTGGTTAGAGATCTTTGTACTTGGGGCTCTACGTTGATCGTTGAGTCGAGTTGAGTCGAGTCGAGTTTTATGTAAGCCCACCTTCCATTTAAGGTTGGGGATTGTGGTTTGTTTGGCTCTTTGAGAAAAGGAATATTGGCATTAGGAGTTAGGCATTTGGGTTGATGTAAATCGTCTTAGAGTTTGTTCTTGTCGATCAATAAAGAAGCTCCTTGAGTCGGTACCAAAACCGATGAAATTGGACATGAAGTTGAGGACCACCTGGTTTGGTTGTTGTTCCACCTTTTATAGAACAAAACAGGATTGAAACTGAAACCCCAATTTCTAAATTGTCAATTCCATATATTTTCTTTAATTTGTTCTGAAATTTCAAAATTTTTAATTATTTTTTCCTCAGGCAAGGAAAACCAGCATCGGTCATGTCCAACCACATTTATCAAACTCACGACCTTCAATGTTTTTTTTGTTACAAGAAGAGGCGAAAGCCTAACACACACCGACAAATGCGCCCCCTAGGAGCCAAACTCCTCACCAACAGCAACGGCGCTAGAGCGTCCTGCCATTGAACTAACCCCTCTTCAATTTTCTTATTTTTAAAAATTAAGAAGATGCTCACATTTTTGGGGTTGATATTTATTGGCTCTTTTAGCAAGGAAACTAAGCATGAAAATGCTCATTCTTTGAGGGTTTGTTCCCACAAACAGCTTGTTCTCCTCTATTTTTAGAAAATGTTAAGTATATCAAGCAATGTTAACGGAAATTTGATTTCTTTGTAAGAACAGGAGAAGTATGATTTTTTTCTTATTTTCTCCTTATTTAGTTCTTGGTGAAGAAACTTTGGTTGGTTGAATCATTTAATAGTTGTTCACTAAAAACAGTAATTTTCAGGTGGCAATTTTGTGTTTTGGGGTGCGTTCGTGTTGTGTTATTTTGTGTTTGTGTCCATTTTACGCCAGGTATTAAATGGTAAATAGTTTCGTCTTTGTGGTAGCTTAGTGTCGTGTTATTATAACCACCCGATATTTTCACATGTTCCCTTGGAAATTTTCGAGTTTGCAACCAAGCATAGTGTTTTATTTTCATAGTCCTAGATTTTTCCCTCTCCTTTGATTAATTATTTTGAAACTTGTCATATTATTCGAGCATTATAATATTAAAATTAATGGTAATTTTTCTTTCTTAATCTTCCTGTCATATTATTCGAGCATATTGTTTGTCTTGGATTTATATTAGCAAGGTCGACTGATTCTTATAATTAATCACTTCTTTATCGAAAACTTTCGCAACAATTTCCCAAGAACATGTTTAGTTAGTATTATTTGCATCATATCATTCGATACATACCCAAACACAGTTTGGTGATGAGGCTTGCAACAAGAATCAAGTCAAAACACAACACATATCGTGTTCAGGTCAGGATTTACCAAAAGCATCTCAACAAAAGTCAGGTTGGGTCCAAGGGTTCATACCCCTTTCATTTAAAAATTAACTCATATATATATATATATATATATATATATATATATATATATATATATATATATATGGAGAGAGAGGGAGGAACCTTAGCTACATAATGTCTTCTGGTACATATAACTTTGTACAAACATATCTGTTGTTCTATATTTAAAATTAACAGTGGAGATTTGAATTAAAAGTATTATTGTACTTTTGTAATTTGGATGCATTAAATACAAAGTAATTTAAAACTCTATCATTAACCAAATAGATCAAATGGTGAAGATGTTTGTGAAAAAACAATATGCAACTAAGACGTCCCCGTCTCTCTCTCTATATATATATTACACTGGATTGTGCAACGTTTGGCACTTGCTTACTCATATCATTCCTTTTCTTTCGGGGGCATATATATATAAGATATATATATTGGCAAATACATATAAGATATTGACATGATTAGTATATGTATATTATGTGTATAGTGCCATCGCATATATGTTTATGGATCAGAGTGGGTCGATTGAGACACAAACCGAACTGGAGTAGGTCGGCTCTGGGTAAAAGAATTGGGTCTGATCCGCAACCCGACCCTTAACCATATTTCCCGCTATACATAACCCATTAGGATACGTTACTCACAACCTTGGTTTTCACTAAGAGATTAATGTGGCAAAAATGATTAGCTCTGCGATACAATCTTTTTTATTTTCATTTTTGAGAGAGTGATGCATCATTTACAACCCTTGTGTTGGCATAAAGGCAATAAAAAAAAGGTTTAAGAACAAAATCGTTCTTAAATTGAATAAACATTAAGAAGTTGAGTAATTGTTTCTAGTGATCAGCAGTCCAGCCACCATGGAGAGAACTAAAAGAAAATTAAAAAAAGAAAAGTATTCCTCTTAGATTTGAATAAAAAGAAACAAAATAACTAGATAAGAAATAAAACGAAATTTTCTCTCTTTTAAAATTAAGAAATAGGAGAATTCTTTCTCTCCCAAGAAGGGCGGCGGAGGGTAGGTGAGAGAGACGCTGACGTTTATTTGGTTGAGGGCTTGTTGAAACAAGGGAGCAGCAAAACCAATAAAGAAAAACAGACCTCGCTCTCTTTCCTTTGATTATGTAGTTAAATTTAACATTTTAATCTCCTCTGCCGTTCCCCGGCCGAAATCTCTCTCTCTCTCTCTCTCTCTCTCTCTCTCTCTCTCTTTCTCTCTCTCTCTTGCTGTGTGTGTGTGATTTTCTTGTTTGGAGAATTAAATGCCAAAAGTTTTTAGTATATCTTGAGTTGTTGATGATGTTGTCATCTGGGCTCCTTTCCAAGCGGGCTTCTTTTCTTCTCCTTTCGTGCCTGACGCCATTTTTCGGCCTAATTTCCGATTGCGATTCTTGGTGAAGTTTCGGATTTTCAGTCGGTTCACTGGTTTTTGTTTTTGTTGGGGAAGGCATCGACTCGAGTCTAGGTTGTTTGTAACCTAATGAGGTAGAGCTTCAGATGAATCAACTTCTTTTCCAACGGATTTGTTACGGAAAATGAAGTTCGTCTCGGTTTTTCTTGTACTCCGTCGATTTTCTTTTACAATTCTGACCGTCGTTTTTCTTTTACAATTCTGACCCTGGATCATTTTATCCCTCCCTTTACTCTGTGTTTGAATTTTCTCCTTTAAATTTCTGTTACGTAAATGACGATCGTGATTTTGTTTGTGGGTGTTTATGTGTAGCATTGGAGCTGCAAAATTTTTATGAATATTCGGTTGGGGATCGGTTCGAAGCTCTCTCTCTCTCTCTCTCTCTCTCTCTCTCTCTCTCTCTCTCTCTCTCTCCGTGTGTGTACTTGTGACTTGTGGGCACTGTTTGATTCGTCTATTGGTTGGAGCTGTGGTGCTTTTCCTAGTTCTTTTGTTTTTCAGTTGAGCGTTGACCTTTGTTGTTGGGGATTTGAATGCAATTATTTATAAAATAGGATTAAAGGGTTTACACGAAGAAGAAATATCTGTTTTTATTCTCTTTAATTATCTATTTCAGCTACTTCCATTCTCGTTTAGCCATGTGCTTGACTTATCTTTTTATACTTTTGAGAGGATGTACATCTATATCCTGTTTGTCTCTAAGCAATACCGATCTGCAGGGTATGTTGATACTTGATTGGAAATAGCAAGCCGCACTTTACAGTTTACTCAATTCAATCCTAAGCAGAACTTTGATTCTCGTCTCTTAGAAGCAGCATAGAGGCCTTGGGAATTGAATATTTGCATTTATTCTTTCGATCTTATCCTTATCCATTATTGTGTCTGCTGATCCATGGACATAGCCTCTCCTGGCATAGATTTTGAAGAGACAAAAGTGGCGGGCAACCTTTGTTAATGGAGAGAGCAGTAGGTCAGTCAGATCATGATCATGTAATAAATATTACACATGGCAGCACATCTCCATCAAGTTCTCATGGCATTCTGAACGGTTTAGGCACATCACAAGAGAGAGCACATGTAGGAAGTACACATTCTGAAAATCCTTCATCGTCTGCTTTATCCATTTCCAGAAACTCAGCATCAAGAAGAGGTGATAATTATGTTCGACGATGCAGAAGTCCACTCAGTTCAGGGTTGTGGATATCTATTGAATTTGCAATTTCTGTTAGTCAGATAATTGCATCAATTATCGTGTTAGCACTGTCAAGGCATGAGAAACCAAAGGCTCCACTGTTTGTTTGGGTTGTTGGTTATGCTTCTGGTTGTCTTGCTACTCTTCCACTTCTTTATTGGAGGTATATTACACGCAACAGTGTGCCAATTCAAGAATCATCTCAGGCAAACGGTGGTCCTGGTAGAAATAATCCTACCGTAGAATCATCTTCCCATACTACAGCATCAACTTCTCGGGCTCCTGAAGGAAACGAAGAATTTCAAGTCAACACAAACTCATTGAACGGTCAAAATACAACCCTGAGAAATAGAAGGTACGAGATGTGGTAGATTTTTTACGTATTATGTTATGCCGCTGCCCACTGTATAGAATTGTGTGCTTTCTGAGAAATTCTTAGGAACTAATTTCCATGAAGATGGAAGTATGCTATTCTCCTTTTGTTTTCCTATTAATTTTTTCTGTAGATTCAATCATTCGTTATCTTTGTTTTTGTTATGTTTTATTCGTCGCTTAGTTGTCATGGAAATTTTCTTACAAAAAGGTTCCACTTGTATAAAACTGTCCGTGTAAAATAACTGGTTCTGTTCGAATCGGTGCTTCCCAACGGATTTGTCTAGAAACTTTTCTTTTCAATTAGAAAGTACAGCACCGAATTCTTAATAAATTACACAACCAATTATTCAATTTTTTACTTTTAGTGGGGTTTAATGGTCAAATGTAATATTACTTATGCTTTGCAGTTTGAACTTTTAACTCTGCGGGATCACCCTTGCATTGCTGGTAAGCCTCGATAAAGGAGGAGGGTTGTGTTAGGCTTCCGACAGCCAGCGTAAAACTTTATCGGATTTTTATAACATGGATTACAAAAATTATGATCATTGCTTTGGGGCATCCCCGTCTAGCGACATTCTGCAGAGCCCGAATGCAGTAAGAAGTAAGCAAGGGCCATTATATTTTCGCCCAAATATAGTGAATCAATTGTAGAGAGGGTTCCCACATCATGGATGAGTGTGAGTAAAGAAGTTAGTCCCGCTACATTGTTACCCGAATGTAGTGAAAAATTTTCAAAGAGGGTGTAGTGGTCGTGCAGTAACGCTGCATAACGCATTTGGTGCGTAGCTCCCTTAGTTGGCCAAGGTTGGTAACGGCCATTAGTGGTAGGTTACCAGCCTGGCCAGGCTATAAAAGGGCAGAGCAGGGGCGACCTATAGGGGAGAAGATTCGGGAGCAGCCGCATGAGCAAGCCGAAAAATGTGAAGAACTACCGAAATCCGGTAAGAAAAGCCCCATTTTTATTTTTGTCAAATTTCTCATTTTTAGTTGCTAAAACAGAGTTAGATCATAGGGCTTTTGTTTGTTTCATGCTAAACCTTCGAAAACAAGCTTTATTACGTGAAAATCGGCTCAAAACAAGCGTAGATTCATGAAAATTTTCTCAAATCCAAGTTATTATTTTTCATGAATTTTCCGGCGAAAACAACACCGCCAACGACTATTGATGGATTGGGTTGGAAGAAGTAGGGCAAACTATCGGTTGAGGACTATCACCGACCTTAATCATCACCAGAAATCGGCGAAATCGATGTCGAAAAACCACGGGAACCGGCCCTTTTGGGGGTATCCCTTGTTTTCGTGTCGTGTCGTCAGACACGATGTTTCGTGTCTAAAATATCATTAATCGACACTTATTTGTGTCGTATCCTCGTATTGTATGTTAAGAACCAGTTCTGTGTCAAAATAGGTTTCGTGTCGGGTTCTGTGTCGGAAACGGGTTAAGTTTAGGTCGTGTCTTGAAATGGGTTTCTAGGTTAAAAACAAGACCCGTATTAGTAGTTGAAGATTCTTTGTTGACACAGTGACACAAGCTACCTATTGTGTCACTCATTTGAACAGATATGGATCTGGGTATCAATTTGGATATTGGATAGTTTAAACGGATCTATATTGGGGTTTGGGATCCGATTCGGATACAATTTGTTTCATTATATTCATAGTTAAATATATTTTAATATTTTAATTATTTATAATTGTTTAGAGATTAAAATTTGAGAATTTGGTGGTGATAAGAGTGGTCGAGCAGCTTGGGGACTGGATCTTAGCGCTCCTTCCGGTAGGGGGTTATGCATTCTTTTACATAACCATGCTAGAAGTAGATAGATTTAAATGTGCATGATTGATAAATATTTTATTGATGTTTGTGAAATGTTATTCACAATTATGGGTTATTTGATATGCTTTTCAAATAGAACATATTTATGACACTTTTTGATAAAGAGCATGTTTTGATATGCATGTGTTGTATGAACATGGTATTTAAATGTTGTTTAAATGTTGTGTGGATATGAGTTTGATTTTGGATATTCGTGGATCTGAATATGGTTTGTAAATGTGATGAACTCTAATTGGTTTTATAAATGTAATGATGTGTGAATAACCGTACTTGTGTGGTTTGTGTGCGGTCTCTATAGACTTACAGGACCCTCGGGCGATCCGACTTGGGGCGAATACAGAGTGTGTTTCTGGGCACTCTACCGTAAGAGTCGGCGTGGTTATCGTCGTGGACGGGGTTACCGAGGTCACGTTAGGGAGGGCCGGATGACTCCCTTGGCCTTTGGGGCAGACATAGTATGGGTTGTAATTATCGAAACTAATGATGTGTGTGTGTGAGTGTGTGTGTATGAATTTGAAATCATGATTTCAAGGTAACTGTGCTTTGCTATGAAATGATGGTGAAGCTATGCATGCTTTTAGTATGATTTATGTTTAAAGATGTTTAACCTCCCTATTTAGCTATGAATAGGAGCTCACCCTATTGTTTTACAGCTCATCCTGAAGCTAGCACTTCGAAGACACACGGAGTAGAATAGAAGTTTGATAGAGCTACATTTTATTTTAGATGGTATGATAAGTGTTATGATTGAGAAAGTCTTTTATTCGGGGTTATTGTTAGGTGAGCTTCGCACCATTTTGGACGTGTTGTTTAGAACTTCGATATGAATATTTATTTCAGTTAGATATTTCATTGAGTTTGAATTAAATTAGTATTATATTTGGTTACTGCTCACCATCACGCCTGCCCGAGAAGCGGCCACGTGGCATCGGCTCCGAACGGGTCGTGGTCGCGACTCGAGCGGGTGTGACAGAGGGTCTCCAAATTTTGATTATAGTTGGATGCAGGAGGTAAGGAAGCTAGTCCTAGATAATAAGATTCATATTGGTTCTTGGAATATCAAAACATTATCGGGTAAGCTAATGGAGGTGGTAGATACTATGATTCGAAGAAAGATTCATATTCTATGTTTACAAGAGACAAAATAGGTTGGAGAAAAAGCAAAGAAGATAGAAGATACAAGTTTTAAATTATGGTACTTAGGTAAAGAAAATGCTCGAAACGGAGTTGGTATTATCATAAATAAAGATTTAAAGGAGAGTGTAGTAGACATACAACGATACGGTGACCGAAACATGACATTGAAATTAGTGTTAGGAGCAGAGATTTTGAATATAGTTTGTGCTTACGCACCCCAAGTAGGACTAGAAGATAGTATAAAGACAGTGTTTTGGGAAGAGTTAGATAAGGTGTTTCAAAAGATTCTACAAAGGGAGACGATTTATTTAGGAGGAGATTTAAATGGACATGTCGGTAAAGAGGCATTAGGATATCAAGGATTCATAGAAACTTTGATTTTGGGGATATAAATGAGGAAGGTAGGGAGATTTTAAATTTTGCTATGGCATTTGATCTCTTTATACCACCCAACATCGACTTTTAGTTATGGATTTACAAATAAAAAAATGGACAAAGAAGAAAAGAGTGCATCGAGCTATTCAGACTAAATGGTGGAACCTCAAAAGCGAGAAATAAGATATATTTAAACAGAAAGTCCTTCAAGGAGATATTTGGAACTATGTTGGCACACCCTGTGATATGTGGAACAATATGGCTATACATATTAGGGAAGTGGTGAAAGATGTGTTAGGGGTATCTAAGGGAGGTGTACCGCCATAAAAAGAAGCTTGGTGGTGGAGTGAAGTAGTACAAAATAAAATCAAGGCAAAGAGGACACGTTACAAATTATATTATGCTAAAAAAACTAGTGAAACTTTAGAAGCTTATAAGAAAGCAAAGAAGGAAGCGAAAAAGGTCGTTAGTGAAGCAAAAGCTAAGTTTTGAGATGACTTATATAAAAAACTCAACTCAAAAGAGGGTGAAAGAGATATTTTTAGGATAGCTAGGGCTAGAGATAAGAAAACTAAAGATCTTAATTATGTTGGATGCATAAAAGACGAGGATGAAAAAATTCTAGTGGCAAATGATGATATAAGAAATAGATGAAAAAACTATTTTTATGATCTTTTTAATGAAAATAGCCAAGTCAGAAAAGTATATAAACCACAATTTCTACCGGCGTATTCAAAAGAATGAAGTCAAAGAGGCTATTAAACATATGAAGGGTGGTAAATCGGTAGGACCATATAATATTCTTATAAAAGTTTGGAAAATACTAGGAGAAATAGGAATCACTTGGCTCACAAGACTATTTAATGAAATATGGAAAAACCAAAAGATGCCCGAAGAATGGAGAGCAAGTACACTTATGCCCATATATAAGAACAAGGGAGACATTCAAAATTGTGCGAATTATCGAGGTATCAAGTTAATCAGTAATACTATGAAATTATGGAAAAGAATTATCAAATATAAGTTAAGACAAGTATCAAGTACAACGAAGAACCAATTTGGATTCATGTCAAGCAGATCTATTATTGAAGCGATTCACCTTTTGAGATGTCTTATGGAACATTTTAGAGTAAAAAAGAAAGATATTCACGTGATATTTATTGATCTAGAAAAAGCTTATGATAGGGTACCGAGGGAGGTTCTTTGGAGAACTTTGGAAAAAAGAAGTATCCTATTGACATATATTAACCTTGTAAGGGATATGTACGATGGTGCAAAAACATGTGTGAGGACTCACGAAGGAACGACAGACTTCTTTAAAGTTAATATTGGGTTACATCAAGGATCAACTTTAAGTCCATACTTATTTATAATGGTGATGGATGAGTTAACAAAACATATTCAAGATGAAGTACCTTGGTGTATGTTATTTGCAAATAACATTGTATTAGTGGAGGAGTCTAAAGAAAAAGTTAAAAGAAAATTGAAACTATGGAAAGAAACATTAGAAAGCAAAGGCCTTCGACTTAGTAGAACAAAGACAAAATATATGGAATGTAGGTTTGATCATTTGGTTACTTCAGATGACATAGAAATTAAAATTGGCACACATTACATCCCCAAAAAAGAAAGTTTTAAATACCTAGGGTCAATTTTTCAGAACGATGGAAGAATTGATGGAGATGTTATGCATAGAATTAATGCTGGTTGGTTAAAATGGAGAGGGGCATCGGGTATTCTTTGTGATAAGAAGATACCATTGAAATTAAAAGGTAAATATTATAGAGCAGTAATTAGGCCTGCTATGTTTTATGGTTTTGAGTGTTGGGCAATTAATCATCAACATGTACAAAAGATGTATGTGACAGAAATGAACATGTTGAGATGGATGAGTGATCATACAAGAAAAGACTGTATACATAATGAGGTTATTAGAAACAAATTAGGAGTGACACCAATAGAGGATAAAATGAGAGAACATCGTTTAAGATGGTTTGGACATATAGAAAGAATATCAAAAAGATCAAAAGAAGAACCTGGAAGAATGTTAGAAAAACTAAATTTGAAAAGTATTAAAATAGGTAGAGGACGACCACAAAAGTGTTGGAAAGAAACAATAAAGAATGATCTAGCTTATTGGGAGTTAACTGCTAACATGGCACACCATAGGGATACGTGAAAACAAAGAATCCATGTAGCCGATCCCGTCTAGTATGGAAAAAGGCTTAGTTGTTGTTGTTGTTTGCAGTTTGCACTCTTGGATTACCTGAATTTATAAGATTCCTATATTTCCTACGGAAAGTGATGACTAGATTGTTGTATGTCAATGTAACATGCGTGGACTGTAACTATGGGAGGTAACATCTGTCAGATGGGCTGAAAAAGTTTTCCGTACATTGAGAATTTTGCATCTGTCAAGACATGTCATTTGTAAATTCAAAGATATTAATTTCAAACATGAAAACGTATATCGTATACGACTGCATCTCCTCCTATAGCTTGATTATTTCTCCCCAATTCTTCCAGTCTGATCATCCTCTTCAATGTCTTCTTCACGCCATCTTTCTTTTTGTCTGGACAGGCCTTCATTCCTGTGAAATAGAAATTTAGATGAAAATGCTTAATCAATTCTTACATTGTTTCAAGAGGAAAAAACGGATAGATAAAACAATCGGATGGGTCTCTAATTACTGACCTTTCTCCTTTCTCAAACTAGCCTTCTAAAAAGACAGGTTTTGTAGCACAGTAGAAGAAAAGCCTGAGCGATGCCAGGTAAGAGTTAAAGAAAATGTGTAGAAAGCATTTAAGGAACTGTCTTTCAACATCGACACACTTCCTATTTCTAGAAAACGTGCTTCACCTCACTTCCCACCCTTTTGGAAGCATATGAATTTTCACTTCCGAAGCTTGCTGTCTAGGGTGACCTAGCACTATCGTATTTATTATGTTGGATGACGCAAATTAACTGAAACAGATTAAGAAGTATGTTCCTTGTATACTTGATGCTGCCTTCTTCAATCCATTGTATTCTTTTATTTTGATATTTTCTTAGTAAGATACAAGAGAAAGGGCAATGAACCATGGTGTTGACAGCAAAGGATATGTGTTTTGCCATTGAAGTATAGATGATGTCAACAGCAAAGGATATGTGTTTGTAATACTGATAGGTTCCAGCAGTCATCCAATTACCGGGTTTGAAATTCCACTTCTGATTTTTGGAGCTGTATTCTTTTTCTTTTCTTGAGAAATTGAAGCTGTGCATTTAGATTAATGAGAAAAGTGTAGAAAGTGTCTTTTAGGTTTTTGAATTAATAGCAAAATAGGACCTCGTGGCAGAAGTATACTGTGTTTTTTCCTTAGGCCCAATTCTTCATCCACTTCTATAGAGAAATTAATCCCTTAATGCATTTTGTATGGTACAGAGTCTTGGTTGATCTTTCTAGATTTGCAAAATTCTTGGTTTCTTCGTGTGGTATAATTTTATATTTCTGTTTGAACTTCTTGATTATCTCATTATGTATTATGGAATCTGTCTTTCACCTTTGCACTCTGATCTCATGTAAATATCGCATCTGAATCCATATCAGTGATACGTGTTTTTTGCATTGAAAAGCATTATACAGTCATAAGATACAAATTAATCGTAAAAGTTAAGGGGAAAGAAAACATTATTGGAAAAAGGAAAATAACATAAAACATACACATACACATAAAATCTCTCGCACAGAGCTCTCTCTCTCTCTCTCTTTCTCTCTCTCTCTCTCTCTCTCTCTATATATATATATATATATATATATATATATATATATATAGAGAGAGAGAGAGAGAGAGAGAGCTCTTTCAAAAGTTACATTTTAACAGTTAGCACAATATGGACTACAGCCATAGTTGCATGCATCCAACCAGATTGCATCTGCCTTTATAGGGAACTGTTGCCTAAATAATTTGGGTGTTGGAAGTGGCAATCACATAAATGACTTCTTGTGTGCGCCTTGAACTCTTGAACCCATGCTGTGGACATGTTCTGATGCATGTCTTTGTTTTTCTCTTCATGTGTTGTAAGAGTTTCCCATGTATAAAAGAGAGACCTTATTATGGAATAAGTTTCTCAAGGGGAATTTCAAGATTTAAGTTTTGCCATCCTGAGCTTATAATTAGATCACTATTGTTTTTGTGTTTATGCTAAGTAGAGTTTAACTTAAGACATCTTCATGATTTTATTAAAATGCAAATAAACTAACATTTGAGATTGGAAAAGAATAATGTTTTTGTTCTGCCCAACTAATCTTTCATTGAGTACTACATTCGTTTTCAATCATTATGAGGCTCCCCATTGATTTTTCATATATATATATATATATATATATATATATATATATATATATATATATATATATATATATATATGTGTGTATATATATATATATATGTGTATATATATATATGTGTATATATATATATGTGTATATATATATATATGTGTATATATATATATATATATATATGTATATGTGTATATATATATATATATGTATATATATATGTATGTATACATATATATGTATGTATGTATATATATGTAGAGAGAAAAAGAGAGCATGAGTTATAGCCAATGGTGAGAAACATGATGGTAAAGAGTTACAGATTCACAGGCAACACGGTCATGTCCTCAAAACTGGAAATGCATTAAAAATAACACTCAAGGACATAGCTGTACATGCAAAATCCATGTAAGATTTTAAAATTCCAAGTCTTCAGCATCACAAAAGGTTGCAAGAGCAAAGGTTGCACTTCGGATACGAAATCATGTAGATATCACTAGTAAACAGAAACTGTCTACTTAAAGGCTACAAGTGAAGCCCGATTGCAATCACCAATCTGATCGATGATGATCAGGTATGCGTAGCCTGACTAACAGCCAAGATAGCGTGCCTAAAAACTTGAATCAAATCATTTAAGCAAATAAAATTAAAGGAAAAAAACAAATTCGCAGAATGTGTAAAGAACGTGCAACATTGAGTACTAAGGGGTGCGATGGATCCCGCCTAAAAAAGGAAGTAAGATGTTACATAGCATGAGGAGAAACAACACTAGATTAACTGTTTTATTTTTATACAAGAGGAGGCCGCAGCCTAACACAGACACACACTCCATGCACCGCCCTGGGAGTCGAACTCCACACTAGATTAACTGCTTATAGACCTCCAAGCCAAGCATGCTTGAGTCGTGTACATGAATTCTATAAAATCTTATTGGTCATCGTACTTATTATGTGCCATATCAGCATTTAGCTCCAGAAGACAAGATCACGTATATTACTTTCTACACTTTCAAATGCTTTTGAGACCTACCTGTCGTGCTTTCTTTCATACATGGAAATCAAGCAGCTAAACAGAACTCCATTGATGAATCTTTACTGGCGCCATACCAACTACTTCTCTAGATTTGATTCAATATTTTTGTGCGATCCACCCTCAACTTCTTAATTTGTGCCTCTGGCATCCTGTGGACTTGTAGATGCATTTATAGGCCCCATGTGTTCAAACTATTTATAACAGGAACTATGAGAAAAGGGTTTCCACCTTGCAAAAGATTATGCACAACACCTAGCAAGCGACTTTAAAACAATAGATTTACCTCAGTTAGAGACCTGGAAATTCGGCCTTAAATCCTTCCACTGCCAGCTTTGTAATTTCAATTTCATACTCCACTTGCTTTAGACGAAGATGTAGTGCCTTCCTTATGAGTCGAGCGTTCTCCTCCTGCAGCCCCTTCATCGTAGACGTCTTGATAGCCGGAATCTTCGCCAGAAATGCTGGATTCTCAAGGAAGAACTGGCCATCTGTGAACAGCCACGAGAATTCCACTCTACCCACGACCGATTGATCCGCCTTTGCTTGAATCGACACATCTAGATTGTTCTTGTCCTTCATCTTTTTCATCCTCTTTTCTCTCTGACCATCATTCGGTGATTTGGGTGTCAACGGTTCAGACGATGTCACGCTTACCCTCTTACCGTCATCTCCAAACGAGGCCTTTTTAGTATCTGCCTGTGTGGAAGAAGCCTCCTTGAAATGATTCCCCATGTTGGTCCTGTGGTCTGATTCAACAGGGGTCTTCTCCTTCGTATTCTTCTTCCTTTTCTCTCTCTGAGCTGCATTTGCGGGCTCTGTGGGAGTGGGTCCAGGTGATTTGGTTGTCGGATCTGCATGGCGCCTTTTTATGCTCTCTTTTCCCCTCCATCTGTTATCAATATCTGTGGAGCTGACGAGATAACAATGGAGCGAGTGACTCCCTCTCTGCGTCTGTCTGTCTCTCTCAAACACAGGGGTACACGCCCACAATGGAGTGGATCAGGTCCTCTCTCTCTCTCTCTCTCTCTCTCTCTCTCTCTCTACATGCAGTGGCTCGTTTTTGACAAGGCTGGTGAACAAAGGGAAGTGAAGAGGTTAAGTTTAATAGCGAAGAGATTAAGTTTAATCGAACGGTAACAAGGATTGTTCGACCAACCCGTAACCGCGACGGGTATAGAGCATCTGGGAACCTCCAAATAAAAAGAGATTATAATTGTTTGTTGCTTAAGATGGATGATAGAAAACTAGAGCCACGCTTGCTGCTTTTAGTCAATATGGTAGATCCTTAATTAATCTTTCTTTTAATTAATTAAGTTTGATGTATCTGGAAATACAATTTTACAGGTTAAAATAACCCCAAGCTAAGACCTTTAGTCCAATATATATATATAGACATGACCAGTAAAGGTTTTTCCCGAATCAAGAATAAGAATTGAATGAAGATCGGGCTGGTTCAAATTTCGGTTCCAAACCATAGGTTTTGATTCCAGTTTTGGTTTGCATCCTAAACGCTTGGAAACAAAAAAATTATTAAACTAATTGAAATTTTAACAGAATAAAAAATATGAAACCTATGGTTTGGAACCGTGGGTCCTGGTTCCATTCCCATAAAACTTAACCGGGTGTTTTTGGCTTCTAGTCTGGTTTGACCTGTTCCGCTCTCACTCAATCCCTAACCAAGTTCGGCTCTGATTGGAGCTACCGAGCCAGTTTGGCTAGATACTCTTTCTTCAACCATAACCTAGAAACTTAATTAGGTTCTTCAAAGCACTAACTAAATAGGTTTCTCCATAGACTATAGAGGAGATTGCTTTAAATGTAAAGTGAGAGAGAGCCCCATATATATATATATATATATATATATATATATATATATAACCAAAACTTTTTTCAGTTTATATGGATTCTTTGTTTTGATAGAACCCAATCATCTATCATACTATTATTTAACTCAATGTGAGCTAGATATTTTTTTATTGTTTCCTTTAACATTTTTATGATTTTCTTCTTGCTCTTTAATCTTTTCATAAACCATACTTTCTACCTATTTTCGTAGAGTTTTTTTCTCAGCTTTTTACATGTCAAACTATTTTAGACGATTTTTCATATATATATATATATATATATATATAGAGAGAGAGAGAGAGAGAGAGATTGGATTATGATCGGAAAGCGAGCCTCTGGCAGCGCTATTGAAGGATGTGAGCAGCAATGCGGAACGAAACAATAGTCTGTGAGCTGATTTTAACAATGAGAGAAGCAGTGATGTGCATCGGCGACTCTTTATTTGCTAATAGATGCAATGAATGTCCTCCATCTTTGATTGACAATAGATTCAATAAATAAGTTCATAAATGGCCATGAATGTTCCTTTTCCAATGGTTAGGGGCCTTAAGCTGCACCGACAGTATTAGCTAAACTGACAAGGTGCTCTAACTCCCTTGATGCAAGTGCGGACTTGGGGTGCATGTGTACTTTTGTCTTCAACCTCCCTTTGTAACTAAGAAAAAGCAAGACCCTAAAATCAAAGAATGGCATGAGGTGCTTTTATTGAGACTTCTTCTCACCCATTCTATTCTACTTTTTAAACTCTGCACCCTGTTACTAAGCACAAAAAGAATCAATTATAGCTAATCATCTTGATCCTGTTGAGTTAAACAGAGTGTCTTCGTTATATTGTGAAATAATCATAAGTATTGATAAGAGAAATGTATAAGCAGACAGAGAGAATGCAGTTGATGAGCATACACCACGGTTGAAGAACTAGTTGAAGTAGTATCATCTGAACCACCAATTGACACTCAACAGAGAGAATCTTCCTGTCCTCCTTTTGTGGGGCTGGAGCCTCCCCTTATCTATTTTATAGATTTATTAATCACTGGGTTCAATTCGTTTTAGATCATCTTCTCCATGATAAAGGGGGGATTCATATGTTAGGATCATTAGAATAATGAAAGCAATATTGCTTCCATTTCTGTAGAAAAAGATCTTATTGGTTTTGATGGTTTTCCAGCTTGTAGGATTCTGCACCTTATAATTATGCAGAAGTTTGTAAAAAACCTCACTTAAGCAAACTTCAAATATGAATGATTTGATTCAAATTCAGCAAACAATCTTATATTAGAAGTCAGTTTTCATGGGTTCTGTTAAAGGCTTACTGATCCTCAATAATGATCCTGGTGGAGACATCCCTTGAAAGCGGTGGTTATGGGTTTCGAGGGTAATTGAGAAGCCCACATACTGCATCCTAAACTGGCCGGAACCACATTAGTATGATCTCCAGCAGACCTCTGGTGAATGCCAATATGGCAACTGTTCCAAACAATGGAAAGAAATTGCGAAGGTGTGGAGACGATGAAACAATTGAGTTTAGACATGGCCGGTTTGGAACTGGGCCATGAACCAGCTAAAGTCGGAAACAGGGCCCACAATCAAGGACCACCCCGTTCAATTCCAATTCCATTTTCAAGGAACCAGAACAGGGTTAGAATTGAAATAAGCGGTTTCAAATTGAAGGTTCCATATTTTTAAATTTTACCTTTTGGATGATATAGTTTTTTATTCTAAGCAATTTAGGACTCAAACCAGTACTGGAAGCAGTAGTTTCGAACCACAAGCGAAACCAGCCCAATCTTGGTTCAATTCAGGCTCCTTGTTCTAGAAAAACCTGAACCAGACATTTGGAACCACCGGTTTCATTTACCCGGAGCCAGCCATTTCTAGTTAAGTTCATGTAGCTGGTCTTAGTGAGACAAAAGAATGGTTTTGGTTTAGGCCAATAGCCCACTGTAATATCATGGTACCTCTATAATTTTACCGTGGCTTCTTAGGGAGAGAAGAATATCCCACAAATTAGTTTTCTTCATCAATTCTAACCATTCATCACCTTTAATTGAAGGATCATAATCTTCAGTATGCCATCCGTGAAGACCTTGTTAAGCTATGTAGTGTAATATCAATAAGAGTCTAGCTACTCCATATATATATATATATATATATAGAGAGAGAGAGAGAGAGAGAGAGAGAGATAGAGAGAGAGAAATGTGCTTATTATCCTAATGTATTCTCCCAAATTTCATGAATGATTGAGATTAAGAAGCAAAAGATAATTACATCAATTAGATTCAAGAAAAAAATATATGCCATCCGTGAAGACCTTGTTAAGCTATGTAGTGTAATATCAATAAGAGTCAAGCTACTCCATATATATATATATATATATATATATATATATATATATATATATATATATATAGAGAGAGAGAGAGAGAGAGAGAGAGAAATATGCTTGTTATCCTAATGTATTCTCCCAAATTTCATGAATGATTGAGATTAAGAAGCAAAAGATAATTATATCAATTAGATTCAAGAAAAAATATGTATGAAAAACTGGAATATGCCTATATCAATTAGATTCAAGAAAAAAATATATGCCATCCGTGAAGACCTTGTTAAGCTATGTAGTGAGAGAGAGAGAGAGAGAGAGAGAGAAATATGCTTGTTATCCTAATGTATTCTCCCAAATTTCATGAATGATTGAGATTAAGAAGCAAAAGATAATTATATCAATTAGATTCAAGAAAAAATATGTATGAAAAACTGGAATATGCCTACATTCTCATTCATATTGACCTATTGTTTTTGGGTGGCATGGTATAATTTCAAAAATTTTAACAACTTTAAGTACGAAAAATATTTTTATTACACTCACGTAACCTAATGTCAACCTAAAAACAAAAGGTGGACATAAGTAAATAGGTGGATAGGTGTCAGTGTGGATAGGATTCAATCTCTCTATATATATATACATACTTTTTTTCATATAATGTGATAAAAATATTAGGCTCACCAATCCAATCAATCATAATCTCTCAATAAGCGTAGGCCGTGGTGTAAATATGGGTCATCTAAGATATGGGGGTGGTCATGTCTTCAAGTGCGGTTTACCTTTAAGATTGGAGCTGGTAATTTAGCAAAATATATTTAAAAAAGTAAGAAATGACAAAAAAAGCCGAATCCAGAAGAAATTAATCTTCAAGATCCTTTTGATCTTGTGTTTGGGGGGATCAGGTAAAGCATCAACCTTACGTGTCCCCACAACAACAAGGATTTTGCACTCATCTTTGGTGGAAGGCAACAAAATGTCAAGCATCACATTTGTCAACTTACAGCTATACTTTATTCTTCATGCTTTTCTGTCCAACACCATTAGCTCAGCATGTTTCTTACTTTTAGTTTCTGCGGGCCTCCTTGCCCAAGTGCTTCTCGGGATCCCTTACAGCATCAGAACAATTGCAAACAAGCGCGTGTTTGAATCACCTGCTGGGTTTGATTCTTTTTTTCCTTTCTCTTTTTTTATAATGGGAAGCTGAAGCCAGACGCAAGCCCAGGATTCCTAACTTTTCATTGAGAGAGATTAACGAACAATACTCCTTTGCATAAGTGAGAGAGAGAGAGAGAGAACGCCGGGGGTCCCAAAACATACATCTAACAAGGTAAAATCATGAACCTTTTGTATACGTAACATATATAGCCCTTGTATTTAACCGTGGCCTATACAGTTTATGTTAGCTTTCGGATGTTTTGGTGGGGAGAACATCCACCTCAGCTCCACGTAGATCCGCTAATGCATCCCAAGATGACCATTGAGGCTGCGAGATGCATCTCCAGAAAGAATGATCTCATTTAACATTAAGAGACAGAGAAAGGCACTTGTATTTAGACAAATGGATTTTCTTAATCATGTCAGTTGCTGCTTTTTTGCTAAATAAAAACGATATTGCAAGGTGGTTCGATACTGTACAAATACGCACAGAACTGGATACATAAAAGAGAAATATGCAAGTTCTTCCACAAATTCCCTTGTTTATGAGATAATTAAAGATCATCACGATCACCCACTTGTTGAATCTTTCTCCATATCATGGGAGAGGTGTGGCTGGTCGAAACTGGAAAACTCTGAACAAATATATGATTGCTGCGCGAATTTCTTTAAAAATTATAAGAATCACCCTGCCTTAATTCCATTGTACCGTGCTTTCTGTCACCCCCCCCCCCCCCTCCCCGGAACTTTTCTAGATCTGCCACCGGGAAGATTTCCTCCAAAATGCGGGAAGAAGATATGACTTTCTTAAGTTAAATGCTAATACGACACAACATTAAACTCAATGGCGAATAAGAATTCATAACTTTTCCACTTGGTATGACAAAAGACTTGATTTTCGTTGCAGTTTTGGTTTTGATTGGAGAGAGAGTAGATCCACTTTAATTGTTTACAAGCAGCTCAAAAGCACCACCATCAATCTAAGCCGATATAAGGTTGAAGACACGGCGTATCCTTTGGATTTCGTAAAAAAAAAGAAGAGAAGCGAGAAGTTCAAGGACTAGCCACCTACCGCTTGGTCATCATCACCTTGGAAGCCGGTCGGCGTGGACTCACCAAGATGCCGCAGCAGCCGCACGACGTCCTTTTCGCAGCCGGCCTCCTTCCATCCACTGCCACCGGTTCCGGCCGGCTCTTAGTTCTCTTCTTCTTGTTCATCTTCCTCTTCTCTGATGGCACAACGGTGCCACCAACGCGGCTCTCATCGGCTGGCATCGGGACATCTTTCTCGGGTTCAATCTCGGGCTTTGTCGGGCGTGCCAACTCGCCGGAGAAAAGGAGGTCGTCCCATACGAGGCCGGAGGAGCCCTGTCTCCGGAAGGAGACAGAGGATCTCTGCAGGGAGGGGGCAGCCATTTCTGAATTGTTGATGGAGAAGAGGTCTCCAAGCACCACACGGCTTCACATCTTGCCCAAGGGGGAGGCCCATACGTGGGCGGGTTGCATGTATCACGACATCCAATCCAATTGGTGTGCGTTAATTATATTGCTTCTGTGACATAGCAGGTACCAGTTACCGTCGAACTTAGAACCGTAACTGCCGGTTCCAGTTATGATCTTCGAATCTGTAGTTTCAAGGCGATTACAATTTGAATTTTAAACAGTTTGAATCCAGAAAAAAGATTAAAAATTTTAATTTTTAAAGGAAAGTTAAAAAGTTTTCTAGTGATCCTTGATTTCAGTTTCTTCGAGAGTTCCGGTTTCAAGAAAGGTAAAATCAAAACCGAATTGGATGTTCTCTGGTTCAAGGTCCAGATTCAATGATTTCAGTTCGAACCGATTCCCGGCTTAGTTCAGTTCCTATTGAAATCGCCGACTGGTTCGAAATACATCATGTTTATTCCAAGGTATACCCCTTTTCTCTATTTTAAAAATAAGCTCTACGTTGTAAAAGTAAAAGAAAAAATAAATAAAGAAAAGGTCGTGCAGCCACATTTGAATGCAACTAGGTAATGTTTGAATAAGTAGACAATAATTTGATCCAATGCAATTCCAACTCATCGACTTTCTTAATAAGTAAATGACACGGAGGATTGTAAAAATTGCCCAATTTTAGGCCAAAATATTGCACAAGTTCTTGAATCGGGTTCAAATTACTTACATTTATGTAATGTTTAAATGGTAAGATCTTACTAAAACATCTTCATGATTCTATCTTTAACAATAGAGATTTGAATTAATTTATATTCAATATACATAATGCATTAAATACAAAGTATAATAGTATATTTAATTCAAATATCAATCTTTGATATCAAAGAATGAATAATAAAATGTTTATGCAAGATTATATATTAAAAAAATGCATTTACCACTTTTCTTATACATACATACATATATATAACAATAATTAGACCCGCTATGTTTTATGATTATGAGTATTGCACACGTTAATTGTGAACACATACAAAAGATGATCACTGCAAAAATAAAAATATTGGGATGGATGAGTGGTTACAAACGAAAAGACTCTATGGTTAGTTATTAGAAACAAATTGGGAGTAGCACCAATAGATAACAAACAAGAGAAAATAGTTCAAGATGGTTTGGACATTTAGAAGGACGACCAAAGAAAACTTTGGTAAGAAGGCATGAGAAAATAGATTGTTAAATATTAAAAGAGAAAGAAAAGTACTACAAAAGTATTGAAAGAAAGCAATAAAAAATTATTTAGCTTATGTTAAGTTAATTGTTAGCATGACATAAGATTGGGCTCTTTGGAAACAAAAAACCATCTAGCCGATACTATCTAGTATGAGAAGGAACTTAGTTGTTATATATATAGAGAGATAATCCTAAATGCATAATGTCTTTTTATATACAAATTTTCATAATTTTTGCATTGAAGTGGACCTCACAAAGCAGTTGATCTCAAAATCTAAAAGGTGTCGTGAAAAGAGACGAATATGAAGGAATGAGCCTCATTTATTTTTATTGTGGAAAACAAGCCCACAACCTCAATATTTGATAATCAATGAATAAAAAAATGTGGATGAAAGAACAGGTTGGAAAAGAGGGTAATCTAGTGAAAACGTGTGTGAAGGGGAAGGAGAAACCAACAACACTAGATACTGACAGTGGATGTTGGGACAAAGCACACAAGTCAACCAAATATTGTGAAGGAATCCTTAGAAGGGGAGAGAAGTTAAGAGGTGGTAAGGCAAGACAAAAGAGATCTGCTTGCAAACCTCTCTTCATTAGCGATGGTGAGGGAAGAGGACGATGATCGAAAACGAAAATCAGAAGTTATGTTTGGGGAACCAACCATTTCTCATAACTTTCAAAGTTACCATCCCTACGACTAGCCTCATGACCCCAAAAGGCAAACAATCAAGGCCAGGACCTCTTTGGGCATGTTTCCCCAAATTATCTCCTTCGAAAACAAGGGATAAGCCACAAGCACCATCCCTGCTACCTCCTATTGGACAACAAGATTTAAGTGATCAAAGAGAAATTGAGGCTGCAAGCACTACTAAGGAAATGCAACTAGTCTAATTAAGGGCACTTATTTTGGGTATTTCTTTCTTTTCCCTAGCACGTCAAATCCAATGAAAATTTTGAAGTGGAACTGCCGAGGAGCCATGATTTAAACGCATGTTAAGACATGGTCAAGATGTACCACATCAAGGTGGTGGTGGTGCTTGAAACTCGCATAAGTGGACCAATAGGTCAAGATCATATTAAGAGGTTTAGTCTCAATTATACTTGGCTTTCAGAAGCTATAGGGTTTGTAGGTGAGATATGGATTTTGTGGAACAGAGCGATAGACTTCAAGATGGTGGAAGTTTACCCCCAATTTATCCATACCATGGTACAAGAAGGTAAGCAATAGATCTTGGTGGTTCACAACCATATATGCTAGTCCTCAAGAGAAAGAGAAAAGGCATTTGTGGAATGATTTGAACGTGATTGCCACAAGCATGCCGGAACAATGGTTGCTCACTGGAGACTTTAAGGAAATAGCTCACCTACATGAGAAAAAAGAGGGAGCTCCATAATCTCCATCTCGTTACCACGGTTTTACAAAGTGGATCAACTCTTGCAATCTCATAGACATAGAAGCACAGGGTTCTTGGTACACATGGAGGGAACCCATAAAACTAGGATGTAAGAGACTATTTAAGAGATTGGATAGGGAGTTGTGCAATGGGGAGCTGCTACTCACATCTAGGAAGCCACTCTTAGGGTTCTACCTAGGATTTCCTTCGACCACCGCCCATTGCTCATTGAGGAAACAAGACGTTGCCACAACAAAGTAGCAAGACCATTTAGAATTGAAGCTGTGGCGGAACCATATACAGTTCAAAGATTTCCTCCATGAAGCATGAGAGACTGGTTGCCCAATTGATAGGATATTGAGACATCAGATTCCTAAGCTGACAACCTAGAATGTCGAAGTGTTCGGTAATCTACATAGGAAAAAGGCAAGAATAATTGTTCGGATTAGAGGGACAAGAAGTGAGCGATTATGGCGATAACCCTTTTCTTGAGCAGCTGAAAGAAGTGCTCCAAAACGAAGAGATCCATTGGTTCCAAAAATCTAAAGATATGTGGATACAACAAGGAGATCGGAATATCAAATATTACCACAGGAAGACTATGATTCAATGCCAATGAAGAAATATTGAGATGAGCGGTGATGTAGATGGTGCATGGATATATGATCCGCTCCTGATCAAGCGACATTTTGTCAGCTTCTTTTGTACCCTATTCAATGAGGAAGCTAAACAACGAAATTGAGTAAATACTTCGGCTTGTTGGCCTCAGATGAAGGAAATCGAAATGAAAAGCCTTGGGTGCCAGGTATTTGTAGGGAAGTTCACCATGCTATGCTTGAGTTGAATCCCTTCAAAGCATCGGGAGAGAACGGCTACCCGGCTGCCTTTGCCAACAGAATTGAGAGATAATCGGTGTTGATGTGATCCTATGGGTACAACATGCATGGCAGACGAGAGGACAGATTGTTAACAGTAACAACACACTCATCTTTCTCATCCCTAAGGTGGAGTGGCGAGGATACGTTGACCATTTTCACCATATATTACATATCTTTATGTAATACCAACTATAAATGTCTTATGAACATCTTTGGTAAGAAGGTTGAAGACTTTAATGCCTAAGCTAGTAGGCTCCAACCAAACAAGTTTTGTCTTCGACAAACACGTCCATGATAACATCATAATGGCTAAAGAAATAATATAGTTGATAAAGTTCAAAACTGGAAAGGGAGGTTGGATGTCATTAAGGTAAATCTTGAAAAAGCCTAGGACAGGTTGAATTGGGAGTTTGTGAGGAGCATCTTAGAAGAAATAAATTACCCTCGAAATTTTATGGAGGTTATTATGAAATATGTGACCACTCAAACATATCAGATTTTGTAGAATGGAGAGGACTGAGAAATTTAAACCTTGGCACGAAATAAGACAAAGAGATCCTTTGTCCCCTAACTTTTCGTGCTTGTGATGGAGAAACATGTGAATCTCATGTAAAGCCGAGATGGCAATTCTCGACGGTTTTCACAAGAACAGATGGATTGACCATCCAATTGTTTCCTGTGGTGGTGGTTACAGAGTTAATCCCCGCAACCGACTGGATAAGGGCTTCGAAAATAGAAACCTTAGTCTGGAAATCTAAGAGGGTGGAGCAAGCACTACTCTATAAATAAAGAGTAGCGCACAATGAAAAATCACAACAAAAATAGTGAAAATCGAAAAAATCCTCTTTGTGAAATTAGGTTGTGCGGAAATCGTAAACACATACTTGTATCTTTTCTGTTCTTCATCTTCTTTCGATCGTCTGAGCTACGCAACAATTGAAGGCTACTGGGATCATTGAAGGAACACCAAAGGAGCCTTGCCAGTAGCCATCAATGGTATAAGGGCCTCGTTTATCTTACAAAACAAGTATACAATTATTTTGTGCGTAAAAGGGGAAAAAAAGAAAATCTGAGAGAAGAAAGAGAACACCCTTATGTTTACCAAAAAAGGTTGTTGGAAACCATAAGTTGTGAACTAAGACAACTAGAAAAAATCAAATCGGTTAGAAGGCCAAGAGAAAATACAACAGAATAAATCGGCAAAAAGAAAAAACCCATGCCAGCTGAAACAAAAACCCAAGCCAGCTAAAAAAAATCTCAGGTCAGGCGAAGGGAAAAACCAGGCTAGCCGAAGGGAGAATCCAAGGTTAGCCAAAGGGAAAAACTAGGATAGTCGAAGGGAGAACTCAAGACTAGCCAAAGGCCAGCCAAAGGGAGAACCGAGGTCGGTCAAAGGGAAAAAACCAAGACCATGCAGAGGAGAGGTGGGAAACCCTGCAGAAACCCCCTCTCACACTCCTCCCTTTTATATCTTTTGAGAAACCCCTCAGCAGTTTTAGAAAACTGTGGGCGGAAACTAGCAGTTTCTAGAAAACTGCCTCGGGCAACAAATTAAAAAGTTTGTTTTGCCCTTGTTCGATTTTTTAAACTACAAATTGCCACCTAGTCAAATTACAAAAATATCCAGATATTTTTGAGTAAAAAGACAATTTTACCCTTAAATGGGTGAAAAGACTGTGTTGCCTTCTAGCTATTTATAAAAATTATAGAATACTTGTATAATGAATTACTTTCTTGCTCTTACCTAATAAAAAGTTCCTAGTTTTGTCACTATGTTAAAAGATAAGATTGCCTCTATCTTTTTGAAAATTTACAAATTCAGACTGAGGGGTAAATTACGAATTTGCTCCTGATCAGTGATGAATTTTATAGAAAACCAGATATCTAATTTAATGTTTTGTCTGTGGCCTTTTTTGAAAATTACAAAAACCTGATAGACAGATAAAATTATCAGTTTACCCATGTTGTTTTGGGAAATTATCAGAGGTAGGAATCTTTTGAGAAAAATTATAGATTTGTTTTCAGTTGGATTCTATAATAGAATCAAGTTATTAAAACTCAATAATAATATTTAAAACTTGTATATAAGTAGTTTTAAGTACCATGAGTTATTTTTAGTTCAGTACTTGGATATTATGCATTTTGTTAGTTAAATTTATGTTATCTGTTGCTTGTTGCTTGGTAAAAAATTTTCTACTAGACCGTCTAATTGTTAATTTTGTTAAACACGTAAAAATGAATTCAACAATATGTATATCTGAATTAGCAAAAACAGAAAAATTAAACGGTCTAAATTTTCAAATGTGAAAAAGGAGAATCTTGTTGGCTCTTACACTTAAAGATGTAGAGTATGTATTGAAGGAAACAATGTGTTTGCCACCACTTAACACCACATAGCAAGAAAAAGAAATATATAAAATATTTCTAAGAGATGACACGATAGCTGGACTGTAAAATAACAGTTTGACTCAATAATAGCTAAATATGACATTACATCTAAACTATAAGTTTAGTTACTACTACAAAGATATAACTCATATAAAATAAAAAAATGAGATAATGTAGTGGAACATGTGAACTATATACTAGTAATGACAAGAGATTTAGCTATAGTCAAATAAGTTATCCCGAAACCGATGCAAATATCCATAATATTGAACTATCTTCCCCATTCTAGAACATGGTCACTATTGCCCTTAAACTAGGGTATAAAATAAATCTTTTAAAATTACCCCTCAAACTAGCAATTGAATAAGAACACATGAATAAAAACAGAAAAAAGAGATTGCTAGTAGTGCAAGATGAAATAAGGCTCAGCTCCAAAGCCAACCAAAGAAGAAATAAATCAAATAAAAAGTTTGACAAAAATAACAAAAAAGGCGGTCAATCTTTTAAGAAAATGCAGGAAACCGCTTTTCAGGTTAAGTATTTCCGCTGTAGAAAAGTAAGACACTATAAGAGGGATTGTCGCAACAAGAAAAATGGTGAAAACAACCAACATGAAAAATCAAAGAAGCATGACATAATCTACGTGAAATCATAATACTTATACATGGATTGCCCGATGACTGATTGGTGGATTGACTCGAGAGCAACGAAACACATCTCAACGAGAAATAAATGAACAATAGATCTAAAGAAATATAAACCAGAAGAACATCGGGTATACATGAGAAATAATACTTTCAAAAATATTCTTGGAACTGGGTCCTTTAGAATTTATGTATAAGGCACAAAGGTTGTACTAACTGATATATTGATAGTGCAATGTATAAAGCGCAATCTGGTTTTGGTTCCTGCCTTAGTGAAGAAGAGTTTTGAGATCAGGCTTATCTTTAGGAAAGTGAATGTGGGAAAACATGGGAGAGTGTTTTTCTCCAAAGAATTTGATGTAGAATATGGATTGTTCAAGTTGAAAATCAATGAAATTGAAAGTTCTTTTGCTTATATTGATTGTGCCTTTAATGTTAATGTGGATATATGGCATGAACGCTTAGGGCATATAAGTCTAGAAAAATTGAGGAAATTATCCAACTTTGACTTACTGCTAAAGTTTGAAGAAAACACTTTTAGCAAGCATGAAGCATGTATACAAAGAAAAATAACGAGAAAAGTTTTTACAAAGAAACAATAAGAACAACAACCTTGTTCGAAGTTATTCATATTGATTTATTTAGACCCTTTAAAATAAGATCACATCGAGAAAAGGTATATTTCATAACTTCATCGATGGTTACTCGATATATATATATATATATATCTTAGAAAATAAATCTAAGGCACTTGAAGTATTTAAAGAATATAAGCAGAAAGTTGAAAATCAACTAGAGCATACAAATTAAAGTCTTGAGATCAGATAGAGGTGGTGAATATAACTTTGCAAAAAAATTTAAATTCTATAAAGACTTTGATGTTTTGAAGCAAAATACAATGACCGAGACACCTAAGCAAAATGGTGTAGCTAAAAGATATAACAATATCTTACTAAACATGACAATGTCAATGTTAATAAATGTCTCTCTACCCAGAATAGTTTAGGGAAAAGCAATAACTACAACAATATACATACTCAGTAGAGTACCATATAAGGTTGTATTAACTAAACCATATGAATTGTGGTTTGAAAGAAAAACCAACATAGGTCATTTAAGGAAATGAGGATCTATTGCTCATGTAAAGATCCTTCATGAGTCTAGAGATAAGTTAGACAGTAGGTCCTTAAGATGTACATTCATCAGATATCATAAAGGCTCAAAGGGATATTGATTTTATCATAATGATCATGAATTAATAGAGAGCAAAGATGTTGAATTCTTATAAGATACTAAGAATGGCATCCTTAAGAATAATAATGAGTATGTTGATGACCTAGTAGATCTAGGTCAATGATTGTTTGAACCCATAGAAGATCTTCTTAAATCAATCAAAACTTTAAGTGGAAATAAAAGATCTAGAGTCACACTGTCCTACTTAAAGGATTATCATACTTATCTTACACAAGAAGTGTCTAATTCGGTAGATTTAAATGAGTTAACTGATAACTTGATTTACCAACATATTATTAACTCATTTGAAGCAACAGATTGGGAGAAAGTCATGGATGAGAAAATAGAATCCATTGAGAAAATCTAAGTATGGGAATTGGTTGATTTGTCAAAAGGAAGAAAAGTCCTCGACTGCAAATGTGTTTTGAAAAAAAAATATAAGGTCGATGGATCAATTGATAAATTTAAAGTGAGGTTGGTTGCAAAGGGATTTTCGCAAAAGGAGGAGATAAATTATGTTGAGATATACTCTTCTGTTGCAAAATTTGAATCCACTAGAATAATCCTAACGATATTTGCATATTATAATTTGGATTTATAAAAGTTAAATATAAAAATTGTTTTTCTAAATGGAGATTTAGATGAAATCATATATATATAGCAACCTGAAGGATATATAGTTGAAGGTTAAGAAGATAAAGTATATAAGTTATGAAAATGCCTATATGGTCTAAAACAGTCACCTCGTCAATGATATTTAACTTTTCAAAATATCATTATTGAACTTGGGTTTGTGGCTAATGAACTTGATTACTATATATATGTTTGGAACAGTGGGAGCCACTTTGTCATCTTATCTTTATATGTAGATGACATATTATTGATTGGGAATGACAATGAGATGATTGTCAAAACTAAGTCATGGTTAAACTCAAGGTTTGAAATAAAGGATATGACAGAAGCATCCTATATCCTGGGTATAAAGATTTCTCGTGATAGAGGATCTAAACTTCTATAGGTAAGTCAGGAGAGACATATTGATAATATCCTAAAGAAGTTTAAAATGGATGAATGCAAGTTTGCTTCTATACCTGTTACAAAAGGGGTAAAACTTAGTAAGGTTGATTGTCCCAATGAAGGAGACGATAAGCTTTAATGTTCCTTATGAAGAAGCTTTGGGCAGCTTAATGTATGTCATGCTATGTATAAGACTTCATATTAGCTTTGTTTTTGGTCTTGTGAGCAGATATAAACGTAATATTGGATGGCAACATTGGATAGTTGTGAAAAAAATTCTAAGATATCTCAAAGGAACAAAAGACTTGAAATTGTATTTTCAAGCAGATAAACTAAAAGTGGTAGGATACTCAAACGCTTACTTTGTTGAGAGCAAAGACAACAACAAATTAACCTCATGTCAAATATTTTTATTTGGAGGTAGAGTTGTTTCTTGGGCAGGTAAGAAATAAAATTGTGTAGCGTTACATAAACAAGAAGCTAAGTATGTGGTTTGTTGTATGGCTGCAACAAGTGTCATCTGGATAAGTCGTTTCATACGAGATTTGAAGCTGAACATAGCCGATGAGTCAATTATCATTTATTGTGACAACAATGCATCAATTACTCTAATCAAGAATAGAGCTGACAACTGTAAAACAAGCATATAATGGTGAAATACTAATATGTTCATAATATGGTTATGAGAAAGTAAATATTCATCTCATACATGCCAACTCAAGATATTTTGACAAACCTCTTGACTAAAGGCATAACAGATGATCTTTTTTCAAAACATGTTACAAACAAGGGTTTGAGATATGTTTGATTATTGTGTAGGTAAAAAACCTCATAATAGATAATGATTGCAATAGCAATCATAATTATTAGAAAAACCTCTACAAAAGTGGGTGAAAAACCAGTATGTCAAATCATTTGGCTTGAATGGCAAAGTGAGAGATGTAAAGCCAAAATTGGCCATCCAACTGTTTCCTATAGTGGCAGTCCAACTGTTTCCTATAGTGGCAGTTACAGAGCTAATTCGTAACAGCCGATCGGTCCATTATGGATGATCTCCGTAACCAAAGGCTTGAAAAATAGAAAGCCTAACCTGAAAATACGGGAGGGTGGAGCAGACGCTGCTTTATAAATACATATAAAGAGCAATGCACCGTGAAAAATCACCAAAAACAGTGAAAATCGAAGAAACGCTCTTTGTGAAATCAGGTTGTATGAAAATTGTAAACACATGTGTATCTTTTTTGTTCATCCTTTTATGGTCGTCCGAGCTGCGCAACATGAGATGGCTACAGGGATCGCTTGAGGAACACCGAACGAGCCCCGCCGGTAGCCATCATGTCATTGATACCAAAGTGAAAAAGTAAGAATTGGTGTTCGGTCTCATTTATTAGGAACGACCCAAAATTATCCTATTGAAGCGGGTGGTGTGGTTTATGAGTTTCTTGTATGTGACAAGAGGCACCCAAGGAGTGATGAGATATACGACATGGTTGGCGAGATCGAGAAGCGTTTAGAGATGGCTGGGCATGTTCCTGATACATCAGAAGTGGTGTTTGACATGGATCAAGAAGGGAAAGAGGGTGTGTTGCGTTATCACAGTGAGAGGCTGAAAATTGCTTTTGGATTGATAAGTACAGAACCAGGGACTACCATTAGGATTGTAAAGAACCTCTGGGTTTGTGGGAATTGCAATTCTGCTACAAAGCTGATCTCTACGGCCTTCAATCGAGAGATCATTGCGAGAGACCGCAACCGGTTTCACCACTTCAAGGATGGTTCATGTTCGTGCACGGATTATTGGTGAACTTGAATTTGTGAATTGAGTCGTGTACTATATTGGTTGGTAGAGTGAGAGACCAAGGAGCTTCTTGGTGACCATATGCTAACTCACTGTATTAAATCTGAATATGGAGGGAGAAATACTGGACTGAATCTGAAGATGAAAGGGAAAAGGCTGTCACCAAGACACGTCAAAACGACACGAAATATATTGGCAAACTTAAGAGTTTGTGAATTGAGTTATGTAAAAATATTGGTTGATAGAGTCAGAGAGGCCCCAAAGAGCTTCTCGGTGGTCTTGTGCACAGTAACTATATTAAATCTGAACATGGACAGAGCAAGAAAAGGACAAGGCTGTCACAGTGACACGAGATATTTTATATGGTCAGAGTTTTCTGAATCCCAACTTCCCCATCAAGTCTGGTGTTTATAAAACAAGGCAACTTTTGCAAAGGATCAGCTTGTGCTCTGTTAATTTAGCTCTATATTTTTCACTTCTAGCTGATTCCCTAGGGTGCGCGTTTGCATGTAGGAACTTTGGAGAACCCAAGAATTTGTAGTTCCCATTCTTTTAGTTCTTTCATCTGTAGAGAAAACTACCTTTGTGCCTCAAGTTTGAAGTTAAGGATCTATTAACACAAAAATCATCGGAGTTGGTCAAGGGCAGATTGCAGAGGGAGGTGAGGCGTCTTATAGAAACTTTGGCTCAATTCCTAAGGCACGAAATCCTCTACTGTTTTGATGTTGTGAGCATATGGAGTTGGTAGCCTTGCTAGATGGTGAGATTAATACACAAATATTAACTCATAATTCTAGGTTCAGACCTTAACTTATGCAACTGTACTAGACAATAGCTAACTGTAGTTCCGGAACACATGATTGATTTATGCATGACCCAGCATGCTCCTCGATATTGCAGCTACAATATCTTGACGTGAGGATTCAACGATAATCTTTGAATGTGTGGGCCGGCCCGGCCCGACCAAGCAAGGCTGGGCGAGCCTCCTGAATATATATCCTGTGGGCCGGGCAGTTGTGCCCCCAGGACCAGACGGGCTATTTTGCCCTGCTCTGAAAATGTGCCAGAAACGTCTGGCTCGGCCCATTTTTGCTTAATGCTCCTTTTTCCTCTTCAAGAAGGTGAATGGCTTTGGGGGAAATCTAAGCTACTAAGCCGGTTAGCCTTCTCTGTACCTATGCTCTTTCTTAAATCAGTACAATGGAGTGTTCCACAAGCGCTGTCCATTTTATAGGGAGGGGAATAAACTTTGCTCAATTCAGTGGCTTATCAAAGCTCACTCTCATCAATGAGGATAAGAAATGCTATGACAAACACAATATGGATCTATAGATATGTAAAACAAAAAAACTATGACACTAGTATGTGTTTTACGACGAAGTACAACTGAACTAGATGTAGGTAACAAATAGATCCTATAAGATAAATCTATATCATTTCTTCCTCATGCTTGCACACGCTTAAAGGAGTTCTTCCTTGCAGAAGCCAGTACTGTCTTGTCTGCAACAATGAAATATGCAGCTCCCGCCACTGCAACCAAATTAAATTACGAAATACATTAAGAGAAGACACAACAAAACAAACGCAATTGCAGGTAGTGATTGTCCATGTCCACAGAGTGATTGGAAGCGTAGTTGGTAGCATTGTATGCTGTATAAAATGTGGCACGTAAGAAATAAAATGTATCCCCTCTCTGAGAAACTCACTCTGTATTTGTGGGGCAAACGTCTTACTTTATTAGTAGGCTATAGTTGTCCTCAGTTCGTTATGAAATCCATTTTAGCTTTCAAGATCCAATGCATAACATGTCATAAAAATATGAATGGCTTTCAGTTGGCATGTCAAACATGGTTCAAAAGTTAATTTACTGAAGCTTTGAACTCCTCCATAAAGGGAGCTTAATGACCTCAAACAGATAACCATGTATTTTTCAGTAGTGTAAGTTTAAAATCCAACATTCCGTAAAGGGTCAAAGCCTTAAAGGTTGTCTCTGTGTGTGTGCGTGGTGCTGTTTGATTTAGTTGTTTATATGTCACCTGAAGAGATGATGAGAGCCTGTGCAGTAGGGTTGAGGTTGCGCCTCGCCCATGGGAACATTCTCACGCTTGTCAGCTGCAATAGAGAAGGCATACGTCGTATGTCAAACTTTTAATGCTCTAATGTGGAGGAATCTACGTGTCATTTATCGCACTTGAGGCACTCGGTGCCATCACCATCCACCCCAAAGTGAGACATTCAGGTCCCATTGCACGTGTGTGTGGAGAGAGAGAGAGGTGCTTACGGTAGGGATGGCACTGGCAACGGTCGCCAAGACAGCGGCTTTAGCCCCTGCGGCTACTCCCTCTTCATCACGTATATTCCATGCAGAGAAAGAAAAAAACATTAATGAATGAAACAGATCAGTGGCTTATAAGGAGAACTATCCTTTAAACCTGTTCGATCTTTTGTTTGTGTTGATGCAAATCGATCCGTAAAATATTACTGATAAGAATTGCACTCATGAACGTAACATTCTATTTATTTAGTGAAAGGCGCATTGGTAGCGAATTAGCAGATGCAGTTAGTGCTGGAAATGCTTTTGTATTCTACATCAGAACCTGATAGAGAAATGAGATTAATACCACTCGCGTAAAGCTTTGCCATAGCCCGCTTTTGATCCATGTAGCCCAAGACCTTCATCTCCAACGGAGATGAAGCGCCATTAACACCGCTGTTTTCAGCTTGCCGCTCACCGGCCATTATATGCAGACACGCACGCACAGAGAGAGAGAGAGAGAGAGAGAGAGAGAGAGAGGGAAGTAAACTTCTTAATGAGAGGCGATGAGGGTGCTGATGATAAAGAAGGAGAACCTAGCTATTTATAATACAAGTGACAAGAAGAAGAGCTACAGAAGTGAGAAGAAGAAGAGTAGACTTCAGTAGCAAAAGTGGTATAGGGGATCCAACCATCCAAGCGAAGGCCTTGAAGCGTATCCCGCAGGCTTCTTACATGGTGAGCAAAAGAGACGTCGTTGCGGATCAAGATTTACCTCGACGAAAGTTCCTTGTCATAAAAAAATAGAAAGCGTGTCACTTATGTTCTTGATTCAAGATAAATTATGCCTTTGTGATTGTTATGTAATTAGCTATTTTATTGCAGTGGTGGTGATATAAAGTACCAAAATCAATTTTCACTTTATAAAATTTCTCATATAGTTTAAAAACAAGATCAATTAGAATTTTGTGATTATTTAGGTGAAGAGAGTAAATTAACTGGCCTTCTAACTGAATCAATTGATCGTGTCTCGTTTTAACAATGGAATTTCCAATAATTTTAGATTCTTTTAAGTTCTTAGCTTACACACACATATTAGCTAGACGTTGATGCCATAACCTCTAACACTATCTTACACAAGAAACCGGTGATTTTCATCAAATAATATAAAGAGCTTAAGGGAGAACTTTTGAAGTTCTCATCCTTTGAAAATTGCATAAGCGGATACTTTGAAGGATTCAACAGTATCTAATGGTTTTTGACCGCATTCATGCACCATCCTTCAATATGCTGATACCATGTCCTCTAACCTCTACAGGATAATGCAACTCCCACACGGAAAGAGTATTAATTATATCGTTACTTAGCTTTAGATATTAAAACTCCAAACCACCATCAAACTTCTAAGAGTTCAGAACCGAATCAATATCATCACCTGCATCAATCGTCTAAAAGGCAAGTTGGAGATTGTAATTAGCAAAGTTTAATTTGTATAAGTGCATGTTAGATTTGGTAAAATATTCCAATTAGGGAAATTAAAGCATTGCTCATGAACAACTGATTTTTCCATTGTCTACCTCCATACCAGGAGGCACTTTGCCATGCCGGCTGGTTCCGGTACTATCACGATGTGAGTTGAAAGCATATCCAGCTTTAACCAAATCCAAAGAACCTTCTTTAGTTTCTAGTGCATGATTTTTAGTTTTTATTCTTCTTTTTTGAAGTTTTCTCTTGTAATAAATTCAAAACCAACCACAATTCTTTTTGTTATTTATTTTATTATTAAACATGAAAAAAGACATGAAAACATTTATAATTCACACGCATGCACGCACGCACACATACTCTTTCTTGTTAAATACCTTCTACCCCCACACTGTCATTTTCAAGTGCAACTATACCAGCATCTGACCTTGGTAACATAGGTTTATCTATAATTGATGGTAAATACAAGATGTTTGCAAGAAGCAGTGCCTGTTGCATGGTGAAAAATGAACCAAGATTCATCGTCTGCTCGCAAACTGTGCCTCCACTTCGGCCCATATGGGGTTAGCTCCTCAAGTGAGGTTAGCTCAGTGGAAAAGGTCTAACTACAGGATCATCAGTAAGGAGTTTGACCTTATGGATGCTACCAACATTTAGAAGCTAATGCACAACACAGGATATGAACTGTTTGAGTTTTTCTTTGAGTTGTTCGGACCACTTAAAAGGCGGTTTCTCCGAGTCGTCAAACAAGAGAACCTATTCTGTGTTGAAAAATTCACCACTTTTGACAACACATGGCCATAAACTATTGGTGTTGATTATGCCGATTGGGCCGGCTGAATGTAATTGACCCAGGTTTGCATGAAAAACCATGTGTTTGTCTGCATATTCAAAGTCAAGTTTCTTGTGCTAGTTGTTGCAGCTATTATTAAATTTGAGTGACCACAAGTCTACTTGGAATCCTGTTGGTACAAGAAATTCACATACATTTCTGTAATCAGGATCAAGGACACCCTTCTGGGCATTGTTGTTTTAAGATAGTTGTTTTTAAGCTGTATTGAGTCCCAAAAAACTCGCGTAAGAAGTCATGTTAGTGACACCATTTTTAGCTATGAAAATTGAATAAAATAGTTAAAAAGGTTGATAAAGGGAAAGGTAGTAAAGTAACATGGAAAATAGTGAAGCATAAAGCTCTTTGAAAATATCATGCATTATAATGAAAAGTTCAATCTAAACATAGTGATATTTCTTTTTTTATCGTTGATAAAATTTAAACTGTCATTCCCACGATATTTTCAACATATCATGAACATTAACGGCTATAATTAAGATAATATCTGTGTGTGTGTGTGAGAGAGAGAGAGAGGGGGGGGAATTAGAGAAAGTAATTAAACAAGTACATCTATCAAAAATCATGAATCTCTTTTGCCAGTAACGCAAACCTTCGTTTTGCAGGTAATTTGTTGTGGGGAGGCAACCACAGTGCCTAAGGGGTCAAAGAAAGGCTTAAGCATTGGAGCTTGGACGTCTTTATCCCACTTCGACTGTTGGCGGAGTTGGAATGGCCACCATGTAGGTCCACACATGAACAGCATCCACACCCAAAAAAATGGCTGTCAAATTCAGGTTGGTAAGGGAGTTGGTTGGTCAATATGGGTACTATCATGGACTTGCATAAGTTGATTCAGATAGTCACATGGACCACGACCATGATGATAGTGATTGTGCCTTAAGTTTATCGACCAAAGCTTTAGCAAATTCAGGTTGGTAAGGGAGTTGTTTGGTTAATTGCTACTATTTTCGACTTGCGTAGGTCGACTCTAAATTGCGGAGTCAAAGTTTCAACAAAACAAGCAGTGTTTTTTGCTAGTCTGAGCTACGCGGCTGCTTTGAGAAAGAAGCCACAAATTTTGCATTGAGGGGGCTAAGATCCACAACAACGGTATTTGAATCTGAATCAAAATCTGATTGCCCTTGTAGGTTATTACATGGATTCATGGGTGTGTCATGCGTGAGCGTGGCCGCAAACCAAATTCACCATGGGTTAGGTGTGCACAGGTTGGACTATGCTCCGAATCTGACTCAACTATAGTTTTAATTAGTCAGGTTTGGTAATGTATCACGTTAATCAAGTGTTCCGTTTTGGTTTTCATTTTCACATCCAACCTTGGGGTGAATCTGATACACCTGAACATCTAACCCTATCACATACAATGTGATAAACTGTAGATCCAAATTACTGATTTTCCATCAAATTTCATCTCTGAATTTAATCAGGTTAGACTCCACATTGAGTTCACAACTGCTTTGACCTCCAAGTCTAGCTTGCGTATCGTATTTCAGCATAATCTGGCATAGTAATATTCATTTAATGTGAAATGATATCCATCTTTAATAGTCTATCTGGTCAAGCTCTGAAATTCCCCACCTTGGTTGATTGTAAAATTTCAAAACTACTACAAACGGCCACATACCTAGTTGAGAAAATTCCCTAGAACCGACCGAACTTGTTAATGAGTCTGGTTCTGACTTCAAGAACGGCATGCCACTCGAACTGGCATGCTGCTTGTTTGGGGCCAGTAACATCGCCCACCAGATGCAAACATCTCCGAATCGATTCATGGGTTGCGACCCCAACAAGATGCGGGATAAGGAATCAAACCAAGCAGATTGTGGTTGGAATCACCATGACATTCCGCAAACTGCTGCTGTTTGAATCCTGACATACACCCAAGAGAACTCAAGTGTCTTGTTCAACTCCACCGGTTTTCAGTTTATGCTAATGACATGAACAAGCAAAACACATCGAGTCAGCGGAAGAGCCACGAAGAGGCTCTCCTCAGCTCGCCTACCACCTACGGCATAGAGCACTACGAGCCAGCGTATCCTAGAGTTCAAAATTAATGTGTATACCATCACGAAAAGGAAACCCCCAGTAAAAGATTGAACGCTTCGTTTTCTACTTTGTTCATTGCTGGAATCAGCTGAATTGAATTCCCTTGGCTATTCAACCATGGAAAGAACCATGTTTTTTTATAGATAATTCGGAATAAATTAACCAGAAAATACAAACAAATTTTGAGACTAATTATACACATCCAAGCTACCACCATCCCTTCTTCAAGGCATGAAAACTCAATGGATTAACTTCCACAACAAAACTACAAAGTCGAACAAGAATAACGCAGGAGGTATACTGCCTTAAACTAGAACTTAGATGTCAATGCACTGGCCGGAGGACGAAGGAATTGGTTATCTCCTAATCATTTTGAGGTATTCAAGTGTACCGAGCGCAGGCCGTCTCCCCATGACTTCGCATCTGCGCTCTCGCATTTCGATTTTCGTGTGCCTTTAGCATCAAAAGATGGCCCCGGCTAACTTTCACTTAATTAGATTTTCAGGGCCTTCAGAGAATGGATTTCTCCATTTGAAGAATGGGGGTCTAGGAGGCCGCTGCCATAATTCTCCCCTACGCCATTCAAGGGTACTGAGCTCATATTACCATCAACTGGTCTTTGTACAGCAGAACTTCTGGAGCCTTTGAAGTACGTTGAGTACGGAAAGTACTCCGAGCATTTATTTCTCCAGCCTACATGGGCATATACATGTATAAGTGTGAAAAAATCCAAAGAAAATAAATATAAGAAAAGATAGCTTTGGACATTCAATTAAAAAATGTACATTTACAGATCTTCCACTAATATTACCTAAACCATCAGGAAATGTCTTCAGAAATCTAACACCACAAGGGATCTAAAATGACAATTACCTAACAAAATACTGAGAAGTTCAGACTTCGAGAGAGAGCAACCCACCTCTGTCCAGATCTATCTCTATGTATGGTAGTCATACAAAGCCCTCAAAATGAGTCCGACCTGGCTAAATATACTATTGCAATATCTTACAATTTTGAATATCGAATGCCACTCATGATATAGTTATATTAGAAAATCAAATATAACAGCATAAAACAAACAAACAGTACCAGATAAAGGTTGCCGATCAGCTCCTTAGATGCTAAGATATGGCATAAGGAAGTTGCAACATCCGCACATGACGAGATATAAAAAATGATATAAAAATGACAGCCACATTTTAACTTGCATTGGTCTACTTTTCGTTTATTGCACCAAAATTTTGGTAGAAACTATAAATAGATAATAAACAACATATCATTAAATTCCTTCCTAATAAGAGTTAAGGTCTGCTGTCCTGGTTTCTCTGAAAACCAAAGCTCCTTGTATTAAACTTTTTCATGAGAGTTAAGCTCCTTGCCAATAATGGCTAGAAATCTTCCCAAGAATTGCATATTTCATAACCAAGATAACTTCATTAAACAGAGAATCAGTTTTGATTTCTAAGTGAATGGAGGAAATAGGAAATAGAAGAGGAGCAGAAAGAGAAACACAGCAAAGCAGAAAAGCAAACATTAAAGTTTTCAGACATGAGATTAAAGATTAAAACCAAGCATTATTTTGTCGGAAAACGTTTCCTCCGTACAGTTTCTCCCTCCAAGTTCAAGACACTAAGCCCCAAAAAAAATACATGAACTTCTATGAATAAAACGTAAAAAGAATAAACTGTAAGGCAGGATTGAAAAGTCTAATAAACAAGATCACGTGCTAGAATCCAATAAAACATCTAACCCAAATCCCATTAGTTCCTCTGAAATGACTGCATAGACAATGAACAGCATGATAGGATGTCAATAATAAAGAGAAGAAACTGCAGAGGTACAAGATGACGATTTTTTATCAGCTTCACGGGAACAGATGCATAAACTATGAAAGCAGGTGCTAATACTACGAAATGGCAAATATACTGGCCGACAACAGTTTGACACTTGAGATACAACTCAAAACTTAAGATACCTCGTCAAAAACCAATTGTGACGTCATTGACACCAAAAGAAATGTTGGGAAAGGCGACATGATATATATGGTATACCCTAGAAATCCCTAAAACATAAAACCCAAATTCATAACATATATGATTGTCATCAAGTGAACGAACTCCATTTACAACAAACACTACAGCAGTCCAAAGACTCTAACCATTGCATGCCCACTTAATTTTATATATAATGGCATATCAAAAACCAATTGTGACAACGTCATTGACACCAAAAGAAATGTCGGGAAAGGAGACATGATATATACGGTATACCCTAGAAATCCCTAAAACATAAAACCCAAATTCATAACATATATGATTGTCATCAAGTGAGCGAACTCCATTTTCTGAATACAACAAACACTACAGCAGTCCAAAGACTCTAAGCATTGCATGCCCACTTAATTTTATATACAATGGCATCATCAGGTGATTAAACATGATTCAGAATCAGCAGAAGCAAAGGCACAAAGAAAGAGCATAACTTGCTATCTTCAATGAGAGCTGACAGAAACACACACTAATAACAATAATAAACAGAAAATCGAAGTAAACACCCATTAAAATGAACATTCAGCCAAAAGAATTGAACAATAACAAAAGATTGCTTCAGCACATACGAGAAGCAGTATCCTGATCACCAAAAACGGTTTCCAGTAACTTGTGCACGCTAATGCAATCTTTAAGTTTCCACTCCATGATTGCTCCATTCTGACCCAATCTACACCATCACAAACCATGAACAAGTTCAAGAATGGATAGCACCTTCGTAGGAAAAGATGAAAGTTCATGCATGGTTAAGCAAAATTCCTACTTTGATCCAGATAAATCTTCTATCAGTTCAATTGCTTCAAACTTCTTCTCAGGAGCTAAGACATACAACATCTCAGCTCCAACAGCTCTATGCATCAATGAATCTGCAATGAGCCAGAACTATTAGTATAAACACATCACAGAAATCCAAGGGAAAGAAATAAAACAAAATTATGTAATAGATACTGACCCTTGTGGGCATCAATAAAGTATCGGTTTACTTCTAGAAGAGAAGGCAATTCATGCAATCCTCTACAAAATAGACATGAGAAAAGCGTTCAAAACTGAATAGTAAAGTTTAAGCTGAACAAAGCGTGTGATGTGTACCTCAATGTAGAGCGCTCTGCTTCTAGGACATTCCAAATGAGTTTTTCAGAGTCTGTCAGAGGTGATGGAAGACCATCTACTTTATGCAAGAACAGTATCTGAAAACATAAAATAAGGTTCAGCCAATATGCTTTTATCCAAGGATAAAATTTGCCTTCATCACTTACGATCAAATTCTGAACCATAACATAAACTTGTTTACGCTCTTATGAAAAACATAGATACACAATGACATTTTTGCCAATTAACCTTCATACTTAAAAGCCCAGAATGCTCGCCAGTTTAACATTGTATAGAAATCAAAAAACTTCACTCAGTAAGAGTAAAATTCAAAATAAAGGGAAAGCATGAATGCATCATTCCTGCATTTAAAATCCTTAACAAATTTCAACATTTAAAACTAAGCTGTGGGGTTTATAAGTTGTAGAGCTCTCGCTCGCATTAGGTTCAAACTCTACTTGCGGAGATTAGATTCAAGGGCTCACTCGCTATCAACACTTTTACTTCTTTCATTGCCGTCTGAACCAATTGCAAGTGAGAAAACTGGTGTAAAGTACAATATAACCCAGACTTGCCAGATTCAAGTCATCTCCAATTCGATCTCATAATCCATCTCGCAGGTGATAAAACGAAACAAGCACGAATCCATTAGTTGGGTAAATTGCTTTCGACAAGCAAGATTTAGGAACTTATGGTTCTCTAATAGTAACTTATGTTCTTCATTAATCTGCTTGTAAGACTTGACACACTTTTATGCTTCATGTGACAAAGAAAGTGGACAAAGATCAGCACATTTTACCAATTCTAGATGATTGAAAGGTAACACAAAACGTCAAACCAAAGGGCCAAGAATCTTCTTGCTTGTACCATAAGATTTTCCAAATAAAGTGGAAATACTCATTGAAAGGTAGCATTACCAAGCAGTCCCAACAAAGGAGACATCTCATAAGAAGCCCAAGGCACAATAAGTTTGGCTTCTGTTAAACAACTAAGCTTGAAACTATAGCAATCATCTTCAAACTGCAAGACTTCTGCAATAATAAAAGGACCTAAACTCAACTCCATAGAGAAACAACTTAAGTATGATGAAACAAATGATATTTTGATGAATGACAGTGCACGCCCCACATGTTATTTCCTGCAAAACTTCACTTTAAAGAATAATCAAGAACATAAAAACATGAACCACACCTGGTAACATCAAGACAGTAACCCAAGTTACCCAACAAAAGGTTATGGAGCCAGCTCTTCCCTAGAGGATGGAGATTTCAATCATGATAAATGATAGCTAGAGCACATAGAAGCATACCATGCAACGATGAGTATCAGGGCTATCTGGATCCAATTCCAGGAGTTTCTTCACAGCCTGAACAAAATGATTTAAGACATTACAATCTTTTCACTTGAACCATGGAGTTATCAGCAAAAGCATACAAAAAAGTGTGCCTCCTTCTGTGGAGACATAATTGAGATAACTATAAATATGAATTGCATATGCCAATAAGTTATAGAGTCCAACGCAAGATAAAACAACTCTCCTTTTAGACTATATATCAAGTACGCTGTTATCTAAGCTGTGCTTATTTGTAAATCCTGGCAGTCCAGGTTTGAGCTTCCAATAGTAACCATTGACTTCAGAGTCCTAGGAAGGACTGACTGTCGAGAAGGCCGTTTGCAAGAAACTAAAGATAACCGTTCAATTTGATGTTGGATGCAAAACTTTAACGCCCGCCCTAGATCCGACTAGCACAATGAATATAATTTATTTGAAAGGTTGATTATCTCACAAACTTGGATTCAGAAAAGGAATTTTGCATACAACAAAACTTGATTAAATTTTATTTTGATCCCGACAAATCTGACAAAACAGGTTCCTGACAGTAGGTTCTCTGCCCACTCCTTTCTGAGGGAAATTATGTACCCAGCAACTTGTTTAGTTTCTTTAACAAGTACATTTTTATGCAATCCGTTTAACCTGACAAATCTGACAACACATAGGTATCATATGATACAACGCATATTATGACCAGGATAGCTAGAAATAAGAAGCAACAGAACTTCAAATTCAATAAGTGAATGATTTTGTCCGGAAAGTAGTTTACAGGAGTGCATAAAGTGACTCCATTACTAGTTTCACCAATTTTAGCTTGCAGAAAGAGCCTCACAGCTAAAGAGAATTAAAGAAACCAATAACTTTCTCAAAGCAACTGTCCACCAAGAATGCAATCAACCCAAAAGAGAAAGATACATATCCAATCTAAATGAGAACGTCCAAGTCACTGGCATGCTGTGTTTCTTTATCAGTTTCATGGTGAATCCACACATATTGTTGCTATGTCTAGTTAATGATTAAATAACAAAGAGAATTAAAATACGTTAAAATAATAAGATAAACTATGCATGGGCAGAAAAATCCAGCTAACATGTCATGTTACACGAAACAGAACAGATTAGGAACAGGAAACCATCTTCTATTTCATCATTTGTAGGTCCATAATAGCGTCTATGAAAAATCACAGCCTTCTAGTCACCATTTCAGTACTCAACTTTAGGCCCTTCAAGATACCTGAAATGCAAGCAAAATCTTTTGCTTCCTCATGTTCAATTCAAATGCAAGTACATGTGTTTCCAAGGATGTTGACGAGTTCTTCTGAAGTAACTTCAAGTACTTAGTAGCTTCTGCTAGTGGGTCTTCAGTCTGCACAAAATTCAAACCATTATAATCTTAGGGCTTCCTAGAAGATGAATGTGACAAATAAATTCTTTAGGCACTAATGCTTTAGAACAGATGGCATGCTTCCTGATTTCACCTGCAAGAGCTTCTGCCCATGAGGATCGGGATCTGCTGGTTTTGCATGTCGTTTGGTACTTTTGTTAGTTCCACTGGATTCTTCCTCATTCTTCTCCTCAGCTTCCTGGACAACATAAAATACTGAAAATTAAGCAGCAGCTTGTGTAAAGCAGGCACTGCTGAAATGATAAGTGCCCATATCAACTCATGATGAGATTATGTGCAGCTGGGTACAGGTCAAACAAGAGTGAATGAACTACAAGTGAGCAGTCAAAGCGCTCAAGCCACACAAGTATGGGATCTTCAAAGGAACCCATGTAACTAATTTCTGCTGAATGCAAGACATATAATTATCAAGAAACAAAGTCCTTTCTATTTCTTTGTAATCGTATTTTTGGCTAGGGCTAGCATGGGTACATTGTTGAGGGGTTGCCAACCTCTTAAGTAATAAGTTTTTTCACAACCTCTTAAGTAATAAGTTTTTTCACATATAATCATGATACCTTACAGATGCATCCAGATACCAACATCACTTAAACGTAAAGCTGCACGAACCTTTTTAGCACGAGCTTCAGCCTTCCTCTGTTTCTGCCTCAACTTTTTTTTCTGGGAGGGAGGTAGTCTTGACATCTCATCTTCATCTTCATTGACTGATCTCGGAGGAGAATCATACAACCTTATATAGCATCTGCAATTAAATAATCAGAAACTAGTGACAAAGTCGTAGAAATGCAAATAAAATATGAACCAATAAAATCTCCATTAACATTAAAATTTTCTAGGAGAAAAACATTAGTTTTTCATCTATATCCTGCATTTGTGTTTAGTCACTGTTTCTTGATCATGGATCGGAAAAGTATATCTGCCTTCTTTCTTTTAGCATCAGAGTAGGTTCTGGCATAGGTTTGATAGAAAATGCCATTTAGAAATGCCTACGTTTACATATTCATGTTCACCTTGAATATGTAGAAAGCCTTTCTGTGTATTTCTTTGCTATGACATAGTGCAGTACTGAGTGGTGTCTAGGGAAGAAAGGAACTTCCACCTGCTCACTTTTTTGTTTCTTGTTTATTCAGCATCCACCAACTCATGTTTAGAAAAACCATGACTGGCCTCTATTCTGTTTTTCAACTTTAAGTTCATTTTGTTTGAATAGAAAAAGTGCAAAAGAAAATTATTTTACTGTATTGGATAATTATCAGCTGACTTATAAATCTGCAAACAGTTGCAAGTCTTCATTGTAGAAAACCAACTTCACCTCATATAACCATATTCATGTAACATGCTTCTTTTGAAATAGCCGTGAAGCCAAAGACTCCTTTGCTACCACAGAGAAATACTTAATGCAGCTTAGGGTTGTGGCAATATACGATAATTTAACCACTACAAAGCATACTTCCAGGCAGCAACTTAAAACATTCTGCTCCAATAATAGGCTCTGGCGGTATGCAGTATTATCTAGATTTTTGCTGCAATGAAAAATCCACTTTTACTATTTTATTTTGTACAGTTCCATGCATCTTAGATGCTCTAAATAGATGGCCTTTATAAACAAGACACGTGGCATCCCACATATTAGAAAGCTTCAGAACAAAGATGAAGAAAAATTGGTCTGCTTCTAATTATATTCTTGCTCTCCTCTCTTTTCTACCTAAATTTCAGACAAGCTTCAGGGAAGTGGGAACAAACACCAAGGGAGTGTCCGATGAAATATAAACACCTCTATCCAATGAAAACCTATCCACAAAAATTGCCCAATTCTAGGTGAGCAATTGAATGAGTCAGAAATGGCACAAAATTACCAGACGGATCAAATTGGAAGCACTCAACAGTCATCAAGGCAAAAGAGCTCAATCTATACAGGTTCCAGTTTATTTAATGGCCTTTTCGTCATTATATCCATTCTCCTTCCAAGAAAAATATAATCAGTAAAAAGTGATTTCTCAACAAGCAAATGCTGGCTAATGTGTTTTAGCATTGGAGGATACCTAATAGCGCCAACTGCTGCTCTGTGGAAATATGAGTGAGAATGCAAACGATCTTGAAACCTCAGCATTTCAACGTAAGATCGCAGTGTCATTTTCCTCAAGCAATAAGAATGAAAGTCAAACTGATCCTCAGTCATATCTGCATAGTGCTTCTCAACAGCCAAAAATTTCTTTAGAGCTCGTCCAAGATCACCTTGCCGGAAGTAGCTTTCCCCTGAAGCAAGTTCATACCTTACCATGAAAAAAAGAGATGTTATTGTTAGGATATCTCTATATAACATCGAAATGGATCACATGTGACACAGTACAATTCAAAAAGGACTAACCACATGCATTGCATGTCATAAAGGTTATTGTGCTGATCTCCATCCTTAGTAAAGAGCACTGCTGTCTTCTCTGCCAACTCCACCTTCAGAACAAATTTTTGCAGTTGAACATAATCAATAGACAGAATAGATATGTAATAGAAACAAATTTTGTGGAAAAAGTTGGATGTCATTTCTTAATGATAACCTGATCAGCCTGAAGCATTCGCCTCACACATTCACTATTTATGAAACGATCTGCAAGATCCATTGAACGAGCTTCATCTGCCAAGGCTGCTGCTGCAGCTAAATCACCTGCATGTTTCAGGATTCTGCCCTGTGTCCAACAGAATCCATGTCAACTGCACAGAATGTCAAACTAAAACCAGCCTCAAGAGGCAAGATATGCAATGCTTCTCAAAATTCACATATCACAAAATAAAATGTGTTATGAGACTGTGACACACAAGTCCTCAGAGTCCAAGCAATTGGTGTTCAACATCATTGAAGACTAGTATGATTTATCAACATACCTAGAAGAAATTCACGCAAATTTTTATAGCCCTAAAGTACTCAACCATTTCAGCATGTCATACCTACCTTGTCAAGTTCAGAATAACCATGGGTGCTGCATGTGCACTTCCTGTGAAATCCAAGAAGCATATCTGAAACATTGTTCCACCTTATCTTCGCCATTACCTCTGAAGATAAGCATGCTTGTCAATGTACCCCTCACTAATAAATCCTCGCACCCTATAGGTTGGTGTACCTCACTTAATGTAGGAAAATGAATGGTTAACGCAATCTTCTTCACACATTCATGGTTCCCATAAACATTCATGAATAGTCTTTTGATATCATCATCGGCATGCCATGCCAGAGAGCTACATGCACAAATATGTGGTGAAAAACAACGGCTATACATGGGTATTAAGTATTAACACCTGAATCCTGATATGTCCGTGCATGTATAGACATACATTAATGTCAGTGTTCTTTCCAACTGATGATTTTTTAATTACAAGCACGCTATAGTTTGACATTGAAAAGTTGATATTCACTAATCTAGTCCGTTGAATGGTCAGATTAGATCCAAGTGGCTCAGATTATGGTGAAATAGAAAATGGTAATAGTTAGGAACTCAAGTTAGCTCCTGTCCAATCCCTGGAGACTTCCCTACACAGAAGACTGTTTCTTAAATGTCCTCATAACAATAACAACTAAGCCTTTTCCCATACTAGATGGGGTTGGCTACATGGATGTAATCGCAAAAAACAAGAAAATCCTATCTATACAGTACATATGTCATTTATCTTTATTCATGTTTCTTTTCACCGTACTGTTTAGCATATAGACACAATGGGAACACAGTGACATGGATTGAAGAATAATGGAAACACTGGCATCCTATGTTATCAATAGTGTGCTATAGCAGGAAACAAAACGCTATAGCACTCATAGTATAGTGGTTGACCCACCAGGGCCGCTATAGTGGCGCTAACACCACTATAGTGGGCTGCTATAATGGTGTTAGCGTACAAGTCATTTGGGTTGGGTCGATCCATTGGACCCGATGGACTCGACCCAAATCTTATAAAAACTAACATCCCTCCCTCTCCCGCCTCTCACCTCTGCGTTTGCTCTCTCCGCAAATGCCTTCAGTTGCCTGCCTCCGCCGCAAGTAAGCTCTCTCTCCATTTCTCTCTCTTTCTCCGCCTCTGCCTTCCCTCTCTCATGGATTCTCTCTTCTCTCTCTTTCTCCGCGTGGTGGTGGCTTGTTCATAAACTTTATGATTTACTAGCCTGGGTTACTTTGAACACTTATTTGGTTTAGTTAAAAGTTTATTTCACTCACTAATAGCTTTTCTGTAGATGATGAAAGAATCACAAAACAAGGATAACGTTACTATTCATTGGGACAGTGGTCTTAACAAAAAGCGTATTGAGTACTTCATCTTTCCAAAGGTAGTGTTGTGGTTCAACATACTCTTCTTTATGTAATGGTATCTTTCTCTATTGAGAGGTGGTTATGTGAATATTTTTCAAACACATCTTGTGTTAAACTTCTCAACAATTTCTCTATTGTCTCACATTTCTCCAGGAAGACAATGAGTTGCAATTGGTACCTGGTGAAGAGTTACAACTTAGATACTCACGTGATGCTGCCCACCTTGCTTGGCAATCTGTGGGACATGTGGTAGGTGTTGTACTTATATCTTGTAATTCTATCTATGTTTTGGTTATGTGATTGATTTTGCAAAGGAGATGAACTTTCAAGAATCTGGTCTATTGCTTGCTAACAATTTTATCTAGTTAGTTCCCTTACGTTAACTATGACCATATTTATCAAGCTCATTGCACAAGAAGAAGTAGCTCTCGAACTCCGAGCTAGTCAGGTATGCTGCAAGTTTTGCACTTATGGTATGAGTAAGTTGTTTCAAGTTCCCTGTTTCACATGCTTGAATGCATTTTGATCTCATATAGGGGGCTCCAGTTGATGTCAACCATGGTTTCAGTGTAGACTTTGTCTGGAAGAGCACCAGTTTTGATCGTTTGCAAGGAGCAATGAAGACTTTCGCTGTTGATGAAACCAGTGTTAGCGGGTGGGCTTATATTTCCATTCCTTGTTGCCCAGCACTGTACCTTCAGTATAATTTTTGACGTGATAATTAGTCTTGCTACTAATCCATGCTCATATCACAAATGAGTTTCATTTACGTGCTTGTTTGGCCTGTTGGCTGGAGGTCAGTAGGCTTTGGCTGTGTGGAGAATGTAGGATAGGGTTTTAATTCCTTTGCTTGATGCTTAGAATAACTTTGTTACATTTATTTTTTTGTTTTCTAATTTAAGGTTAATAATTCAATATGCATGTGCCACATGAAATTTATTATTTGTTTCCTTAAAAGTTAGAAGTAGAATTTGTTTATTTAGTTTGATTCATATTTATGAAAGAAGTAGTTGTGTTTCTTGATATTTCTTATAAATTAGAGAATCCATTATATATATATATAATTTTTTAATGGTAAATAAAAGTGTATCGCTAAATCCGCTATATCCATAGTACCGCTATATTAGGGTTGACCGCTAACAACTCGCTAACCACTATTAATAACATAGCTGACATCAAATCTATATACCTACATGTGATAGAAAAAGCACAAAAGTCGCAAGCAGAAACAAATAGTTGTACACCACCTCAGCCTTTACTTTAATGTCACTTCCATGAAGGGAGAAGCAGAAAAAAACATTTATTTAGTCTTGAAACTTATAACAAGAAAAAAGACAAGGTTACAAGAAAAGATGTTCTTATGCACGAGAGAGAGAATTATCCAATTCAGCATAATAGACTTCCACACATACCTTGATAGAGTATAGGTCAATCACAGTAGGAGTATGCTCAATGGCAGCGTCAATTTTTGCTAGAGCGGTATCATATTTTCCTCTCTTGTCATAGTGCTGCAACGCATTTGCATAAATGAATAAACTCAGAACTATAATAGACCACAGGAATATGGATGGAAGGATGAAAAAACATTTACTGAATTAAGACCAAACCTGGGCCAGCAAGAAAAGTGTCCACATCAATGTTGATGGTGGCTCTTTATGTGGGCTACAAGTAAAAAAAATGGCTCCATCGTTAAAAATAAAGGCATATAAGATCCATGTTCACAAGGATTTAACAAAAAGGGAAATGGAAGCATCCACGAAAGGAAATAAATCAAGTGGCACTGGAGTTGCAACAAACAACAGCTGGAAACAACACAAATCAAGTTGATTTATATAAACATACAGAATACAAAAATCTTGAATATTAACCAAGCAAAACAACCATAAAATAGATAAATATGCAGCGGGAAAACTTCAAGGGTATGTAGATTTCACTCTCCTTTCCATGTGGCATGTACACAGGAAAACTTTATAATTCCAAAAGAAGTTTTTGTTCCACTTCATGAGAGAAGTTGCTGAAAGGGAGCACTGCCACACAGAGGAGAGAAGGAAACCACGGGTGGCTCCCACTACTGGTGACACTACTTCAAAACATTTCACACCACCAACAGTCAGTGTTGTCTGACGCGTATCATATCGTGTATCGTTGGGCTCCACGATACGGGCATATCGTATCGTATCGTATAATATCGTATCGTACTTTAATATTAAAATAATACAAAAATTAATTAAAAATCAATAAAAATTAGTAAAAATCTGAAAAAAAATCAAAAAATTTCAAGAAAAATCTGGTAATTGCTTTAAATTCATATACAGTAAGTTTAGTACAGATTAGCATTCAACATTGAACAATTGCATCTCAATTTACATATTTTGAATTCAAAAAATGAAATACACATTACAGACACAGTTACATTTTACAAATTGTAATAAGAATCATCAACTAAATAATCTTCATCTTCTCCTTGTTGCATATCCTCATCATCATCATCAGCGACACCTTCTTCTTGAAGGTCAAATTCTTATCTCCTTAATATTGTTATTGTGCTCCTTCCAAATTAATCCAAGCAACGTCTTCTTCAGTTAGGAGGGCATTTTGTTCAGTGTCTTCCATAATTCAATCTTCTAATATATCAAAATTATCCAAACTTATTGGATCAAAGTGACTTTCTTCTCTATTTACTTTTTTTAATTGCCTACGACAAACAAAGATAAATAATTAGTAAATAATATTAACAATTGAAGACTGAAGTTAAACTATATTGAATTGAAAATTTGAAAGTAATACAACATTACCTTTCACGAAGCCGCATGTTACAACGAATATAAACTAAATCATTTAGTCTTTTGTGTTCCAACCTGTTGCGCTTCTTTGTATGGATGTGTTAAAAAACACTCCAATTTCTTTCACAACCTATTGCACTACAGGTTCGGCTTAAGACTCTCACTGCAAAATCTTTAAGGTTTGGACAATCAGTTCCAAACCTATTCCACCAAACATCTGTAGAAAAAGACAAACATTATAGACATAATCCACAATAATGTAAGATGAAACTTAAATATGAAAATAAACAATTTACCTCGACGCATCGTACTGCGGTTGCGAATTGCAACAGGCAAACCCATCAAGTGAAGAGCATTATCATATATCTCCATCTCTCGATGTATCGCATCTGCTATGCTCTCATCAGGGACTAATCTGTTGATGCATTCAATGATTCCTCGATTAACCTCACCGTCCTTTTTGAAGGTTGCTGAGTACCTCAATGATGGGTTTAGATAGTAGGCTGTTGCATTAATAGGTTGATGCAATTGTTTATTCCATCTACTATCAATTATTTTCCACACGGGCACATAATCTCTTTTTTTTCATTAAAGTTATTTCTAATTTGCTTCTTTTGCCCTATCCATGGCTTCATAAAGGTAGCCCATAGATGGTTTCTCCTCGCTGTCAACCAATCTCAAAACTTTCACTAAATGACAAGTAATTTTCAATAATATGATAAATGCTCCAAAATGAACTTCTAAAAACCGTTTCTGCAATCTCATTCAACTTTCTGTTCCTTCTGTTTTGAGGTAACTCTGCAAATTGTTGCCACTCATCTGAGGAGAACATTCTCTTTAAAGAATGCTTCTGTCTCACGATACTCTGTAAAGATAAGAAGTTTGTTATGAACCGAGTTGCAGTTGTGCGAAGAAGCTCTGCACCTTCTGTGTGTCTCCTCATCATACATAAAACAAATGCATGGTTGTAAACTGGCAACACTCAGTTGCTGCCTTTATTTCATCCATCTCACCAATGTCCTCGAAGATGAGATCTAAACAATGGGTTGCACATGGTGTCCAGTAGAAAGTCCCATAAATATCAGCTAACTCCTTCCCAGCTGCTTTGTAGTTAGCTGCATTATCTGTAATCAATTGGACTACATTTTCTAGCCCAACCTCCTGTATAACCTTATCAAATTCTTCTCGTAGGATCTCTGTAGTGTGCCTCTCCTCTGACATATCTAGAGATCTCAAAAACATGAGTCCTTTAGGACAATATATAAGAAAGTTTAGCAATGTCCTTCCTCGCCTATCGGTCCATCCATCTGCCATGATAGTGCATCATGTTTCCTTCCACGATTGTCTCAAAGTCGAATAATATTGTTGCACTTCAATGATGGTCTGATCTAATATCTTCCCTCTCAACTTCTGATAAGAGGGCATCCTGTATCCTGGACCAATGTTAGCAATTGCATCTGCCATTGCTTGAAAATGAAAACTTTTTGCTGCATTAAATGAAATGCATGCATCATAAAACCATCTGCCCACTGCAAGGTCTGCTTGATCATGCAGTTGTTCTGAAGCCATAGCAGCACGAATTCCTAGCTGAGCACCAGGTGTAGTGGAAGGAGGAAAGAACGAATGTATGCTACAAGAAGAAGCTCTTCCTTTACTCCTTCCTGAACTTCCTCTTCTGCCACCTCTAAAGTCTTCAGCTGCAACCCTCTTTCCCCTACTAGGTGCTCGCGAACTGCTACTACCAATATCTGTTCTAGCATTTGAAGGCAAACTATCAGTGAATCCAACTCCAGTGGCAGTAGCATCATCAACTTCTTCACACATCTGGAAATCATCATTTTGTTGTCTCCTTTCCTGTATGCTCTCAATTATCTGCAAGCATTGCCATTTAATACCTTCTGGCACACTTCTAACTCTGTCTGTGCATGGTGCAACTTCTTTCCTGGTTCCTGCTAGGTGGTATTTCAACCTTGAAATTCCACCACTAACCACTTTTTCACAAAATAAACATCTGATTTTTAACCTTGAACCCTCAACTGGTATACCCCACTGTCATAACGGATTATCAGACTTTGAATGAGAGTCTCTACCAGCCCTTCTTGTCATCTTAATGGAGTACTTTAATTCAAACAAAAACCTGAAAATAAAAACACTTCATAAATCCCCCAATCTTCAAATAACACTCAAATCGAGTGTCTCCCACTTCATGAATGCAATAAAAATCGTATACAAACACTTAATAACTTCATATTTTGTCATTCAAAAAAAAATGAAATAACAAAAAAAATAACAAATATAAAAGGAAAAAATAGAAAAAACATTCAAAATATACCTAAATCCGAGTTTGGAGGTTAGACGGACACCGTAGGGCACGATTTTAGAGCTTTGAACACCAAGGAGGTGAAAACCGACTCTTAGAGAGCTTGAGGAATCCAAAAGGCTTAGTGCCAGGGCTGGGACCCTTTATAAGGGTCTCAGGGCGTATCGCCCGTATCGTACGATACGGTGCGATACGCCCGCACCTGCAATACGGGCCCCCGTATCGCATCGTGGGCAACACTGCCAATAGTTCCACCCTCTACAATCGAGAGTAGACTAGATGTAGCAAGGTCATCTTCATGCAGTAGCATCACCACTGCAGCTATCAACCAACAAGAAGCATGTAAGTGTTCCAAGTTTCCTTTTAACAGTGTGATGGAAAGGAAGAACTCCGCCCATGTAAGGGATCACCCTTGCATGGTCGGTCCCAAGCCCGGCTAAAGGAGGAGGGATGTGTTAGGCTTCTGACAGCCGACGTAAAACTTTGTCGGACTTATTTACCATGGATTCTACAAATTATGGATTCTACAAATTATGATAGGGCTCTGTGGAAACAAAGAGCCTATGTACCCGACCCCATCTAGTATGAAAAAAGGCTTAGTTGTTGTTGTAGTGTAATGGAAAGGAAGCCTTCTATATTCTTTTTCTATAAGAATGTGCATATGCATGTACATTAGTATGTTTTGGTTAGTCCCCACCATCTTAACCCTGTACATGAAACTCATTTAAGTCATCATTTCCCACATGCTTGAGCAGCAAAAAGAAGTTTCATGCAAAAAAAAGGTTCATACCTTACACAACCCCTCATTCATGCTAAGAAATGGAAAACAGATCATACCTCACGGTCAAACTTGATAAAACACATCTAGTGAATTACCTTCCAGGAAAACACCCAATTGTGGTAACAGAAGCTTCCAGCTCAAGTATTAATTTTTCAAGAATGTCTGCCTGCTCAGAGTATTAATGAACACCTTAGTACTTCTCCAGAATGAAAGCATTTGAGTTCTTATAGGAATACTTTCTGCAATACCTCAAATGCAGCAATATATACAAGAAATGACCAGAACAGTACCTTCTGAGGCGAGCTGTACAAAGGACGCAGGTCAGAGAATAAAGAAGGAACACCCTAGTTACAGATATGGGTAAGCAAGGATTATAGGAATAAATATTACTGAAGGAAGAGTTAGAAAGACACAAAAGCAGAAAAAGCTAATTCTTCAACTTGGAGGTCAATCCAACGCTCAAAAATAAATGGTTCCACATATCCCACAAATGCAATCAAAGACAGTAAATAACATCTAAAAGCAAAGACTACCTTAGTTAACGATGGCCTGATATAGTTGTCTGCAGCCTCATGAAACCTATCACCATTTAGAAAATCTAGAGGTATACGCTGAAAAAAAATGTGCAGATAAGGATAAGAAAGTGTTCAGCATGACTTCTATAGTTCAAAGATAGAAGTAAAATATCATCAGCAGTAAAATTGCCATGAACACTTTCAAAATGGCTATTGGCTTCTTTTTCAGGCAATACCAAAAGCTTCTTCACATTCAACATCCCATACAATCGAAGGCTTTCACTCTTCTCACACATCAATGGGAGCAGCAGACCTATAATGGTTTCAGTACAAACTGAGAAGAGATCACCAAGACAGTAAAAGGCTTTACATGTCTGTCATTAACTTTATGGGTTGAAATCATTAGTTTAAGGGATCCATGCATGTATCTCACTGTTGAAAATGAAGCATTTGTAACACTTCTAAGAATTGAAGTCCAAACTTCAAAGCCCTCGTCAATTACTGGACCACATGCTGATTTCAGATGATGTAATAAAGGCAAAGATGGAACGTGGCAATGAAACCTGGAAAGGTGTACTTTGCCTTTAAGGTAACCAGAAGGAGCCAAAATGACCAGGAAAGCTGGAAGACTGGGACCAACCAACATGATAGCGAGCAGTTATTTCTGGCAGGTCCAATTTTTTTCTGGGCAAGTTTGGTACAAGCGCAACCTTTCGGAAGATGTCCAAAAATTTCAGGACAAAGATTGTGAATTCAGACCCAAAAAGGGCATGTCAATTCCTGGGATCTCAAATCCAAGGGTTAAAATTTAAAAACCTGAACTTCAGTGCAAAACTTATCTCAGATCCAGCCTTTTCAGGTTCTTGTTTAATTGGTGTTTAGAACAGGCAAACTCCAGATAGGGATTACACCAGATCAGAACCTCAATTAGAGACCCAAGTATTCAACTACACCCAAAGTGAAGAACCTGCCCTCTGCTGCATGCAATCTGAACTTATCCTACCAATCTTTTTTTTCTCATGGCATGTTCAACCCCCAATATGAGTGTGCTGCGTGACATCTATGAGCCTTCATGGATGCCCTGGTTCATCTAGGAATGGATACAGTACATACTCCTTGTTTTTAGAAATGAAGCATTTGCAACATAAGTTGTGTCATATAGCTCATAGTTAAGTCCTGAAAGAAAAAAGCCTCTCCCCTATAACAATATCATGAACCACAATGAAAATCGTTAGTCACCTTGACTGCTGATGACCAACTATACTGCTCCCTGAGAGATGTATACAAGGTGTCTAACCGATCAACTTCATCAGCTGAATAATCACCACTTTCCGAATATAGACCTAAACATTTTTGTAGACCTTCATAGTATCTGAATGAAAGAACCATACACAAAAGGGAAGATAGTGAATTATCCATGCTTGGAGCATAATTTCCAATATAGAAAACATATTATGAAACAACCTACGACACATGGGTGCAGGTGGAGGTGCTGAATAAGGATGTTGTTGAATACTAAAGTCAATGCAGGACACAGAAGCTTCCAAATCATGGGCACAAGGATACAATATGTGTCTGTCTAGTACCAATGGCACGTACACTTACACGTCTATGATGTGGGATTGTGGTCCCTGTCACATAGCACAAAGCGTATGGAAATATTCAAAAGCCACATCCTCTAAGGGGACATGGTATCCAATACATCATACCAACCCCGCAATTTTTGGTAACGAAATGAACATGCGAGTCATAACAGAAATCTGCATGCAAAGAAGCTTCATTGGGAAACATGCATCGATATTTTTGTTAAATTCAAACCGCAAACTTTCTTTTGATTCTTAAGGTGCAGTTACCAACCATATTGCATACTCGAGTATGAAACATGTGACCTTTGCCTATAGCCATAGTAATACTCAAAAAGTTTTATACTCTAAAATTCAATTCCCCTAACCATTTTAAACCCATTGATTCCTATACATAAGGATCACAAGAGTACTCTCTTACTCTTAGAGTGGAAGTTCAACTAAAATAACAGCGTTCAATTAAGAACGCACAAGTTTTCTTTTGGTTAAGCATAAAAGAAGAAAGAGATTCTTTTGAATGTCATAGCTTTTAGTCTGAATCATAGAACTAGCAATGTTGCTCAGGTTGTTATGGATGCATAACCAATAATCTACCTATAATTGTCAGGATTCACGGCAAGCAAAGCTCTATAGATCTTCTCTGCCTCTTCTAAGCGGCCAAGCTTTACCAGTAACAACACAAGCTGCTCCTTGTATGCCAGCTTATCTACCTGGAAGAAACAACGGAATATGTGAGATGTTGTGATTCATAATAGAAGATTAGATTCCTCCAAGAGACATAAACTGGCATGCTTACAATCTTAGCCTCCTTCTTGTAAAGCTCATCTAATGCTCGATCATGAAAGCCACATTCTTCTAGGAGCGAGACCTTCAAAAAAGCATAAGACAATAGCCAACAATGCAATAATTATATCAAAAACAAGAATGGCAGTGCATAAGAACCAACATAGTCGTGATAAAATATGGTTATCACACAATAAACATGAAAGGCATGCATAATATTGGCATTAATCTAGCGAGGATAAAGATGAAGCAGACCAATGTGTTAATGTTTATGTAGAAGGCCCTTCAACATATTTTAAACATCATTCATGTAGGCCATGTTCCGGAACATGTAACCAGAGAGAACTGAGACCTGAAGGTGTTTCATCAATTGAACTGGGTGCCAAGAATCTTTGTGTTTGGGAAGGAGATTACCGGTTAGCAACCTTCAAATCTTGGGATAGCCAGCAACATGACGCCTCTCTTTAGAAGAGGAATCCTGCACTTCTGAATACTGGAGTCAACACCAACCTATTGGCCAGGGCAACCACTGATGTGTTCAAAGTTGGTCATTTGCAAACCTCTTCTTGTGTGTGCTTTTGCTGAAATGTAGCTAGTGTGAAACAGAAATATTTTGAAATCCCTACTGACGCTGAGAATTTGAAAGGTCTACAAAGCTACTTTCTTGGCATTGTCCAGCTTTGGATCTCCATCGTTTTGCAACTTCCATTGTTATGAACAACCTTGCACATGCATTTAACTTGAGAGAGCTGTTTCAGGGTAAGCTTATCAAAATGGTCCAACGAAATTTTGGATTTGAGATTTGAAGTCTCAAGTGTTAGAATAATTGTCTTTTATATCAGTCTTTGCTCTTCTTTGTTTATGTATTTTCCACTGCAGTGCTGCCTACAGTCAAGATTTACCCTTACATAGCTGGCCCCAGGCCAGATAAAGGAGAAGTATTGAAATAAGTAGCAACAGCCAACAGATAAATTTTCTCTAAAAGACAAATTTCTAAGGACATTTGGAAGAAGCATTGCCCGATGCTGAAAAATTACCATCTCAGGACTAGAAGCCCTTCTGAAAAACCAAAAACATCTTGAAAATAACCCTTTAAACTCAACTAGATGACAAACAAACTCTGTTTGAAGATAAGATAAACCCATCCACACAACCAAAGAAATATTGAAAAGGAAAAACAAAGGAATAGGTACAAAATATCAAGTAACACATCAGACCTTGTACAAAAGCATTTCTCCGTGCTCATAGCGCTCATTATCAGGTGGATAATCATCTTCAAGAGTCCCTTCATATGCTTCTAGAATTTCAACTGCTTTAGAAGAACTGTATGACAGAGAGAAAGAGGTTAGAAGCAAAAAAATTGGACAACTGCAACAAAGATTAAGACACCATGTACATGGCAAAAAACTAGATATAATTGGCTCTATATCAACTGAACAAAATCCTATATGCTTACGTATGACAAGTGAAGTAATCAATGTTAGAGGAAATGATCCACAAATTTATGACAAGCAACATTAGTGGTAGTTCAAATATTTATAATGTTTCCCTTTCCTGCTCAAAACAAAAAAATACATAAAGCAAAAGAAATCCTAGTAACCAAGCTAATGAATTGGACTTCTTTTCAAATTGATAACCAATAGATAACCACAAAAAAACACTTCCAAAATACAAGGGAAAAGAGAAATATAGAAAGTAGAAACAACCTTCGAGAGAAAATATATCTAATGGCTTTTCTAAGCTGAACTTAATTTTACAAAGGAACTTCCAATGTGAAATTGAAAATTTTATCTGATGGTGCCAAAAGCACTATAACAAGGTACTGGATACAGATCATAATGTTACGTTAGAGCATGGTGCAACCACTAACCTATTGGAAAAGTTAAAGCCAACAAGCATACATATCAAAATATAAGAGTCATTTAACATTAATTCCGCACTACTAAACAGACCAACAAGAATACAATCTGTAGCACAGTATTATTAATCATAAGAATAAGCTCTTACAATCACAATATCACAAAAATTGGTAAAAACAATATCCTGTAAACCAGAAACCTACTAACCGTTACAAATGTTTTCAAGGAGGAAGTGCTCCTAGAAACAAAATCATTTTAAGTCAGCACAACTTGAATACCTGGAAAGAGATGAGAAGTTTTGACATATCCAAATGAACACTCTCGAAATTTTCCCCAAGTATATTATTCAAGCATCTCACTTTATGCGTTCATATTCATAATTCACTCACTGAACTTCTACCAACTTCTTTCATGCGATCAAAAACTTCCAACACCATGCTTCAGGACTTCCCTGAAATGGAAAGTAGCCACATCTACTCAGCAGTGAGAGCCACTTTAAGAATTGATTTTTTGGTTCATCAGCCTCTACTATAATTCTCAGTTGCGTTCCATAATAGTGCTTTATGTCTTCTTACATTCACTGCAACAACTTTGTCCTTGTCTATGTCTCCTAGAAGCTGATTACTCTGGATTTGTATGTACTATGGATTACATCCACTAGTTTAAAACACGCTTGCTTGGGGTTTACATATAGGCATTCAACTAGAAGGTGACATTCCGGATCTTCATTCATCTTAGGGACACAAATACACAAACCATACCAGCCCTTCTCTATGGTATGAACATCAACTGTAACCGAGTAATTGCTCTCACCCACCAATATATTCTTATCACAACGCTAAAAGTTTCAGATAATTAGGGGGAAATTGGAAAGTAGCAACACTGACGATCAGAAAGCCCTAGAAGCAAGTAATACATGTACTGAAAGATTTCAATGTAGATAAAATACAGTATCACCAGAAAGTTTTCACCATGTCTACCCTAATTCTTTCCAGTAGGCATCCTTAACAAAAGATTGCACTAGTGCAAACTCCAAAGCTTGATGTGCAGATCAGCCTCACAAACTTATATTAACAATTAATTGGACAACTCAGCTATTATGTTATAAATTAGGTATTCCTCCTGAAAAATTATCTACCCAGATCTTGGCCAACCCAAGAATCAACGAGAAAGGTACAGCAATAAATTACCAGCAACACTGAGTGCCAATGCAAACAGTATATGATGCAGTATAATACAGCTTGCAACGTACAAAGCTTGGGAAAGCAGCAATACATGTTTTACTTTCTAATTCTTTAAGAGTTATCCCATGTATCAAATCATAATACTCGAAAGATAATTATACTATATCATGTATATGATAGTACAATATATTTTATGTGGACATCCCAAAATGTTTTGTTTTCCTTTGGGAGAAAAGATACCTCAGAGCAACGATAGACCATGGGTAAGTACTACAACACCTAAATCACCAAGCATCTAAAAGAACTAGCAATTAAGCTCTTTGTCATCTCCCACCTTGCCCTTTCCTTGCTCCCACACCCCACTGCCATTTGTCATTTTCTCGTAAGTTTTATCCAACATTTCCACTTCTATATGCAATAACTTCTCATTATACACTAACTTGTTTGTTCTTTACAAGTCCCTTACTCATCAAAAATCTATTTGTCGAAAAGAGTAAAGAAAGAAAGATCACTCAGTACATGAATGACTAAAAACACAGCCTTTTGTAGTGATGCCTGAGAGTGAAGCAGCAGATACGCCTTCTCAAAAAGGCAGCTTACTTAGAATTTAAATGATGAGCAACAGCAAAACCTATCCAATTCATCCGATGGTTCGGTTTTAATGATAGAAGCTGCTGTCGTGTTTCGACAAACCCTGACAAATCACGCATTTGTGCCTGCACAGTTAAAGAATAAAAAATTACTTGATTGAAAAGAATGCATCACCAAGAACAAAGGACAAGTCTAAAGTTACCACAAGACCAGTTTATAAATGGATTCAATGAGTAAGTTGAAGGTAACCCTTGACTAAACTAGAGCAGAGAAAAGTAATTCTTGAGCTGTGCCCAAATTTCAAATCAGAAGCAGAACAAGCATAATACAATAGGCAGAGGAAAACAGACGAGTAACAGCTCCTTTATAGGTACTGTATAATGTAAAAGAGAAGATAATAAGTAATAGTGACAATAGGCAGATAAAAACATAAAAACATTGGAATGTAACCGTCGGAGACTAACTACATCAACAGACAATGAACTGTAAACAATCACAATTGACATTTAAAAAGAATCTGAATGTTTCACAATACTTAGGGTTTTTTAGGTGGTTTTGACCGGTTGAAGAGTAGTAGAAGTTTATGGAGGGCAACAGCCAGTGGCCGAAGCAGCAGAAAGCAGTGAAACGTAGGTGCATCCTACTCAATGGAGTAGGAAGCATGCTTATACATATATATATATATATAGCATTTCTTGATGGGCTAATTAGATCTGATCAGATCTAATCAGATGGGTCAGGTTACCTCCATTTAAGCTAGCTGTTTAAGCCCGAATCTGTCCAATGCCTGTCTCTCTCCCATCCCATCCCATCCCATCCCTTGGCTGCTCTCCCACCTCACTGGTTGCCCGAGATGTCACCTCCACCACCCCTAGTCCGTTCAAAATCCCTTTGGATTGATGATTCAGTAAGTCGTGCTAATGTCTGTCTACTTCAGAGTTTACTGATTTGAATCAGTCACAAACAAAATTGGTGCCAACATAACAATATGGTACTCTGGAAAACCCCATCCAAACCAACATCATGTCCAAAAAGCATTTTAAAGTGTGAACATTTGCAAACAGGATCGTCCATAGTCTGGTTGTGCACATGGAAGTAAATATAAATGCATAATTCAACATTATCCTCGACTTCTTAAGGTTTCCCCGTAATACAATGCAGGAGTGAAACAGCTCATTTACATATGTGAAAGAAAACATAATCAGGTGAAGCAGCATAGGTGTAGGAGGAAACGTCATAAGGTAGCACAACTTTATCATCATCATATTCAAAATTACAACAGCTTATTCGAGAAATGCACTATTTCTCCATTTCTTTCTACAACAATTAAGAAGTTTTAGTGCAAGGGACTTGTCTGTTCATTCTAAACGATACACAAGGAATAAAAATTTAACAACCATCTCTTTTAGAAAGATATATTGTTGTCATGAGGAAGAAGATATATTGTGGCACCAATAGAGGATAAAATGAGAGAATATCATTTAACATGGTTTGGACATATAGAAAGATCAGAAGAAGAACCTGTAAGAAGGTATGAAAAACTAAATTTGGAAAGTATTAAAAGTGGTAGAGGACGACCGCAAAAGTGTTGGAAAGAAACAATAAAGAATGATCTAGCTAATTGTGAGTTAATTGCTAACATGGCACATGATAGAGCTCTGTGGAAACAAAGAATCCATGTAACCAACCCCGTCTAGTATGGAAAAAGTCTTAGTTGTTGTTGTTGTGAGGAAGAAGATACCAGAAATATCATTCAAGTCAAGTCAAAATCTCAGTCCTTGTACACTTTTGGCAGCGGTCAATGTGATAAACCATTCATTATGATGACAGGAAATGGTAGAGGACAAGTCTGCTAGTCAAGGAAAAAATGGTAATTGATGCAAAGTATCAGAATATCAAGTTTATTTACAATTGGATTAATGCCTATGTTTCTGTTCAATATTCAAAACCATGACAAAGAAGTCAACAATGACAAACATTGTATCCAAAGAATAGGTTAGAATGTGGTCAGATACTTCATGTTCCTGTGCGCACCTTGAAAATCCTCAAATTTTGGCACAATTTGTGGGTTTGTGTGTGAATAGGGGTTATCCAATGCATCTGATGACCCTATATGAAGAAGAGAGTTTTGAAAAGGATGGGTTTCAGGCATACCTCTTTGTGGCTTGTCTACCTTCTCAGGGTGAGAGCAGGTCGTTTTCCCCGGTAACTCTATTTTGAGCCCCCAAGATTTCACGAGGCGTTCCTTTTCGAAACCTACCTGTTTTTCACTCTCGTCTCTTTGTGGGGTGTGGGTTTTATGTCCCACTGTGTGTGTGTGCCTAGACTTAGGCTTTTCACTTGAATTTTTCGAAATTTCAAAATTTTGTTTTTCAATTTTTTGTCTTTTTACAAATTTTCAAGATTTTTCTGATTTTTTGAAACAAAAACATCTTTTTCAGATTTTTCTTTGGATTTTTCAAAATTTGGAAATGTGGGAGTGGATGGCTCGCCCCTTTCTTGGGTTTGGCCTTTTACCTTACATCCTTCATTGAGTTTAAGATCGGTTTTCTTTTCATGATCTTTATGTGCCCTAGAAGAGTTGCTATGGGATCGATGGGATTTTAATGCATTCATCTTTTGAAACATTTTTTGAATATCATCGAGCTCTCTTTGGGCTTTATCTGTTTTCAAAGTCTTTCTTAGTTTACTCAATGAGGATTGTATCTTTTCATCCCTTTTCTTGCAATTTTCCAAAGTATGCATGATTTTTTTGGAAAACACTTTTTTTTTTGAAAATTTCAGTGTAACTTGTTTGTTTGAAGTCTACTTAAGTCCCGAGCCCCACCGGGCGTGCCAAATCTGTAGACACAGAAAATCTTCGACTCCAGGTTCTTAGGCATGGAGTGAATCTTTTCGCAATCTACGTTCGCTTTTAGGGCGTGCCAGCTAGCTTACTCAAACTAGCAAAGTAATTTTGAAATATCTGACTTTTGAAAGGCAATTGTAGGCAAGCGAGATCTTTTTGTCATAGACCATGTGACATGCTAGCAGTTAACTCAATATAAACTAGATCATTCTTTATTATTTTTTTCAACACTTTTGTGATCGCCCTCAATATAAACTAGATCATTCTTTATTATTTCTTTCCAACACTTTTGTGGTCGTCTTCTTCCTCTTTTAGCATTTTCACAATCTAGTTTTCCATATATTCTTAGAAGAGCATCTTTGGGTCATCTTTCTACATGTTCAAACCATCTTAAATGATGTTCTCTCATTTTATCCTCTATTGGTGTTACTCCCAATTTGTTTCTAATAGCCTCATTATGTATACGATCTTTCCTTGTGTGATCTCATCTCACTCATCCATCTCAACATCTTCATTTATGCTAGAGACATCTTATGTAAATGTTGATGATTAATTACCCAACACTCAAAACCATAAAACATAGCAGTCTAATTGCTGCTCTATACCTGTAAGAGTGACAAATCTCGTAAAATCTCAATATTGTCCGGGTCAATCCTCAAAGCATTGCGATAACACTTGATTGCTTCTCTGTATTCCCTGTCTGATCGATAAAGAAGGCCATAGACATGCCAGCAAACATGACTTTTCAGGTCATTCTGCAAATTAAAAACAAAAGCATGAGTTTACATAAACTGCCATACATAAGCATAAGATTCTTAAAGAAAAAAAACATTAAAGAATACTACAATCTAGTATAATCCAGAAAGTGAACATTTCTTATCTTATTTATCAAAAGAAGCTAATATAATCCAAAAAGAAAGGGAACAAATACCTTAAGCCCACGTCTTACAAGCTCATATGCTTCAGCCTTACGATCCATGCAGTTTAATGTTAATCCCTTCATTGCTAGAGTCTCTATACAAGCAAATCACAGCAGAAAATTAAAAGTTAAAATCCATTTTCATGCAAGAAAACACCACAATGCAATAATAATGATAGAACCAAGAGCATTGCATGACCTCATAAAAGAGCGGTTCAGAAGAATTACAAACTACTGCTTAAAAACAGAAAATTTAGACCTGAGACATTGAGAACCCAAATCTCATGTCATCAGCGAACATCTACTGCTTAAGGAGTAAAAGGAATAAGGACAGCATGAATCCATTTTCATGCAAGAAAACACCACAATGCAATAATAATGATAGAACCAAGAGCATTGCATGACCTCATAAAAGAGCGGTTCAGAAGAATTACAAACTACTGCTTAAAAACAGAAAATTTAGACCTGAGACATTGAGAACCCAAATCTCATGTCATCAGCGAACATCTACTGCTTAAGGAGTAAAAGGAATAAGGACAGCATGAAGATATTTACATTTTTTTATCAAAAGCAATAACAATTCGAAACTCAACCACTACAAAATGAGAATCAACGTGCATGTAACTTCGTTTTCCTTGCCACACTCATGGTCCATAAGGATTTTGATAGGTGGAATGCACTGTAAAGTAGACAACACAACTACAGAAGGCAGCACCTTTGGATCACATTTTCCTTAACCATGGAACCTCTTGGGTGGCATTTCCAAGCAGACACCAAATAAGGAAGGAAAGAGGAAACATATCGCTCATGACAATGAGAAGATGTTGTCATGCCCATTCGTACACATCAAGAAAACGAAGAATCCAGCTGAAATAAGTTTGTTCATCTATGAGACTCTACACTTGGGGAAGGGTGTGGAACTCAAACGGGAACTCCCCAATAGAGAAGGAACTTCCTTACGCATTGTCTCTTAGAAAATAAGGAAAGATATTCTGTACAGATGATCACTTGGGTATGGTGTTAATGCCGCCAGAAATCACAGGTCAAGTGTTTGATGGGAACCAACAGATCAAAACAAACAATTGAACTTTCAGACAGTTCATCCCAATATTCCTAATGCAAAATGATCAGAGTGATGCCGAACCACAGGCATCATCGATAACAGTTTTATGAAAAGCTTGTGTTGTTATATTCAGGAAACATACTCCATTGACCAATATGGCAGTTATGGCATTAAATGTACCGCAGAACTCAAAATTATTTGGGAAGACTTTATTTATCCATCACTGTCCCAGCTGATGCAGCTTGCATTTTTACGCAGTAATCGTGCAACAGCAAGCACCAAGGTTCCCTTCTTATAGGTCAGAATTAAATGTAACTAAAGGTCCACATAAACATGGCATGACATGTTAAATATGGTGACAGAACAGAATATTATAGCCACTCAAGTATTGAAGTACTTCTACCTCCATGCTCTGGAAATTTTTTCAATATTGCGTCAGCAGCTTTTAACCCCTTCTTGTATTGCTTAGTTTCATATGATTTCTGCAGAAAGAAACACCAGTAAGCAACTCTCATTATGGATTCAAGAGACAATGTACATATAGATAAAAATACATGGGAAGTAAACAGTGGATAAAGACAAACGCCCTGACGCTGAATTAGATACTATTGCTCTCTGGAGGGTGAAAATAGGATTTATCCTAAAGGCTCCAAATAGGCCTGGAATGACGGATCATGTTCTGAAATACCACGAAGAAAAATTAACAAAGAAATGATAACGGCGTCTATTGCATGCTCCTATGCCACGAACAGAGACGAAACATTCTTGGGAGACAAGATATTTTTTTTTACTTCATTTTGTGGACTAAATGGTTTGGGCCCATACGACATCCTTCATCGCCCAAACACCTCCAACACTAAAACTTTTCCATGTACCTCAAAACAAATGAAGATGATCAGGTAGGATGCATTTCATCGGCACAAACAAGCCAAAGTCCCGTACTCAAACCAGTCCACTTAAAACGACCAAAAAGAAACCGTAACATGGCATTACATCGATTGGAGTCAGTACCACTAGAATCAATCACAAACTCAACAGGTCAATAAACAATCACAAGCACAGAAGACGTAGACCAATAAACGCCAATTGAAGAAAACTAAATTTCGAAATTCTACTTCGCTGAAGCTAAAAATCACTTAAACAGAACGGACATTTCACAAAGATGAATTTTTCAAGTTTTTTAAATGAAAAGTAACTTCCAACATCAGCAATAAAAGAGCAGAACTCAATAAATGAAATTGGATTTCCACGGGATGATTATGGCAGAAATGAGATGACCAACCCTAATTAAAACAATCCAAGACTGAATACAAACAATCTGACGGAGAGAGAGAAAAGGCAAAAGTGTACCACAATGAGCTTGAAAAGATTAGATTCCTTTGGAGGAAGAGACGACCCCATGATTTTTCCCTCCTCCTCTTGCTTCTCCTTGTTAGGAGAGAGAGAGATGCGTGACACTGACAAAGATGATAGGGGGAGAACGCGGATGAAATTTTAGGGTTTTTTAGAGAGAGAGTATTTTATCTGCAAACCTAGACCTCAAGAATTTTATTCTGGTGTAGCCGAAAAACAAACCATGCTTTCTACAGCCATGTCAACGCAGTACGAATCGCGTCGTGTCTTAATCTATATCAGTGTACAAAATTCCCGAAAAGATGACGTATCTGGTGTCATTCGTAACGCGTCTGCGAGACCACGTAGTTTCCAGCTGACTCCAGTGGCTGAAACCACACGTGGCGGCATCAGAAGCTCATCGTTTGATCCCTGGCTAAATTGCGAGTCACCGTTATTATATTTCTTTGTACGTACGTGAGAAAGAGGGAGAGCAGTACATCAGTTTGGCAAACAAAAACTTCGGATACGGCCTTGTGGGTCCGAACTAGATGTGTTTGTGTTAGATCCGGATAAAAGCAACTCCCCGGATCTCACTATGATGATCCGGTGCAGTTAACAAGGAGTCTAAGCCGGGCCTAACGCAGAAGCAAATTGCTCTAGTTGTGTTCAAATGGCCAAAGGATCAACTAAACCTAATTCAAGGATCGCAAACAAACCGAAAAACCCGAACATGAGTTGTTTGTGGCTTGTTTCACCCACTCGAAAACCTGTTTTGGTTGACCTTGTTAGCTTCTAAGCTTGTTGAGTTGAGGCCAACCATCAGTCGATTTACGCAAGTTGAATAAGCATTGTTCGTTGAAGTTAACATAGAAAGAGATTTTATTTGCCCACACTAATACATGTTCACTCATTGCTTTTAAGTGGCATGAGTGTAATAAAATATTTTTGATATTTTTCTTAAAATCTTTTTAAATTTTTGAAATTACACTCACATCAATGAAAAACAATTAGTGAACATGAATGAACTGAGAAGAATCTAGTTTTTCTATGGTACATATAAGAGTATATATATATACATAATTATAAAGAAGGAGAATAATATATGATCAATCTAATACACGCTTAAATCTATTCAAATATCTCCACTCTTCAATTGACACTAGCAACGGTAGAAATTTAAATATAATAAGTGGATTGTATTGCACCGCCCAATGCAATCCTTACTAGCCCTAGACCATAGGTCCAACTTACTAAACCATTGTGTTATACTCAACTGATCAAAGAAATCAGCCACTAAGCATAAAAGGATCTCAAATAATGACTTTGTTGAGTGTCCTGTAATACCAGCACGAAAAATATAACTGCACAATTTGTTTTTTCTATCCAAACCTTTGCTATTTATCGCATGCATGGTAGAGATATTTAAGAAGATTTAAGCATGAATGAGGATTGAGCATTGACCAATATATACACATATATATATATATAGAGAGAGAGAGAGAGCATATTATTTCTATTAGTATTTGAAGAGATATAAAGTGTGGGTAAATTCCTATAAGAATTTGTTCTCGTCCCTGGGATTGGCAACTTAACCGAAGTTTGGGTAAGGCCAAGTAAGACCAATTTTTGTTCTAGGATCATCATGAATCATACCTTAAATTGTAGATGTAGAAAATAGAAGTTAACCTAAGCCAAGATATCTATGTATCCAAACATCTGGAAACATTTGATATATAAACCCAAATTCAGGCATGATAAGGTGGAAAAGTTGATATATGATTTACCAATGAGATTATAAAATATATTTCCAGAGTTTGGGGCATATTCAATAGATATCAAGTTCATGGTAGACATAAAATCCATTTTCAGAATATTTATATAGATGTAACATTCAAGTACGATTCTAAAGTCGACCGCAATGTATCGAGCTAATTGGATCTAACAACACTATATCCAACTCAAATTCGAATCCCTAGAGCCACTAACGTCTAAGTTGACCCACTTTCAAGTTCCATACTTACATACATGCGAAGCTAAATGGAGAGTTCTGGCCTTGACTATTTGTGTTGACTTAAAGCTAGAGCTTCGAACTGATAAGCACGGGAAGCCCTGATGACGTTGAAGTGGTTCAGTAAACTTTTAGTCGGCATCTGCGATATGTTGGCGGATGTTAAACTATTCAACTTCATTAAGAGGTTGCAGATGACATGGGCATTAATGGAGCCACAACGACAAAACATCAAAGACGTCCACTCTGTCATGGTAGCGGTTGAAACCCTTCTCAACTACAAGACATCCAACTTCAGACAATAGGGGTATTTTTGAGTTTTTGTGAAAATGAATGTATGTTTAGTAAAAAGGATGTATGAATAGCAATTAAGTATTCCTAAAGGTCGGAGGATGGAGTAGTAGCATATTCAAAACGATGGTGATCGAGATGAACGATTTCACCATGATCCTTGGATGAAACTTCCTTCGGCAATTGAAGATGATGGTAGTGCCACATCTCATAGGACTGGTTAAACTGGGAAAGCATAAGTTTGTTCTTGAAGAAATCTGGTTTTCTTGTTCCTATCTTCAACAAGCAAACGGTTAGATGATCAGGAGGTACACGGCATTCTTGACTGGGAGCAACCGTCATTAGTCCCAGAACTTCAAAGCTTCTTGGGGCTAGCTAATTATTATTGAAGATTCATTAAAGGCTATGCCTACGAAATGGACGACCTGGCTCACCCCTTCATGAAGAGACCATAATGTGGAGTTGGATGGACAAAAGCAAAGAGGTGTTCTGTAAGATAAAAGGAGGCAACAGCCATAGAATGAGTGTTGAGATTACCCGACATGTTAGATACATGATGAACATCCTGTAGCATTTGAGAGCAGGAAGGTTAAAGACATCGAAAGTTGATACTTGACACCAGTGGCGGATCTGAAAACTCTTTTAAGGTAGGGAGAACTATGTATTGTAGCCTATGGATCCCATCCTGGACTATAGACTTTAAGTTAATTTTCAAAATTTTGGATGGGTGAACGCACCGCACCACCTTGGCTCAATGTAAATCCACCATTGCTTGACTCACGAAAAGGAACTGGGGTCATCCAATGCTAGGGCTATGGCACATCTATCTGACGAGGTACCGAATCGAGGTCGTCATGGATAATCCGAAAAACACAGAAAGAACTGCATGAAGACATGCACAATGGCTAGATTTTGGATCTTATTTGACAACTCTAGGAGGCTAACTAAGGCTTCAAAATGATCAAGAACTGGTTGGAGCAACGCATCACCAACCAACGATGGTGGGAGCAAGGAGATCTTGTGGATCAAAGGAATATGGTTTTATGCACCCGTCACCCCTAGGCTACCAAGGAAGCTCATCAAAGAAACAACACCCTATATGTTGGATTGATTCAACCTACCAGATAGAGTCAAATTAAATTCTGCATTTCATGTAAGCACGCCCAAGACTTTCCACGAGGACTCGAAGAGGCCAATCTAAGAGAGGATCTCCACAAGGCATCACTGAAACTCGACGAGTGAGAATCCTTGGGCATGAGATTGAAATAGCGAGGCACCGGGGATGGTGCTAGGGTCAACACGGGAAGGGTTATCACAAGAAGAAAGTTATTATCGAGTGAACTCATCCTTGGACACATCGAAATAGGCGCAACTAGATGAGCCTCCACGCACTAAAACCCAAACCTGGCGCACGATAGGATGGCCTTCAGCGCGTTATATAAACCTACTGAGATTGTGAACTGAAGGGCTGACATGAGGGAGCTTGTACAAGGCATGCATGCAATGCAGGATAGCAAGAATGATGCTCATGAGAGAGACATGCAACATGGCTCACCAAATTGTCATCATGGTCGCAAGATTCTAAATTTATAAGTGAAAAAGCATTCTTCTTGGCCAGATAAGAGTTGGCGCAGGGCCAAGTAATTATGGCCTCGGAGGTTGTGGCAACATAAAATTTCGAAGCTTTCTTTTGAAACCCCAAGCAAATCACAAATCCAACCCATAGAAGATTTCTGGGTCTAAAGAAAACCCACTACTAGCTCACGCTCCCATGATTGCTTATGATTAACAAAGGAACTAAGCCTCCTCTTTTCGGGATCCAGATTCAGAAAGAAACCCTAATGAGCTCTTCATTCACTTTCACCACCAATACCGTGATAAAGAATAGGTTTACAACAAGCAATAGCTCACCCGGCTAGGTGGTTTGACTTACAAGTCGAAGGTCAAGAGTTCGACACCTTGGGCACGTACTCACATGATCGGGCCAAATGAGCATTCAAGTAATTTATACACACACACACACAGGACCCTGGTGCAAGTGTGTACGTGACATAGGCCAAAACTAATATGATAATCAAAGAAAAAGGTGCAAGTAGAGAAATGCAGCACAGAAACAAGTACCTACTGTGAAAACCATGCCAGCCTCATTGAAAACAATAGGCGTTTTATACAAGATGGATATTTTCTCTATAGGCAACTTTACAAGAATTACCCAAAAAATTCCCTTTGCAGGATAATTTAACACCATATAATACATCAAGCAGAAAAATCAAAAGGACTGTACAATATAATACACAATGAAAATCCAGTTTGGTTCTGGTAATTCTCAACTCAATGTATGTTCCAAGGTTCCTCGAGCTTAGTAAAATTGGTGTGGCTTGTCGTTGGGGCCAGCAGCAGGTGCTGGTAATCTTACAAGGCTGGGTTGTGCAGGAGGTGCGGGCAGAGCATAAGGCATTCTTGATGATGCACTCTCTATCAGTCCCGCAACTCCAGCGGCAGAAGACTGAGCATTTGATGGAAGGAAAAGATCATGCCTCTGGTCCTTATAAGCAGTCCAAATCTGTGTCATAAACAAACACCATGAACATTTCTGAGAATTTGACAAGCAAAGGGATGCATCAGAAAAAATAATGAAATATAGATCGACCAACTTAAGCTGTGTGTGTGTGTGTGTGCGTGAGAGAGAGAGAGAGAGAGAGAGAGAGAGAGAGAGAGAGAGAGAGAGAGAGAGAGAGATTGATTCTCAGTGGAACTTACAGAGTCCATTTATGTAATTGGCTATTGGGAAATGGCCTTAGCTTTTTGAGCATTTGATCTTAACCATTGCTTTCTCAATGTACGTCTCAAAGACATTGATGACCTCAAATTCGGGCAGTTGATCATGACTCAAAAATAATTAACTCACGAAAATTGTGCAAGAACAAAGCAAAAATAAGAAAGACTAGCCGTTTGTATCATTCCAACAGCTAATCCTAGCCTGTGAAGCATGGGTGTACTCGTACCGTAAAATCCCTAATCTTCTCCTTTCATGATATCATCTCTCATTCCTCCGGCAAATAGGCTCTCTATTTTTCTCAGAGGGGCAGCTTTGACAAGGCCAGTGACGATATCGTACCACCTATCTATAGTATCCTCTCTCTCTCACGGAACAAGGCACAACAGTCTCTTTTTTTATCAGACCATTTTGGTCTTATTAATTCACAGAAACAAGAGGCAACTTTAATGCCACTTGAATGTGAAAAATTTATGACCGTGAATCAGTAGAAAAAAGAAAGACTGTTGATATGAAGATTCAAGCAATATGAAAATAAAAATTAGCATGTGTATCTGCTACGTATGTTTGCATCTCTTCTTACTGTATCCTGTGGTTCCCTATTTATACTTGTGTTTATGCGTGGATAATATCTTGCAATATATTACCTCCTATTCTAGATAGATGAGATTTGATATATTTTCCTCTTGCTTAGTGTTCTTGTTTTGGTATGATGCAATTACTTTAAAAAAAATTATAGTTGTTAATTATGAATTACCATATTTAATTTTATATAAATTTAATTATATATAATGTATATTAAAAATTATATATTTTAATAGTAGTGTACCTATACCTTAGATTTTCTGAAATTCATGTATCCTGTATTAAATGTAATAGGTACACGGGCCATTAGGGCCCATGTTTGAGTTAGGACTGGCCCAGGCCACTAGAGCCTGGGGCCAGTCAACTAGCCTTTTGGAGGCTAGACTCCCTCCAACGACTAGTGACTGTTGTGCTGGGCACAACAGCTAGCCTTGAAGGCTCTCCTCCTCCTATCTTGCAATGTATTTTCTCCCCTATAAAAGTATGTTGTCTAGCACGGCCTATATTTGCAATTTGACCTCTTGGTTTTGACCCTTGTTGGCTTCTATCGTGTTCTCCATATATGACATCCATATTTGGATGTTTTGAGATCTTGGTGATTTGACAAATTTTAGCATTGGCGATTCGACCTTCGATTATCAACAATTATTTACATGGTATCAGAGTCTCGTATTTAAGATTTCGAGCACATTGTGAAGCATGTCAAGATTGTGAATTTCGTGAAATCACTCCGAAGTTGAGGTAAATCTAAAATTTTTGTTTTTACACAAAATGAAAAGCAAAAATAAATCTTTTAGATGCATCATTGACCCAAAATGCTACCAAAATTAGGCAAGGACCATGAAAAAATATTTTTTATCAAAAGATTTTTGGGATTATATTGATGGCACAATCAAAGAACCGATTTTAAACATTGATTGTTTGGATGATGATGATATTGTTAAAGCACATAAAAATATAAGGAAGATATAAAAACTTAGAAAAGATTTAATGCTAAAATAACTTGGATTATTTGTCAAAATGTAGATGCAAAACTTAAAAATAGAATTAGTGTTTTTGAAAATGCTTTTGAAACATGAGAATATTTAAAAAACCATCACTCTAAAGATGATTTTGTTTTTCAAATTGATTTAATGGAAAGGATGATAATGCTTAAGCAAGAGAACTTAAGCATTAGAGATTATCACAATGAGTTTTCGGAACTATGGACTCAACCTCGAAGTTTTGATAAATTCGAAAAACTTCAAAAATTGAATCAATTTCAAGAGTTTTTGGATAATCAATATTTCTTTTTGTTTATGCGTGGTTTAAGAGACGAATTTGAAAATATTAGATCAAACTTAATACATAGAAAACCTAGACCAAAAGGAGACTCATTTTTTGCCGACCTTGTTATGGAGAAAACAAGGTTGCAAAATATCAATGTTACGAAAGAAGTCGTTCTTTCCGTCTCCAAACAGGGAGCTAACAGAAAGATGTAAAAGCCTTCGTATGCGAAAAATTTTGAAGGAACAAGAAAGAAACCTACGGGACCATGGCCGACCAGGGACATCATATGTCACTATTGTAAGGAAAGTGGGTATATCAAAACCACTTGTCCTCTTATTCGAAGGAAATTTGAAAATGTGGGAGTCGTGGAAGAGAAAGAAGGAGTCTTGCCTACCAACATCAAAGCATATATAAAAGAAATGTTTCAGGAAAAAACAAGCATCTCCGAAAACGTTCTCTTTATCTCTCAAAGTATGTCTTGGTTTTTAGATTCGAGTGCTTCTTTTCATATGATTCATTGTGAAAAATCCTTAAATGAATCTCATGATATTGTTGGAAAGCATGTATTTACGGTCAATGGTACAAAACTTCAAATTGAAAAAATAGGAAATTTGAGAAAAGAAAATTTTAAAATTCAAAATGTAAGCTTTATACCTAAACTCAATTTGAACTTATTTTCGGTTGCTCAAATTTGTGATAATGATTGTATAGTCACTTTCTCATCCAAGCATTGTGTGATGTAGGATTACATATCGAAGAAGGTGATTGGTTAAGGCCATAGAGAAAGCGGACTATACAAACAAAGCTTTTGAATTAATACACTCTGATGTTTGGGGTCCTACCCCTATTGTTTTTAAGGGAGGTGTTCAATACTATGTGATATTTGTAGATGACTTTACTCGCTTTACTTGAATATATCTTTTGAAGCAAAAGTTGGAAGTATTTGAAAATTTTGTAACCTTTTGTAATATGGTTAAAAATAAATTTGGCGCCACTATTAAGATTCTTAGATCAGATTCGAGAGGAGAATATATGTCAAATGAGTTTCAAAAGTTTGTCGAAACCAATGGAATTTTGCATAAAAAATCATGTACAAAAACCCCTCAACAAAATGACTTGGCTGAGAGAAAACATAGACATATCATATAAACATGTCACACTATGTTAATTGACAGCAATGTTCCTATGTTTTTATGGGCTAAAGCTACTCTTAACGCGGTATATCTTATTAATAGAATACCTTCATCCAAACTTAAAATATTTCACCCCTTAAAAAACTATATAACCTTCCTCCTTATTATGAAAGACTTGGGTGCAGATGCTTTATTTATACGGATAAAAATGATAAATTATCTCCTAGGGCCATTAAATGTGTATTTCTTGGTTATGACATAGACAAAAAATGTTATAGATGTTTTGATCCTTTAAATGATAGATTGTATGTTTCTAAAGATGTAAAATTCTTTGAGAATGATCCTTATTATAAGTCTAAGTCTTTAGAAAGTTCTGAATCATATGTATCTCAAGACTTCTTTGATCTAGAAGAAGGCGATGATTGTGACCCTCATCAAGATAGTCCTCTAGAGCGTGATAGTGTCCAAAATGAAACTGTTGATCAGCAACCCATCATTGAACCCTTCTAGAATCAGATAACACATGTCTAGAACCTAAAATTTCAAAACCTCCTCAACAAAAAAAATTGATTGCAATTCTTCACCAAATCAAAGAACCTAAGTTATATCACCAAGCTAAGGGTATTCTTGAATGGGAAGCTGCTATGAGTGATGAACTTAGAGCCCTGAACAAAGCTCAAACTTGGATCATTCTACCTACTCCTAAAAATAAGAAGGTTATTGGTTGTCAATGGGTTTATAAATCAAAACTCATAGTAATTGTAATATTGAAAGATATAAGGTCATATTAGTAGCCAAGGGATATGCACAAGTATCGTATGATACGGTACGATACGTATCTTATCGTGGGCACGATACACCCTTCTGTATCGTAAAACAGAAGGTATCGCTCTGTATCATGCGATACGCCCACGGACCCTTATAAAGGGTTCCTGGCCGAACCGAAACCTGCATTTTTACGGGTTTCTTCTCTTTCTTCAGAGCTCTCCAAGAACCGTTCTTCGCCTCCTTAGTGTTCAAGGCTCCAAAACGTGCTCTACGGTGTTCATGCAAGCTGTTAATTGTAATAGGACCGGCCTAGGCCACTAGGGCCAGTCAACTAGCCCAGGCCACTAGGGCCTGGGGCCAGTCAACTAGCCGTTGGAGGCAACTAGCCTCAACGGCTAGTTAATAGCCGTTATACTGTGTTGTGCACAGCAAAGCAGCCAGCAATCAAGGCTGGCTATTTTCTTTAGTTTTCCTTCTAAAACATTGTATCTCTTCCCCTATAAATACCCCACTTCATCATCAATAAGATTATGCTGTCATCGTACAGCTTTTGCTTTGTGTTTGGCTTGCTTCCGCTCTCTTGATTGATATATTTGAGTTTGATACCTATACTCGAGTGACTTGGAATCTTGGCGATTTGTCGAAGTTGTATCGTGAGCACCAACCATAGATAATCAACATCAATTTATATGGTATCAAGCCTCGGATTGAAAGAATCGAGTGCATTGGGAAGCATGCTACAAGTGCAAATTTCGAGAAAACATACCAAACTTGAGGTTAGTATAAATCTTTTGATTTTGCATGAAATGGAAAGCAAAAATGAGATGTTTAGATGTATCATTGACCCAAAATGTTATCAAAGTTGGACTAGAACCATGAAAAAATATTTTTTGTCAAAAGATTTTTGGAATTACATTGATGGAACAATACAAGAACCAATTTTGAATATTGATGGTTTGAACAATGATAAGATTATTAAAGCTCATGAAAAATATAAGCAAGACTTAAAAGTATGGGAAAAAATGAATACAAAAATTACTTAGATTATTTGTCAAAATGTAAATGGCAAACTTAGAAATAGAACTATTACTTTTGAAAATGCATTTAAAACTTTGGAATATTTAAAGAAACTCCATTCTCAAGATGATTTTGTTTTTCAAATTGATTTGTTGGAAAGAATGATAATGCTTAAACAAGAAAATTTAAGCATTAGAGACTACCATAATGAGTTTTCGGAATTATGGACCCAACTAAGGAGTTTTGATAAATTTGGGAATTTTCATAAATTAGATGAATTTCAAGAGTTTTTGGACAATCAATATTTATTTTTGTTTATGCGTAGGTTAAGAGATGAATTTGAAAACTTTTGATCAAATTTAATACATAGAAGACATAGACCTAAAAGAGACTCGTTTTTTACCAACCTTGTTACGGAGGAAATAAGGTTGAAAAATATGAATGTTGCCAAAGAAGCCGTTCTTGTCGCATCCAAACCGGGAGCTAACTTGAAGACTTATAAGCCTCTACATGCGAAAAATGCCGAAGGAACATCAAAGAAGCCCATGGGTCCGTGGCCTAACAAGGACATCATTTATCACTATTGCAAGGAAAGTTGACACATCAAAACCACTTATCCTCTTCTCCAGAAAAAGTTTGGAAATGTGGGAGCCATGGAAGAAAAAGGAGGAGTCTTGCCCAACAACATTAAGGCATAAATAGAAGAAATGTTAAGGAAAAAGCAAGTATCTTCGGGAATGCTCTATCCACCTCTCAACGTATGTATTGGTTTTTAAATTCAGATGCTTCTTTTCATATGACATATTGTAAAAATTCCTTAATTGAATCTCGTGAAACCGTTGGAAAACATGTATTTACAGCCGATGGTACAAAACTTAAAATTAAGAAAATAGGGAATTTTGAAAAAGAAATTTTTAAAATCTAAAATGTAAGTTTTATACCTAAACTTAACTTTAACTTACTTTCGGTTGCTCAAATCTGTAATAATGATTGTATAGTCACTTTCTCATCCAAAATGGATTATATTATTACGCCAAATTTTGAGTCTTGTAATGTAGCACAAGATGTTACTCTTTGGCATAAAAGACTTGGGCATTTGGATTTACAAAAACTATGTAATATTACCTTGATGAAAAAGATTAGAGAACAAAAGCTTGAATGTAAAGAGTGTATTCTTGGGAAAATGCATCATCTCTCTTTTGGAGAAAGAAACTATGTACCGAACAAAGCGTTTGATTTAATACATTCGGATGTTTGGGGCCCCGAGCCCGTTGTTTCTAAGAGAGGAGTTCAATACTATGTGATATTTGTATACGACTTTACTCGCATTACCTGGATATATCTCTTGAAACATAAATTAGAAGTGTTTGAAAAGTTTATAATCTTTTGCAACATGATCAAAAATAAATTTAGAGCCATCATTAAGAATTTTAGATCGGATTTAAGAGGAGAATACATGTCAAATGAATTCCAAAAATTTATTGAATCAAATGGGGTTTTTCATCAAAAGTCATGTATTAAAACGCCTCAACAAAATGGCTTGGCTGAAAAGAAACATAGACATATTATAGAAACATGTCGAACTATATTAATTGCCAGTAATGTTCCTAAATTTTAATGGGCAGAAGCTACTCTTACTGCCGTTTATTTTATAAATAGAATGCCTTCATTCAATCTTGAAAATATTTCTTCTTTTGAAAAATTATATAATATTTCTCCCTATTATAAAATGTTTTGTGTATACAAATAAAAATGATAAAGTGTCTCCTACGGCTATTGAATGCGTATTTTTTTGTTATGGCATAGACAAGGAGGGTTATAGGTGTTTTGATCCAATTGATGACAAATTATATGTTTCTAAGGATGTAAATTTTTTTGAGAATTATGCCTACTATAAGTCTAAATCCTTAGAAAATTCCGAATCTTCCATATAAGATTTTTTTGATCTAGAAGAAGATGATGATTGTGACTCTGCAGATCATCAGGATAATTCTCTTGAGAGTAATGATGTTCTAAATACAATTGTTGATTCCCAATCTATTGTTGAATCCTTTCCATTACACTATACACTACGTTATAGAGAACTTGATGACACATGTCTAGAACCTAGGGTCTCAAAACCTCCCCAACGTTTTGTTTTCTATGAATCTTTTGAACCCCAACGCAAAAACTTGATTGCAACTCTTCATCAAGTTAAAGAACTCAAGTTTTATCATCAAGCTAAAGGTATTCTAGAATGGGAAGATGCTACGAGGGATGAACTCAATGCCCTAGACAAAGCTCGGAGATGGATAGTTGCACCCATACCAAAGGATAAGAAGGTTATTGGATGTCGATAGGTCTACAAAATCAAAACCCATAACAATGATCACATTGAGAAATATAAAGCCAAACTAGTTGTAAAGGGTTATGCCCAAGAATATGGAATTGATTATGATGAAATATTTGCCCCAGTTGTTAGGATGACCACAATAAGAATTCTCATAACCCTTAGTGTCATTAGGAAATGGGATATATATCAACTTGATGTTAAAAATGCTTTTCTGAATGGTTATTTGACTGAAGAAGTTTATAGGACTCCTCCTCCTGGTTTTAATGTTCCTCGTGGTCATGCTCTTAAATTGCAAAAAGCCTTATATGGTTTGAAACAAGCTTCTAAGGCTTGGTTTGATTAATTCAAAAAATTTATGCATTTGCATAATTTTACAACTTGCTATACTGACACTGCCTTGTTTGTACGCAAAACAGAATCAAGTATTGTTATTCTACTATTGTATGGACGATATGATCATCAGTGTGAGTGATAAAGCAAGGATTGCAGAGGTTAAACGTTATTTTCACCAAGAATTTGACATGAAAGACTTAGGCCTTCTTAATTATTTTTTGTGCATTGAAATTACTAAAAACAATTGTAGGTATTTTATGTCTCAGACAAAATTTGCAAATAATATCATTGAAAGGTCTGGTCTCACAGATACCAAAATAGTAGACACACCAGAAGTTTTAGGTACCAAGTTAAGATCCATTAATGGTGAAAAATTAGTTGATCCCACCCCGTACAGACAACTCATAGGTGCTCTTACCTATCTCACTATTACTAGACCATATATTTCTCATGCAGTTCATACAACCAGTCAATTTCAGCAAGCACAACTTCTGTTCATGTGAGTGTTGTTTTACGTATTATTCGATATGTCAAAAATTCTTCTAACAAGAGGGTGTTCTTAACTTCTTCTTCGTATTTTGATTTATTTGTATATACGGATGCTGATTGGGTTGGAGATGTCAACAACAGATACTCTACGACTGGTTTTTGTGTTTTTCTAGGTGAATCACTTATCTCCTGTAAGTGTAAGAAGCAACAGAAAGTGTCGCTTTCATCCATTCAAGCTAAATATCAAGCCATGGCTACTGCGACAAAGGAGATTTCTTGGATTACACCTATTCTAGGTGATATGGGAGTTACTTTGCAACATCCTGCCACTATGTAATGTGACAACAAAAGCGCCATTTACATTGCCTCCAACAACACCTTCCATGAAAGGATGAAGCACATTGAGATAAACTGCCATTTTGTTCGTGAAGAATGTTTGAACAAGAAAATAACATTGTGTTATGTTACATCAGAGATGCAGCTAGCTGATTTCTTCACCAAATCTCTCTCGACCACTCGTTTTCAATTTTTGTTGGAGGTGTTTGAAGATGATTTGGAGATGTTTGAAGAAGATGTTGATGCTACTGGATTTGAATTCACTGATAGTTTACCTTCAGATGCCAGAACAGAGATTGGTAGTAGCAGTTTACCAACACCTAGTAAGGGAAAGAGGGTTGGTGAAGACTTTGAATGTGGTAGAAGAGAAAGTTCACGAAGGAATAGAGGAAGAGTTGTTTCTAACATTCATTTTTTCCTCCTAGTAGTACACCTGGTGCTCAACCTGGAATTCGTGTTTCTATGGCTTCAGAACAGTTGCATGATCAGGCAAGACCTTGCAGTGGGCAGATGGTTTTATGATGCATGCATTCCATTCAATACAGCAAACAATTTTCATTTTAAAGTAATGGCAGATGCAATTGCTAACATCGATCCATGATACAAGATGCCCTCCTATCAGAAGTTAAAAGGAAAGATCTTAGATAAGATCGTCATTGAAGTGCAAGAATACTGTTCGACACTGAGAGAGTCATAAAAGGAAACAGGTTGCACTATCATTGCAGATGGATGGACACATAGGCGATAAAGGACCTTGCTAAACTTTCTTATCTACTGTCCTAAAGGACTTATGTTTTTGAGATCTTTGGATATGTTAGAGGAGAGGAACACCGCAAATATCCTATGCCAAGAATTTGATAAGGTTATACAAGAGGTTGGGCTAGAGAATGTAGTCCAATTGATTACAGATAATGCAGTTAACTATAAAGCAGATGGGAAGGAGTTTGCTGATACTTATGGGACTTTCTACTGGACACCATATGCAGCCTATTGTTTAGATCTCATCCTTGAGGATATTGGTGAGATGGATGAGATAAAGGCACCGACTGAGTGTTACCAAGATATCACAAAATTTATTTACAACCATGCATTTGTTTTGTGTCTGATGAGGAGATATACAGAAGGTGCAAAGCTTCTTCGAACAACTGTAACTCGGTTTGCAACAAGCTTCTTATCTATATAGAGTATTGTGAGATAGAAGCAAGCATTGAAGACAATGTTCTCCTAAGATGAGTGGCAACAATTTGCACAGTTGCCTCAGAACAGAAGAAACAGAAAGTTGAACGAGATTTCTGAGATAGTCTTCTAGAGTACATTTTGGAATATTAGTGAAGGTTTTGAGATTGACTGATAGCGAGGAGAAACCATCTATGGGCTACCTTTATGAAGCCATGGATAGGGCAAAAGAAGCCATCAGAAATAATTTTAATAGAAAAAAGAGAGATTATGTACCTGTGTGGAAAATCATTGATAATAGATGGAATAAACAATTGCATCAGCCTATTCATGCAGCAGCATATTATCTAAACTCATCATTGAGGTACTCAACAACCTTCAAAAGGGACGGTGAAGTTAATCGAGGTATCATTGATTACATAGACAGATTAATCCCTGGTGAGAGCATAGCAGATGCTATACATCGAGAGATAGAGATCTATGATAATGCTCTTCACTTGATGGGTTTACCTGTAGCATTTCGCAACCGCACTACGATGCGTCTAGGTAAATTGTTTATCTTCGTATTTAAGTTTCTTAAATCAATACATCTTATATTACTGTGGATTATGTCTCTAATATTTGTCTTTTTCTACAGATGTTTGGTGGAATAGGTTTGGAATTGATTGTCCGAACCTTAGGAATTTTGTAGTAAGAGTTCTGAGCCAAACCTATAGTGCAACGGGTTGTGAAAGGAATTGGAGTGTCTTTGAACACATCCATACAAAGAAGCGCAACAGGTTGGAACATAAGAGACTGAATGATTTAGTTTTTATTCGTTGTAACATGCGCTTTCGTGAAAGGTAATGTTGTATTACTTAAATGTTCAATTCAATAAATTGTTTGATTTCAATTGTTAATATTATTTACTAATTGCTTATCTTTCTTTGTTATAGGCAATTAAAAAAAGTAAATAGACAAGAAAGCTAATTTGATCCAATAAGTTTGGATAATTTTGATATATTAGAAGACTGGATTATAGAAGACAGTGAATAAAATGCCCTCCTAACTGAAAAAGACATTGCATGGATTAATTTGGAAGGAGCGCAACAACAGTATCATGGAGATGAAGAATTTGATTTCCAAGCAGAAGGTGTTGTTGATGATGATGAGGAAGAGGATCTTCAGCAAGGAGAAGATGAAGATTATTTAGTTGATGATCTTGATTATGATTTGTAAAATGTAAATGTATTTCATTTTTTTTATTCAAAATATGTAAATTTGGATGCAATTGTTCAATGTTGAATGCTCAATCTGTACTAAACTTTGCATTATATGAATTTAAAGCAATTACCAGTTTTTTTCAGATTTTTCTTGATTTTTTTTTGGATTTTTACTAAAATTTCTTGATTTTTTAAATAAATTTTGTATTATTTTGATATTAAAGTACAATACAGGCGATACGATACGATACGCCCGTATCGTAGACCCCAGCGATATGCATTACGATACGTGTCAAACAACACTGAGAATGACTACTATTAGAATTCTAATCACTCTTAGTGCTATTCAAAACCGGGATATATATCAAATGTTAAAAATGCTTTTTTGAATGGATATTTAACTGAAGAAGTTTATATGACTCCTCCTTCTGGGCTTGTTTTTCTCCAAGATCATGTTCTCAAACTACAAGAAGACTTGTATGGTTTGAAACAAGCCCCTAAACTTGGTTTGATCATTTTGAAAAATTCATGCATATGCATCAATTTACTTCTTGTTATACTGATACTGCATTATTTGTAAGGAAATCAGATGTTGGTATAGTAATTCTTCTCTTGTACGTGGATGATATGATCATCACTGGAAGTGATAAAGCAAGCATCTTCATAAAGAATTTGAAATGAAAGATCTTGGTTTGCTTAGTTACTTTTTGGGAATTAAAATTGTACGTAATGATAGAGGATACTTTATGTCTCAAACAAAATTTGCAAGTGAAATTGTTGACAGGTCAGGCCTAACCGACAAAAAGAGAGTGGATACACGAGAGGTCCTTGGAACAAAATTGAGAGCATCAGATGGAGAGAAACTCGATGATCCTACCCCATACAGACAACTTATAGGAGCATTGACCTATCTCACTATCACCCGTCCAGACATATCACACGCCGTACACATTGCAAGTCAGTTTCAATAAGCTCCTACTAGTGCTCACATGAGTGCAGTTATTAGAATCATCAGATACATAAAGCATTCTTTGGATAAAGGGTACTTCTGACTTCTTCCTCTTCTTTTGATTTATCTGTCTATACCGATGCTTATTGGGGCGAAGATATCAACCATAGACATTCTACGACTGGTTTTTGTATTTTTCTAGGTGAATCACTCATTTCTTGGAAATATAAGAAACAACAAAATGTGTCACTTTCCTCAACCAAAGCAGAATATCAAGCCATGGCTAGTGCAGCTACGGAGATTTCTTAGATTACAGCAGTTGTGAGCGATATAAGTGTTACTTCTCACCAACCTGCCATTATGTATTGTGACAATAAAAGTGCCATATAAATTGCGTCCAACAATACCTTTCATGAACGGACGAAGCATATTGAAATGGATTGTCATTTTGTTCGTGAAGAATGCTTGCAAAAGAAGATAACTTTGTGTTATGTTACATCAGAGATGCAGCTAGCTTATTTCTTCACCAAATCTCTTTCGACCACTCGCTTTCAATTTTTATTGAACAAACTTTCTGTATATACCCCATAAGTTTGAGGGGGGGGGGTGTTAAATGTAATAGGTACATGGGCCATTAGGGCCCATGTTTGAGTTAGGACTGGCCCAAGCAACTAGGGCCTAGGGCTAGTCAACTAGCCGTTGGAGGCCAGACTGCCTCCAACGGCTAGTGACTGTTGTGCTGGGCACAACAGCCAGCCTTAAAGGCTCTCCTCCTTCTATCTTGCAATGTATTTTCTACCCTATAAATACTCCATTCTCTCATCAATAAAAGTATGATGTGCATAGCCTTTGTTTGTAATTTGACCTCTTGGTTTTGACTCTTGTTGGCTTCTATTGTGTTCTTTATATGTGACATTCATATTCGGATGTTTTGAGATCTTGGCGATTTGACAAATTTCAATGTTGGCGATTCGACCTTCGACTATCAACAATTATTTACATCCTCTACCCGTATCTGTACAAGTATCATACCCATATCCATGCAACATAGGTCCTAGCGCTTGGGAACTTCTCCCTCATTGTAATATACATTAAGGGTCTCAACTCTTGTATCTCATGGTTTATTGAACACTTCCTATTCAATGTCTTTTTGTGTATTTTGGGATTTATGTTCTTGATCCCCTGTAGATTTTGATTCAGAAATGTTATCACATTTCCTGACAATTCGATTACAAGATCAATTCCAAAAGTCAGTGATGCAGCGAACCTCAACTTATGTGTCTATCTCTGCATGATAACGAAGAGTACACCCTTTTAACTAAACCAGTTCAACAAGGAACCTGCAGATTTCCTTATTACAACGTTTTGGTGCAATATGGGACATTTACCTCTACATTTCCTCAAAACCCTTCATGAGAATATGAAGTTCCTAATCTAACTTGGATTATATTACTTGAGCACAGGATGTGCAACAAGATATTATGGAAATCAGTACAGCCGATTCCGTCGACTAACATGGCTAGGAGATATTAACCTCGTAGAAATACATAAACATATCAAATATATAAAACAAATGTTGGTGGGCATGTATACAAGTATGACAAACCAGTTCAGGTTCCATACAACCATTAACATTCACCAACTCAGCGTAGAATTTTAAATAGTATTAAATGGGTAAGAAGGTAAGAGAATTATGTCTTATAGTTCAATAGCAAGTTAAGATATATGCCCAACACTGGCAGAGATTTTCACTTTGTACAAGTTGCGTGAAGTAGCTTTTCAGCAATTCTTGCAAAACAAAGCCTATTTTAGTAAAGTCTCCAAATTCTGTGACATATATTAGTGCAGCCTTTGTGTTAAATGAAGGCCTCCCTGTCCTAAATGTAGACTAAGTGCTGAGAACTACAATCAGTAAAGTGATCCGTACAGTTGTATCTCAAATATTGATCACGTCCAATACAAAATAAATTTAGAACCAGCAGATAGAATCACCTAATGCATACACAGGGCATCATGCCACTAAGTCATATGCAGTAACCCCATTGACTAAGGCTAATGCCAATATTATGATGATTAGACATTATAATCACATGTTTGAAAAACAAAAATATGGAAGTTGGAAAGCCACTGCATATCTTGAGAGGACTTACATCTGAAGCATTTAGCATTTCACGGACTTTTGTACAATGGGCGCCTTCGGTAGCAAATGCATGTAACACCTGAACCAAAACCGTAAGCGCACAGAATATCAGAAGATATAAAGGAAAAGGAGGAAAATTAATAGCTTCTGCTGTGCATTATATTTTCCCTCTCATCTGTAATAGAAATTATGGGCCAAATGCAGCAGTGAAATATATGACATCCATGAGGAACCAAATTATGAATACAGGGCATGATACAACTAACAGGCTACAAAACCAACTCATGCACGGGGCCCATAAGAACAAATGAAGAAAATAAGTAACAACCTCAATCGCAAGGACTCGCCCAACAGAAGCTTCTGATTCAGTCCATTTCATTTGAGCACAAAGTCCATGTGTACCTCCAGTTCTCCAATCCAGAAGTCCAAGTAGAATTTCAACAAGGCCAACCCTGCATGTCATACCCATTCCATTAAAGACAATAAGTACATACAACTAACTTAAAGGACAGACGGTGGCTAAAAGAATCTTAAGCCAGCCTCCTGCTTCATACAAGAAATTGATGGCATTAGCAGTGGATATAGGATGGTTGCAGTTAAAAAGAAATAGTTGTAACTATAAAAAACAGAGTCTCACTTCAATCCTTGTGCAACAAGCGCATCTCTTGCTCTATTTCCAGCAACAACAACACGTTTTAAAGTCTCCAATGCTAGTATACCACCACCTTGCCACCCGATTGCTTTCATCAACAAGGGAACAACCTTGCACATTGAAATTTAGTAACAACTGCAGTCAATCATAGAGAAGATGAAAAAATAACAACAGACAAAGGAAAAAAGAAAAGGATCTTAAATCTTAATACAAATTTATTAAATTTCAATGTACAAAAGCTCCTGCATAACAAACGGTAATAAATAATTCCAAATGTAACGGAAGATAGAAACAGTTGTTTGATAAAAAAAATTGGAATTCTAATAGTATCACATGCTCAGACTGTCTGAAATAGGTCACTAAAAGATAAGAGAGTCTATTATCAAACACAAGTCAGTAAATCAAAACAAAGCAGTTCACATTTGAAGCCGTATTGGGTGAAGCTTTAAACATTTCCGAGGCAAACACTTGGACATCGGAATTCATCAAGAAATTTAGGCAGTCAGGCAAAGGGATATCAAAAAATTTCAACAAACTAAAAGCTAAAAGATTAAAAAAGTGCTCTCAAACTCCCAATTCAGAGTAATATGCACGTTGAATGAATATTCCTACTTGTTTTGCAAAGTAAACGCTTCTGAAAAGGCAATCTGTAGGCCCAATCATATCAATATTCAACTGAAATTCACCTGCAAATGAAATTATGATTCTGACAGCACATGCCCTAATAAACAATGCTCCCTAAGTGTTTACAGAACCGTAAGGTATCTTGATTCTGATTTTGTCATCTTGCAATTCAAAAGTTCTATGTTTGCATTTGAAGAATTTTGAATGTCTATAACTTGAACTTCATTTCAAAGACATGTGGGTGAAGACAGTAAAACATGTCAGTCCGAGATCCTGGTAACACCTAGGCGAGATTAGTCACCACTATATTCAGGTCCTTTCACTATCAACAAAATGTGCTAGCCAAGACATGTTGCACCCGACAATCATGCAAAACTTGAAAGCACTAAGATGTTTGAATACGTTGGCTCTTAGAGCCAAAGGCATATCTTGGCATCAGCATAGAGATGACAAGATCTCTGTGCTGATGAGAGGTTAGACTTAAGGCCAGACAACCCTTTTCAAGATCCTAAGGTTTCAGCTTGCATTGGACCTAAGATCAGAAAACAGCCAAAGCAGCCTCATAAAACGTGAGTTGAAAAGATAGAACTTGCAGAGAACAACCGATACCTGGGGAGTTCCAACACTTGTGGTAGCCATTGCTTCTGCACAAGTTGTACTGGCAGCAAGTTGGTGTAAAACCCTTAAACAGCTCAGGCGAACAAGTTCTTGTGGAGTTTGTGAGCTTGGCTGCGTTTCATCCCTCTCAGATGCAGAAAAAACATCCGGCTGAGCATGATTTTCACTCTGCCTCTCAGAAGATGACATTGTTTCTCTCCTTCCTTCGTAGGCCATTGCTGCAACAAGTTTTGGAACATACCCAAGATATCCAACATGATCTGCAAGTGCAGGGTGCACACGTAACAAAGACACAAGTGCAGCGGATAAAAGCAAAGGGAGCTCTGGATCAATTGCTTGCATGTCATAGTGAGTCGCTGCAATGGATGATACATACTGATCCAATAGTCCTTCCAAGAATCGCTTTGGATTTCTTAATGGGAACTTAGGGTCTTTCAAGAATAGTCTGACATATATTCCACCAACCTGGTTCACAAAGTAAGATAGTTAACCTGGAAATTATACACCTAACATGCATAAAGAAGCTCATGCACACATGCATATCAACCTGTGGTTCATCCCTCATCTCTTGCTGGGCAGCGGCCTGCTCAGGAACATCCCAATCAACAACTTTGCCTTTCTTCTGCTCACGGTATAGGTTGGCAGCCATAGTTGAAACTTGAGCAGACAAAGATGCTGCCATTGCAGGTGTCCACACAAGTTCCGGTGTCTCTGTTGTCTGTTCAAGAGCTTTTACAACAACCTCACCAGGACCATCTCTAATTGCAGAAACTAAACCATCTGGGAAGAACCTTGCCAGAGTTATTGCTACTCTTGGCCCATGCATAGGCTGGCTAACAAGCTTTCCCAATAAGGACGCACAAGCTGCCCTTTGCTGCAAAGGGATTTCTTCTGCATTGCTTAGCAAATCAGTCTCTATATGAAAACACAGGTATGCACACACACCTGGACACACATACAGGCACACGCAAATGAAAATGCATTGAAGCATGCACAGGCACACATATAGTCTGCCCACCTACAGCCATACCAATATATAAAATATGAATATTAAACACCACAAGAAACAAGGAAAGCAAGACATATAAGAAAGCAACACCACTTGCAGCAGAGATCAGAAAGAATAAAAGAGACGTGGATCTTAACCTGCTTTACTATCGCAATAATCAGATCAAAGAACAATGGAGAATCAATATAACCTATACAAAGACAAAACATAACAAAAAAGAAAAAACACAATTTGATATTTACATATAGAATTGCATATTATTAAAATAGAAAGCAGATTATATACTATGGGCACCACAGAAATAGAGGAATTTCAAGGTGCCATAAATGAAGGAACTAAGGAATACGATGGCTTATGGCAATATTATTAACTAGTGGTCATGTCTGCCCAACATTATCTAAAAGAACATATTTCCTTTTCTTGAATGTGTTCCAACATAAATAATGACAGTACCAAGTGAGTTTCCATATTATTAACTAGTGGTCATGTCTGCCCAACATTATCTAAAAGAACATATTTCCTTTTCTTGAATGTGTTCCAACATAAATAATGACAGTACCAAGTGAGTTTCCAAATTGCAATATTTTCTGTCCCACAATAATTTTCGTTGTTAACTTTCATTAGGAAGTAAGAAATGACAGACAAAGAAGAAAAAGTCGGCATAGAGTATAACCCACAAAACTATTAAGTCAAAAACCATTTTCTTTGTCTTATTCTGTGATTCTCATTCGTACTCATTTTGGCTGTTACAAATAACAGCCAGCTGAAGCAGTCCTGGTTCAACTGGCTGTCAGGGAATCAATCTAGTCATTATCGGTTAGAGAAGGCTGCTAAGGGAGGCCTCCCTATTGGCTAGTGAAAGAAGACACTGTGCTCATGAAAATATATTTTGCAAAGTCTAGAACATGCTCAGCCGATCAAACAGCTTTCACCTATGAAATTATCCGCCTTTAGACACCAGCCTAGTAACCTCAAATGGTCGGCATCATCAAGGTATCTCTCTCTCTGTATAGATAGAGAGAGAGAGAGACGGGTGGGAGGGGGAGTTGTCACCTCTTCATTATTCACTTGATGCAAATGCACAAAAAAGGGATGCTAATCTACAGGAAGGAACAATCATAATCACGCCAAAACAGAAAGAAACGGGACAGAGAATCCCTAAAATTGGTCAGCATGCAGTTCTTTATTCAGTATCCATAACTGGCAAAAGAAAAGAAGGATTTCCATAAAAGTGGATGTGCTACAAGAATCATCAAAATATCTGATTCTTAAGACAAATCTAGTTGATCAGCTTATTAACAAAATATCATTAGGCTTTCCAAAATATTTTGCTTAGCAGCTTCTAGGTGTTGCAATTTTATTCCATCTCTTGCTGCACAAATACACACTTGAAAAGGTACAACAACAACAACTAAGCCTTTTTCCATACTAGATGGGGTCGGCTACATGGATTCTTTGTTTCCATAGAGCTCGATCATGTGCCATGCTAACATTCAACTCACACACTTGAAAAGGTAATACACACTAAAGGGCCTTGAATCAGGTCCTGCAGCCTGATCCTTAGTGACAAAATTCTTCCAAAATATGCCAAAATGATAAAAGATGCATCAACCATATATAGCTTTACTTTGGAACTTTCAGATGAATATCGCCAGGACATGAGCAGATGATTCATATCCCTTCCATTCCATATAGGGTAGAATAGGTAGGATTATTAGGCAGGACAAAGTGTAAGCTAATCACTATTGCCAGATGCAAGAGCGATACTATGAAGATGGGGTTAGGACTTAAGACAGCACCTTAGAACATTCAGTACTGACACAACTAAAAAAAATCACAGCATGATTTCAATGAATCAAAGCAACAATAAAGGCACAAGAGAGCACATCAAGAAAGAATTACCTCTCAAGGGCAAAAGAAGTTCAAGAATGTAAACAACACCACCATGTTTGGCTGCAGCCCATGCAAGCTCAGGTGTACTTGCCAGCGCATATAAAACATGGAGAGTTGCTTCTCTGCAGTTGGGAGAACCGTGCAACATTTGCAACAGAAGGAGTACACTTGCACGATCCGCAACCATAGCCTCAACACAAGGAGCATATGCAGTTAACAGTGATAGCACACTGAGGCAAAGCTGAGGAATTTTGCTTTCAGGAGTCAGGGGAACAGAAAAGCACTCAAAAAGAGGAACTAGCTGTTCTTTGGTAGAAAAAGTTGCCGCAAGCCTGGGATTACTTGTCAGCAAATTCTGCAGTTTGCAAATGACAATCATGTATTAGATCCACAATTCAAAAACTAAGACTAATCAATATATCAGTTACCTGAAGGGATGTCAATCCGGCATGAAGGTGGCTAACAACTTCAAAATCTTCTTTATATGTTATCCTTCCTTCAGAGGTAAGTGATGGGCAATCCTGAGTTGCACATTCCTTTGTTTCTCTATTTACAGTACTTGTCTCAGACTCTGGTAACCCAGAAGATGAATCTTTTACAACAGATTCCTTGTCTGATTCTAAAGTAGACAAATTATGTACCAACTGTGATATATAATCAAGAAGAGCACTACAGAAGGTGTCTGGGTCGCTAATATCAGAATCTGGTTGTTCATTGTACACCCTCAAGTAAACATTGCCAACGTAGAGCTCCTTACACAGTACCTGATATGTAAAAGACTGCGCTTCTAGAAGATCATATGAACCATCAGGATTTTGGCTTGCACGTTGTTGATCCACAAACTTTAGCAACTCTGATCTTGTATATGAATTCCAGATAATCTGTGTTGGAGTTTCACAGACAAAACCGAGACACATGTCATGACACAACAATTATACTACCAAAAAACAGATCCAAACACGAATTAAAATTAAGGAAATAGGATCATAAAATAGGACCAAGGCCAATAAACATAAATTTACGGAAATCAGGTAACTGTCATTCAAAAGTGGAAGCAATAAATGATGTCTACGTGGAACAAAATCACAGATTGAATTTGATCCTCCTGTCCACTAAAGTACCAGAAGGTATTTGGGCATGGCACTGAGTGGCAATATGCTTGACCTACAACCATCAAGTATAACCCACAGGAAACTAGCCAAGCAACATCAGGTTTGGAATGCAACCAATCATCAGAGATGAATGGTCCCGATGAAATGATCTCTATCACGAATTTTACATCCCTTGACCAAATATAAAATATATTCATGTGCGTAGAGGTCCTTGGTTAGGAAAAAATGATGCACAGTGCACACTCAACAAATGTTTCCGCAAGACATTGATTACAATAGAAGCAAGGTGATTCCAACTACAATAGATAATTTTAAACATTGTATATGGAGATTTAAGCATGCAATGATTTTTCGTTAAAGATTATAGAGAATAATTAGCAAACTTTCAACATAAAAGAATTCTGGCATGCAGAAAAGAATAAAACTTTGCAACAAACGATATCGGTCCAAAACAATGCCACTTGCATCACTCATATACAGTTTTTCTCCCGAAAATTTCAAGGCAGCATAGAAGAACTTTTAAGATAAACAATAATAATTTTGTAAAAAATGTAAATAAAATATAAATAGTCCCCAGAAAAACACTATGAATCAATTGAGACATCCTCATGTGGCATTTTTATATAAAATCTATTGCTAAATTTTCTCATAAAAGATAAGCAATTTTGAGAGCCTTAAATAGAAACTGTAAATTTATGAGAACAGTTACATAAGATACACAAAATCCTGATGGTTTTGTTAGGTAGCGTTAAAAGCCAATCAAACTTTGACCATGATCTCTATAACTTTTGAAATGGCATCACTCTTAGCAATGCAATGCAGAGACCCTCCGCACACCAACGAGTACACAAAGGCCTCTATATCTTTATCCGAAGGTACTGAACACATTACAAAGAGGGTTCCCCTATGAATTGTGTGGAGAATCTAGTCCTCAATATCAATGTCAGGATGTAACCCAAAAGGCTCCCCAATGTTTCAGCATAGGTGAATGTGAGGTACATATGTTAGTCTAAGAAAAATAAGATTCATATTGATATGTGAAACATTAAGACACTTACTCACGAGCTAATGGAGATGATTAACACTATGATTAAGAGAAACCACATTTTGGCGTACAGAAGAAAACTATTAGGTAAGGCAAAAAACAAAGCAGTTTGAAAAATAATGTGTTAAATTGTGATGCATAGGTAAAGAGAAAGATTGAAATAGAGTTGCATTATTATAAATAAGGATTTGATGGAGAGTATCATAGAGGTAAACCATAGAGATCAATTATGATAGTCTACTAAGTATTAGAAATTTGGGAGAACAAATCCGTGATATGCGTATGCTAGGCACCATAAATGAGACTGGAAGAACAGAAAATAAATTGTAGGTGGGGATAGATAACGTGATCTGGAGAGTCTCATTGAAAAAATATCTTGTCTAGGAGGATCTAAGAGTGGTAATATGGATAAAGAGACTTTAGAGTATAAAAATGTAAATTAAAACTATGGCTTTGGAGATTGAAACAAGGATAGCATAGAAACTTTTAATTTTGTTGACTTGTGACTTCCTCTATAGTAAACATGATTCTCGAAGAACAACAGAACTTGATTACTTATATGAACGACTTCTCCAAAACCAAAGTTGAATATTTTGCTCATAAGAGAAAACATTGATTGTATGGTAACTCACTACAAGGTCATAGTAGGAGAGAGTTTAACTACCACACACCAACTAATAATAATGAATTTACATGGAAAGAAATGAAAAAGGAGGAAAAGCGTACAAAGAGCCAATTGACTAAATCATCTAAAACATGAACAACAAGGCTGATCAACAAGAAAGTACTTCAAAGAGATGCAGCCAGATCAAGCTCCAGCAGTGAAAAAAAATAGATTTTGAAAAAAGAGGCATAGGAAGAGTTCAAAAATGTTGGAAGAAATGGCACAACATGATCTTGCTTTTTTTATAATTAAATGTGAATATGACACAAGATCCAAGAAAATGGTGACTAAAAATGCATGTAGTAGTCTGTCACTTAGTGGGGGAGAATACTTGCTTTGGGTTTTGGTTGGACTCACAAAAGTACAGAAGAGTTGACCAACCAACAACCAAACCAGACCAATCTTCAGCACTAGGCAGGTTGCAGCCCATGAAAGAGAATGATTTCACAATGATGGCCCCTTGATTAGGATATTGTTGGGTTTCCTGAAACTAGTACACCAAGAGGACAGCACATGGGGCAATTAATGGATTCAGTGTTGTCAGGTTCTACATGTACATGAATAGAAGTACAAGAAATCATGTTTAAAGACAATTCCTCAACTAGAAGGCAACATACAATTTAAAAGAATATTGGCATAAGGTAATATGACAGATTTCTTTGAAGTTAATATTGGGTTACATCAAGGATCAACTTTAAGTTCATACCTATTTATAACGGTGATTGATGAGTTAACAAAACATATTCAAGATGAAGTACCTTGGTGTATCTTATTTGCAGATGGCATTGTGTTAGTGGAGGAGTCTAAGGAAAAAGTTAATAGAAAATTGAAACTATGGAGAGAAGCATTAGAAAGCAAAGGCCTCCGACTTAGTAGAAGAAAAACAGAATATGTGGAATGTAAGCTTGATCATTTGGTTACCTCAGAGGACAGAAATTAAAATTGGCACACATTGCATCCCCTAAAAGGAAAGTTTTAAATACCTAGGGTCAATTTTCAGAGTGATGGAAGAATTCATGGAGATGTTACGCATAGAATTAATGTTGATTGGTTAAAATGGAGAGGAGCATAAGGTATTCTTTGTGATAAGAAGATACCATTAAAGTTAAAAGGTAAATATTATAGAGCAGCAATTAGGCCTGCCATGTTTTATGGTTCTGAGTGTTGGGCAGTTAATCATCAACATGTACAAAAGATGTCTGTGACAGAAATGAAGATGTTGAGATGGATGAGTGGTCATACAAGAAAAGACCGTATACATAATGAGGTTATTAGAAACAAATTAGGAGTGGCACCAATAGAGGATAAAATGAGAGAATATCGTTTAAGATGGTTTGGACATATAGAAAGAAGATCAAAAGAAGAACCAGTAAGAAGGTATGAAAAACTAAATTTGGAAAGTATTAAAAGAGGTAGAGGACGACCACAAGAGTGTTGAAAAGAAACAATAAACAATGATCTAGCTTATTGTAAGTTAACTGCTAACATGGCAGATGATAGGGATCTGTGGAAACAAAGAATCCATGTAGCCGACCCCGTCTATTATGGAAAAAGGCTTAGTTGTTATTGTTGTTGTTTGTATTGGCACAAGGTAATATACTATGAGCAGTTAGAATGCACCCAATCAACATATATTGAGTACTGACAATTGGCGCAGTGTATTGCGCCAGATTTATCGTGTTGATAAAATGTCCTAAAGCATATTTAAATCATTCAACATAACATCAAATACTGCTTTAACTGAGTCCTATAGTTAAGTATGAATTTCTCAACCCCCAGTAAATGGGTACCTCATAATCGAAGGAAGAAATAAAAACTGTTTCAGTATAATGAAATGTTATACATAAACATAAAAACAAGTTCCACATTACTAACATTTGCAATTTACCTCAGGAGACTCCAAGTTTGTGTTCAAGTTGGAAAGAAGCTCCTTTGGAGGCTGATTCTTAAGCATATCTGAAAGTTTAGGAGTCAACAATGCCCTCAATGCATTTACTGCTGGTTGATTCAATGGTGTACCACAGTCATCATTACAATAACCACTCAGTCTTGACAATGCCTCTGCTGCACGAACTGCATGCTTATTTTTTTCTATTTGCACACTGGCACCAACACCACGAGCTTCAGATATATCAGTTTCTTCAGCTGTGGAGTCAAACTGGAGCAACAGGGGTATTGTATACCTAACATAAGAAGCCCGGAAACAGCACTTATCAATCCAAGAGAAATAACTTGCTGATTGCATTTTAAAAAGGCATATACAGAAAATGTGGCGAATATGCAGACCAGATTATCTTTGTAGAGTTAAGAGAAAAACAGCAAGTAGCAATTAGAAATTTAGAAGGATTCAGCTCACAACTATCCAGAAATGACATCACAGAACCTACCATAGGATACAAGGAAAAGACTTTGTTTGCAAACTGTGGTTCAGAACCTACCATAGGATACCGGCCTTCAGTACAGCATATTGCAAGTCAGATGAAACAGAAACATGAGCAACAGTTTGGAGAGCAGAGTCAACTGCTGCGGGTATAAGTTCCAGCTCCGTGCAGTGCACAATATCCTCAACAAGGCCACCAAAATTGAGCATTTCCAATCTGGCACTCTCAAACTTACTCAAAACAGAAAAAGTACGCATCACATTTGCAACAATTGTAGCAGATGGTTCACTTGCAGAGGTAGTAGGTTGAACCACACACATGCAGCGAGAAAGAAGAGTTGAAAGAAGAGGTATTCCACCATCTCTCACAAGCTCCTCACCATTTAATGAAGACGAGATACACCTGTTAAAGAATACATAAGCCACTGCTTCCATGTTCTTAATTCAATGTAAAAAAAGTGTGTGCTTTATCCAACGGAAGCAAAAACAATCATATAACATGAATGAGGAAAATGGTACGTACGTCAACCAAATGAGCTCTGATGCAGCAACAAGGAGGGGAACTTTTTCAGATGTAAGAAAATTGTTGTCATCCTTGTCCACAGTGACTGCATTCAGCAACATTGGGTAGCCAGCATATTTGAATGGTTCCAGGACATCACCATGTCGCCTAAATAATATGCATTGGCCCTTCAACAGCAACAGCAGCCTCCAAAGTTGAGGTCCTTGCAAACCTTGCATGGTTGCCTAGGAAACCATATGATTACATATATTAGTGTCTTGATAATGCAAGTCAACAGTTTGGGTGCCAACTCATGAGGGAAACACATCCCTATGCACAATGAAAATTACAGGACATACTATTGGCAATACAAAGTTTATATCTCATTTAAAGAAACACGTACAACTTATGGAAAACCTCATATTGGATTTATTAAGGAAAAAATTATCATTAGCTCACCCATGATCACCAAAATATTTCCAAGAAACAAGTCACCACTGTTGATTTGACCCTCCAAAATATATTTTATTCATCGGAAAACAGAAGAATACAAGAGGAAATGAAGAAGGGTGCAGGTCGGCACCCCTTGGCTGCCGCCACCTGCTGCCCACGTTTTTTCACACACCCTAACCCTAATGACAATATTTTAAATACTACTAATCTAACTTGAAAGACTAAAATACCCCTAATTAGTAACTAATAGGATCCATTGGGATCCAAACCATACATTACTCACACTAATTACATAGAACTCAACATAAAGACATTACACGACACAACCTAGACTCTAAACATTCTTTCAACTTGCTCTTCACAACACGCCCCCTCAAGTTGACTCCTGAAGACTTGTAATTTTCAATTGTGAGTGCTTTCTGAAGGCCATTGACTGATGTTGATTTGGTGAAAATGTCTGCCAATTGATCCTCTGAGCGAACATAAACTAGATTGTAAATTCCTCTGGAAATCTTTTCTCTGATAAAGTGACAGTCGATCTCAATGTGCTTTGTCCTTTTATGGAAGACTGGATTCTGTGCTATTTGCAAGACAGCTTTACTGTCTATAAAGAATGTAATCGGACAATTTTCTTTAAATCCAATTTCTTCTAGGTGTGAGATAATCCATTGTCCCTCACATACCTAGAGCAATAGCTCGGTATTCTGTCTCTGCACTGGACCGGGCTACCACAGACTGTTTCTTGCTTTTCCACGATATAGTATTTCCTCCTACATGTATTACATAGCCTGATGTTAACTTCCGATCAGTCTTCGAACCTCTCCAATCAGCATCGGAGTAAATTTCTATATCCAAAGTTGGGTGTGGAGTATATAGCAAGCCATACGTGATAGAGGATTTCAAATATCGAATAATATAAAAAACTGTATTCATATGATGTTTAGAAGGACTGTGCATCCACCTACTTGCATATCCAACTACAAAGTTAATATCTGGTCTTGTGATTGTTACATATATCAGTTTTCCTACTAATCTATGGTATTTTCCAACGTCTTCATAGGGTTCTGCAAGCTCGAAATTATCACCCTTAGGGATTTCCATAGGAATGGAGCATATTCGGCAATCTTCCATTTTTGTTTCCTTCAGTAGGTCTAGGATATATTTCCTCTGGCTTAAGAATAATCCATTTTCTTTATGAATTACTTCTATTCCCAAAAAATAATGTAACCTTCCTAAATCTTTCATATCAAATAATGTATGGAGCCTTTTTTTTAGATAGGTTATACCTTCAGCATCATCCCCTGTAATGATAATGTCATGTACATATACCAGTAATATAATAGTCTTCTGATCTCATCTGATGAAGAGTGTGTGATCACTGACACATTGCTTAAAACCCAGCTTCATGATTCCATCACTAAATTTTTCAAACCAAGCCCGTGGAGATTGCTTTAACCCATAAAGTGATTTCTTTAACTTAAAAACCTTGTTCTGCGTCTTTTTCATTGTATACCTGGTAGGTAAATCCATATAAATATCTTCTAGAAGATCACCCTGAAGGAATGCATTCTTAACATCTAACTGCCATAATTGTCATCCTTTATTTACTGCCAAACTTAAAATAATACTGATAGTGTTCATCTTTGCAACAGGAGCAAATGTTTCTGTATAGTCTATACCAAAAGACTGGATGTACCCTTTAACTACTAGTCTAGCTTTATATCTTTCTATATTGCCATCAACCTTATACTTTAAGGAAAATACCCATTTACATCCCACTGTTTTCCGTCCTCTAGGCAGATCTGTTAGTTCCCACGTGTTATTCCTTACAAGGGTTGCAATTTCTTTTTCCATTGCTATTTTTCACTCTTGATGTTGTCTTGCTCCTTCGTAGGTTTTTGGTATGAGAGTAGAATCTGCATTCATAATAAACACCTGATATTCTCTGGGATAATTAGAGTAAGATACCATTTTTTCTAAGAAATATTTCGCGGTTTTCCGTTTTCCTTTTCTGATAGCAATAGGTAAGTCATCCAACTCATCATTAGAATGCTAAGAGACTTTATGAATCTGATGTGGAACTGAATTGATAGTTGAGGAGCAACAACCTGCCTTTCCCTCCTGGTATACACTTATATATTTTCTGCATGAGAAAATGGCATCTCTTCCTCTCCTTCATCATGTATACGATGTGCTTCTGCTGGTGGAAGTGGCATGACATAAGGTGTTTGCATAGATGAAAGATCAACTTGTGATGAATCATAAAATGAAGTATCTTCATGAAAAGTGACATCCATTGTAACATATAGCTTTCTTCTTAATGGATCATAACATTTATAACCTTTTTGGGTAGACGAGTATCCCAGAAAAATACATTTAATCGCTCTAGCATCTAACTTATCCCTTAATCCCCGATGAACATGTACAAAACAAGTACAACCAAACACCCTTGGGAGCAAATGAAATTGTTCCTGAGAGGGACACAATAAATAAAATGAAGTATCTCCATGGAGTACACTGTTGGGCATTCGATTTATCAGGAAGACTACAGGAAGACTGCAGTTAAAACTGTTTCACTCCAATAGTATTTAGGAGCATTACATCCAATGAGAAGTGTCCTTGCAACTTCTAATATATGTCAATTATTTATGTCTGCAACCCCATTCTGTTGAGGAGAATGGGCACATGAAGTCTGATGCAAGATTCCCTGTGCTAGAAAGTATGAATTAAGGGATTAAGACATAAACTCACCTATCACTGCGGAAAACTCTTATAGCTCTCTGAAATTGAGTATGTACAAATTGACAATATATTAGAAGAATATTCTTCACTTCATCTTTGGTTTTCATAAGATATATCATTGTAAATCTAGTGCAATCATCAATAAAGGAAACAAAATACTTATATCCATGCACAGATGTAGTAGAGCAAGGGCTCCAAATATCTAAATGAAAAATCTCAAAAGGAATAACAGATTTATCTTCACTTAAAGGAAAAGAAACACGATGATGCTTAGCCTTTTGACAAGTCTCACAATTTAAATTCAAATTATTACAATCCTTAAATTTTGACAGTAACATTCTGAGCATAGATAATGGTAAATATCCCAATCTTTGATGCCATCGAGATATGTCCTCTTTCTGTTCCCTGGTGATCACAATTAATTGCAGTGCTGCTCCTTTATGATCCTCAAGTCTACTCGCTCTCCATTCTTCGGGCATCTTTTGGGTTTTTCATATTGAGCCAAGTGAGCCCCATCTCTCTTTAGATTTTCCATATTTCTATAGAAATATTATCTAGTCCTAAAGACTTACCAATCTTCATATGTTTAAGAGCATCTTTGACTTCATTCTTTTGAATATATCGATAGAAATTGCGGTTTACGTAAATTTATGATTTGGCTAACTCTCCTAAGCTTATGCTTTCATCCGTATTTTCATTAAAAAGCTTATAAAAATAATTTTTCATCTATTTTTTATATCATTATTTGCCACTAGAATTTTCTCATCCTCATCTTTGATACATCTAACACAAGTAAGATCCTTAGTTTTCTTACCTATAGCCTTAGCAATCCTAAAAATATCTCTTTCACCTTCTTTCGAGTTATGCTTTTTATAAAAATACTCTCAAATTTTGGCTTTTGCTTTAATAACGGCCTTTTTCGCTTCTTTCCTTGAAGTTTCAGTAGTCTTATTAATGTAATTTGTAAATTTGTAGCAAGCCTTCTTTGCCTTGATTTTATCTTGCACCACTTTATTCCACCACCAAACTTTTTTTGTGCTTAGATTCGCCTAACACATCTTTTGCCACTTCTCTAATATGTATAGCAATATTGTTCCACATATCAGAAGGTGTACCTACATAATTTCAAGCTTCTTCTTGAAGAACTTTTTGTTTAAATATATATTCTTTCAAACATTTGAGGTTCCACCATTTACTCTGAATAACTCTATGCACTCTATTCTTCTTTATCCACTTTCTTACCTTCAAATCCGTTATTAAAAGTCTATGTTGAGTAGTTAAGCTTTCTCTTACAATTACTTGCAATCTTTACAACACGATCTATCTTTTTTCCTACAAACAAAATAATTAATTTATGTTTATGACAAGTCACTCTTATAAGTAATTAAATGTTGATCTTGTTTTTTGAAAATTATATTAGCTTTAAAAAATCAAAAGCTATAGCAAAATATAAAATCTTCCTACCCTCATTTATATATCTAAAACCGTAGTTTTCATGAATACCTTGATATCCTAACACATCTTTACCAACATATCCATTTAAGTCTCCTCCCAAACAAATCATATCCCTTTCTGGAATTCTTTGAATTACCTTGTCCAACTCTTCCCGTCTGCATCTTCTGAAAGTAACACCCAGTAGAATCAAATATTATACTACATTTTTTATCTCTAGTCATAGCAAACACAGATAATAAGTTGACAGATATTTGGTACATGTAGGACATTCTTTAAGATACCAAACGAAGTAGTAATACTTCCTTTTCCAGCTATGGGAGTATAAGAACCATCTGCGAGTTTGATATTAATGTTGTCTTGAGACAATTCATAATTATCAAAAAACTCTCTTCGACTGACCATATGATCTGTCGTACCTGAATCAATAACCCAAATACGTGAATAAGAAGAACCAATATTACCCTGAGTTAGGAAAGAAAAAGGATATGCCACCGTGGCCTGAGGATAACTATGAGATGATGTAGACGCAGATTGAGAATCAGTTAGTCTGGCTTTAAGGAGTTCAATTTCTTTCTTCATATCTGCTAATGAGGCCGTACTATCATCATTCCTTGGTTTCTCTGTCTGATCACTGCTAAAGTAAGCCATGTTGGATCGATTCTGATTCTGAAACTGAGTAGGTACTCCAACTAATTTCCAACATGTTTCTCTCGTATGGCGTGATTTTCCACAATGTGAACAGATTAACTTATCATTGTCTTCAGAAGTGGTCCCAGATCTGCCTCTGCCTCATCCATAACCTCCTCTCCCCCTAGAAAATGTGGGAGTAGATGTACATCTTCCTACGAATGCTGAAGTTTCTAATATATTCACTTTGGTTTCCTTTTCTAGTTGTTTTCTTGTCTCTTCACGAAGTAGGAGAGAATATATTGTACTCAATGGTAGGAGTTCTTCTCTACTAAGAATATTGTTCTTAACAGCCTCGTACTCAGAAGAAATTTCCCATAGAAGATCAAATACTTTTCGCTCTTCAAATTCTTTATTGCGCTCAAGTGTGCAGCTCTGGCATTTAGTTTTGGAGTATAATTGTAATTCCTCCAACATACCTCTGAGTTCTGCATAGTACTCACTGATAGTTCTTGCTCCCTGTCTGTACTTCCTAATCTTTTCTATAAGATCATACTTCTTTACAATGTTTTTTCTCTCGGCATAAGCCTCCTATACTACCAACCATATCTCTCTGGCTGTTTCCAAGAACATAAAGGTACTGCTAATGTAAGGTGTCATAGACTAAATCAACCAAGCACTCACCAGTGCATTTTCTTTTCTCCATGTAGAATAAAGAGGATCTGTACTTTAAGGTTGAGTTACTTCACCCATTATGTAATCCCAATGCCCCCTAGCCATAATTACCAGTTCAATTGAACGAGCTCACTGGAGATAATTTTTTTCATCTAATTTCATATTGGTTATCTGGAACCTTAATTTTTATCTGTAGAACACTGTTCATTTGTATCACCCATCTTGGTTCTTTCCATGAATATTTCCAAGGTAATCCTTTTTTTCTTAATCACCTACAATTTAAATTAAATACACTTGAAACACGATCAAATCAGCTGTGTGTGTATGAAATACACCAAGGGACTGAAATACCCTAAGAATCTGCTCTCACTTCAAGAACCCGTGAACCCTAAGTAACTTGTGCATAACTCTCTGTTATTTACTTTATAAAATCGTGAAACACGATATGAAGAAGAAACAGAATACCGATGTAATTCACAAAATCACTAATAGAATTTGCACTTCACCGATTCCTTAAGCTCAATATGAAATATGCAAATCACGGTATCTTTAATCCAATGGATAGAATCTCCTTCTTTTATGGATTCTTTCTATGATCATTAAGATAGAAGAAAACATTTAACCAAACAATCAAATAGGCTTACGATTTTGGTTGAATCCACTTAATCGGCATGAGAACACTTCATGATGGCTAAAACTTCGCGATTAGGCTCTGATACCATGTTGATTTGACCCTCCAAAATATATTTTATTCATCAAAAAATAGAAGAATACAAGAGGAAATGAAGAAGGGTGCAGGTCGGCACCCCTTGGCTGTCGCCACCTGCTGCCCACGTTTTTTCACACACCCTAACCCTAATGATAATATTTTAAATACTATTAATCTAACTTGAAAGACTAAAATGCCCATAATTAGTAACTAATAGGATTCGGGTCCCAATGGATCAGAATCTGATCTATTGGGATCCAAACCGTACATAACTCACACTAATTACATAGAACTGAACATAAAGACATTACACGACACAACCTAGACTCTAAACATTCTGTCAACTTGCTCTTCACAACAACCACACTGACATGAAAGTCATCGCAGCCCTAGATACAAGATTGTTGCTAAGATATACAACAAGCAAGGACCCTAATGAACAAGGGATTGTGAAGGAACTGTAATGAAGACGATGCTTCAATGTAACAGTGAAAGATTGGTGAATATCACCTCAACATATCATACACAAAAGCCTTAGAAAAAGGTTATAATAAAGCATATGCAACAAATGCACAATTTGAAATGGAGAGGACGATAAGCTTTCATATTTGCTTCGGGTTTAGATGTAACTAGGGCAATGTCTTTTTGAAAGTTAGCTTCATTCATTCTTGTTTCCACCATTTGAAGATCGGTAAGAACCTCTTTAATAAGAAAAGGTTTCCAATGAATAAGAGATAATTTTACCCCTTTAAATTCTTCCCGAAAACTTCTTAGAAATTGATACACAAAGTTTTCATTATTTTCACATTGTCTTTCACTAAGACATTATGCACATTTTTTTTTATAACAATATAATTGATTCTAAATATTGGAATATTCACCAAAAAATTTGTTTACCCCTTTATTTTCACATTACTTTGAACATGGAATTTTTTAAAATATTCTCATGGTTCTTTAGCATTGGTGAAATAGGTCAAAGAAGTATAGATAATTTTCCATAGATTGGGCCTATATTTTGTAGTGTGAGGGTGTTAAACAAAAATTAAACCCTCTTTTATCATCCATTGTTTAAGGATAAAAACAATATAAAGAGGCAAAGTTACAATAAAGTCAAAGATACAATTTGCACACTTTCCAAGGCAAGAAACAATGTTTTCAAGATCACAAATTGCTCTGATATCATATAATGAAGATGATGTTTCAATGTAACAGTAGAAGATCGGTGAATATCATCTCAAAATATCATACACAAAAGCCTTAAAAAAAGCTATAATAAAGCATATGCAATAAAAGCACAATATAACGAAAATTAATATTTTTAACCACAAAAGGCTTGATTAAGTATATACATAAGAGACATATTTATAAGAGAGGAAGAGAACTAGAGGTAGTAGGGAGAAAGGAATAACAAGGGTTAGCCAAGGGGGTTGACAGCTAGCCCCCAACGGCTAGAATATCTAGACGTTGGAGGCCTGGTGATATGCCTGGCCCTGGTGGCCAGGCGCTAGTGGCCTAGTGGGCCAAGCCTTGAGGGCAAGATCTGAAAGGCCCAAGGGCCCCAATCATGCCTTACCTGATTAATGATTTGCATAAAAAAGTAAAATGATAAAAAAATAAAATACATCATTTTCTAATAGGAACCTAATACTAATTCATTTAGAAAAGGTATACTCAAACCCCAAATTCACCAGCTTCACCCATGCAACCAAATTCTTCAAAAAAGGAAGAGAAAAGTGTCCCAACCAACTTGTCAAACGAACAAACCGATAATAGCCACAAAACCGATTCACCAAAAGCTTGGTCTTTCAATACTCAATACAAGTCAAATATCAAAACAATCAAGAGTCAAACAAGTGTCAAGGTGCTCCAAAACATGTCTTATTAAGAGGTAAGAGGCTTTATATATAGAGCAAGAATGTAACATTTTACATCAAAGAGAGAAGAGAGAGAGGCATCAAACATTGGGAATGGCAAGGCCCTCTCTATTTAGTACCCAAACACGGCCCCTAGCGGCCCATCCTATTTATTATATTTTTACAACCCCTCAAACTTATAGTATATATACCGAAAATTTGTCTAACAAAAACTAAAATCTAGGAACCGATAATAACTTGGTGAAGAAGACCGCTAGTTGCATTTCAGATGGTAGATAACATAAAGTGAGCTTCTTCTTCCATCATTCCTCTCGAATAAAGTGACAATTCATCACAATATGCTTTGTTATTTCATGAAAAGTGTTGTTAGATGCAATGTACATGACACTCTTGTTCTTATAAAACATCAGGGAGGGTTGTTCTAGAGTGACTCCCATGTCTCTTAGCACTTCTGTGATCCATGAAGTCTCAGCGGCAACAGTTTCCATTGCACGATACTCTGCTTCTATGGAGGATAGAGATACCTTTTAAAGGAAACAAAAGACAACATTTGAAATGTTTGGTCATGTTTTATACATATCGCAAATCTCAATGAATCTTCTCTCGATTAGTACTTTATCATCTAGATTGAATTATGGGGTGCATGTTTTTTGCATCTTATTGTGTATTTCAAGAACTAAGGACAAGAAAGACCATTGGATATGGTAAAAGGAGTGGAGGACTTCACACTTATGAAGGAAGAAAAAAAAGGCATAACAACAAATATGGCATCCATAGAGCATGAGGAAGAACTCATACTTTGGCATCGTCAGCTTTGACACCCTCAAATTCAGAGACTCCACACTATAATACCACAGTTAACAAAATTTAAGAATAAAACTAACATTCAATGTGAGGCGTGTCACTTAGGAAAGCATGTTAGGTTCAGTTTCCCTAAAAGCATATAAAGATCTCATGGTATATTTGATTTGATATATTCAGATGGATGGGGACCTTGCCCAATTGCTTTTCAGAAAGGCTATAGTTGTTATGATCTAACTGCAAAAAAAAAATTGTATCTAGAGATGTTACCTTCTATGAACTCATATATTACTATAGCAGTGAGGGGGAAACTAAAAATGCACCGAAACAAGAAGAACCACTACGACCTCTTGCTTGTTCATTTTGGGGGGGCCTGCGTTCGTCCCCTCCATTTTGTGCGCCCTCCTTTGGCGCATTGTTGTGTGGCATCGTGCCGCCATTGTAGTATGCAGGTTTCTTCTTTGAACTCGAGGGTCGATAGGGCCGGTCATCCTTCCGCGGCTCATCATCCGCCAAGCGCTCTGCCGCACTGATGGCCGAGGCTAAGTTCTTTACCCGCATTTGCCGTAGCTCACGCTTTGCCTCACGTGTCAACCCGTTCATGAAGAAGAAGAATCGATCTGCTTCTGCCATGCTCGTGATGTTCAGCATGAGGGAGGTGAACTTGTTGATGTAGTTGCGGATGGACTTCTCGTGTTTCAGTCGCATTAGTTCTTTCTGGGCCAAGTACTCCAGATCTTCAGGAAGGAACTGCCTCCGTATCTCCCGTTTGAAGTCTTCAAATGTGTCGATAGTGCAGAGTCCCCGATCGACATCTGTGGAGAGTCGTCTCCACCAAAGAAGGGCATTACCCTTAAGGAACGATGTTGTCGCACCGATACTTCTGTCCTCTCGTCGAATCTCCCGAGCCTTGATGTACTCTTCCACTTGCCAAAGAAAATTCTCGAGGTCCTTGGCACTTCGGTCTCCTGAGTACGCATCAGGCTTCGGGGTAATATCATCTCACAAGGGGGTTGCTAAGGCCCCCCTAACGACAGCACGATTGAGTGTCCCGCAGTGCGCCACGAGGGCTTTCAGCCTTTGTTCAACGATTGTATTGTTCCTATCGCAGCTAACACAGCGGACAATCAGTTCTTCCACCCGATCTTCTAGATTTGTGAGTGTTTCGCCCCAGTTCTCCTTGAAGATGTTGATGGCGCCACGCATCAACTCGAACTACTGTGTCACGAAGCTTCGGATGTGGTATACGTCACCCCTCAAGGTCTCGAGGCTGACTACAACGTTGGCTACGTCATTCTCCAATTTACGTAGCCAATTGTTAATAAAGGCCTTTTCGACCGAACGGTCCCTCCTGCGACCCTTGTCCGTTTTCGAGTCCTGTGATGGTGTGGGGCTTCTTCCAAACTTCGGATCCATCGCAGAAAAGCTTGATGGCATGAGGCAGTAAGATCGTTACAGCTCTGATACCACTTTTGTCACGGGTAAACCATCGTCAGACGCTGACAAGCTCTCCCGGGATCGACGCTTTGCCTCGGGACCAAGCAAACCTTAGCGGATTTCACTTAAGTGTTGGGATTTGGCCACCGACTTCCCAAAACAGCGCGTGAGATGTCCCTCCCCCGAGTATCAAGTATGCCGACGCCTTGACACTCAGAGACTCACTCACTCGAACAGCAAAGGCAAGGAGGCGGTTTGCTCGCAAGTGCATGGATACTTGAAAGCAAGAAAACTTGAGGGCAAAGAGAATTTTGATAGCAGAGACGAGAGCGTGTGCACCCAACACACGGAATTTTCTGAAAAGTGTATTTATTGGTTACTCCCTTTTCAGAAAGGCTATAGTTGTTATGATCTAACGGCGAAAAAAAAATTGTATCTAGAGATATTACCTTCTATGAACTCATATATTACTATAGCAGTGAGGGGGAGACTAAAAATGCACTGAAACAAGAAGAACCACTATTGCCAATACTTTACGAAGAAGATAAGAAAATAATGGAAGTTGTCAGTGTGAATATTCGTCAATGATTGAAGGTTGATGTTGCACGAATCAAGATCACCAAGTTGCCAAGAGTCAAATGGCATTCAATCTCGAATGCCGATCTTCAAGAATAACAAGCAAGAGCGGAAGCATATACACACACAAGTCAAAAAGCAGTACAAGACTGCATAATCTTATTCATGAGATAGTGTCTTATTTATAGACATTACAAGTAGAGGAGAACATGAAGCAAAAGGAGCAAGAGAGCCAAGGTGATGGGCTAGTGTTGGCCGGCTAACACTAGCCGTTGGGGACCCCCAATGGCCTAGCCCTTCGTCCATTATGGCACGGGCCCTAAGGGCCCGTGTACCCTATTAAACATTAACACCCCCCTCAAACTTACGGGGTATACATTGAAAGTTTGTCTAGCAAAAACTGAAATCGAGAAGCTAAAAGAGATTTGGTGAAAAAGTCTGCGAGCTGCATCTCATATGTGACATAACAAAGTGAGATCTTCTTATTTAGACACTCTTCACGAACAAAGTAGCAGTTCATCTCGATTTGCTTTGTCCTCTCATGAAAAGTGTTGTAGGAGGCAATGTACATGGCGCTTTTGTTGTCACAATACATGATGGTTAGGTGTTTAACATTGACTCCCATGTCTGCTATAAGGGCTGTGATCCAAGAAATCTCTATTGCAACTGTAGCCATAGCTCGATATTCGGCTTCTATGGATGAGAGGGACACCTTCTGTTGCTTTTTGAACTTCCAGGAAATAAGAAATTCACCTAAAAATACACAAAAACCAGTCGTGTGTGAAATGTCATTGGTTTCTCTAGGTCGTCTTGTAAAATCAGGTTCCATGTGGACTTCATTGGTTTCTCTAGGTCGTCTTGTATAATGTGAGGGGAAGGGTTCGATAATTGACCGTGTATCAACAGTGGTGTGTGAAATGTCATTGTTTTCAACATGATCTTCTCGAATGTATACTGAGTCACAATCATTATCTTCTTCTAGCTCAAAAACATCTTGAGGAATGAAAGGTTTCGAATTTTCCAAGGATTTGGACTCATAATAAATATCATTCTAAAAAAAATTTACATCCTTGGACACGTACAATTTGTCTTCTATGGGATCAAAACACCTATACCCCTTCTTGTCAATGCCATAACAAGGAAGACATTCAATAGCTCTAGGTGATAATTTGTCATTCTTGTCTGTATACACGAAACATCTACATCCAAAAACCCTAAGTCTTTCATAATATGGAGAGATGTTGTACAATTTTTCGAAAGGTAAAGTATTTTCAAGGTTAGATAAAGGCATTCTATTTATAAGGTATATTGCGGTAAGAGTAACTTCGGCCCATAAGAATTTAGGAACCTTACTAGCAATTAGCATAGTTCTACAAGTTTCAATAATATGCCGATGTTTTCTTTCCGCTAGACCATTTTTCCAAGAATATATTCTTTACATTCAAAAATGCTTTTCATCAAAGGAATATTACACAATTTTTGAGAGTCCAAGTGTCCAAGTCTTTTATGCCATAACGTAGCATCTTGGGTTATGTTACAAAAACAGGAATTTGGCATAACAAGATAGTCCATTTTGTATAGTCCACTTTCTCTATGGCCTTGACCAATCACCTTCTTCGATAGGTGATCCTGCACCACACAATGTTTGGATGAGAAAGTGACTATACAATTGTTATCACATATTTGAGCAACCGAAAGTAGATTTAAATTAAGTTTAGGTATAAAACTTACATTTTGAATTTTAAAGTTTTGTTTTTCAAGGTTTTCTAATTTTTTGATTTGGAGTTTTGTTCCATCGGCCGTAAACACATGCTTTCCAATGGTTTCACAAGAATTAATCAAAGAATCTTCACTATGTGTCATATGAAAGGATGCACCGAAATCTAAAAACCAAGACATACCTTGAGAAGCGGATAGAGTATTCCCGGAGATGCTTGCTTTTTCCTCTTCTATGTATGCTTTGATGTTTGGGCAAGACACCCCCTTCTTCTACGGCTCCCGCATTTCCACTTCTTTTCCGAAGTAAAGGACACATGGTTTTGATGTGTCCATTTTCCTTGCAATAGTGGCACATAGTGTCTTTGTTGGGCCACGGTCCCATGGGCTTCTTTGGCATACCTTCATTTTACTTTGCATGCGGAGGCTTATAGGTCTTTAAATTTGCTCCCGGTTTTGATGCGGCAAGCACGGCTTCTTTAGTCACATTCATGTTTTTTAATCTCGTTTCCTCCATAACAAGGTCGGCCAAAAAAGAATCCCCTCTAGGTCTAGGTTTTCTATGTATAAGGTTTGATCTAATATTTTCAAATTCATCTCTCAACCTACGCATAAACAAAAAGAAGTATTGGTTGTCTAGAAATTCTTGAAATTCATCTAATTTATGAAGATTTCCAAATTTGTCAAAACTTCTCAATTGAGTCCATAATTCTGAAAATTCATTATGGTAGTTTCTAATGCTTAGGTTCCCTTGTTTAAGCATTATCATTCTTTTCATTAAATCAATTTGAAAAACAAAGTCATCTTTAGAATGAAGTTTTTTCAAATATTCCCAAGTTTCAAAAGCATTTTCAAATGCACTAATCCTATTTCTAAGCTTTTCATCCACATTTTGGCAAATAATTCATGTGATTTTTGCGTTCATTTTTTCCCACAATTTTAAATCTAACTTGTATTTTTCATGGGCTTTGACGATTTCATCATCGTCTAAATCATCAATGTTCAAAATTGGTTCATTTATGGTTCCATCGATGTAATCCCAAAAATCCTTTGACAAAAAATACTTTTTCATGGTCCTAGCCCAACTTTGATAGCATTTCGGGTCTAGGATACATCTAAATGACTCACTTTTACCTTCCATTTTGCAAAAAATCACAAATTATGAACTAACCTCAAGTTTGGTAAAATTCTTCAAATTTTGCACTGATGGCATGCTTCCCAATGCACCCGATTTCTTCAATCCGAGGCTCTGATACCATGTGAATATTCGTCAATGATCGAAGGTTGATGTTACACGAATCAAGATCACAAAGTCGCCAAGAGTCAAATGGCATTCAATCCCGAATGCCAATCTTCAAGAATAACAAACAAGAGCGGAAGCGTATACAAAACAAGTCAAAAAGCAGTATAAGACTGCATAATCTTATTCATGAGATAGTGTCTTATTTATAGACATTACAAGTAGAGGAGAACATGAAGCAAAAGGAGCAAGAGAGCCAAGGTGATGGGCTAGTGCTGGTCCTGCCATTGGGACCCCCAGTGGACAGGGCCAGCGTGGCCCTGGCCCTTCGTCCATTATGGCACTGGCTCCAAGGGCCCGTGTACCCTATTACACATTAACTGTCAGATGGAAGACAATGAAGAACAAGGATGTTTCTTCAACTGAGTATACATGAAAGGAAAAGGAGAAAAATTTTCATCCCATGAGATGACATGTGCAGTCAACACAAGACCTTCCCATTGCTTTGCGAAAAGAAAAACACAAATGTGCATATCCAATTAGTAATTACATTGACTATGGGAGAGTCTTAGCAAATTATCAATCCTTTACAACAAATTCAAGAGACGTGAAAATTCCAAAAACATGGGAAGAAGCCAAATACATCTAGAGAATGACAAGATGCTATGGAGGAAGAGATAGAAGCCTTAAAAAGAACAATATAGAGATTGTGTCTCTCCTAAGGGAAGAGAAATCGTTGGATATAAGTGGGTGTATATAGTAAAATACAAATGGGAGAAATTGATAGATATAAAGCCTGGCTAGTGGCAAAAGGATATAGTCAATCTTACGAGATTGACTATAATGAAACTTTCGCTCCTGTGAAAAAAATGACATTTGTATTAATATTGATCAATCTAGCAACAAATAAGGAATGCAAAATGTGGCAATTGGATGTTAAGAATGCATTCTTACAAGGAGATCTTAGTGAAGAGGTATATACGAAAATACCTCAAAGATCGAGACACATCTTTGGTCTCAACAAAACCTATTTCTTAAAGAAGGCCCTATATACACTGAAACAATCACCACATGCTTGGTTTGAGAAATTTAGTGAAGATATTATTAGTCTTAGATATACAAGGAGTAAAAATGATCATACTCTATTCTTTAAATCTGGAAATGGAATTTCTATATTAATTGTGTGGTAGTGATGACGTAGAAGAAATCAACAAGAAAAGATTGCATCAATTATTTGATTTAAAAGACCTTGGACAACTTCATTATTTTTTGGGAATTGAGGTCCTAAAATCACAAAAAGGTACGTTCCTAACACAATGTAAGTATGTGATGGATTTACTAAAGGAAACTGGTACATTGGGATCAAAGGCAGTGATATTCCCGTGGACATTAATCACAAGTTGGGACTTGATACTGGCATAGAGCTCCGTGATACTTAGAGATATCAACAACTAATATGGAAATTGATATATTTAACTATCACAAGACCCAGCATAACCTATGCAGTTGAAATTATCAGTAGATTTATGCATGCACCTAAGTAAGTGCATATGGATGGTCTTTAAGGTACTCAAGTTCCTGGTAATGGCATTCTATTTTCAAACATGGACATATAGATCTAGAGTTGTATACATGTGCTGATTGAGCAGGATCTATAGATGATAGGAAGTCCACAAACAGTTATATTGCCCTATTTGAAGGGAACTTAATATCGTGGAAAAGCAAAAAACAATCTGTATTGGCTAGATCAAGTGCAGAAGTTGTGTATAGGGCTGCAACACAAGGAACCAATGAAGGTTTATGGCTTATTTCTCTACTTACCGAACTCCAACAACAAATCAATCTTCTGATATCCTTATATATAGACAAGACAACAAATTCATATTGCTATTAATCCAGTCTACCATGAAAGAACGAAACACATAGAAGTAGATTGTCATTTTATAAGAGAAAAGATTGCAAACAAGATACTACAAGTTTAACATGTGAGGTCGAAAAGTCAAATGACAGAGATACTAACCAAAGCAGTTCCAAATGCTACATTAGATAAATCATCAAGTTGGGAGTCTTAAATATCTTCCTCCCAACTTAAGGGAGAGTGTTGAAGGATACGAGAATTTACACATTAGATTAGTGCTTTATATGTTACTTAAGTAGGAGTAGTATTGGTCATTCAAGTTAGAACATGTAAGTGTAAAAGTGGAATAAAGTCATTTAGGTTTAAGGACAACAAAAAGAAGGGAGGAGCCTCATAATCGAAGAAGGGCTGCGTGCTGCCCAGAAATTTCTCCTCATGTATTCTGCTGTTTTCTTTCATCAATAAAATAAAATAAGGTTTCTTAACATTCCTGAGTCCCGACAATACTCAAGACTGATCCCAAAGGACTTCACAGTACAAACAGCAGTGCTTTAGGACAGCATAATGCTTCTCTCAAGTCAAAAGGACAAAGTAAAACTTGGCAAAATACATAGGACATAAGTTACCTAGAAAGACGTGATTGTTCATTGACTTGATTCCTAGAAAAAACAAATCTAAATTACATGGCTCAAGTGGGAAAATAATCCTGAGAAGCCTTCCATGTTAGTTTCCTTTAGATTCCTCATGTTGGTGAAGAACAAAAGGCAAGTACATCATCCAACGGTAATCTAGAGAATAGCGCAAATGACATTCACAGTGAATGGCCATAAATTTGATTACAATTTAAAACCAGCTCTCCCACCTCTCACCTGTTCAGGGGGGTCTTAAACACATAAAAATATCACTTCCTCAAGCCTTGTCCAAACTACGAGGGGATATAGTTGTGAATCTTGTTAAAGAATGTAACTACTCTTTCTAATGCCCTTGAATCGATAGATAACAGTCTAATAAACACAAGACAAACATATAGAGTATTTTACTTCTAGAACCACTTCAACTTGACTCCCTTGCTCAAATAAATCATTAGCATAGACAAAATAAAGAAAAACAAAAGAGAAGATATCAGTCATAAAAATAAGTCTACATGAAGCATTACGGTACCTGCAAACGCTCATATGCCTTCTGTACGGCAAGAAATTTCTCCCTTCCTTCAGGATTTTTGTCAGGATGGTATCTCATGGCAAGTTTCCTGTACTGACGCTTGAGGAGCTCTTCATCAATGTTCTCTATCTGCTTAGATGTGTTGTACATATTACTTTCTGTTTCATGCCTGTGAACGTTACCCTCATCATTAGGCACATCCCCCTCCAATGAAATCTCCAGGATTTTGCAAGCCTCCTCTTCAGAGAGATCCATTGGACGCCGAGTCAACTCCTCACGCCACATTACCAGTAATGATTGTAGAAATTCAACATGCTCAACAATTGGCCAATTTGGAAAGCGTACTTCATCACACAAATTTCGAAGATAATATCGATGGCACCACATTTCATCCTTCAGTTCCGGATATGTAACTGGTGGCATAGGAGCATAGTCATACAATGCATGACAATGCTGCGAAAGCTTTTGAGGGAAGTCACCCAGATGTTGCAAGACCTGGAAGAGAATTGGCAAGGTTGAGACAAATGACCAACACACTCATTGCAGCTACAGCTTCAATGGTTGTTTGACACTTAGTGGTGCAAAGGTGGAATCATGCACATTAAACTTTAAGCTAGTAACAAATCTTAGTTATAGGCACACACAGAGCCAGAATTACAGCTCACTGCATGTTTCGAATACATGATGGACATCCAGTATCAACAGGCATATGCGTTCATAAGTAAAAATGTCTACAACATAAAAGGCATTTCAACCTATAGACAGAGGTGCAGCACATAGATAAGAACCAACAACAAAACAAAGTAAGAATTGAAACTCGGGTCATTACCAAAGCATGCAGCTCTCACATTTGTTGATATCCCAAAAGGAAGAAAAGACGCACTAGCTTGAAGGCCCCCTCATCCTCAAAAGGACCCATGGAACCTGACCCCAAAGATTGAATTCCCAATGAAGGCAAGGACGCAACACAGACCATACCTCCCCCCCCCCAAAGATTAATTTTCCTTATAAGAATACACTAAACACGTGTTCTCCTGTCTTGCCTTCTAAATTTCCACTTCTCATCCACTCCACATGGGCCTTCTAAACTCACAAACATGACACATTCAAGCATTCTGAAGACTTGAAGTTATATTATCTGAATGCTTCTCAACAGAATAAAATATCACTTTTATCTCCATGTTGCATTCTTGCACCATCTCTTTATGTCTCTGTCTAGTCCCTTCATTAGTTCCGTCAAATCCCATTGGATCTACAAACGAGATGCCAAGAAATCCACATATTCCTATACCTCCACCCTTATCCTGTAAATCTTCAAGTTCACCAAAATTGATAAAATGGTATCGATAAGGATGTCTACATCCTACCACAAGAAAACAAGAAAAGACAACACTGTTACAACTGAACTAGTATACCTGAAGTGCATACATGGGGACGTGGCTCTATTCCTGACTCGACCATACTCATTGCTTTCTATTTCCCTTCATGCATAATAAAAGTAGTGGATCTTGCACTAAATCACATATTTCAGAACATATAACGGACACAACATTGAAAGGATTGTCATCATGAAAGAAAAATATCCATAACATGCCATTTGCCATCATATGTTCCTTCTTGATATCATCTTGTTGACATTCTAACTGCACCTTTCACATAGACTGCATTTTTTATTAAAAAAATTCAGAAGCAAGATCCTGAACATATTGTAGGTCAAAAATCTGCATTCCACAGATGTCTCAATAGTCGGACCTACTTGCACGTACTATAGCATATATGGTTATATATAGCTGCCTTCTGGGCTTTTATTTGTTCACTCCTACTGATTGTTCACATGGTCACTATTCAAGGACAGCTTGTCCGGCTGGCATCAACCTAGAAAAGAATCCGTAAGCTGATCTTCTGTCCTTTGAGCCACAACTCTTCCCCACATGTAACATGAAGCATCATAATGTTAAGTTGTATGTTACTGTTCACTTGATAGATGATGCCACTAAGGTTCCAAGGAGGTGTTCCTAGATTAGAGTGTCAACATTTCCAGAAGCTGAGAGAGAGAGAGAGAAGTAATCATGAAATAATAAAAAATTTAAATAAAAACAAAAACCTTGTTTCTAAAAGCATTCATCTCTTAGTTTCAAGGACAAACTAAATTTAGGTTCATGACCTTTCTATCCTTATCTGGATGAATCTGTTAAAAGATAAAGTTATCAAGTCAACTTGGATGCTGTGGCTGTTATAAGCAATCAGCTCAAATTCTTCCCAGAGGCATATAACTTAAATATCACATAGTTTAAAATTTCACTTCATCTTTCAATTCTATAATGTCTGCTTATCAAATGAAAATCCTCTGAAAATGGATAAATAGCAAAGTGAGTGACAAGAGGTTCGTTCCATTCAAATGCTAATAGCCGAATGAATAATTTAATGACAAGTATTATACTTTCAGAATCTCACCTGCCGGATCAAATGCTCGGCTCGCATTTTGTGTGTCCAGATAATTTCTGGAGTGTCAGAATCAGACACCATTGCCGCAGCAAATGCTGCTCCTCCACTTCGTTCAAGAACATATAGCAATGATTCTGGCAAAAGTCCACCCAGAACACTACGTTTTGCTAACGGCAATGATGATGAAACTGCAGCCTCCTCACCACCATGGAATGCTTGATGTACGTGTGTAACCGAAAACAAGTGTGCAATTGAAAGCAGATTAGAACCAGGATATGCTAGAGCAAAGTAAAATGCCCCAGTACTATACAATCTCATCATTGCTTTAGGGTTCCGAGTGACTATGGCCTTGAGCAACATGGCTGCTCCATCAACGATACTTGGTTCGCCAGTAAGCATAGACTGCAATTTGAAGATGTCTAACACGTAAGACTGAAAATTAAGTGATTCATATGGAAATAAATCGCCATATGATTCAATAAGCATGCACTTCCATGCACACAAAGAAAAATACAGAATAAACTAGTAAAATAACGTCAAAGTTAGAGAAGCCAACCTAATCACCAAGACTGTGGACACTGGTGACTAAGATGTCTAGGGTGTTAAATGTATAACTCATTTTTATTTCTGTAATTTTCTTTTTCTGATTTTTGTAACAGGGCATATTTGTCCCTTTTGGCATGTGAAGCATGGGTACAAGGTACTTCACTGGGTACTGATGTGTTTGAAGAATGGATTGGGTCAATCCATGAAATCTGATCCAAAACTCAAATTAAAACGGTAAAAACCCTAATCTTCTCCTTTCACGATATCATCTCTCTCTCTTTCCTCCGGTGAATCGGCTCTCTACTTTTCGCAGAGGCATAGTTTTAACAAGGCCAGTGGCGATATGGTAGCATCCATCTCTGGTATCCTTTCTCTCCCTCAAAGAACAAGGCACAACAATCTCTTTTTTTATCGGATCGCTTTGGTCTTCTTGACTCACAGAAACAAGAGGCAACTTTAATGCCATATGACTATGTGAATCAGTAGGAAAAGAAAGAAAGACTGTTGATATGAAGATTCAAGCAGTATGAAAATAAAAAATTAATGTGATAAATAAAAATTAGCATATGTATGCTACAAATGTTTGCATCTCTTCTTACTGTATCCTACGGTTCATGCTACAAATGTTTGCATCTCTTCTTACTGTATCCTATGGTTCCCTATTTTCATAATGTGTGTACTTTAAAAGTTAGTATGCTTGTGTTTATGTGTGGTTCCCCATTTTGATAATACCTTACAATCTATTACCTCTTATTCTAGGTAGATAAGATTTGATATATTTGTATGTTGTTCAGTGTTCTTGTTTTGATACGATGCAATTACTTAAATTTATCTTTTTAATTTTTATAGTTGTCAATTATAAATTACCATATTTAATTTCATATAAATTTAATTATATATAATATATATTAAATATTTTTTTATTTTAATAGTGGTGTACTCATATCTTAGATTTTTTGAAATTCACGTATCCCATACCGGGTATGGGTACCGTACCCATATCTATGCAACATAGCCTTTGGCCAACAACTCTCTTGTCTCACACCTATAAAAAGGGTGTATACTCTCAATGTAAGCTTTAGCGCTTGGAATTAAAGACAGTTTTCTTCTTGTTCTCACACTCTTTTGCACACCAAGTGTTTGGTGATTTGTTTATGTGGATTGCATTGTGTAATTGAGTATTGGTGGACTGGGACAGACATCGGTGATTGAAGGTTTGCTTCATTACATAGGAGCGCCTCTTTCAGTTTGACAAGCGTAAATCATATTTCATGGCATAAAGTTAAGACAAAAAAAGGTATATCAGCAGGAAAAAGGTATAATCTGTCCTGAACATACTGCATGGCTGCAATAGCCATGACGAAGATCGAGAACACACATAGCAGCTTATCAACTATATCTTGCTACTCTGAACATTGACATGAATTAAGATAACTTTGGTATTATGTTATTCACAAATGCACAATAAGAAACCATAGAGCAGCCCTTCGGTAGCAACACAGGTACTTGAAGAGTCCTTCAACTTGCATTAGTAAGATATATCATCCACACTGATAGCCTCAGATCATGGTTTAAACCGTAGGAATAAGAAACATCTGCACATTGGGAGACAGTTCCTTTCTATAAACAGGAAAAATCATCTGTACGCAGATTTCAGTATTTACCTAACCCATAGATCCCAATGAAAAAATATGAATCTAATTCTTACAAATTTCTCCAGCTTATGCAGCACTTCTAGGTCTATAATTGGTTTAGAAATGTAGCACAAGATTCTTCTTTATTATACTGTCTTAAAAACCAGCAACTCCATTTCAAATGCTGTTCCATTCTGAATGTCCAGTGAACTTCTTGGTCCTTTTAAACATATCCACCAAAAGTTCTCGCTTTTTGCAAAGAGTCCCTCAACATTTGCAACTTGACCCCACCTGGTGAGCAGCTTGGTTTTACCATGTTTCCGTGCTTGATTTTGAAGTCAAGAGTACCATGTTACAGCTATATCTAACCTTTATGCAACAACAACGACTAATATGTTTATTATAATTTTAAATTAACCTGAAAAAGGTACCAACTTGTGTTGAAATGCAAAAAAATGATATAGCAAACCCAAGTTTCGCAGCTTGAACAGCATTTTCACTTAAAATCAGACTCAACATAAGGACACAATGATTCTACTGGTTGAAGAAAAGTTTTAGCTAGTATTTTAAGAAGACTGGCCTTTTAAACATGCAAACTTAACGAGCAGTATAGGAAAAAGTGACTTGGAACAAAACTGTGCATTGAAAAATAGTGAAACTTTAATGGGTGTATGAAAGAGGACCAAGAATTCTTTAGTGCCTCTGAAATTACTAAATTTTACACATTAATACGTTATGCTGAATATCCTAAGATTCTGTCGTAGGAGATTACTGCCTATTTCAAGAAGCAAATTTTCCTTAGTTACATCAAAAACATCAATTCCTTAAATAGAGCAAGGCTCCAGTTCTACAACAAAAATTACCATAGATGAACATGATTACATCTTAAGAATGGAAGGCACTTCTAAATCGGCCTTGATTATCTCTCCTTAAAATCTAATTATCTTTTTTTGAATCAGCTTTGTCCACAGAAAAGGGAACCGTAAAGGATGTATTCTATGAGGTCAGCATCCAACTTCACCACACTGGAATTCCATTTGACTACCTCAGTTGTCCATACCATCTTAATCGTCAGCTCCATTTATCTTCTATTGGTGTCACACTGACTTTTTCCCTGAAGTGTCATTGAGGATTTTGTCTTTCCATAGTGTGACCACAGATCCGCCTCAACATGCTCTCACATATGTTCTAAGAAAGAAGTGCTTTTCTCCAGTAGTTACAGGAAAATATGTGTGAGACTGCTCTTACAGGAATGGCCAGAGGTAGCTTTAACATTTACTGAAAGTAGTTAAAAAGATAATCCTAGTTGTATCTGTCTTTCCTGGCACACCAAGAAAAAGCATTCAGCAATACACTGCCAGTTTAGTTATGAAATGATCTGATACTACATATAATCACGCAAATAGGAGACGAGTTACCTAGAAAGTGAGACAAAGCACAAAGGATACAAACTCTAACAAATAATCAAAATGGGTTTAAGTAGTAAGTACTTGAAAAAACATAGTGAAAGTATACATAGAAGCACTCATACACTTCACCATCAATTGATGCAACAGTTGCAAAAACAACTCTTTGATCCACCTCATACCTGTGCAACATGTGGAAGACAACGAGGGCTAGACAAAATCCTTTTGACTCGTGGAGTTGGGGTTACAATCTCTCCAGCATCATCAAGATCAGAATGAGCAGAGACCATGCTGTGTAAAATGGAAAGTGCACCCTCCCCTACCTGAGACCATCATCTTCAGTCACCGTAAGATCAAAATACTAAGAAGAAAGAGCAGGAGATATCGAAGTCATTTACCAAAAGTTGCATACTGCTCCCATCAAAAGCATAGTAGAAACCACAAAGGATTAGAACTAGAAAGACCCTAGCAGAACCACCACTATGGGCAAAAGGAAATAAGAATTCCACTTGATCCTAGGTGAATTGCAAGACACACTATACAAAATAAAACTAGTTTTAATATGCTTACATGAAAGAAGGAATACAATTATGCAGGGCTCAATAGGTGCAAAAACATCTGTGAGTGTTTATATGCCCAAAAATGTTAAATGTTCTCATACAGATAATGACCTATCGCTTCATAGAAACAAGATACGAACTCAAGAAACAAGATACCATATAAAGATTACCGAAATTTGCCTTAGAAGTTTAGCAATGCATAAAAGGAAGAGAGGCATTATTTTTCAAATTAGTCCCTACAGAGATACAACAATCATCAAAGGCTTCTTACATCTGTTCTTTTCTCTGATAAGGGATTACATATAAATAGCAGAACGAGTCTTATCCCTTAACCATCAAAGGCAAATAGAAAACCTTTTCATAAAATGTGAGATCACACATCAACACATCCTCTCCTTTATAAAGTACTTCAGAGTTCAGACATCTCTTTTATTTTTGAAGGAAATAGAATATTTTAGACGCTACTACATATATTTGCACAAGTAAGCCATTAGGAATCAAGTTCTCTTAGCACTTCTATTTTCTAACATGACATTTTATTTGTGTTTTTGTTAGATCTGTGAAAACAAAGAATCCATGTAGCCGACCCCGTCTAGTATGGGAAAAGGCTTAGTTGTTGTAGTTGTTGTTGTGGTGGTGAAATAGCTTTGGCAGTAAGTGTGCAAACCTAAGAGCTTTTGCAGTTAGGATTTTCAGATAATAGGAAAAGTGGTTATGACTGTTGTGAAAGCAATTGGACTTTGTTGAGGCAAATACATATAAGTGCAATAGGTTGGAGTATAGAAGCTTATGACTTGGTGTTCGTCCATTATAACATGCGCCTACAAGAAAGGTAACTAATTAATTTAGTGTATCTTTTGAAACTTCTAAGTTTTATGGTCATACTTTTTTTTATCATGGGCATTGCAAAAAGCTCTATTAAAAGTTTATTCCAATCAGCTTAGACAACTTTTGTATTTTAGTATCATGGACTCAAGTAGAAAAATATAGTGTGCCCTAAGAGGAAGACGTTGAACGGATCAACATGGAAGAGCAGAAACTTTAGAATGATCATGATGGTGACATTATTGACTTGGCTGATGATGGAGAAGCTGGTGTAGGGGATTATCTTGTTGATGATCCAGATTACTCCGATAATGGCTAGCTGTAAGTTGTTATTAACTTATTATAACTTTGTAACCTTTTCAGCTGCATGATGTATCACAATATCATGTAACACTCTACTTTCTAATCATAATACACTTTCACTTGCTTGCTCAGTACTTGCTTGTTAATGTTGTTCGTTGTTCTTGTTGCTTAGTAACTTATGGCTTGTTTATGATTGAATTGATGGTTTGATTATTAGTTGTCATTTATCAAGCCAATACGACATCAGGAAAAAGAATGCATGGTAAAAGTACTATTGGAAAAGAAAGCTTGATCTGTTATAAGACAAGTAGTGATATGACAGAAGAGCTTGCTGATAAGCTCATAGAACCAAAGAATACCTGGGTTGGAGTAAGAACAGGGATGCGAAGAGCTAGTGCCCATCGCAGCTCACGGATGTCTCGCAATCTTTTCCAATCTGCCATGCCTGACGCCCAACATCTGGTACTCCAATCAATGACCTTTTTTGACCATGCCCTTCTTACTGCATCCTTCTCCAAAGGTCCAAATTGCAGACCATCCATGTCAGTGTACATCCATTCTTTGAGAGGTTCCATAAAAGCAGTAGCTGCTAACAGATTTGATTGCAAAGGAATCGTGGTCCTTTCAGATGCTTCATGAGCTACTGTTAGAAGATCTACAGCTAACACACATCCCCCCACTAAAACACATGCCTCTACATTTGGAAGAACTTTCATCAATACCTGCATAATTAAGACTTTAAGGAACAAATTCAAGAATTATAAGTGAAGAGGACATCAAGATTTCAATAACCATTCACTAAACAATGCATTTGCAGAAGTAATTATGGGGAAAAAGATCTTATAAGACAGAATAAAGCTGATACTAATGATAAATTTCAATCAAGACATTTTCCTGTAAGTACAAGTCATATGCCCTGTTTTGACAATTGAAGATGGATATGGTTAATAGTTGTAGCTCTTTCCACAGCAGCTGCACCTAGGAGCATAAGCACCTATACAAGGGCCTAGTCAGGGTGGCAAGGGTAATTTTAGAAGTGCTTTAATTATATACTTCAAATGTATTGTAGGATTAACACACCTTACATTCCTATTCATAAGTCTCCAACTGTAGTCGATGTTAATAATTTACTGAAACTTTCAGGTGTTTCTTGGTATCTTCCACTGTCTTGATTAGCTACAGTATAAGGATCAAATACACGTCTGACTTTCTCTTGTTTATTTCAGGCTATGAATACAATTTGCCACTTAGTCAAGATCAACCATTTCAAACTAGTTAACTTCCTTCTACCTACTATTTTCAGACCGAATGTCAACCAATCTCTATATCTAATCTGCCCAATCTAAACTGAAGGCCCTTGAAGCTGACACATTTTCTGCCTTTGCCGAAGGATATTTTCCCAAGCAATAGTAGTTATGTTAATGGGTTATACCTTAAGCTAGTAACAGAATGATTCAATGATATCACTTTCAGGTTCAGGTCATACCTGTTAAAATAAAGTGCTCAAGTGAGATGGTAGGAAGGGGTGTTAGAGACTCTCATTCTAAGTCTGATGATCCGGCATGGCAGTGGGGTACACCAGTTGAGGGTTCCAGATTAAAGATCAGATGTATATTTTGTGAGAGGGTGGTTAGTGGTGGAATTTCACGGTTGAAACACTACCTAACAGGGACTAGGAAAGAAGTTGCTCCTTACATAGGCAGAGTTAGAAGTTTGCCAGAAGGTATTAAACGACAATGTCTTCAGATGATTGAGAGTATACAAGAGAGGAGATAACAAAAGGATGATTTGGAGATGTTTGAAGAAGATGATGATATTGGATTTGGATTCACTGATAGTTTGCCTTCATATGCCAGAACAAAGATGGTAGTAGCAGTTTACGACCGCCTACCAGGGGAAAGAGGGTTGCTGAAGACTTTGGAAGTGGTAGAAGAGGAAGTTCACGAAGGAGTAGAGGAAGAGCTGCTTCTAGCATACATTCATTTTTTCCTTCTACCACTACACTTGGTGCTCAACCTGAAATTCGTACTACTATAGCTTCAGAACAACTGCATGATCAAGCAGACCTTGCAGTGGGTAGATGGTTTTATGATGCATGCATTCCATTCAATGTAGCAAACAGTTTTCATTTTCAAGTAATGGCAGATGCAATTGCTAACATCGGTCCTAGATACAAGATGCCCTCCTATCAAAAGTTGAGACGAAAGATCTTAGATAAGATCGTCATTGAAGTGTAAGAATATTGTTCGACATTGAGAGAGTCATGGAAGGAAACAGGTTGCACTATCATGGCAGATGGATGGACAGATAGGCGATGAAGGACCTTGCTAAACTTTCTTAACTTTCTTATCTACTGTCCTAAAGGACTTATGTTTTTGAGATCTTTGGATATGTTAGAGGAGAGGCACACTGCGAATATCCTATGGCAAGAATTTGATAAGGTTATACAAGAGGTTGGGCTAGAGAATGTAGTCCAATTGATTACAGATAATGCAGTTACTACAAAGCAGCTGGGAAGGAGTTAGTTGATACTTATGGGACTTTGTACTGGACACCATGTGCAACCCATTGTTTAGATCTCATCCTTGAGGACATTGGTGAGATGGATGAGATAAAGGCACTAACTGAGTGTTGCCAAGATATCACAAAATTCATTTACAACTATGCATTTGTTTTGTGTACGATGAGGAGATATACAGAAGGTGCAAAGCTTCTTCGAATAGTTGCAACTCGGTTTGCAACAAACTTCTTATCTGTACAAAGTATTAGAACATAAGCGACTGAATGATTTAGTTTTTATTCGTTGTAACATGCGCCTTCATGAAAGGTAATGTTGTATTACTTAGTACTTAAATGTTAAATTCAATAAATTGTTTGACTTTAATTGTTAATATTATTTACTAATTGCTTATCTTTCTTTGTTGTAGGCAATTAAAAAAAGTAAATAGATAAGAAAGCTAATTTGATCCAATAAGTTTGGATAATTTTGACATATTAAAAGACTACATTATAGAAGACAGTGAAGAAAATGCCCTCCTAACTGAAGAAGACATTCCATGGATTAATTTGGAAGAAGCGCAACAACAGTATCAAGGAGATGAATTTGATTTACAAGCAGAAGGTGATGCTAATGATGATGACGAGGATCTTCAACAAGGAGAAGATGAAGATTATTTAGTTGATGATCCTGATTACAATTTGTAAAATGTAAATGTATTTCATTTTTTTATTCAAAATATGTAAATTTGGATGCAATTATTCAATGTTGAATGCTCAATCTGTACTAAACTTTGCATTATATGAATTTAAAGAAATTGTCAAATTTTTCTTGATTTTTTTTTGGATTTTTACTAATTTTTCTTGCTTTTTTAAATAATTTTTATATTTTTTTAATATTAAAGTACGATATGGGCGAAACGATACACCCGTATCGTGGAGCCCAACAATACGCGATACGATATGCGTCAGACAATACTGGAGAAAACAACGAATCTCGTGATACTATAAAGCTTTTTCCTTTACACTACGCTGGAAGACCTAAACAAAAAGAAAATATTAGACTACTTCCTAAAATTCCAAGGCCCCCACAAAGATTTGTGTACGATGAAACCTTTGAATCTCAAAGGAAAAATTTTATTGTTGTCATTTTATAAGTAAAAGAACTCAATTTCTATAATCAAACCAAAGGTATATGGGAATGGAAAAATGCTATGCAAGAAGAATTAAAAGCCTTAGATAAATCTCAAACTTGGGATGGATATATAAAGTAAAAACACGTAGTCATGACACCATAGAAAGATATAAAATTCGACTAGTAGCTAAAGGATATACTGAAGAATACATAATAGACTATGAAGAAACCTTTGCTTCATATGCTAGAAATACAATGACAACCATAAGAATTTTAATAACTCTTAATGCTATTAGAAATTGGAAAGTTTTTTAATTAGAGGTTAAAAATGTCTTCGTGAACAACAACTTAAATGAATAAGTTTATATGATTCCCCTTAGAATTAGATATTCTCAAAAATCATGTTCGTAATTTATAAAAAGCCTTATATGGTCTTAAGCAAACACGTAAGGCTTGGTTTCATAGATTTGAAAGCTTCATGCATGCTCATAATTTTCTATCTTGTTATACTAATACAACATTATTTATAAGGAAGTCAAATAAAGGCATTGTAATACTGCTTTTGTATGTTATGACATGATTATCACGGAAAGTGACGAAGATGACATATTATAAGTTAAAAGGATCTCCACAAGGAGTTTGAAATAAAAGACCTTGCTTTGCTTAGTTATCTTTTAGAATTGAAGTTGTATATTGTGATAGAGGATATTTTATGTCTCAAACAAAATTTGCAAGTAATATTGTTACCAGGTAAGGTTTAACCAATGAAAAGAATGTAGATACCCCAGAAGTACCAAGAACAAAATTAAGAGCAATAGATTGAGAGAAATTAAAAGATCATATACCATACAGGCAGTTGATAGGAGCATTGACTTATCTCACTATCACTCGCCTAGACATATCAGTTTCAACACGCTCCTACTAGTGTTCAAAAGTGTGGTTATGAGAATCATCAGATACATTAAACACTCTATGGATAAGGGGGTATTTTTGACTTTTTCCTCTTCCCTTGATTTGGAAGCATATATTAGAGATATTAAAAATCGACATTCTACCATAAGTTTTTTTATATTTATAGGTGAATCATTCATCTCTTTGAGATACAAAAAGCAACTGAAAGTGTCGCTTTTATCCAAAGAAGCGGAGTACCGAGCCAATAGCGATTATTGTTACTGAGATCTTATGGATTACAAAGGTGTTGAGAAACATGGGAGTCATCCTTGAACAACCATTCACTATATTTTGTAACAAAAAGAGTGTCATTTACATCGCATCTAACAACACTTTTCATAAAAGAATGAAGCATATTTAGATGGGTTGTCACTATGTTCAAGAGGAATGTTTAAAGAAGAACCTCCCTCTATGGTATGTATCATCTAAAATGCAACAAGTCAACTTCTTTACCAGGTCATTATCGGCTCCTAAATTTAGGTTTTTGTTAAACAAACTTTCGGTACATATACCGTAAGTTTGAGCGGGTGTTAAATTGTAACAGGACGGGGCAATAGGACCCGTGTTTGAGTGATGAATAGCCAGGGCTGGCCATCCATCAATCAGCTGTTGGGGGTCTCCCTGGCCCCAACGGCTAGTCAATATAGCCGTTGGAGAGACCCCAACAGTTGTATTGACTACTTGGTGTAAGATCAATGTAAATATTGTTCTATAAATAAAGTCTCTTACTTCTTAATAAAACATATTGTTTTGCAATACCTTGACACTTATTTTACTCTTCATTGTTTTGATATTTGACTTGTATTAAGTATTGAAACACCAAGCTTTTGGTGAATCGGTTTCATGGCTATTCTCGGTTTGTTCAATTGACAATTGGTTGGATTCCTCGAGCAACTTGAAGGATCATTTTCTTACAAATTTCCACTCAAGTGCTAGCAGGCATTCCCATGAAAAGGCCATAACTTGATATTGGCATCCTACCAGCTTCATATATATTGACTTACATAGTTTGAAAACCTCGTCCTGTTCTTACCATATCCTCAACCCAGCCTTCCATTCTTCATAAAAAGGAAGTCACTGACTTGGCACTCTTGCTCTACCACATTGGACCGTCGAAAATATGCCCGGCTTTTAACAATTCAAATTGACTTTTGAAAACATTAGCAGTCAAATAATACTTGGTTGTATCTTGAGTTATTCAAGTTTAGCAGCACAAAAATGTGCACCTTTTAACCAAAAGTCACAGGAGAAAAGTCAAAAATGATGCAGTTCTACTCACTTATCTTTAAACGTGCTTTCTTTTCCTCATCTTATCTTTCTTAACCTCTGCTTTTCTACTCACCGACTTGGGGTTGAAGCCAAAAAGTTTTCAGTCTTTACCATCCTTCTCCAATCTAATTAACATAAAAGGAGAGGGAAGCTGCAATAAACTTTTAACGCATGGATATGGATGAGGATGCATCTATGGAAGGGAGTCAAACTGCAGAATACTGCATACTGGAAATAGTGAGTGCAATGCGCATACAGTGAAAAAGAAATGACTGCTGAAGGCCCTAATATACAAACGTCTTCTCTCAGTGTGTATTATGTCATTCCATCAGGACATATGGAATTGTCATGGTTAATTTAGCAATGAATATGTCTTAGATATCATATTATAATAAATAATGATGTTTTTTCTAACAGTGCATAAGGCTTTTGTTTTGTAAAGTAAATAATTGCAATTCAGTTCATTCAGATGGATCTATGAAATACTTGATCATATACAAGAAAATGGTACCAAATCATGATGTTTATGGATCTTGAACTTTCCTTACCCTCCTCCGTCCCTGCTATATATATATATATATGCATGTATATACACATATACATACACATCTATATGCAGATGTGTGTTCTGTGTGACTTACACCAAATTATGAACCAACAATATGAGAAGCATTGGGAACTGTCCAACAAGGGATAACTATCAAAACATGCAACCTTGAGTATCACATATCAGCAAGATGATTACTTATATCTAATAAACAAAGTAATGGGAGCAAGAAAACATTAGGAAACTTTCAATTGAAACCCAATAACACCACCACATACACACAACTTGACTATGCACAACCATGATTGCTCAGATTTCCTGCAACTTAAGATTTAACTTGCATATCAAATTTCCTGCAACTTAAGAATAAACCTGCATATACTGGTTTTGAATTTATTATGTGCTGTTATTATAAATTCAGCTCTAAATTAACAGCTTAAACATAGTTGCCTACTTATCTAGTTTGCTTGTAAATTCAGGAACATTCTTTACAAATGGTTGCCATGTTAGCACTAAACCACGGACCTGGGGAGCTCATAAACCCAAGTTGGAACTGGAGCAAGAGAATCTCTCTATACTCCGGACTCATCCACAATGAAGTTTCACGATGAGAAATGCTATCGACTTGAAATGAACTTATAAACTCATCTAAGAATCAAGTTTTTGACAGATCCACCTTAGCAAGATATGGAATAATAATTGAATGATAACCATTAATGAAGGTTCCATGTAGAAAGAAAAATAAGATGATGGAGTAGAATGCATCTACCCACAAGGACTTTGTCAATGCACAGTCAAAACAAAGTAGACATAAAGATGCTTCTTTCCATGATATTAAAGTCAATGTTTCAGCAAAAGCCTCAACCTTTTTCCTATTAGAGAAAACTTAAATTCATTTCGACTGAAGAATAATCAAATATGAGAAGAAGCAATTCATTTTGACATGTCATATTCAAACCAAGAACTCAAAATCAAGAAAGGGCTTCACTTTGAAGATATATTTTTAGATTTTTTATGACTCCTAACATCCGTCAAGCTTCCACATCATGAAATGCCAAAATAATAGTTTTATTGAGAAAGCCATCAACAAGGAAAAGCATAAAACATAAAATGCAATGGGGTAAAACAGCTGCTTATATGGGTTCTTGCACAAGCAACTCAATCAAAAGAAGAAACATGCATCTATTAAATACCAAGAAAAAACATCATGTCATTAGAGTCCTAACACTACAAAACCAGTTACCTTCAGTAACAACAACAGGCGATGCCTTAAGGCTCGGTCATTAGTCCTGTCCAACAAAACTGTTATATGAGCAGTTCCATCAAAAGTACCAATTGTTTTATGATGTTGCTCATACACAATGGCCATGGCTCTTGCACAAAGTTCTCGCACAGAAGAACCTCCACCTCCCCCAAAGCCATCTAACCTGCCCATGTCGCACCAGTCATCTGATGAACCAAGCTCATCAGGAATGGTTCCATCAACAGTCAGGCCGACATCAGCATCACAGAGAAATCGATGGTACAGTGCTCTAAAGAACGCTACAGGATCACGCAGAGGGAAATCTTGTGCCAGGCCACTGCTTCCACTATCAAGCAAGAGCCGCAAATAATACTGTCCAACACAGACTTCTTTAGATAGACTAGGATAACGAACAGAAAACTCTGTGTAGTTCCATGATATCCGGGAGGAATTATCTTTGCCAGACATTGCCTCTACTATTGTATTCCCTCGAACAATATCCTCAGTTCTTTCCTTCTCGATGTCTAATATGTGAACCTCCGCTTGAAGTGCTTCTCTCAACTCTTGCCTTGTTCTCTCATTCCAAATCAAATCTGCCACGATTACTGTGATCAAGACCAAAAGCTCGCCAAAATTCAGGCCAATTACATAAAAGCCGACCAGATCTCACAGAGGGTGTTCTCCACAACAACTTGAGCAGGTGCTGGAATGCCTGCACTCTGCAAACCAATCCGCATTGCCTTCAGGATCAACCGAATTTGAAAATTCAGATGCCGGTGCTTCATTTGAGTTTGCTGATGGCACAATAGCTGAAGCCACAAAAGTGGAATACCCATTTAAGTGGGAATCTCCTGTAGAAGATCCATTGGTCAAATTTTCACTAGTATGAACAACTGAAGATTGAATACTCGAAGCCTGTCCAGAGCTTGGGTCTAGAGCAGTTTTATGATAGTTGTCTGAGCCTCTAACAACAGCACCCCTGTCTGCCTACCTGAATCAGAAACATCAAAATTATTAGCTGAAGGGAAGGGTTGTTCTTGAGAGGCCTAATCCTCTCTCCTCATGCGACCTTTCCTCTGCTGAAGTAAACGTCTCTTTTTCTTTTCCCCGATTCAGCAATAGCATCTTCTTCTGCAATCGATCGCATAATCACAGCTACCGTTTCTCTAACACTTTCAGCGGGATGACCAAACAGTGCAAATAAGCGACGCTTCAACCCAGCAACTTGGCGTAACAACTCAACGAAAACAGTATACTGGGTAGTCTCCCCATTTGGATCACAAATCATAGCCTCAAGCACTTCCACAACAGCCATTGACAGTAAAGGTGATACTGACATGGGCTTTAATCTGTTGACAAGAATAATGACATAACTATGATTAGCAAACAATACTGACTTTGTATGCATAATTGTGGCATGCCACTCTCCTTTAGAATCTGTTGCATTTGCATCACCAGGCCCACCACCAATGAGTACAGCAACAAGCCCTGCAGCCTCAGAGGCCACACCCTCTGAACCATTTCTGAGTAAACCCATTACTCTTCCAACTGCGGCTGGAAAAGACATCATATGTGAAGCTGCACTTCTTGAGGCAAGTAGTCTACGTAAACATGCAATAAAACCCATCACAGTTGCTGCAGCTTTTGGTGAAGGGGTGGCAAAGGAGGAGAGTCTGGAGGAAGATTTGGGGCAGCAGGAAGCATAGTAATCAAGGCCATCAAAGTAACCTCCGGTACTTCAATGTTTGGAGGCACCCCACTATATGGTATACAGGCATTGAACTCCCTTATTCTACGCCATAGTTTAGCTCTTGATCCTGGAATGGAACCACCTTCAGCTACAGCATCTTTAGCAGCTGCAGCCAAATGTTTCAAATGCATGGATCTCATTATGTATACGGTCTTTTCTTGTATGACCACTCATCCATCTCAACATCTTCATTTCTGTCACAGACATCTTTTGTACATGTTGATGATTAACTGCCCAACACTCAGAACCATAAAACATGGACTCGGAACCATAAAACATGGCAGGCCTAATTGTTGCTCTATAATATTTACCTTTTAACTTTAATGGTATCTTCTTATCACAAAGAATACCAGATGCTCCTCTCCATTTTAACCAACCAGCATTAATTCTATGTGTAACATCTCCATCAATTCTTCCATCACTCTCAGAAATTGACCCTAGGTATTTAAAACTTTCCTTTTGGGGAATGCAATGTGTGTCAATTTTAATTTCTATGTCCTCTGAAGTAACCAAATGATCAAACTTACATTCCATATATTCTGTCTTTGTTCTACTAAGTCGGAGGCCTTTGCTTTCTAATGTTTCTCTCCATAGTTCCAATTTTCTATTAACTTTTTCCTTAGACTCCTCCACTAATACAATGTCAACTGCAAATAACATACACCAAGGTACTTCATCTTGAATATGTTTTGTTAACTCAACCATCACCATTATAAATAAGTATGGACTTAAAGTTGATCCTTGATGTAACCCAATATTAACTTCAAAGAAGTTTGTCGTTCCTTCATGAGTCCTCACACATGTTTTTGCACCATCATACATGTCTCTTATAAGGTTAATATATGTCAATGGGATACCTCTTTTTTCCAAAGTTCTCCAAAGAACCTCCCTCGGTACCCTATCATAAGTTTTTTCTAGATCAATAAATATCATGTGAAGGCCTTTCTTTTTTGCTCTAAAATGTTCCATAAGACGTCTCAAAAGGTGAATCGCTTCAATAGTAGATCTGCCTGGCATGAATCCAAATTGGTTCTCTGTTGTACTTGATACTTGTCTTAACCTACATTCGATAATTCTTTCCCATAATTTCATAGTATGACTCATTAACTTGATACCTCGATAATTCGCACAATTTTGAATGTCTCCCTTGTAACTAAAATGAAAGAATATACGCTTGTCCAGAAACTACTATTATCAGACACCAATTAGAAGAATAAACAGTTGCACATGCACGAGGTGCAGATCATTGGCTTTATACTAGAACATGCTCAGGATCAACTATGATAAACCATGCAATGTTACAAAGGGACACATCAACCTACTTCTGATTGCAAAGCATCCCGAACAGCTGCAAGCAGGCTATCCCGTGAGGTACTGGCATACACCTGAAAACAGTGGCCATGAAGCATGTCAGGTAACAAGAGTAACAGAACAGGAAAAAACAACTACGAGGACTTACATGAATAGGGCAGCCGTCACTGAACTCAATCGCAAACATCTGCGGCTCTTCAGCAAATCGAACAAGAGAACCCACTGCTGATAAAGGTCTAACTATTACAGCCTATAACACATCATAAAGATACAGACTTAAACTTCCTTAGAGTTTGAACACTTTTTCTCTTCCACACTAACTAACAAACTATGAAAAATAGAAATTACATGAAAAGCGGAAACAAAGACGGAACCTGAATGTAACAAAAGATGAATGTGCAAAGTCAAATCACTAGACTAATTATGCATGCACAGTTAAATAGAACATGTCATACAAACTACAAACTGATTGATCATAGAACATGTCATACAAACTACAAACTGATTGATCAGGTTGATTTACTAGCAATAAACTTGAATACTAAAATAAAGAAACTCAGCAATTAAAACCCCTTCAAAATCAAAATAATTGGGTAACTTGTAATATGCCAATCTCATCCACAGGACAATGTGTTTGATCAATGGAAGATGTTAACCAACATAAGACATCAAAGATAGATGTGAAGGAGAATGGAAAGGTGAAGGCAATTAGTTCTTGCTTCATTTTCATCTCAAGAAATATGAAGATAGAGTTTTTCTGCATCCTTTTCAGGCTTTCCGTTCGCCGTTCCTGGTCTTAATAATATAAAATCTGTTTCCTGATGTTTATAAAGTGCCTCTAAAATTCAAGTTGAACCCACAAATCACTTAACCGTTTATAAGGATTTCTTTTCCCTGCCAATCTGATCTTGTGCACTGTTGTGAAGAGAAAAATCCTGGTGACATGGCAATAAACTCAGTCAAATATGTCAACCACTTTTTGCTTTAGTTGAATCAACCAGGCAGATTCGGCTAGACAACCAGGTCCAGAGAAACCAACACACAAGCAAATAAGTAACGCACAGGCCATCATCTAAATGCATTTTTGCGTGCTCGAATCTATCAGCACTATCTAATAAAATTTAACAAAATAGTTCTTGGGACCACCCAAGTGATACAACTGTAAGATAAATACCCATTTCTGCATTGTAAAAAGCATTTTTACTTGCAATCCAGAAACAAATGCAATTCTACAAAACAGTTGGGCAAACTGCAAGCAGTTTCTATGGCAGCCACAGGCACCAAGTGCTGCAACTATCATAAAGTATGTCCCTAGAAAAGTTTCTTCCGTACACCTCTGACTGACAGGAGTAACTGAGAACAGCTAGCAGAAAAGGGATAGGGACTACATGACACCTCCTTAGAATGTATGATATGTTTCAGCCAGTTTTCACATAACAAAATGCGATGATTGTAATAACTTCTAGGGCAATAAACAGATCTTATGAAGGTCAAGGTTTATACATAAGATCCTTGAACAACAGTGTGCATGTAAAGGGAACACAAGGTTCTAGTGAAAACAATTTAGTCTTAGCATTCAGAATATTAAAAGGTTTCACAGGGAGAAATCAGATAAACGTCAAATAATGAAAGAACTAACCTCATAGTTGTCTGGCCGTCTTTCTACAAGTGAAGCTTTAGTAAGGATAAGTTGCCTTGATACAGCATCGCCATGCTCCCCCAGCCCTCCCTTGGGTCCGACTCCCAAACTCAACCCTACAATGTTTGCTGTTCCATGTGCAGCAGGCCGCAACCTTGTCACAGACCAACAACCCCAAGGAGTCTCTTCAGCTCCAACTGCTTCTTTAGCTGCAAATTCAAACATGAATATCTAGCACTTCTAGCAAAGATATGCAAAGCCAGAACCAAAATAACCCAAAATAATCAGGATAGAGCCAAAATTGCATGGCTGCTTATATCTACAAACAATAAAATGTACGACAATATTAATGGAAGTATAAAACAACAACTCAGCCTTTTCCCATACTAGACGGGGTCGGCTACATGGATTCTTTGTTTCCACATATCCCTATCGTGTGCCATGTTAGCAGTTAACTCACAATAAGCTAGATCATTCTTTATTGTTTCTTTCCAACACTTTTGTGGTCGTCCTCTACCTCTTTTAATACTTTCCAAATTTAGTTTTTCATACCTTCTTATAGGTTCTTCTTTTGATCTTCTTTATATATGTCCAAACCATCTTAAACGATAGTCTCTTATTTTATCCTCTATTGGTGTCACTCCTAATTTGTTTCTAATAACCTCATTATGTATACGGTCTTTTTTTGTATGACCACTCATCCATCTCAACATCTTCATTTCTGTCACAAACATCTTTTGTACATGTTGATGATTAACTACCCAACCTAATTGTTACTCTATAATATTTACCTTTTAACTTTAATGGTATCTTCTTATCACAAAGAATACCTCATGCTCCTCTCCATTTTAACCAACCAGCATTAATTCTATGCGTAACATCTCCATCAATTCTTCCATCACTCTGAAAATTTGACCCTAGGTATTTAAAACTTTCCTTTTGGGGGATGCAATGTATGCCAATTTTAATTTCTATGTCCTCTGAGATAACCAAATGATCAAACTTACATTCCATATATTCTGTCTTTGTTCTACTAAGTCGGAGGCCTTTGCTTTCTAATGTTTCTCTCAATAGTTTCAATTTTCTATTAACTTTTTCCTTAGACTCCTCCACTAATACAATGTCATCTGCAAATAACATACAACAAGGTACTTCATCTTGAATATGTTTTGTTAACTCATCAATTAACAACAACAACAACAACAACTAAGCCTTTTCCCATACTAGACGGGGTCGGCTACATGGATTCTTTGTTTCCACAGATCTCTATCGTGTGCCATGTTAGCAGTTAACTCCCAATAAGCTAGATCATTCTTTATTGTTTCTTTCCAACACTTTTGTGGTCGTCCTCTACCTCTTTTAATACTTTCCAAATTTAGGTTTTCTAACCTTCTTACAGGTTCTTCTTTTGATCTTCTTTCTATATGTACAAACCATCTTAAACGATGTTCTCTCATTTTATCCTCTATTGGTGCCACTCCTAATTTGTTTCTAATAACCTCATTATGTATACGGTCTTTTCTTGTATGACCACTCATCCATCTCAACATCTTCATTTCTGTCACAGACATCTTTTGTACATGTTGATGATTAACTGCCCAACACTCAGAACCATAAAACATGGCAGGCCTAACTACTGCTCTATAATATTTACCTTTTAATTTTAATGGTATCTTCTTATCACAAAGAATACCTCATGCTCCTCTCCATTTTAACCAACCAGCATTAATTCTATGTGTAACATCTCCATCAATTCTTCCATCACTTTGAAAAATTGACCCTAGGTATTTAAAACTTTCCTTTTGGGGAATGCAATGTGTGCCAATTTTAATTTCTATGTCCTCTGAAGTAGCCAAATGATCAAACATACATTCCATATATTCTGTCTTTGTTCTACTAAGTCGGAGGCCTTTGTTTTCTAATGTTTCTCTCCATAGTTCCAATTTTCTATTAACTTTTTCCTTAGACTCCTCCACTAATACAATGTCATCTGCAAATAACATACACCAAGGTACTTCATCTTGAATATGTTTTGTTAACTCATCCATCACCATTATAAATAAGTATGGACTTAAAGTTGATCCTTGATGTAACCCAATATTAACTTCAAAGAAGTCTGTCGTTCCTTCATGAGTCCTCACACATGTTTTTGCACCATCATACATGTCTCTTATAAGGTTAATATATGTCAATGGGATACCTCTTTTTTCCAAAGTTCTCCAAAGAACCTCCCTCGGTACCCTATCATAAGCTTTTTCTAGATCAATAAATATCATGTGAAGGTCTTTCTTTTTTGCTCTAAAATGTTCCATAAGACGTCTCAAAAGGTGAATCGCTTCAATAGTAGATCTACCAGGCATAAATCCAAATTGGTTCTCTGTTGTACTTGATACTTGTCTTAACCTACGTTCAATAATTCTTTCCCATAATTTCATAGTATGACTCATTAACTTGATACCTCGATAATTCGCACAATTTTGAATTTTTATATATGGGTATAAGTGTACTTGCTCTCCATTCCTCGGGCATCTTTTGGTTTTTCCATATTTCATTAAATAGTCTTGTGAGCCAAGTGATTCCTATTTCTCCTAGTATTTTCCAAACTTCTATAGGAATATTATCTGGTCCTACCGATTTACCACTCTTCATATGTTTAAGAGCCTCTTTGACTTCATTCTTTTGAATACGTCGGTAGAAATTGTGGTTTATATACTTTTCTGACTTGGCTAAATCTCCTAAACTAATACTAAAATCTTTATTTTCATTAAAAAGATTATAAAAATAGTTTTTCCATCTATTTCTTATATCATCATTTGCCACTAGAATTTTTTCATCCTCGTCTTTTATGCATCTAACATAATTAAGATCTTTAGTTTTCTTATCTCTAGCCCTAGCTATCCTAAAAATGTCTCTTTCACCCTCTTTTGAGTTGAGTTTTTTATATAAGTCCTCCCAAATCTTAGCTTTTGCTTCACTAACGGCCTTTTTTGCTTCCTTCTTTGCTTTCTTATAAGCTTCTAAAGTTTCACTAGTTTTCTTAGCATAATGTAATTTGTAACATGCCCTCTTTGCCTTGATTTTGTTTTGTACTACTTCACTCCACCACCAAGCTTCTTTTTGTGCCGGTACACCTCCCTTAGATACCCCTAACACATCTTCGCCACTTCCCTAATATGTATAGCCATATTGTTCCACATATCAGAGGGTGTGCCAACATAATTCCAAACATCTCCTTGAAGGACTTTTTGTTTAAATATATCTTCTTTCTCACTTTTGAGGTTCCACCATTTAGTCCGAATAGCTCGATGCACTCTTTTCTTCTTTGTCCATTTTTTTATTTGTAAATCCATAACTAAAAGTCGATGTTGGGTGGTTAAGCTTTCTCCTGGAATTACCTTACAATCTTTACAACACGCTCTATCTTTTTTTCTACAAATAAAGTAATCAATTTGTGTTTGTGATAAGCCACTCTTATAAGTAATTAAATGTTCATCTCGTTTTTTGAAGATTGTATTGACTATAAAGAGATCAAATGACATAGCAAAATTTAAAATCTCCCTACCTTCCTCGTTTATATCCCCATAACCAAAGTTTCCATGAATCCCTTGATATCCTAATGCCTCTTTACCGACATGTCCATTTAAATCTCCTCCTAAACAAATCATCTCCCTTTGTGGAATCTTTTGAAACACCTTATCTAACTCTTCCCAAAAAACTGTCTTTATACTATCTTCTAGTCCTACTTGGGGTGCGTAAGCACAAACTATATTCAAAACCTCTACTCCTAACACTAATTTCAATGTCATGATTCGGTCACCATATCGTTGTATGTCTACTACACTCTCCTTTAAATCTTTATTTATGATAATACCAACTCCGTTTCGGGCCTTTTCTTTACCTGAGTACCATAATTTAAAACCTGTATCCTCTATCTCCTTTGCTTTTTCTCCAACCCATTTTGTCTCTTGTAAACATAGAATATGAATCTTTCTCCGAATCATAGTATCTACCACCTCCATTAGCTTACCCGATAATGTTCCGATATTCCAAGAACCAATACGAATCTTATTATCTAGGACTAGCTTCCTTACCCCCCGCATCCGTCCATAATCAAAATGCGAAGACCCTCTCTGAAAATTTTTCACTACATTCGGGCGGCAATGTAGCGGGACTAACTTCTTTACCCACACCCGTCCATGATGTGGGAACCCTCTCTGCAATTGATTCACTACATTCGGGCGAAAATGTAGTGGCCCTTGCTTACTTCTTACTGCATTCGGGCTCTGCAGCACGTCGCTAGGCGGGAACGCCCCAAAGCAATGCTCATAATTTTTGTAATCCATGTTGTAGAAATCCGACGAAGTTTTACGCTGGCTGTCGGAAGCCTAACACAACCCTCCTCCTTTATCCGGGCTTGGGAGTATGTAGTACAAAAAGTAAAGACATTCACAAGTATGACATACAAACAGGTGAAGAAACAAAATGAATAAAATAGATCAACAGCAGTCCTCAGATGTCAGAATCAACTGCATAAAGCTAAGCACTAGGAATCTATAAAGCTAGTGTGCCTCCGCATGCTCTTAATAATGGTGCATTTTGCAATAAAGGCTCCAATCAAACCCAACATACCTAACTTTTGACGCGCTTTGTTGTCTAAGAAATAAGTGGTAACACCACTCAACCTACTCACAGTTTAACCAAATGTAGACCCCTTGCTGGTGATCAATATTTGATACAATTGTCCTTGACAATTACCTTTCAACAGCCACAATAAGATAGTTTAACTGATCAACATCAAAGGAAGCAAAGACGTATGCTGGGCCTAAAAGCTCAGTAAAGCCCAAAAGCACGTATACTGTGTCATATCTTCTAAATCTTATCCAAATTCATACAGATCCCTTCTCCATGGGTTTACAAATTTCCAATTCACTAATTTCTCAATCCATAAATCATTCAAAAGATCTCCACTTATTCAAATGGCAGATGAAGTTAAGGAAGAGCGAACGAGAGACTATTAGAAGAATGCAGGAGTTTCTGTGAGCGACATTCACCTCATTGAAATTGAGTTTTGCCGTCACAAGAAAGAAACTTGAGAAACTAACCTGGATAGAGTTAATAGGGTGCGGTCATGCCTATCTAGAACTATTGGCAATAACAAGCGACAAGAAAAGATTACGAAGAAATATCCTAAAGAAGAAATGTGTCTCATATAGCTGAAAGTGGTCAGAATGCAAGCGTTCTTCTTCCTTCATTGCAGAAAATGATTGCATGGTTAATCCACCAATGAGAAACAATAATGCTGACCCCTATAGACACAATAAGGCAAAATAACCTCTACGTCACATGAAAAGTCAGGTCTTCATCAGGCTTAAAACATATATACCATGTCAAAGCCACATGCACTAAAAGAGAAAGGGAACACAAAGATAAGGCACTGCCATGGTACAGAACTTTAGGTCCAGATAGCAACAAAAGAGGAACGGAACAGCTGCAAGAGAACCACAGAGACAAGCATATGTATGGTGCTTTTACAGTCATGCACACATATGGAACTATACTTACGAGTGTGAAGGCAGTCAACAGCTCAGATCAGGCTGCTAGATAAGTTATGACCTGGTTCTTGTTCAGATGGATACTTGTCAGATCAAATATTGTCAAAACCATATCTGACCAATTAAAATTCTTCAAATTTCAAAACTGGGCACCGTTTTCTTTTTATCGGGGGTGATATCTTGGTTTTGGTTCTCCTACATATGTACATATATACATATATACATACATGTATATACATATATATAGACTCATGCATCATTCTATGTATGTATGAATATGTAACTAGGCAAATGTATTATGAAATGATATAATATTATGTTATTTTTCACTAAATAGGATACACAATTTGGTTTATCAATTCATAGTCAAGCCTGGATCTGCACAGGCTTGTGTATTGGAAAAATAAATTCAGAAGAAATTTTCTAAAGTATCCATAGCAATTGACTAAATTTCATATCTTTTATCCGATTCAAGTGGATATCTAGATATTAAGTGCAAGCAATTGACAGCTAGTGAACATTCATACACATGAAATATGGAAATTCACTTAAATGTTTGAAATGTATCAGATCTAAAAGCTCATAAATCACAAGCCTTGTCATTTCTCAAAGAGATAACAGTCCAATTCATGTGGGCATTTTTGTAGCGAAAGGAGCTCTGGCAGTAAGACGAGTATAGGGCTTTGCGAGCGACATTAATAGCCCGAAAATTGCGAAAATCCACTTGAATCATTGAAGTGAACATTTTGTTCATCACTGGAATCTAAGTCACACATACACTTCTAAGAGGTGGAGTGTCAACCTCGACACGGGTGTGACACCGACACCGTGTCAGTGCGGTATGGCAAAAAAAAAATTGTAACTCACGGTTATGTCGTCTATGGTGTATTTATCCTAGAGAACCCGATCAAAGAGGGAGTAATCCATGAAGACGATGAAACCGAAAACTCTTAGTCGACTCGTGACGTTATCTCCCATGATGACCACCTGAGTTACCTCACCATAGTTTCCAAAATGCTCCTTCAACTTGTCTTCCATAATCTCCCATGAAACTCCGCCGATGAACGTACAAAAATATCTCAACGCGGACCTTCTTCACTTACTTTTGTGTGGATATTCCACGCTTAAAAATCTGGTATCGATTTTGAAGTTTGGTTCTTGGATAAATGGGTCCAGATAGTGAAGATTGATTTGTGTATTACGATGAAATTAGTAGTTGTTTACAGTTAATGTGTTTTGCTTTAATATAAAGTTGTGTACTTGCTATTGTCATATACTTATGTTAATTGATGTCTCACTTGTTGTAGCTTGAATATTATATATAATATATAATATTATATACCCTAACCGTGTTGCCGCACCCAAAATTTTTGAAATTTGCCGTATCCTGCACCTGTGTCCGCACCCGCACCCGTGTGACAGATTGGAATCTCCAAGCTCATGCACTAAAAGTGTTATGATCTCTCTTAAACACATTGCAGAACTATCACAGTGCTGCTGTTCAAAAGATATCATCAAGATTGTCTTGACTTTGTCAGTGGTTAAGCATAACTTCATATCATGATCTAAGTTATATTTCGTCAAAATATAACAGAAGCAAACTAGTGGTCATCTATAAGATGGCATGCAAAAGTAGAAAGGACAATCAGCTAACAGGTACCAACCAAAATCAAGTGATTTGCTACACTAAGTGGGTCAGCTACATGGATGGTTGTCCACATTGTGCTCTATTCCGTGTCATATTAGCACTTAACTCCAGAAAAGCAAGATCATGCTTCACTTTTTAGGCTCTTTTTCTACCTGCTTTCAAGCGAACAATCTGCTACCAGCTAAACGTCAAAAATTTTCCACACCAAAATGAATAATGAACACTTCAGGAGCGTACCCCTTTGTTTAAGAAACTCTGAAGCACTAAAAGTCTGAGAGCTTTCCACAACCAATGTCATCCCCACTGTTGATTTTGCAGTCTTTGTCTGTATGGTAGGAGTAAAATTACGACCAAAAAAAGAAAAAATGGAAAGAATCAACTAAAAGATCAACTATTTGCTTCAAAAAATTGAAGCCATAAAAGTCTAGCTCATCTACATGTCAATTGAAAACATAGAGAATAAGCACTACAAGTTGGTAAACAGATTATCAGGGATGGTAAAGGTACCAGATTTGATACAATTGCAGTATTTGTGGTGCCTGATGCTGCCATGAAAGCCTTCCTTTTTCTTCCATATAGAGGACACAGAACAAAGCCCATGGCTTCAACATTTTTCTTTCCATATGCATCAGATAGAAGTACAATGGCAGGTGAATCCATGTCCCTGAAGTCCAGGCTCCAACGAAGATCTCCTTTTTGGCCATCAATAAGTTCAACTCCCACAGAAGTAATCTTGAGCTTCTGCACATATTATTATTGTCTCATATCATGATTGAATCACTAAAATTGTATAAACTAAGGGCCCTTAAAATAGAGATTAGCAACTGACTGACAATTGGATGTTCAGTACCAAATTCATATAATGGCACTCATCAAAGTTCTACAAATTGTTGAACCGAAATATAGTATACATGACTTGCTACTTATTTACACAGATGGATAAAAAGTCATAAACATTGAAACAGAATCACAAGATGTCAGAGGAAAATATGTTTGCACTCCTCATAAATGAATGCTCATTTTCACACTCGAGGAACTGAGAAAATAAATATAAGGTTATAAATATTTCATAAGCTTTAAAGGATGCCACATAGTGAAGCATAATGCAATAAAAGGAACAGAATCAAGTTCTCATTTTCACACTCGAGGAGCTGAGCAAGTAAATATAGGGATATAATATTTCATAAGATTTAAAGGATGCCACATAGTGAAGCATAATGCAATAAAAGGAACAGAATCAAGTATCTAAAGAGTATATGGAAACAAAAAGGACATGTGAAGGCACCAAAATTAACAAAAAGGCCCAGAAAGAAATACGGAATTAAAGTTTCACACATGCAGAATTGAGTGGATATTCAACTATGTGTACCTTGTACAAAACACAACATGGCAATTATTGGATAGCAAATAATACAGATACAAGTTCAACCACTTTTTCTCTAAACTTTGAATTTTCATTTGTTTCCTCTTGTTACTTTTCTTTTATATGGGCATAAGCTTAATACATACTACTCAATTGCTCGAGATTTTAATAATATTATCTCTAGATTTGAAATTTCAATCTCCTCCTACATAAACTTACTTATGAGTGGCGCTCACTGAAAAGCCCTGTTGAACAACTTACAGTGCCCGAGAGATGTTGAGAAGAGTTCAACTGTGATGCCTAAATACTCAATGGCGTCAGGGCGACAAGATCCAGTGGTAGGCACTAGGCACAAAACAAGTTTTGACTCCTAGTTCTTTTAATTTCTCGTAGTGAAGTTTGTCGCAATAAAGTTCACCAAAGATCAAGTTTGTTGAAAGCAAGAAGATTTACCTTTGATACCTTCTAGGAGTAAAGCCTGTTTATCAAAAGGATCGCCAAAATTATCATGTGTCAACAAGGAAAAGATACTATGGCAGACTAGTCAACCATTTCTACGTTTATCAATAATGCCTATCAACCACCATCACAATCTACATATGAATAAACATGCAAGTACACCATCAGGGTCCAGTACATCAGACAAAAGAGAAGGAGGAAGGCCTCAAGTATGGAAAGAAAAGATAAAACATTATAATAACCTTTCAGAATTATATTTCTAATAAACACAATAGAGCCTGTGTGGGAGTGTTGATTTTGGTTTTGGTTGGTTTTTTAGGTGTTCAAAATGTGGGACTTCCCAGTGTTGGGAGAGCTTTACCCCCAAACGGGGCTGACCGGACTCAAACTGGATTAGTCTAGGCCTTTGGCTTCCAGATGCCGATGGTTAAACGTGAAAAAAAGTTTGTTAGGAGTTCGTTTTGAGTTGCTTACTGTGATACATCCTGATGATTTATCTTATAAAAAAGGAACATCAAATCTGCATGCTTTGTGTCAAATATTATGTAGCCCAAAGTGTGTAATGTGATAAAACCATGCAAGAATCAGAAGAAAAACCAGATCACTTATCCAATACATAGGTCACCCCGTACAAACCATGCGCTTAGAATTATCTAAACGCTGTCAAATAAAATAATGTCTAGAAGATGCCATCTGCATCATCATAGCATAACTAATGCGTTAGGCTTGAAGGAGAAGATAAAATTCAAAGCTTACATAGGGTGACCAATCAGTGGTCCTTCGACGTAAGTGATAAACAGAAAAATCAGCAACAGTCCTAGTATCAAATGATTGTCCACTACTTCTACTCCATTTTACTCGATACAATTCAGTCAAAATGCTTGCTCTGAATCTGCAGCAAATATTTACATCAGTATAAATCATACACCAACAAATTGAAAATACAGTTCAACTTGATAAAAGCGACTTCAGTAAAGAAATTAATGGAATAGGCGGAGCACAAATCTTTCAAATTCTTTCACTCTGTTCATGAGTTTTAAGTGAAACAAGGAAAAATTCCTGCTTGAATCCATGAGGGCACTACCCACATTAAGCGGTCAGGTTCAGGTTGCGTCTAGCAAGACCTGTTTCAATCATGTCTAAAGTTAAAATCCAACTAGACTTGTCTTGATTCACTAAGCATTTGGTAGGGGTATCACTAAATTTCAAGATACAAAGTGGTTAGCAGATTTGGATCCAAGTACAGACTCAACAAGCCGGACCCTCCTAAACGCATTCACACGTTGCACTTAACCTTTGGACCCAAATGAAACCCATTATAAACTCAGTTTGGGTAGGACAGGGTCCGTGTTTATAAAAGTTGACTACTAACAAATCTCGATTGGTGAATATCTTCATTTTGATTTTGGAAACCATATGCACACATGAAAAGTAGAATTCTAGTTTTCACATGTAGGGGAAACTTTCAATGGCATATCCTAAAGCCAGAATCATGCCAAGATAATGCATAAGAGTGAAGTCAAGAAGGTTATTTTTCTTTACCTAGACATATTTTCCAGTCATATAGGGATCTTAACGCCAACATAATGTCCTTTATGCTCTCCAAAAACATGATTTAGCAAGTATTCAACGTCTATACAATAAAATTGGACGGAATGAATGAAGCATTTCAAAAGCCAATTTTGACGGTATGATTACAATATATTTCCTAGAATAGTAACCATATCATACGGCCCTAATAGAAATGCATACTTTGACTATGGAGATGGTAAGAAGGTATGTATCGTACACTCCATATGGCACCAATTTCTCAAAATCATAATCGAAAAACCACAGCTGCATAAATTCTCTTAAATCAAAATTAGACAAACACAACTACATGAGAACTCCCCCATGACCAAGGCATCTTTCTGATTCCTAAGCCATATATAAATCCACCCAAAAAATAAAACCGAGGAACTCTTGAAAACCATTTACCAACCTCGATGAGAACTTGATGGACTTGAATTTCCCACGACCATCGGTTCGGACGTTCAGCATAAACTCATGAAAGTTGTCGTCCCGACCGTGAAGGGGGCTCGCCCCCTCATAATCATTCACGATATCGTACGAATTGGTCACGGTGAGCGTGTTGGGATCCAAAGTAACGATTGCGACATTGGAGATGCAGAGAATCCTCTTGTACCGCCCACGCCAAGAATGCTTGACAACCATATACCGACAGAGGTACTCGGGTTCCTCCTTCGCGCCTCCCGACGCCGGAGCAGAAGAAATTGAAGAAGGGGCAGAGGCCGATGAATCGGCCGGAGGGGCATGATGATCGTTGTCGGAAGAGGTGTGCCGGCTCGCAAAATCCATCTGAGGGAGGAACTGGAGCTGGTGGTGAGCCGGCTGAGCATTAGAGCGAAGGAAGAACCAGAAGACCGGGCCGGCCTTCGCCGCCGGGCTGTCGCGAGACTGGTTCGCACCCAGCGCGAATTCCCTCGTTCCCAAATCACAATTTTGACGCCAAATTCTTCATCAGTCGGTCAAGCCCGAACAGAAAACCAAAACACCAAATTTACACGAGAAACCGCGATATAATTTACCCAAATGCATCAATCCTTGCTTAGAAGCCCCCTACTTCGTCAGAATCTTTGAGATTCCACGTACTTGTGTCCCTTTAAAACAATGGGCTCACCCAATCCGATCTAGACGATATTCCTGAAAATATGGGAAAATCCGGCGACTTTAACGATCGAAACCGTATCACCAACTTCAATTCTACAGATTTCCGGTTTACCGAAGACAGAAAGGCGTGAATGAGGGATCGATGATGAAGCGAGAGAGGGAAACCAAAGGGCGACCGATAGAGAGAGAGAGAGAGAGAGAGAGCAAAAAGACTCAGCACCCAATCCAGCACAGACTTTGCCCTATTTGTCCTGCATGTAACACGTATTGCAGATACATCCCTCCGGGGAAGACATCGTGTTATTCGTCATATAACAACAGCGCGTGACGCGCCCAATCTCAGCCGTTCATGTAACATACCTAACATTTTGACATTGTCAGGATGGGGTCCAATCAGATCCCAAGTAAAGATGTACCGTCTCGATACGGTATGACCAACATTTGATCATATGGCGACAGGTTATTGTTCTATCACTCCCTCTCGCGCCCGCGCCTTTTTCTTGTCTCAACTGTAAATATATCATCATCCGAACAAACACAAGTTTTCCCATTTGGTGTGTAGCCTGCAAACCCAACCTAAAAGTCAAGTGTCAGGTCGGGGTTAAGCACACCCCGTGTCCGGTCCGGGTCAACCCGAACCAATCTGCTAGAGTCTGGTTGGTTCTGGGTGAACTTCATACTCCATTTTCTTTTTATCCAATTCCTTTTTCACAATTTTTGTGGCTTTTAACTTTGTAGGTTTGTGCTTGACCCAAACCAATGAGGTCGACGTACCGTTGGGCAACCGTTTCCTACCAAAAGCCGAAGTGACCCAAACCCGAATCACGACAGGTTGACCCAGTTTGCCAGCTCTACTGGTGACGGTGTATAAAAAGGTTCATCCCATACCGACATTCAGCTTTACTCGTGCGACACGGATACCTTGTTCTTATGATACGATATGAATGTGAACTTTTCATTATCTATTTATACAATATATTTTCTCCTAGCATATACCGATGTATCGGTTGCCATCATGTGGATAGGGATGCCAATGGCAGCATCCACCACGTACACCAACCTAAATTTTTTCCTTCATTTTGTTTAAAAAGAAAGCATCATCCTCCATGCTCGTGTCCGGTACTCAAAGGAAACAGGCATAATTGAGTCTTTTTTCTCGGCGGGGAACAGGGATGGTAGAGGTGCCAGGTAACTTTGCTCCAATTCAAAGAAAAAAAAAATACTTAAGGAGTGTTTCGAATTAAAATATCTTTTGTGAGATCAAATCCATATAATTGTAAATTTTTAATATGATAAAAAAATTAGAAATTGTGACAAGAAGGTGCTATTAAAGTTGAAGTGTAAATATTATAGAGTAGCAATTAGACTCATTATATTATATATTTTTAAGGGTAGATAATCGTCGATATGTATAAATGATGTTCGTGACAAAAATAAAGATACTCACGTGAATGAATGGTTAAAAAGAGACCATATACATAATAAGGTTATTATAAACAAATGAGAGTGATACTAATTGTTTGTGATGGTTTAAATGCATAGAAAGACAACCAAAGAAGCTCTTGTAATAAGGTATTAGAAACTAGATTTGTGAAAAGGTTAAAAAAGGAAGAGAAAGACCACAAAAATGTTGAAAGAAACAATAAAAATGATCTAGTTAATATTACATTAATTGCTAGTATGGTACATGATCGAGCTCTATCAAAACAAAGAATTCATGTAGCTGACCAATAGGAAAAGGCTTAATTGTTGTTGTTTGTTTGTTAAAATTTTGAAAATTTAGCACCTCTCTCACATATATACATATATATGTATATATGTATATGTATATATATGTATGTATATGTATATATGTGTGTAAGTATGTATGTATGTGTATATGAGTGCTTATCCTGTACCCAACCCAGTAAAACCAGGTAATCTCCCACCACATTGGGTCGAATTGGGTACGCTTCTCACAGATCAATCCGATATTGCCGTCCCTAAGCAGGAAAACAGTTAAAAGGGATATGCAAAACTTCCTGATAAACTCAATTTGGATAGAGATTTGGTGCTTTAAATGACCAAGAAACGATCGATTTAGTAATAAGAGAGAGTAAAAGAATCTTACTTGATTGATATGAAATAGGGTTGGATATCAAAACTTTGTATTTCAGTCATATGAAATAAGTTTTCTCGGAACGACCTATTCGACTGTGTTATATTAGCTCTTGATGCTAGGGCTTTGCTATTGCATTAGGCCTTTTGCTTGCAGGGCACGAGTTTGTGAGAATCTAACATTGGCCTCTCATTTGAGCATATGCCACTATCTCCACACACACATATATATTTGTAGAGAGAGAGTGTGTGTGTGTGGTCCATGCTTAATTAATCATGGTGGTCAATCTCTCACCACCCATGGGCCTACCCATTTAATCATCGAATATCATCCTTCATCACTCTCTACTACTATTTTACCCGCTCTCCATTGGTTAAAAACATCACTTTCATTACCTTCAAAATTACTTAAAAACCTAAATATTTGTATACACAAGTAATCTTGTATTTCTTTAGGTAGTTTTGGGGTAGAGACGATGATTTTGACAAGTAGAATACGGGTTTGGACCGTGAAAGGTGACAAGGGTGGCATCCAATAGTTGAACCGGTGAAACCATTCAAATTGGGTGATTAAGGACATTGCTCATCTGAATACTTAGTGTCCTTAATCATCTTATAGTCTTGTATTTCTTTAAGGACATTTAGTGTATATTTTACATGTATGTTAATATAAAAACGCACAATATGATAACTTTTAATTTAATAATCTGGAATAACATAGAATAGATTTTTTGTTTTATATAAAATATATGACATTAACTGACTTTTCTTAAAAAAATGACTTCGTGTAAGTTGAGATGAGGCAGGGTGGAATGCGGCAGGTTATATTAGAGCGCGTGCGGGTTTGATCCTCAAGACCCACAGGACAGGACAGGGCAGAGCACAGCAGGATCTAATAGGAGGTTTCTAATACAGGGTGGGTGAGGTGAAAACCTGCCTCATTGCCATCCCTACCCATGAGAATCAAATCCTGGCCACCCATTTAACACCTAGTAACAGAGACCTGTTAGAGAGATAAGTTTTGTTTCGAATTGGGGAATTTGGCGATCAGATCGGCTACTGACTAAGTGCACGAAAGAAGCTTTGCATTGGCTTATCCTAGACCATAGATTCATTAAGCAGTGACAAGTAGAGTTCCCTACTCCACTCCCTGAGTAACTAAATTTCCTCTCTTTTTTGTTATATGAAATGGGGAGGCTGAAGCCAAATGCAGTCCCTGGGTATCAAATTCATGACCCATCCCTCAATCAGGTGAGTTATTGTTTTTTAAGCTAATTTTCCATTTCTTAAATTCATTTATGAAAAGAAAGAAGCATGTTCCCGAGAAAACTTTATTTTGTAGCAGATATACAAGACAAAGGTGAATGGTACATGTGAAAAAAAATTACCACATGGTAGAAGTGTGTGAGTGAAGGTGTTGGCTGCAGATGTCTCGGGTTCAATACTGAAGGGTGCATGTCATAGCATTAGGTGGTGGCGTGCATATAGATAGATGTATAGATGAAGGGTCCGTGAACCTTTCACCAAAGGGTTTGGACTTTTGTGGACAAGTTCCCCTGAAACTTGAACATAGGAATTGATGGCCCTGAGAGTTCTCAAGAATTCACTCTCATCCTTGCATGCAAACTCCTTCATGTTTCAGATCAGTCATGGCGTGGGCACTTAGGTCTGCAACTCCGGGTTTCAGACACAGGAGGGCACTTTGTCCCGCTCACATGTAAAATACACACGACCAGCATGGACCAGTGTAAACCCTTCAAACAGACCCTTTCTTGTGTTAGCATGAGGTGAAAAATCAAAATAGAGAATTTGAGGCATTGAGATTTCAAAATTTCATCACCATAGTAAGATCCAAACACGAGAATTTGAAGCTGAAAAAATAATGGGAATCCTTTTCTCCCTCAAATCACGCCAGTCGAAACAACTTTATCTCAAAGATCTACAGTGCAGAAACCACCAGGCCCTTGAAGTAACATTGATTGAATCAAAAGAACAAGAAAATGCACCCAGAGCTGTAGCTCAAGCACTCTAGCACCGTTGCCGCTGGTGTGGAGTTCGATTCCCAGAGGGTGCATGCCAGCCTCCTCTTGTAACCCCCCGAAAAAAGAACAATAAAATATCAGTACATTAGGAACAGGGAGGGGTTTTTTCTTTCATTTCATTGACAGTGGTCAATAGACCCTCACGAGACATGCACTCCCAGGTGACAGTTTAACACACATGTGCGCACTCCAGATATAAGACTCGTTACCTTCAATTGAAGCACCCTCCCATCAAAAGAGCCGTGGCTCCTTGTAAGACAATTTAGGCCAAAAGAAAAGGGAAATAATGATATAAATATATATCAAATGAAAAGCTGATACCTTTAAGTGTTGGCTCATCCATCTATTTTAAGTGATGGATGCACAACTATCTATCTTAATTGATGATAGATGAATGGTTTAAATTTGAATTTGAACTCAAAAGTAAGTGTACTCTTTGTAGGTACACTTTATTTACATGGGTCTTTTTGTTTTTGAAATTGGTTGACATTTATTTGAATTCCCTAACACCTAAGGGTACTAACATATACAAGTTTCTCTCTCTCTCTCTCTCTCTCTCTCTCTCTCTCTCTATATATATATATATATATATATATATATATATATATATATATATATATATATATATATATATATATATATATATATATATATATATATAGAAAGAGGGTGTTTTCCGAGCACTTGCACCCATATTCAAACCATTGGATAGGATTCACTTCAATGGCACATGTTCAAATGAAGCGAATTTCATTTGTTGCCAAACTAAGTCCATTACATGCATTCAAAATATAAAGGTTCTATAAGAAGTTATGTTTAAAAGTAATCCTGCATATATAGCAAAAAACCTTTCATCGTTTCATGGGATCTCATCCAACAATGTAGAGTTTCAGGGAAGTACCTTGGGAGCTCTCTCTCTCTCTCTCTCTCAATATATATATATATATATATATATATATATATATATATATATCGCACGTTGATTAACAAAGAGACTATGCTGTTTTCTAAACGTTAAACGTAGAATCTTTGGTGCTTTCTATAGGACGAATTACCAGAAGAAAAAAAGCAGAAGACGAGAACAAGATCATCAGGCATGCATATGGAGGAACTTATATTCAGTATTATCTAATGAGTTCAGGGATTATACATAATCTCCAACTTAAACATAGAAGGGACCCTGAAGCCACCATTAAGACGGAAATCATGTTCATCCATTAAGTAAATAGGAAAATTTTACACAAAGATCATCCGTGGCTGCTTGGAACAAACGTATACAGCTCTTAATGAACAGATGACCAAGTCTCCATGTTCATCATATTATACTAGGATTATGCTCATGCTACCAGTACTCTATTATGTCGCAACAGGCAATCCGGGGGAAAAAATTTCATCATCACAAGAAGATGATGTAGATGGAGGCGAAGAGCTCACTGAGGCTTTCTCCATTTCTTCATCAATCATAATCTCTTGCAGACGGCACTCAAAGCTGCAAAATGCCTTCTCACCCCTGAAATATTATTAAAACAAGAAAGGTCAGCACACACACACAGAGATCCATGCAACTTAAAGGAAGTATATGCTAATGCAATGGATTCAACAGTAAAAAGAAAAACAGATAAGCAGAGGCCACACCGACAATTTAACAAGGTCCCCTCTAGCATACGGTGTTGGGGCCTAAATTCTTCAATGCATTACGTTATTTGTTGAACTGAAGGACTCCTTACATGCAAAATCCAGTAAGAAGGAAGCTACAAATCTCTCCCCCTAAAACTGTATCCAATCCAAAGACACTTGGTTCTAGTGTCTGAATTACTTCTACAATAGAAAAATTCAGCTGTTTGGAAATTAGATCCACCATAGCAAGAAAACGGGTCACCCACGTCAAAAATAACAAAGAGAAACTAAAGAGGGACATGGCAGCCAGAGAGAGAGAGAGAGAACCTTTTTTTTCTTTGGATAGGCAAGCTGGGGATAGGCAGACTCCTACACACCCTGGGGTATTGAACTCAAGACCTTCAACATGAAGGTCTTTTTGGCGAACTCCCTAGCCAGGAGAGTTGTAGCTCCTTGTGCAGAGAAAGAGAACGAATAGAATCTTTGCAATTTTCAGTAGTGAAGGTGGAAGACAACATGGAGGGTGTTCATGTATAAGACTACATAATTAATGTGGGAAGGTAGGCCAAAATAGCAAGTTGGTCCAAAAGAACTCCCTTCATGTAAGAGATCACCCTTGCATGGCCAGTCCCAAACCCGGATAAACGAGGAGGGTTGTGTTAGGCTTGTGATAGCCTGCATAAAACTTTGTCGGACTTATCTACCATAGATTCTACAAATTATGATAGGAATATGTGAAAACAAAGAATCCATGTAGCTGACCCCAACTAGTACGGGAAAGGCTTAGTTATTGTTGTTGTTGTTGCATGTTAGTCCAAAAGAAAACAGAAACTATAAAGGCCCTAACAGATACGTGGATGACTGTTTGCAAAACGAAATGCTAGCAGAAGCCACGTGAATTGCATAGCCTTCCACCTAACAATAAGCACAAAAACAATTGACTGTAGAGAAAACAAAGAAACGGTCAGCAGTAAGACATTAGAACGATGAAAATAGCCTTCAACAAAAAAAAAACGTTTCCTGTAACAAAGAAAGAAATGCAAAAACATCAAACTGTATGAATCACGCAATTAGCAGCCTCTTAAAGAATGTAAAATTTAAAATGCATGGCGATCATATTATAAGCAGATAATCAGATGATTTGAATCGAAATATGTAATGCCAAAAGAGACAGATGCTGGGAATTATTTAAAATCGATTGAAAATGCAACCTGTACACGTAGATATCTTCCCCTTCCTCCAATTTCTTCTTGCAGGCATAGCAAACGCTCAGAAAATCATCCATCAGCAAATACATGCAACTCAATGGTTCTTCCATGGACGAATCTGGCTTATTGCCAACAGAATTCTCAAAGACATTATTTTCCTCTAACACCAAATTTCCATATATATGTTTTGTCTTCGGGTTCGGGCCATGAGTTATTACACGAGTATAATCTTCAGAAAGCTCAATATCTCTAGCTGACACGGTGGCAGTAATGCTAAAACTAGAACCAGAAGAAATCTCCGGAGTCATCGCAATCACAGACCGAGACCCTGAATCGGAAGTGCTCATCTTTATGCCTGAATCAGAACAGAAGAATCCTGTTTGCTGCGATCTCGTTAAAATCTCAGCATCGACCGCGACCGATTCACATGAACAGAAAGAATATTTAATGGAACTTTCAATTTGCGATGAAGCTGCATTTGGTTCCTGTGCAAAGTGAGAACAGCCCAGATGTGAAAGGCCAGTCTTGGTACCTCTTTGTGGAGAGAAGACACAGATTGGGAGAGATTGGGGACTCGTTACACAGGGACCTATCATCTCCAACAAATTGTTTGGGCTTCCTTTGCACTGAGGATCACCAATTTTTAATTGTGAACCGAAAAGTATGTTCTTGCTCTCCGACTTCCCCACAGCAATCTCATCATATTTGGTTTTCACATCAGTGAGAGAGTCAACAATGCCAAGCCCTATCCCTTTGGAGCACCAGCTTTTTTTCTGGTTTTGGAGAGCATCAATCTCTGATCTTTGTGACCAAAAGGAGCTCCCAAAACCAGAGAAAAGCTTAGAATCCAAAGGAGAAGTAGGACTTCTAACTGAATCAGAATCAGATGGACCCTTTGCAGTAAACCCCACAAACAAGCGAGGGATGCTGAAAACGGAACTGCTTGTCTGCTTCTCTGATGAGTTTGGACCCGAATCAGACACGAGATCATCCTCATCATGGTCCTTCTGAATCTTCCCGAGCATTATCTCAAACACCAAAAATTAAACCTGCATCCAGCAAGATAATATATCGTCTTAGATTCCAATGGACAAAATCTTCTTAGATTTCTACAGTGATGAACTAAAAAAGTAATTGTTTGAATGGTCGCCACTTTCTTGAAAAGAAAACTGAAGACCATCTTAGATTTCTATGAAGATGATCCTTACCCACACCGGAAGGCAAGATTTGAGGAAGAAAAGCATACCAAGAATCACGTCGAACACAACAAACAAATATATGAAATGGTTACATGTAGAAACAAAACCAAATAGGATGAGATCAAAGCAAGCAAATGATCAGAACCAACAACTAAGAAACCCCCAAATCCGTTAAAACATGCCCAAATCGTCAAGTCAAGCAATGGGCGAAGGGAGCGCATGCAGAAATCATGGACACAAGAACCCACAGATTAAACCAGTCCAGTCATTAATGGAAGATCGCCAAACATCACCCATGAAAGAAAAGAGTGGAAGGATTCAAATACAAAGAGAATCACAAAACTATCAGAAAAAAATAACATCACCATGCATGAGAGAAACCGAAAATCATCACAAGAAGTCCCACGGATGATCAAAATTTGGGAATGCCAACATCTCCCAAGATCATCACAAGAAATCATTATATCTTTTCTTTAACTTATTCTTTAAGAGTTCTTTGCATCGTGTGAATGTGGGCGTGTAGGAAAAGAGTCCAACCTGAGTGTTTGAAGAGAGAGTTCCAAATGTGGGTAAAAATAGGATCATACAAATAGGAAAGGATGCGAGCGACTATCCTTTCCTCTTCGTTATCGTCTCTTTCCTTTTGTTTATCCTTCTCAACACCTGTGTGTATTTTGTGCATTAAAATCAGCGAAACATGGGGGGGGGGAGGGGGGGGGGGGGGGGGGGGGGGGGGGGGGGGGGGGGGGGGGGGGGGTTCGCATGCAAGCCAACCAGTGCGGGACTTTTGCAGTCATTTGTGCAATATACGGTCAGTTGCGTCTTGATATACGATTGAACTACTTGAATTCACACATGATGGCGAATATATCCTCATTTGTGCATTATATGTCAATCATGACCTCTTCACTCTCTTGGTTGTGAGATGAACGTGGTAGACACAAAGGAGTTTTAATAAAACAGCTTCGTTTGGTCTTGAGACTAAGCAAAAGGGTTTTAACCTGTGGAAGATCATTCAAAGCACTGACAAAGCAAAGCTGCCTCTACTTGTTGCAGGAAAATCCCCAACTGAATCCCAAATTAACACAGACTTAGCTTCGAAAACATTTGTCAGTGTTCGATTTCCGGCAGTTCAGAGCCTATACTGAGCCAACATGGACTGCCCGCTCACCTGAAATTCGGAAAATTAACAAAACATATTCCCGATCAACCGGCTCCATCGTACTTTTTCACTCTATCAGCCCCTTCATTTTCTTAACCCTAAACCTTAGATCGTTTGTTTCTCGTGTTCGTGTTTTCTTGAGTCTACGGATACACGAATTTATTTTCAGTTGCATATGGAGTCTTAAACATTAGAATAAGAAAACAGAGAAAAGTAGAATAAAATAAAGAAAGGGATTAGGGATGACAAATCGGATCATTGATCGGGTTGCTTTTGATCCAGGTCAAATCCAGGTTGACCATAATGGGACTCTGTTTTTTATTCAGGTAATTTTCAAGACCCAGACAATACCTAGGCTTATATATATATATATATATATATATATACGATGTTGCTCACAAGGAAGGCTTATATCCTATGCTCGAATTCGAGTTATCATCGAGTCGATGTCGAGAGGATTGCAAGTAGAGCTCAGCTCGCTTAAGCTAACTAAGCATAGACTCTTAATGATGCAGACCATATATTAACAGTCCAAGGAGGGATACAATATGTCATTATCTAGTATAAGAATTGGTGGAAAAATAGTAGTAGATCTCGTCGTATGTCCCTGACCGTATATAAATACTGTAAGAGTCACTGCCCTACACGCGGGCTTGTCTTGTCTCTTTCCGGAATTTCAAGTGGAGCAGATAACGACAGAAAATGATACAAAGGTGTCGATTTCGGAAGTTTGGGACAGATGCGGTGTAACGTATTTCATCGTCAAATAATCGGCGATTTCTAGGTAGCATAAACTTGGGATCAGGTTACACTCCAAAGGGTCCACGATAGTCGTTTTTCTTGTTAGGAGCATGAGTCGAAACACACACAAAACGCCCATACAGATATACCAACGTAATATATATATATAAAGTAGACGAGAGAGTATATTCCATACAAATACTCATTCATGTTTAAATCCTTTAAACATCTTCATCATTTAATCGATATGATCAACAATTGAGATTTGAATTTTAAAAATGTATAAAACACGTTCACTATTGTTGATCTTAATTGAACAACAAAAATCTTTGAATATGAACGGTATATATATATATATATATATATATATATGATAAAAAAGAAAAAGAGAAATAATTTTGTTTTTTATTCAATGGACTGTAAACTTACGGAGTTCGTCTTGCTCACATCACCAGCATGGTTCTTCCCTAATTCGAACCATGCTGTGAGCCTACATCCAACCATCTCCAGTCAAAGTCAACCCTCAAATCCACCGAGGAAAAGGCTTTTCCGATTAATTCAACGAGTTTTACGGCCACCGTCAATAACTCGTTTCTTTGCGCGCCAGATGACGGAAGCGGACGGTGGTTGGTTTAGCCGTTAAAGTGCCTCGTCCATTGCCACGTCTTCATAAGGGCCCCACCTCCCCATCTAACCAGGGATATCGAACCCTAGTTAATCTTGACCATAGTTTTCTCACTTCTTTTTCTCCACTTCTGGTCGCCCTCTTGCAAGAGAACACGCGTTTACGTGGACACGTTTACGATGGTGGATGGCGATCCGATTGACTGTTTTGTGTCCATCGACGGCTACCGTTCCTCAATCATCCAGACGCGGTCGCAGGATGATCACTTTATCCCGTAAAGTTAGTGTAAGACTTCACTTGTCATTTTTGTTAATTAACTGCATCTAATCAAGGTTGGGAATTAAGCAGAGGCCGAATTGTCAACAATAGCCCACTTGGCTAAGGTGTCGTCTCATGTTTTGATGGCCATGAGTTCAATAACTGGGGAGTGTATACTTGGCTTCTGCCATACTAAAAAAAACTTGGACAAAGTTGTATGATTGCCTGTTTCAAGTCACTTTTTTTTTTTTACAAAGCGAAGCTTAACACACATATCTATGCATTGAAACCCAAAAAATTCTTTCGGGTGAAACATACTTATATTTCTATTTCATAATTTTCTTATATAGAATGATAGACTCAAGAATTTTTTAGATTAAGAATATATCCGTATCACATACAATCCTTATAGCAACAATAGTCAATTTATGGAAAACGTTTTTTCTTTGCAGACGCAAGCTAGATGCCTACCCGGGTATTGAACTCCTGACCTTTTGTCAGAGAGGCCAACCCCTAACAGTGACACCGTTACCGCCCTAACCCACAGGAATCACTTTTACAGAATAGAACGGGTCGGCTGTTTGGATTTGGGGCCATAGTTCCATGGTTTAGGAGTTGCAAAATGGTTCGTATCTTCTTGGATTATGGGACCTCCGTTCCTAATCCGGTTCGTTATGAAAAGAATACATTCAAGTATTAGTCTGATAGTGTGTTCACTGGTTACCCGTACCTGAATAGGTGAAACTAGTCTAAATTTCAGATTCACATTCGGAATTTGGGTAAGCTACCAGATCTACATCATACCCGCATCAAAAAAAAAAAAAATTTAACTTTGTATATTTTTTACCATCTCTTTGATAGTGGATAACGTGCCACTATTTGCAATTGGATCCAACCGAACCCATTACGTTGGAATCATCGGCTTACCTTGGGTTGAGGTACGACACGAAATTGGAACTCATATAGAGGAAAATGAGGATATGGTGTTCGAAATTTCATGCTTTCGGACAAGTTCATATCGTGTCATTACATCTTCGTGTCACAAAACAGGTCAAGCAGAACCAAACCCAAATACAACTCAATTGTTTTCGGTGTCACTGTAGGTCAACGTGGACATGGTCTTCTCGTGTCGTGCTTGTGTCGGGTTCCCGTTCATGACTATGGTGCATTACGATTGTTCAACCACTTTCATGGGGTTTAGCACAATAAACCTGAGTCCCAAAAACCTTGAATTATGGGGCTTATCAATATTGAATGACGTTTTCTATGTCATTAAATGAACACAGCTTTACAAACCCGCTAGTTTACAAGTAGCTTAATATAAATTAACTTTTCCAAAACTTTCGTGTCGTTTGTAGTGTACTAATTAAACATTAATTACTACATTTGACCAATTTGAGAAAAATCAAAATCTTGTAAGTTGTGGATTTGTGTTCCATACTTATCTTTTGATACAATAGGGAGGATGAAGCTAGATGCAAGCCCAGGGATCGAACTCATGACCTCCAACTTGTGAGTCGATGCACTAACCGGGTGAGATATTGCTTAGTAGAAATGATACAACACAAATACAACCCGAAACACGAGTATGCCACTCCAACTGTCACAACAGACCAGGCCCATTATCTTAGGGGCATCGTGGTCAATATCCAATTCTGAAATTAATTTTCTTTTTTTATATCTTATAAATTACTTAATTTAAAAATTACAAGAAAGTATCTCTAGGGGATTGGAAGTAGGGTGGGGGGATTAAAAAGGGTGACGTACATTTTACAGAAGAAGCAATAAATAATCGTTTTTCGGTTCTCTTTGGTGGATGGCTTTCTCTCTCTTTCTCTAATTTTCAAAAGTATCTCGTCGCCTTGCAATTATTGCCACACGATGTCCCCCTTCACGCGAATCGAGAAATTCCTTATTATCGGGAATTTAAAAACCAGAAGAAAAAGGGGCTTGACGATATATAATACTGCCCCTTGATTTCGTGAAATGGCATCTCCGAAGCACGAGGTCGTGCGTGTGCATCTTCTTCCTCGAGGGAGTTCCTCTCGGGTTTAGCGTGCTTTTGTTTGTTCTCGTAGAAAATATCGTACGACCCTTTCAAAATGTCGCCCATTTTAAAAGGAAAATACATTAGTATTAACATCAAAATATCGTACTTCTCGTCTTACCCATCATTATCATAGAAGGCCCTCTTTTATATTTTTCTTGACTCTAAACCTTCTTTTCTTTTCAAAATGGAACACATGAGCTCCTCTTCTCCAAGGAAAATATGAAGAGGTGTACTTAAGTGCATCTTTTGTCAAAAAAGACAAGCATTTCAGACGCATCTTTTTGGAAAAGAGGTTGGTGGGCGAGCAGCCTAGTTTGGAGATTGTTATGAAATCCAACTTAATATGATATAAGATTTAAAAACAAACTAGATTTTAAGATAAAGGAGATAAACGGATTTAGAACCAGATGGCTATAGAGCAAAACCAAATCCAACACTATTTTGTAATCTCATTGGGCATCGATGTTCATTAGAGACGACTAAAATGCAACACTAGGGTCTGATTCTGGTTCAAAATCGAATCGACGTCTATCCAGATATATCCGACTCATTGGCAAATTAATAGTTGGGTTCTGATGCAGGATCCACATGATCCGGGCCATTAATACTTTAAGACAAGGTGAACAAGATTGTCAGCATTGCTAGCGTCATCCTTAGACAATTTCTTCTCAAAAGTCCAAAGGGACCAGGTTTCCTGTCCGGATCAATTTAAATGTGGAAAATTACTACAAATTTAGTATATAGAGTTTTAAAAAGTGGGATCCACCGCATTGAATTTAAATGTAGGAAATATCGCGAAAAGTAGCCATTTGATTCTAAAAATTTTAGGTTTAGGGGCATCAACGCCACAAAAGGGACAAGATTTATTGGTTTCATATAAGTTGAAATTTTGCACTCATGGCTTTAGCCCACCTTGCCGGGCTCCTGACTTGCGTGTTGCAGATCGCAAGTTCGACTCCCTGGCGTGCATACCCGGTTCCGGTCCTGTTGTACCGAAAGAAGAAATAAAAGGAGCCCTTATGAGTAGGGTGTTAAATGAAATGGCCATTCTCGGCTCGGGTAACGGCTGGACCTGAGGAGAGGCCAGATAAGTAACGGTCGGTAACGGCCATCCGTTATCACTCCCACACGAGGAAAGCCACGAGAAGAAAAAGCCAGACGAAGGGGGAGCGGGTGCTTATAAAAAGGCAACCATTTACAAGGAGAAATACAGATTCAGAGATATACACAGATCCACAGTGATATAGAAAAATACAGTCGTCTGAGAAAACCCTCGTGTGAAAACCTCACGACATCTTCAACATCCGCTGCACTCACTGAGTCTCCGACGACCGAGAAGACCGAAAGGTAAGCACTGAAATCCCTTCAGTGGTTCAGGGCCTGGTTCCCTGCAAAAAAAAAAAAGAGAGAGAAGAGGGTTAGAAAAAAAAATTTAGAAAGAGAGAGAAGTCGGCAATCGACAGTCAAATAGGGAAGCCAGAGGAAAGCCCCAAAGGCAAAACCAGAGGGGAGCCGGTGGAAAACCCCAAAGGCAAAATCAGAGACAAGCCGACGGAAAGCCCCAAAGGCAAAACCAGAGGCAAGCCGGCGGAAAGCCCCCAAGGCAAAACCACAGACAAGCTGGCGGAAAGCCCCAAAGGCAAAACCAGAGGAAAGCCCCAAAAAGGCAAAACAACGGCAAGCCGGAAAAAGCCCGAAGGCGAGACAGAAACATCAAGCGACGAAAAGCAGCCGGCTGAAGTGCCTCGAAGAAGAAGAACCCAACAGCCGATGCCAACGGTCGGCCATCGGCCGAACCCCTCCCTCTCCCTCTCTCTCCCTCTCTCTCTCTCTGGAAAAATCCAGAACTGTAAAGTTTTTTATTTTTTTCGCTTTTATAGCGATATAAATTTAAAAAAAAACCCACAACTTTCAGAAAATCGCGGCGGAAAAACCAACGGTTTTCAAAACCGCCTCCGGTTTTGAGAGAGAAAGACATAACTGCCCCCTATCATTTTCTGATTATTACGAAATTGCCACAGTAAAAGGACAGGTTTACCCCTTGACCGCTTTTAAAAATTACAAAAATTATCGGGGGCTGTTAATTTACGGTATTATCCAACCTGGTTTGGAAAATATCATTTTTGTCATTCAGTCAAAAGACACGTTTACCCCTGTTTCTTTTAGAAAATTACAGATTTACCTTGAGAGTTAAAATTATGATTTTAACCCCGATCAGTTGTTAATTTTACAAGAATACCAAATAGTGATTTTACGAGTTTGTCCTTGTGATTTTACAAAAATACAAAAAGGAACAAATAAGTAAAATTACATATTTATCCTTTGGTATTCGTTTAAAGGTTTAGAGGCAGAAAAACCCTTAGAAAAATTATTAGTTTTTTCAATTCTGTATCAAGTTAACGTGTTTCTTGCTCTGTGCTTTTTCTTTGTTTCCTTTAGAAAGAAAAAGATCGTTTGCTTAATATTTTTGCCAAACAAAAATGAGTTCTAGGATATGTGTATCCGAATTGGCAAAAACAGAGAAACTAAACGATCTGAACTTCCAGACATGGAAGAAAAGAATCCCGTTAGCTCTAACACTAGAAGGTGTAGAGTATGTGTTAAAGGAAACACTGCGTCCTCTACCACCAGACGCAAATCAACAACAATTAGAAATGTATAAAACATTTCTAAAAGACGATACCATAGCAAGAACTGTAATGTTAACTTATATGGAGGATTACCTCATTAGAGTTTTTGAAGAATTTGAGACTGCAAAAGAGTTGTTTGACTCGTTAACAGCTAAGTATGATACAACTGTAAAGTTGCATATGCAGTTACTACTACAAAAATACAACTCCTTTAGAATGAAAGAAGGAGAAAATGTAGTAGAACATGTGAATCATATGCTGGTAATGGCTAGAGATTTAGCCGTAGTAAAATCAGTCATCCCCGACCCAATGCAGATATCAACTATACTAAACAGTCTACCTCCATCATAGAATATGATCACCACTGCCTTAAGGTTAGGGCTTGAAATCAATCTTTCGGAATTGTCCCTAAAGCTAGCAATTGAGCAAGAACACATGCTCAAAAACAAAAGGAAAAAACTGCTAGTGGTCTAGAATGAGTTGGCGTCTAGCTCAAAATCCAACCAGAAAAAGAAACCAAATAAAAAGTTTGGCAAGAATATCAAGAAAGGCGATCAAGCTTTTAAGAAATCACAGAAAATCGCTTCCTAGATCAAGTGCTTCAATTGTAGAAAGATGTGGCACTATAAGAGGGACTGTCGCAACAAGAAAGGTGGAAGAAACAACCCACAGCGCGGACAATCAAAGAAGCAGGACATAATCTGTATAATTTCAGAATGCCTATACTTAGACCGCCCAGTTACAGGTTGGTGGATAGACTCTGGAGCTACAAGACACATCTCAAAAACCAAGAAAGGGGCAATTGATTTAAAAGAATATCAATCCGGAGAACATCGTGTGTACATGGGAAACAATATCTTTTATATGTTTTGGGTATTGGATCCTTTAGGATATTTGTACAAGGCAAACAAATTGTACTGACCGATGTGTTAATTGTGTCATCTATAAAGCGCAATGTGGTCTCGGTCCCTGCCTTAGTAAAGAAAGGTTTTGAAGTTAGGTTTGTACCTAACAAGGTGACTGTGGAAAAATATGGGAGAATCTTGTTCTCAAGAGAACTTGATGTAGAACATGGACTGTTCAAGTTATCCGATAGTGAAAGTCATCAATCTTCTGTTTATATTGAAAGTGTCTTTTCTGTTGATGTGAATATGTGTCATAAACGCCTAGGGCATATAAGTCTAGAAAAGTTGAGGAAATTATCCAACTTTGACTTATTACCCGATTTTGAGGAAAAGACTTTCAACAAATGTGAAGCTTGCATACAAGGAAAAATGACAAAAAAAATCGTTCCCAAGGAAACAAAAAGAACAACAACCCTGTTAGAGATTATTCACACAGATTTATATGAACCTTTCAAAGTAAAGACACATCAAGGAAATGGTTACTTTATAACTTTTATCGATGATTACTCTAGATATATGTATATATATCTTTTAGCACATAAATTAGAGGTACTTGAAGCATTTAAAGAATATAAACAAGAAGTAGAAAATCAATTGGGGCATACTATCAAAGTCTTGAGATCAGACAGAGGAGGTGAGTATACCTCAGCAGAATTTTTAGAATTCTGTAAAGACTTTGGTATTACTAAACAAAATACAATGCCTAGAACACCTAAATAAAATGGTATAGCTGAAAGATACAATAGAACCTTGTTGAATATGACAAGGTCTATGATTATTGATGCCTCTCTACCAAGGGTCTTTTAGGGAGAAGCGGTAAGTACGGCTGTTTACGTGCTCAATAGAGTACCATGTAAAGCTGTGTTCACTACACTATATGAGATGTGGTTTGGGAGAAAACCCAACCTAGGTCATCTCAAGAGATGAGGATCAATTGCACATATCAAGATCCTTGAACAGTCTAGAGATAAACTAGACAATATGTCCTTGAGGTGTATATTTATTGGATATCCAAAAGGTTTAAAAGGATATCGGTTCTATCATAAGGACCAAGGACTCATTAAAAGCAGAGATGTTGAATTCTTAGAAGATTCTAAGAATGACATTCTGGAAAACAATAAAGAGTGTGTTGATGATTTGGTAGATTTTGACCAATCATCTTTTGAGCCCATTGAAGAACTTCCTGAAACTATCGATACCTTAATTGGACATAAGAAGCCAAGAGCCACTCCATCCTATTTAAAGGATTATCACACTTATCTCTCAGAAGAAGTGTGTAATTCAGTAGATTTAGATGAATTGACTGATAACTTGACTTATCAGCAAGCAATGAATTCATTAGAAGCAATAGACTCGGAGAAAGCCATGGATAAGGAAATTGAATCCATTGAGAAAAACCAAGTCTAGGAATTGACTAATTTGCCAAAAGGAAGAAAAGCTATAGGCTATAAATGGGTTCTGAAAAAGAAATATAAGGTCGATGGTACAATTGACAAGTTTAAAGCGAGGTTGGTTGCAAAAGGTTTTTTGCAAAATGAAGGGATAGACTATGTTGAGACATATTCCCCAATTGCGAAATTTGCATTCATACTTATAATCTTGGCAATATCTGCATACTATGATTTAAATTTACATCAGTTAGATGTAAAGACCGCCTTTCTAAATAGCGACTTAGAAGAAATCCTATACATACAGCAGCCCGAAGGATTTGTGATTGAAGGCCAAGAAGATAAAGTGTATACGTTGAAAAGATCCTTATATGGCCTAAAACAGTCACCTCGCCAATGGTATGTGACTTTTCAAAATGCCATTATAGAACTTGGGTTTGTGGCTAACAAACTTGATCACTGTGTTTATGTTTGGAACAGTGGGAGCCACTTTGTCATCTTATCATTATATGTTGATGACATATTGTTGATTGGAAATGACAATGAAATGATTGTTAAAACTAAGTCATGGTTGAACTCCAAGTTCAAAATGAAGGATATGGGAGAAGCATCCTATATTCTGGGTATAAAGATCTCTCGAGATAGAGGATCTAGACTTTTATGCCTGAGTCAAGAGAGATATATAAACTATATCCTCAAGAAGTTCAAAATGGGTGAATGCAAGTCTGCAGATACACTTGTTGCAAAAGGGGTGAAACTAAGTAAGGTTGATTGTCCCGATGAAGGAGACGATAAGCCTAATGTTCCTTATGCTCAAGCTGTTGGCAACTTGATGTATGTTATGTTGTGTACAAGACCTGATATCAGCTTTGCTGTTGATCTTGTCAATAGATATCAAGGTAATCCAGGTTGACATCATTGGATAGCTGTAAAAAGGATTCTAAGATATCTGAAAGGAACAAAGGACTTGAAACTATGTTTTCAAGTAAATGAACTAGAAGTGGTAGGATACTCAGACGCTGACTTTGCTGGGAGCAAAGATGACAACAAATCAACCTCAGGACAAATATTCTTATTTGGAGGTAGTGTTGTTTCTTGGGTATGTAAGAAACAAGGTTGTGTAGCGTTGCATATACAGGAAGCTGAGTATATTGCTTGTTGTATGACTGCAACAAGTGTTGCAGATAAGCCGCTTCATACATGATTTGAAGCTGGAAATAACAGATGAGTCGGTGGTTATCTATTGCGATAACAATGCAGTAATTACTCTTATTAAGAGTGGAGCAGATTGCTCGAAAAGCAAGCATATAATGATAAAATACCACTATGTTCATGATATGGTTATGAGAAAAGAAATATCCATCTCATACATGCCAACAGAAGACATGTTCGCAGACCCCTTAACCAAAGGCATAACGAAAGAACTCTTCTCAAAACATGTTAGAAACATGGGTTTGAGATATGTTGTTATATAGGTAAATAACCATACAACGGGTGATTTGTTGTGTAGGGAAATAACCACACAACAGGTTCTAATTGCAATAGTAATAAGGAATCGACATAACTAGTGAAAACCCCGGAAAAGTGGGAGGAAAACCAGTATGTCGATACACTTGGCTCTAACGGCTGGACTGGCTTGAGGAGAGGCCAGATAAGTAACGGACGGTCGTTATCGAAAAATTCAGTAACGACCATCCGTTATCACTCCCAGACGAGGGAAGCCACGAGAGGAAAAAGCCAGACGACGGGGGAGCGGGTGCCTATAAAAAGACAACCATTTACAAGGAGGAATACAAATTCAGAGATATACACAGATCCACAGTGATATAGAAAAATAGAGTCATCTGAGAAAACCCTCGTGTGGAAACCTCGCGACATCTTCAACATCCGCTGCGCTCACTAAGTCTCTGGCGACCGAGAAGACCGAAAGGTAAGCGCCGAAATCCCTTCATAGGGCTGCTAATACAAGGCATGACAATAGAACCCACATAGATACAAGCCCAAAAGTCCGTGCATGTCATGTGCATATACTCATGTATTTAGTGCCACCTTTACACACACATATTTATTATATGCCAATATTAATTTTTCTTAAATGAAAACAAAGAACACCATGAAGTATCCAATAATGCTGGTTTCAATAGATTTCATTGAGTTAAACTGCCAACAAATAAAGTGGAGACTTCGAAAACTCATTTAAATCAGTAAAAAGAAACTACTAAGCTTATTATTTTTAAAAATATTTAACAAGAATAAACGAATAGCGAAAATGCCAAAAGTAATTGAACAAGCAGGTTGGGGTTGATCCATTGGAAGCCAATGTGCATGTCCGGCTTCTGGTGCAATCCGTTCAACCAGCAGGTCCGGTCCAGTTTCACAAACAATGCTCGAAACACGAAATTGTCAACCCTTCTTTCCCTTGAGTCTCCTTCTCCATACAACTATTTTCCATTGTCCTTCTTGTAAACTTATCATAACTTGACTCCCACTCCAAGCTTCAATGTCACTAATTCTCGACAAGGAAAATTGATTTCTTTTGGTTTCGTATGGAAATGAATGCTTTGTCAAAGAGATCCATTTTCATAGGAAAAATTTAACTCTTCAATATATTTTCCTAGAAACGAACAGTGATCAGAAGTAGAATTACGATTTACACAAAATCCATGCTATTTTTTATCGTTATAAGATCAACAACACCATAAGCTTAGGTTTCTGTCCCTTAAAAACATTTCTTTTGATGTCTTTAGACACAACCTGTAAAGGTTTGCCCGTTCTGATAAACTCTTGAAAGTTTTACCAGTTCTTTTCCTTCCTTGACAAATTCTCTTGCCTGTGCCTCATAAAAAGAACTAGCAGATTGGTGGATCATAGCCCTGATGTAACGAAGAGGACTCTTAAGAGGAGGAGCATTTTGCTTCCCATGATAGCTTACAGTCCTAATTACCAAATCTCTCTCTCTCTCTCTCTCTTTCTCTCTCTCTCTCTCTCTCTCTCTCTCTCTCTCTCTCTCTCTCTCTCTCTCTCTCTCTCTCTCTCTCTCTCTCTCTCTCTCTCTCTCTCTCTCTCTCTCTCTCTCTCTCTCTCTCTCTCTCTCTCTCTCTCTCTCTCTCTCTCTCTCTCTCTCTCTCTCTCTCTCTGTGTGTGTGTGTGTGTGTGTGTGTGGCCTATTGGTAGAATAATTAAGTAAACTTGTAAGGTTTGTGGCTATAATACCGACTTTAAACTTGTAAGGTTTGTACCTAAACTGCATTTCCAACTGCCTCGGCCTTCTCCATAGGATGACTTGGTAGGACGTTAGCTTGCTGGTTGGGACCTAACCATAGTAATGGAATGGCCCAACTTGACAAACCGCATGGCCACCCGATCAGTCTAACAGCCAGTTCATGTAGCCTGAGACCACAATGGCATAAGGTTAGGTTAACTTAGATAATTATTTAATGTTATATGGAGGAACATGAAGACGAAATAGAAGGAATATATTAATGCTTATATAACATAGTGAAGGATATATTCAATCAAAGATTAGGGATGGCAATATTGACCCAACCTGAACGCTGTAGGGAATATCCCATCTGATCAAGTTTTTTTTTACTCAAATTATATGTCAAATGGGGATCTTCGGATCTTATGGTTCTTATAATTTAAAATAAAGCTCCTTGAACAAAGGAAATTTCTCACGTAACGGATTTCTAAACAGTATGACTAGTAAATAAACAGAGCTCTACTCATGGTTTGGACCGTTTCAGCTCGTAATGACTAATGAGCTCATTCGCCACTTGGTTGGTAAATGGTTCGGTAGGTTTTAGAACTGGACACGAACAATGAGTAACCAAATTAGGGTAGTTGTATTAGCTAATGAGCTAATATTTTACAACCTCTATGTACCTATATGAAAGAATTCGAATATTACTGTCACCGAAATTATATGTGAAATGCTACATATATAACTTTAACGATCAATTGAAGCCTCTACTCAGTTCGTTCTGCTTTGCTTGCAGTGCCACCAGACGGCAATGCAGAAAAGTTGAGGAAGGGAAAAGAAAAAGAGGACGACCACAGTGGGAGTCGAACCCACGACCTTTTGATCCGAAGTCAAACGCGCTAATCCACTGCGCTAGAAAAAATGGAAGAAATGAAAAACACATGCATAGACGAACAGCATACACACGGTTTGAATTGTTTCTTGAGCAAGACACCGTCTTTTGTGTATTTTAACAGAACAGTGTTTTGCGTAATTTAACAGAACATTTTCTTGAATAATTAAGCACAACTATAAGTTCACTGCATAAAAGTGAGTCGACCACCAGAATTAAGCACAACTGTTCGCCAATGGTATTCAATTTCCAGCACCAAGAAACACAAACAGAGAGACACACACGCTTGCACTCCTACTAGTTTGTTGGTGATATTGTGAGTGCTTTGCCACGCCCTGACCCTCTATCCTAACTAAAACGGGGAAAGGATTAAGCACACGACACATCCTTGTATTCAGACAGCAATCCAGTCTTCCGGTCGGACGGTGGTTCCTTCTTCCCATTGTTAGCTGATATGAAAACCTGATGCGATATGGGTTTATTGGGCATGTGCACTGGCTGTTTAGTCAACTTGTGATTCTTTCCAGTCATCACATCGCGCTGCTTTGACTGCCTCGGGCTCTATAATGCCTTGCCCATTCCTGTATTCTGATGTTCAAATATTCTTCAAACGGAAAGGCATAGATGTTGTTAAGTTTAGGGGATCCAATAATGCCCATAATATTGAAAAGCTATCAAAATATTATTGATAGTTCAGTCAATTTCCCTTTAATTTCTTCTCGATTGCGAAATTGGTTTTCAATTGGTTAAAACGATCTCCAAAATCAACCAATACCCTGAAAGTTCCGGGATCTTCTAATATTACAATATTTGGTGTATTCCCTCAAAAGAAATTCCTGTGAAGCAGCATCAAATTCTTCCGCAACGCCACCGAAATCCTGATTGACAGAGCCTTCCATTTCTTACGAGAACCCCAAATTTGACAACTAACTGAAAATTCTCCTACTCAATAAAGAAACACTTCTCCTATAGGAACAGCACCAGTTCTGCTCTAAGATCATGAGCAACAACTAAGCATTAATCATAGAAACCGTCAACCGCATTTTAGCCAGAAGACCCTAACTCATTAAAACACCCAACACTGGGAAATTTAGAAAACAAAAGGGATGAAAGGAATCAACCAGTTAGCCAGGAACGTTAACAAAAACAAGAATATCAATGTGTCAAACCGAAGAATGACCTAAGAAAAAAGAGAGATAAAAATAAAAAATCGATAGCGATAAAAGGAAGATCTAGCTAAACCGAAACAGCAAAAGATCCGTAAAACCAGGTTGATGACAATAAATAATTTCTACTCGAAAAGAACTTCGTTGTAGATTGAATGAAGCCACCGGTTTACGAGTTCGCAATTTCGCCGGTTAGGGAAAGAAGTGATCGGACATCGTAAAAGCATCTTCCCGAGCTCTGTCGTGTTCTGGCGCGTACCTCCCGCTCCTTCCGCTGATCCCATTGTGGCCGTCATTGTACAAAGACATTTATACATCACACGTGCACAACTCTCTAGAGAATTCAGGATTCGGTCCACCCATCTCTTTCTGGTTCTTGGACGCAGGAATCCGCGGCAACGTTGTTTTGTTCCGGATTCGAAACTCGGGACTGGTTCAAATACAATTTTATTTTACCGGGTTTCTTTTCTTTCTCTTTTAATTCTGGTTCTATAATTTGGTGGTAAATGAACCGAGGCGTGTTGGGGCCGCAGTTTCTTTTCACGGAGCCGACTGTCGCAGTCTTCTCCATTGTTTTTCTTCTTTCATTGTGTTTGTTAGGTTATATGTACCGAGTGTCGTATTCTCTTGTATAAAATGAGACGAGGAAAAAGAGGAGAGAGAGAGTCGAGGTTACTGGCACATGAATTTTTTAGGAAAATTGTATTGTGTATCATACATCATTGTTTTCTGTATATAAATAACTTTTTCCATCTTCTGAGCATGAAATTCGGGAAGGACCCTTCTTCCCGCATTTCATAGTTGGTGTCAGTAATAGGGTCAATAGTGATCACCTACTACTTACATCTCCCACTTAATCACTAGAGTTTACCTTTGATAAACTGGTTTGCCTCCTACTGCTTTGGGATTTATCAAGTTGTATCATTTTTCCTTGTTGTAAGTAAGTTGCAACTTTTATTTGTTATGTGATTTTTTTACAAATAATGTGTTATTTTTTGCATAACTCACAACAAAGTGTATTTTGTATACTTATATGTTAGGCATATCGCAACCCCGTATGGGTTATATGTTTAGAAAATAGTTCTTCTGATATGTCTTTTGAGCAAATCAAGAGGATAGTGATATTTAACCATTATATGTTTGTTTTTGATGTATCAGTTTCACTCTTAATAAGAGTAATTAATTGTTTCATCAATCTTATATTTCTTTTTGATAACCCATTTATAGCTTATGACTTTTCTTTCTCTTATCAAATCATTTAATTCCCAAACTTAATTTTTCTCAATGGATTCAATTTTTTCATCCATAGTTTTTCTCAGTCTACATATTCAAATAAGTCAACAGTCTCTTGATATGTCAAGTTATTAGTCAACTCATATAAATCTATTAAATTATACACTTGCTCCGTAAGGTAATTGTGATAATCCGTGAAGTAGGATGGTGTGACCCTAGATCTTTTGTGTCTACTTAAAGTTTCGGTTTGTTTATGAAATTCATCTATAGGTTTAAATGATGATTGATCTAGATCTACTAGATCATCAACATACTCATCATCATTTTTAAGAATATCATTTTTAGTATCTTCTATGAATTCAACATCCCTATTATAAATATAACTTTACATGAAACTTTATTGAGTATATACACAATTATAATTATTAATTATCTTCAAAATACCCTTGACAAAGAAACAACTATTAACATAGACCTTGTCACATTCAATAATGTCATGTTATATCTCTTTGTTATACTGTTTTGTTGAGGTGTTCTCGACATTGTATTTTGCTTTGCAATACCAAAGTCTTTGGATAATTCTAAAAATTCTATAGAGGTGTATTCTCCACCTTTATCCGATCTCAAGAATTTGATTGTGTGCTCCAATAGGTTCCAACTTTTTGCTTATATTATTTGAATACTTCAAGTGCCGCAAATTTATGTGCTAATATATATATATATATATATATATCGAGTAACCATCGATAAATGTTATAAAATAAACCTTTTCTCGATATGATCTTACTCTAAAAGGTTCACATAAATCAATGTAAATAATCTCTCGTATGATCAGCCCTAATCACTTATTTAAAAAAGATTTTCTAGTCATTTTCTCTTTTATATAGGTTTCACACTTATTAAAAGAATTTTCATTAAAGTTGGGCAATAAGTTAAAGTTGTTTAATTTTCTTAACTTCTTTAAACTTATACGAACCAATCTTTTATGTCATACGTTTACATCAATCACATAGACACTATCAATATAAGCATAAGAAGAACCTTCATTTTCATTTATGTTAAGTTTGAACAATTCATTCTCATCATCAAATGAACTAGAAAAAACTATCCTTTCATTCTTTTTCACAATGACTTTGCTAGGGACAAACTTAAGCTCAAACCCTTTTTTTACTAAGGTAGGGATCAATACAATATTAAACCTAATAGTGGGTACAATTAATATATCATTAAGTACAATCGATGTACGTTCTATAAAAATCCTAAATGACACAACCCCAAGAACATCAAAAAAGGTATTATTGCCCATATATATCGATACTTATTTCAGTTTCATTGATCCCTCTTTGCTCTTTATATATGTCGGATCGCTCCAAAGTCGATCTACCAACTAGTCATCAGGCAGTCTATATAGAGGCGCTAAAAAATAACACAAATTACATCTTACTTCTATATTGGGTTGCATTATTGATTGTTTACGTTATTGATCTTCTTGTTGTGATAATCCCTTTTATAGTACTCCATTTTGTATAAACTAAAGCACTTTACCCGATAAGCAAATTAATACAATTTATTAAAGTTTTGACCACTATGTTTTTTATTCTTACCAAATTTCTTATTTGGTTTTCTTTTATCGTGGTTGTTTTTAAGCTAGATCCTAAATCATCTTTAGCAACTAACAATATTTTCCTTTTGTTTTTATTTATGTGTTCTTAATCAATTACTACTTTGAGTGAGAGTTCTAAAAGGGTAAATTTTGGTCGAAGTCTAAGTGTTGTGTATCCCATGTTCCATAAAGGGGGCAGATTGTTTAGAATCATGGATATTTGCATTGGTTGAAGAATAATTAACTTTGCTACAGCTAAATCTCTAGTCATTACTAGTATTTGGTTAACATATTCAATCACATTATCACCTTCTTTTATTTTATAAGAATTATGTTTCTAAATGAGTAGTTATACATGCTGCTTAGCTTTAATATCATATTTAGTAGTTAGTGAATCAAATAATTCTTTAGTAGTCTCATATTCCAGTCATCTTATATATAGGTCAATATTATGGTATTGGCTATAGTATCATCATTTAAAAATATCTTATATTCTTATTTTTTTTCATCTGTTGCAATTGGAGTAGGGGGTAAAATCGTTTTCCTAAGTACATAATAAATTCATTTTAAAGTTAAGACTACTAGAATTCTCCTTTTTCAAGTTTGAAAATTTAAGATATTTAAGTTTTCAATCTTTGCCAATTCAGACAAACAAATTCTAAAAGTCATTTTTAAATTTTTAGCAAAGACAACAAGTAGAGAGTTTGTATGTTTTTTTAAATAGAAAATATAAAACATGCATTAGATAGATTTACATAAGACATTTCATAAAGAATCAACAACAAAAAATAGTCAAACACCTAAATGCAATATCCACAAATTCTAAGTAATGAACTGTAAATATTTTCCAGTGTTGTACTATAGTTTATTAACATGCAGGTACTTTTCTAAAAATATAATAAAAACGATGAGTAAATATTTAAGAGCATTATACTATAATTTATTTAACATATAAGTATCTTTATGAATATATATAATAAAAAATAGGATTGTACATGAAAAATATTGTTCATTATTTCTCATAAAATATAGGGGTAAACTTGTATTTTTCTCAGGTGGTATAATGGATAATCTATAAAATTGAGAGGGGTATATCCCTAAAACTACTTGAATCTCGGGTTCTATAATTTCCTAAAATGATGAGGGACAAATCAGTAAAACTATTCTCTATTTTTTTGTAGTTTCACGTACTGTCATAAGGCAGAAAATACTTTTTACATGTATAAGAGTAGAACAATCTTTTTCCATAAAAATAACTAAACATTTCGGTAATTTTGCCTCACCATGTTTCGTAGTTGAAGTTTTCGTACATGAAAAAAATGGTAACTTCAACTCCAAAACCATTGCCTTGGGCGGTTTCACAAAACTAAAGGTTTTGTAGAAACCCGACAGTTTAAATACGAAGAAGAGAGAGATTCTGAACAAAGAGGGTGTCTGAGAAGGCAATCGACCACCGACGAGTCTTCATCACTGGCCGATCGTGGCCTCTAGCCTGACCTAGCTTTCGCCTTTGGCCTAGCTTTCACCTTTTGACATGTGTTCCTCCCTTTCTTCATCTTCGATTTTAACAAAGAGGGAAAGAAATATAAAGAGGAAACAAAGGAGAGGCCGTCGACGGTTCTTTTCCATTGTACTGGCCTTCTTTGTTTCTTCTTTCTCTTTGTTTATCCTCTACGACGTTTATGTTATCTGTTTGTTTTTAAGGCTTACGACCTACCTAAGGCTGCCTTTCAAGAGTGGCTTCCAACTATCTTTGCATCTATTCTCTCTTTTCCTCTTTTTTATTTATAAAAACTTACGTCGTAAAGTTTTTCAACTACGTTAAAACTACTTTCACTCCTTTTTTTTCTTTTACAAAATCGACATACTTACTGGAGTTGTCAAGGAGCTTGAACGAGGTTATGATACCAGATGTTGTGGCCGCAGTTTCTTTTCATGAAGCTAACTGTCGCAGTGTTGTCGGTTCTTTTTCTTTCTTTCATTCTCTATTTCTTCTGTTATGTGTACTGAGACTTGTATTCTTTTAAAATGAGTTGAGGAAGAGGAGGAGAGAGAGAGAGATAGAGTCGAGGTTACCCGCAAAGGATTTTCTCAAGAAGATTATATTGTGTATCATACATCATTGTTTTCTGTATATTTCTTTTGTAAATATACATGGCTTTTTCCATCTTCCGAGTTCACTCTCTTGCATTTCTTTTTTAACAACCATTCCGTTTCATTCGGGAGATCCTTAAGACTTTTTCAAAATGAAAATAGTTTTAATAACATTTATATTTTTAAAACGCAACTCATGAAATTCGAGAAGAGGGCATTCTTCTCGCATTTCATGGTTATTGTTAGTAATGTGGCCAATAGTAACCACCCACTACTTACATGGTGCTCATGGTTTGGCTCGGTGCAACTCGTGATGAGTTCACTATGAGTTCTTCACATTTTCTATATAATGGGGGAGAACAAAGCCAGATGCACGTCCCGCCCCACTTATCGAACTCATGACTTTCAACTCATGAGTGGATCCCCTATCCATGAGCTATTAAATGATTGACATTTCACTAAGCTTAACATTGGGTTATACATACATACATATATACACATATATTATTCTAATTATATATATATATATATATTTATATATTCGTATTAACCGAACTGATTGGAACTGGCACAATGCACACCCACACAAGCATGCTGGAGGAATCGAACTCAGGGCGGCTGCATCGGAGTTGAGAGCTTTATGGTGGAGCTAGCACTCTAGTGGTGCTTGGTCCAAACAAGTCTAACAAACCAAATGCCTACGAGAAGTTGAATTCACGGATGAGCCATAAACTAGGTCTTCTGATTTTGTTTAGCTTGTTGTTTAGGTTCAATATCGCTAATCGAAACACTCAATCTAACGATGTTGGCCAAAACCAGGTCTGCACCGCCCCTGATCACTTCTTCCACTTTAACTCATGTCTGGAAGCCGAAGCTGTGTTGCCTTTTGTGTTTTGAAATGGAGCCCAACAACACCTCTTGATCACTTCACTCTGGCCTTTTACCATTTGAGTTGGATCCTATCTGATTCGTTATACCCACAGTAAAAATTCAACCCAATTCACTAATGGAATATCTAAGTCTAAACCAGCACCAGCACCAAATCCATACCCAATTAATATGGTCCAGTATAGATTCGTCCAGTTTGGTTCCGACCTGATGGTTTGACTTGGACATGAACTCCCTCAAAAGCGAAACCCATAGAACCAACAGAACCTTGGGGCCAGTCGGGTTTCGGTTCTTGTGTTCCAGTCCTAGATGGAACCGAGACCGATGGTTTTGAAACCGTTCGTCCTATCACCTGAACCAGCTAGGTTTAGAGACTCCAGCATGAACAGGGTTAGTAAAATGGAGAAAGTAAAATTGCATCATGTTAACTGCACATTGCATGGTAGGTCTTTGCAGAAAAAAGGAAATCCTAGCCGGCTATTTGTAATACTGCAAGACAGGTAGTACTGCCAGAGGGAAGAAGCTCATCAATCAGGCATTGATCCGTAAATTCAGAGCCAGTAATGCGGTAAAATGTAAATCCATCTAAATGAAAATAGCATATGGAAGCAAGCAAGATGGATTGAAATAACGAGAACAAAAAAGATTTGCTTCCCTTCTTCAGCTCATTGTGCAGAGTCTCTCTCTGTCTCTCTATCTCTGTGCGTGTGAAAGGAGCAGAAGATGGTATGGCTTTCTTCAATTTCTTCATTGGCCCCTCTCTTTTTGTCTCCTGCAGTTTCGTTCTTTTTTTAAGTGTTCTGCTGCGTTGGCTTTGATCCGATGTGAAAATTTGACAGTTTTCCGTCAACATTTTTAATTTACATTGATCTAGCATTATAGATCTTAAAACGAGGTCCATTCTACGATTTCTCTCGATTTCAGAGGAATAAACCCTAATTTGGGGTTGTTCGATCTGATGCCAATTGGGGTTTATTTGACGGATCAAAGGCAGTTTCCTGCTATTGCTGACGATTCTGTTAGGTTTTCTTTATATATGAAATATATGCTTGGATCAAAACAGCTACTCATTGCTTTTTCTTTTGCCATTGCTTTTTCTACATGTCTGCCGTCTGCGGGGAACCACAGCCTCTGAGACTGGAAATTAAGGTGTTCTCCCTCCCTCTCCCTCTCTCTCTCTATACGCGTGCCATATTCCTTTATGCTGTTTTTTTCTGAAACCGTGATTCTTTTATTTGTATTAACTAATTCAATAAGTGTATCCATTTCTGTTGCTCAGAGGAAACTTGCTCAGAGATCTGAGAGAGTCAAATCAGTTGATCTACATCCTAGAGAACCATGGTAATTCTACTCTCCTTTAAGTGTGTTAAGTTTTCTACATTGTTGCTGACACCTTTGCTTGGCTAATAACTATTAGTACGCAGGAAATTGGGATCACATGATACTCGGAGTCCACCGCAACTCATGATTACCATATTTAGTATGCAACCATCCATAATTAGTCACAATAAAAAAGCTGTCATTACTAGAATCCAAGTTGTCTGTTATGCATTTCATCTCTTTCCGGATTATTTATAAGCAGGTTCATATGCAGGTTCTAAACACAGCAGTTGTTCCTCTTTCTAATGCACTGCATCAACCATTCCATTGCAATTGCTTTGTTGATAATAAGCTAGCGTCAAAGCACTCACAAAGCAGTGCTTTGCTCGTCCCTTCAAATGCTAGTCTTTTACAAAGCAGAGACCTTACTTTGTTAAACTAGCATTGTCAGTGGTGTAACACAATGAGCTGAATACTGCATATTGCCAATTGACAAGGTGCATTTCAAGTGGAAAAAACTGATAGATATCTTGGTTAAATAGAATTTTAGGAAAGAACATCTAAGAGGATTTAGTTATCGTTTATGGTTGTTAAGAATATACATATTAGTTGGTTAAGTAGTTACAGTAGTTAGTACATTGATTGGTAAGTTGTCAGATTGTTAGGAAGAATATTCCATCACTCCGGACAAGATTTGTTGTGGTATTCTGAAAACAACTAAACTTGTAAAGCAAGAGATCCTACAAATACTTGTGTCATCTAATCATTCGTACATGGAGATCCTATAAGAATCATTTGTAATTGAGAAAAACTATCGAGGCTGTAAAAGCATTTGATTGTTACACTCTTATCTTCTTCTCCTTTTCCCCTCTTCACATTTTCATCTTCTATTATCTCTTGATTGAATGTTGTTCATTTGTGAGCTGGTTTAGTTGTTAGTAGTGGTTGTGGTTATGTAGTAGGATACTTTTAGTGTGTGGTTTGAATCAGATGGAAGCTAGTAATTCCGAAGTTTCAAGGGCTCAGTGTTCTTAATGGATCGAGGAACCATATCTTTCAATTTCACAAGCTTGTGATAACTTGCAGAAGGGGCTACATGAAACCATACTTCCTGAGAACTGGAGGAACTTTTACTCAGCCAATCGAAGACATAATAATTTGTGGAACAGTTTAGACCTTACTTTTCTCTTCCTTATTTACCCCTTTGCCCACAATATCAGATATTTCTCTTTGAATTTTAGGTTTTTCTCCTCCATCCAATATATAAAAATAAGGTTCACCATCCTTGAGATGCCAAAAGAAAATAAAGGTGTTTCATTCTTCTGGTTTGTCCATATAAAGGGGGAAAACATGTGCTTTAAAGTGCTTTTCAAGTTACTGTACTACGTCTTTGAGCCTGGCATTGGCCCTTCATATTATGTACTGCATTTAGAGATGGATGCTCAATACTTTACCCTGCAAGTTGTAATCCTTTATGAAGAAGATGGTCATTGTTGATCAGGTTGATAGGGTAATAGCAATGTGTTTTCCCTTGCTATGAGCTGCTACTGTGATTAGTAGGCAAACTTTGATTTTTTTTTTGGTTTGGACCACTTAAAGAATTTTGATGCAAGTTGGTTCCAGGATTGAGGGCATAGAGTTGAAATTTGTTCTAGTCATGAAGCAACACGCTGGCGCTTTCTAGAAGAATACTTCCTTTTTCTGAGGAAATTTAGTGGTATCTTCGGTTAGACCTAGAATGGAATGACAAGTTCTGTTTTCATAGGGACTTAGCACAAACATCCACCATTTATGACTCTCTCACTTGGTTGAGATTCAACGTTGAAAATGATGGAATTTCATGCAGATTTGATAGTCCCTAATCTGTCTTTTCATCTCTGTTTAAGTCAGGATATTGTTGGCAAAAGCAACATGCTACTCTGGGTCTCCTTTCTCCACACTATGTTTCATTTTATTAATGCCATCTATATAGGAAATTGATAATGGTTCCAAACAGCTAATGCGTTTGATAGGTACCTAACATACCAAACTCAATTCATGGCCCCCTAAGGGGGCGTTACTAGGTATTGACATACGAACGTGTGCCACTATGTTTGCAAACAAATAATATTAGAGCATGCCCAACAAGTTGGACATCTAGGTGTAAATATTTGTTGATGTATGAATGTTGAAGCGGCCGAGTCACAAATTGTCAACGTATTGATAGAATCATCAAGATACCAATACATCCAAATATGGATGTTTCAAGTCAAGAATACACAACTAGGAGAGGATTTTACAGTAAGTGAATAAGAGAGGAAATGCAAATGGATAAGAGAGATGAAAGGAGAGCTGACCCCCAACGACTAGTTGAGGCTAGCTGAGAGAGAGCTGTTGGGAGCTCCCAAAGGCTAGTTGAGGACCTCAGGAGTATCAACTTGCTTACTGTTAGTGATACCAAATCTTTCAATTATATCATTTACAAATTTGATTTGTGACATAAAATATCTACAATTGTTTATAACAATTTCGATACCCAGAAAAGAATTAAGAAACCTAAATCATTCATATCAAATTCTGGATAAAGATTATGTTTAACCTCTGTAATGCCTGCTTCATCACTCCCAATGATAATCATATCTACATACAAGAGTAAGATAACAATACCTTTATATGTCTTTCTTACAAATAAAGCATTATCAGTATAACAAGATATAAAGTTATGCAGATGCATGGAACTTTCAAATCGATCAAACCAAGCCTTGGGAGCTTGTTTCAAACCATACAAAACTTTCTTGAGTTTAAGAACATGATCCTTGGGAATATCAAATATGAGAGGAGTCATATAAACATCTTCAGTTATATGTCCATTCAAAAAAGCATTTTTAACATCAAGTTGATAAATATCTCAGTTTTGAATAGCGCTAAGAGTTATGAGGATTCTAATAGTAGTCATCCTAGCATCAGGAGCAAAAGTTTCATCATAATCGATTTTATGTTCTTAGCATAACCTTTGACTACCAATTTCGCCTTATATCTTTCAATATTGTCATTACTATGTGTTTTGATTTTGTAAACCCATCTACATCAAATAACCTTTTTATCTTTTGAAGTTTTTGATGTCAGAAGGCTTGTATGCTTTTATATTTGCTCCTGACTTTGAAGCGGAAAAATGACTTTTTTTGCAACATTTATGTTTTTTAATCTAGTTTTCTCTATAACTAGATCGGCCAAAAATGTATCTCCCTTTGGTATAGGTTTTCTATGTATTGAATTTGATCTAATATTTTCAAATTAATCCCTTAATCCCCACATAAATAAGAAGAAATATTGATTGTCTAAGAACTCTTGAAATTCATCAATTTTTGAAGTTTTTCAAATTTATCAAAACTTCTAAGTTGAGTCATAACTCGAAAAACTTATTGTGATACTCTCTAATGCTTAGGTTGTATTGTTTAAGCATTATCCTTCTTTCCATAAAATTAATTTAAAAAATAAAATCATCTTGAGAATTTATCTTTTTCAAATATTCTCAAGTTTCAAAAGCATTTTCAAATATACTAATTTAATTTCTAAGTTTTTCGTCCACATTTTGGCAAATTATTCATGTTATTTTTGTATTCATTTTATCTTAAGTTTTCAAATCTTGCTTGTTCTTGGGCTTTGGAAGCATCATTATCGTTTAAATCTTCAATATCTAAGGTAGGTTATTGAATTGTTCCATCTATGTAATCCAAAAAATCTTTAGACAAAAATTACTTTCATTGTTCTTGCCCAACTTTAATAACATTTTGTGTAAAAAATGCATTTAAAAGACTCATTTTTGCTATCAATTTCAAGGAACAAACAAAGACCTTGATGCTACCTCAAGTTTGGAGTGTCAAGCAAGCGATATGATAAACTTTTCAATCTTGACACACTTCATGATAATGCTCAAATTCTTAAAAACGAGGCTCTGATATCATATAAATATTTGTTGATGTATGAATGTTGAAGCAACCGAGTCACAAATCATCAACGTATTGATATAATCGTCAATATACCAATACATCCAAATATGTATGATAAGTCAAGAATACACAACTACTAGAGTTAAGAAAGAGATAAATCCACAAGTCAAAAGGCTGGGCAAGATATCTTGTTTATTGATGTATATTAGATCACTATTTATAGAGTAAGAAGGAGAGGATTTTACAACAAGTGAATAAGAGAGAGGAAAGGCAAATGGATAAGAGAGAAGAAAGGAGAGAACTAACCGTCTGGCCCCCAACGGCTAGTTGAGGCCAGCTGAGAGAGAGCCGTTGGGAGCTCCCAACAACTAGCTGGTGGGGGCTCCCAACAGCTACGTTCCATAATCCATAGTCATGGGCTCTAGTGGCCTGTGATCGATCCTATTACATTTAACACTAGGGAGATGATAAAGAAGGAAAACAGAAAGGAACTCTAAGAAAAAAAGTTCGACGAGTGGCTTAAAACAGAACAGAATGCAATGAACATAATCAAACATTCTCTGGTTGGATTATTCTTGGCATCAAAAACTCGTTTTATGCTCATTTTATTCACAATTTTTTGAGAAGTACAACTTCTTGGACTATTCTTTGCATTTTACAAGCCATAGTTAATGTAATACAAGGTGATCAAAATGTAACGTAACTTGATTGAAGACTGGGCTCTACCTTAGTTGCTTACAAACTACCAAATGATTCCATTATATATGGACTGAACTCATGGGGGTAATGATATGCTTTTTGCATCCTTAATTTGAAGCTTTAAAATGGTCATAGTGCTTTAGCTGTTTGTACGGGTTTTCACTTGACAAAATTGCCCTTCACGTTGTATATTCACAATGGGCAGATTTGTGTGACTGCCAAAAGTTGTAGGTGTTTTCATGTGAGATACACAAGTCATTTGCCTGTTAATGCCATTCTTCATTGCAGTGTATTTGTCCATCAAAAAGTCATGCTTAAATAGTTGTTTAGGGATTTATTGGCTTTGGCAAATCACAAATGCATTAACTTAGACAGCTGGTTTTCATGATGAAGCACAATGTAGTGGCCTGGTGGCAGGATTTGCTGGAGAACTGGGGCTCTTTTTACCCTCAGTAGTTGGTTATTTCAGCTAGTTGATTGTGAGAGCTGCAGGCCTTTGTAGTTCATTGATTATTAACTTTCTGTGCCAGTCTATTTCTTTATTGGTCCTGATGTTATGGAACTTTTTAGACAAAAGAAAAAGCTTATGTGTAAAAAAATTCATACTGATGATTGAAATTCGTATTTATCACTTATCTTTCTGATTTTAGGATGATTTTTCGTCTTTAAATTTATTCTTAGTTACAGTTCACGAGTTTATACTCTTTCAGGATCCTGGCAAGTCTTTATTCTGGAAGTGTTTGCATTTGGAACTACCAATCACAGGCAAGTTACTTGGTTCATGGTGTTGCTGTGGTTATGTTATCTGTTAAGGATTTGCTTCCTATTCTGCCTTTCTCTTTCTGCTTTTCATACCTATTTGTTTAGAAATGCTCTCCATGAACTCCTTTTTGAACCTTTCTTCCAGAATTGTGGTTTCTAGTGGCTCTCAACTTATACTCTATTCTCTTTGAAACCTTAGTTACCATGGTCACAATAAGGGATTCTCTGTCTAAATCAAGGGGATCTTGCATTCTGTCTTCTTCCCTTCCCATCTAGGGAATTTCTTTGCATTTACTTGATCTGCTCCTATCAGCACATTATATCAATGACTTGAACTTTACTCATTTTCACACACCTGTGCCCATACACACACACTCGTGCCAGCACATAAAGACTTCGCAGTGATCTTGAGAAGATCTATTCTTACTGGGCTTATTATCATCAACAACAACAACTAAGCCTTTTCCCATACTAGATGGGGTTGGCTAAATGGATTCTTTGTTACCACATAGCCCTATCATAATTTGTAGAATCCATGATAAATAAGTCCGGCAAAGTTTTACGTTAGAAGTCTAGAAGCCTAACACAACCCTCCTCCTTTATCTGGGCTTGGGATCGGCCATGCAAGGGTGATCCCTTACATGGGCGGAGTTTCTGGGCTTATTATCAACCACTTTAAGTTGGCTTCTGATACGCGACATGCAGGCTAATGCTAGTTGTCTTGGTCTTATCACTATACTCAAATAGAATAATTTTTACTTTTTCTAGTTCCTTTCTACTTTACTTTTAGTCACCTTTTCTTCTTTAGCCTGGTTTCCTTTACAATATCACTTTCATGGTTTCATGTGCGGTAAAAGTTTCTGTTTCCTATGAATTTCAGTAATCATGGAGAAAGAAACTAACTTATTTCATTCACTGTAGCTTGTTGCTTTAAAATGCTGACCATCATTCCGCTGTAATTCTTGATATGATTATGGCACCACCTATCCATTTTACCTGTGAGATAAGTGAATCTTCTGTGTATATTCACAGATATAATAATACCAAGTTATCAACTGTATATTGAAGTCTAATAGAGCTTTGTGCTTTGTGGTATGGGTGGCAAATAGTGTAAGGGGACTGGGTCACTTCAGATTCGTGTCAGAAACAAGCTGACCCGAACTTAGCCCATTATTTTAATTGGGTCATTTTTAAACACACAAACCTGACATGCTCGATCTCATGTCAACAGACCTTATCCAAGCTTTCCTTGTTCACTTGAAAATGAAGCAAACAAAAATAAATTATTATTTGTTGAAAAACGTGGATTTTTTTTCGTATTCCTTATTCTGTCCACCTCAAGAAGGGAAAAAGAGACCTTTCATTGTTCACTGGACCATTTATTTTGGAGACATCGATACCTTATTGGTGTCTACTCTTGACGGCCCCTTTCTTTGTGTATGCTACATAAGAGTAATGACAAGTTCTGCCAAACATCTCTTGACCGCTTTCTTGATGCTGTCATTACACGACAACATTGAAGATGAGGAAGAACAATAGATCCCTTCCTTCTCTTTCTTTTTTAGGTGAAAGAGAAACTGTAACTGAGAGACTTTCTCTCTCTTATCTTAGTCTAGAACCCTATACAGTGAAAAGAAAATTAAATTAAAAAGGAAAGAATTAGCGACAGGGTTCTTATAAATCCCACCTGCAGAGTGTCATGACGTGACAGGACATTAGTGCTTGAAATCATAGAAGTCTAAAATTTCTTGGGAATTTGTATAACCTTGGATCAGGTTAAGGTCTACTGTAACTTGATCCTACTTTCTGTTGGGTCCTTTTTTTGCAAACGTGCTTGCCCTGGGTGGCACTCAACCTTGATCTGTGCAGTGACTTTCCATGTCAAATTCAGTTCGCATTTTCAGGTCGATCCCAGAGTTGCCACCTCTACTTTGTAGTGTTTAGATTTATCTTGATATTCATGAACCATGAAATTTCAGCCATTTTCTTTTGTTTCTTGTGAATTACTTTCATTGGTATGTAACAACTAATCCATAATTTTCGTAATGTTAATGCAGACCATGGTGAAGTCCTTTGAGGTTACTGAACTTCCTGGTACCCTTTTCTCTTTTTTACACCTTTCCCTTTTTACCAGTTTTCCTCAAGGATGATAATGAAAAAATCTCTTTTATCTTGGCTTCAGTGCGATCTGCCAAGTTTATAGCTCGCAAACAATGGATAGTGGCTGGGGCTGATGATATGATTATTCGTGTTTATAACTATAATACCATGGACAAAGTGAAAGTTTTTGAAGCACATACTGATTACATTAGGTGTGTAGCTGTGCATCCGACATTGCCAAGCTTTGGGATTGGGAAAAGGCTGGGTTTGTACCCAGATATTTGAGGGACATTCTCATTATGTCATGCAAGTGACATTTAATCCTAAAGACACAAACACCTTCGCCAGTGCATCTCTTGATCGCACCATAAAGGTATACATGTGTTTTTGTTGCCAGTTGTTTCGGCTTTTTTTTTTTATGATTTCTATGCTCCTATGATAGAATGCATTAATGCTTCTGTTATCTTCTCTTTTCAGATATGGAATCTTGGCTCCCCTGACCCTAATTTTACATTGGATGCCCATCAGAAAGGAGTGAATTGCGTTGATTACTTTACAGGTGGTGACAAACCTTATCTAATCACTGGTTCTGATGATCACACCGCCAAGGTTTTGTTTCAATTTTTGTTTTCACTTTTTTTTCTTGATTTATTTGCCTACATGTATATATATATATATATGAATAGGAATAGGAATAACATGGATAAAACCTATTAAACAGGTATATAGATATGGGGATTATTACACCATTAAACCTATGAAACAGGTATGGGATTATCAGACCAAAAGTTGTGTCCAGACTCTAGAAGGTCACACACACAATGTATCTGCTGTATGTTTTCATCCTGAACTTCCTATAATCATTACTGGTTCTGAGGATGGTACAGTACGCATTTGGCACTCAACAACTTATAGGTAATTTGAGATGCACAGATTACTGAGTTGTGAGCTTTATCTTTATGCTTATTCTATTTGGTACATTCCTCTTGCTTTTTTTCTCCAATTGTCATCACTCTCTTATAGGAGCTTGAATAATTTGGCTGTGGTTGACTTTTGATCTTAGACAACGAGGCCGTATACTGATATGCCTTTTGTGTTTTTAAACATTATGATATTGTGGTTGACATATTGCTTCTTCACATTTCTTTTTTCGCTTCATTATTACATAAAATATTGGAAAGAGTAATTTTGGTGACTATAATGTCTAGATTTGATTTAAAATTGAGATAGCGTAAGATTGAGACTGACATACTGTACAATGTTGTCTATTTCTTCTTTCTATTTTATTCCATGATACACTTTTTAAGATTTTACTATGGTTAGTTGGAAGCATATTTGAGACTATGGATATATACTAACTTGCCATTTCAATGTTTTGAGGAACATTGAATTGGTCTTAATTCTTTTGGGTTCAATCTGATTGCAGGCTTGAGAACACATTGAACTATGGTCTTGAAAGAGTTTGGGCTATTGGATACTTGAAGGGTTCACGCCGGTGAGTGTTTCTAATTTTGGATAAAATTTCTGCACTTAATTTCTCTCAATTTTTAAGCCCTTGAATAATGTTGAGTGGGACAACAGTGTCAAATTTGCCTGGATAATGAAGTTTTCTTATCTTATCTTCACTCTTCCCTCATGAGTCATGACTTAAATTACCCAAACATCTTTACGCAGGGTTGTGATTGGCTATGATGAAGGACGATTATGGTCAAACTTGGTCGAGAAGTACCTGTGGCTAGCATGGACAACAGTGGGAAAATTATTTGGGCTAAAATAATGAAATTAGACTGTCATATATAAAGAATCATGTAGGAGCAGATGTGTGAGGTATGGTCTCAGTTATAAGTCTTCTTTTTTTGCTGTATAATATGCTAGCAAGAAGCGTAAAGTTCTTTTTTATTTAGTGACACATGCAAGTACTATGCTTCTTAGGTTGCTGATGGAGAAAGGTTACCTTTGGCTGTTAAGGAGTTGGGCAGCCTGTGATCTCTACCCCCAAGTGAGTTAATATCCCTTCTTAATATTATGTTGCATTGGTTTAGCATGAAGGCTTATTATGCTTTTGAAAATTTCTGCTCAGCATTATGCAACCCTTCACGGATTTTAGGAGGCATGCATATGTACATTATTTAGCAAATCAAGCATTTTAGTATATTCATCTTGACTTCTTTTGGAGTATTTTTCACATCGTTCTTGAACCCTGCCTGAGTTTTTATTGTATTTGTATGCAAAAAGCTTGTCATTGTACTATAGGATTAGGTCGTGTGCATGTACCCACATAGATGTATATATTTTTAAATATAGATTTTATTATGTAATTTTAGACATTGAAATTCAAAAGTTAATTTCAGAGACCTGTGTTTTGTAGAACTTAGATATCTATTAGACTATAACTATGTAATGTAGCCAAATTAGTTGGTAGTTCTGAACCTGGCTTTTTGTTAGTGGTTCCAACCTATTTACATTTTCTTGAAAAAATGAGCTTTATTTAAATAATAGTCCTTTTATTTTTATGGAATAATATCAACAATATTTGTTTGTTTCACATTTGGTGGCTGATTGTTGAATTAATTTATTTTATTCAGAATTTAAAGCACAATCCAAATGGGAGGTTCGTTGTTGTATGTGGAGATGGTGAGTATATTATATATGTAATGTTGGCATGGAGAAATAGGTCGTTAATGGTTCAGCGCTGGAATTTGTTTGGTCTTCGGATGGAGAATATGCTGTCAGAGAAAGTACATCTAAGATTAGAAATTTTCAGCAAAAATTTCCAGGTTTGCACTAGTTTTTTTTCTTTCTAAAACTTTATTTACTATCTTATAATTTGTCTAATGAAAGTGGTGATGAGAACCAACAAATTCTTGCTATTTCTTAAGCGGGGAAAGCTAAGTAGGTCCTGCCATTCTTGTACTGTTTATGAGAAGGACATGTAACTGGGAGAAAGTTTAGATTAAAATTTAAAATTTGAATTTATTTACTTTTTCATTATACATGAAAAGTGGCTATTAATATTTACTTAAGAAAATCATTATGTCTAAACATGCGATATGACAAAAGCATGCTCCCAAGACAATAACAAGACATCTTTACATTTAATTTTTATTTATCCAATGCCTGGCATTTTGGTTCTCACTCTGGAAAGTTCACAAAACTTAATCTTCTCTCATTGTTTTAGCTGTCTTCTAAATGAAATAAATTTACTGTAGGGAAAATTTTAATTGGAGTTTAAATAATGGGTATTTCAGGAAAAGAGGAGTGTCCGGCCAACATTTTCGGCTGAACGAATATTCGGTGGCACTTTACTGGCGATGTGCTCAAATGATTTTATCTGCTTTTATGATTGGGCTGAATGCAGGTTGATCTCGTCGCATTGATGTCAATGTGAAAGTAAGAGCTTTGACATAGGTGACATCCAGTTTTTTGCTCTTCATAATCCTTGTTTAATTTAATTATGTTAATTTTCTTGTGTCAGAACCTCTACTGGGCTGATAGTGGTGATCTAGTGACAATTGCTAGTGATACATCATTCTACATCCTGAAGTACAATGTGAGGATTTTCATAAACTTAATCCCTTTTTCATAGTTTTTTACTTTCTCTGAAGAATTTTTTCACATTTTGGTTTCCCTTCTACAATGTTGTTTCTGAATGAATATTTGGTGGCACTTTACTGGTGAAGCACTGTAAACATTTTAACTTCCATTGTTGCAGCGTGATGTTGTTGCATCACATTTAGATAGTGGAAGACCTGTAGATGAGCAAGGTGTTGGTGATTGTTTCATCTATAACAACTCTTCTTGGAGGTTGAATTATTGTGTTGGGGGTGAGGTATGTCCTTTTTTGGTTTGATTGTTGGGAAATGTTGAATAGCACAACTTTATTGATACTGTGGTGACGTGCTATGGTACTGAGTCACTGACATCTAATATTGCAGGTGACTACCATGTTTCACTTGGACCGACCAATGTATCTACTTGGATACCTTGCAAATCAGAACCGTGTTTATCTTATAGACAAAGAGTTTAAGTGAGCCTATTTGACAGATTGCTGGTATACTTTCCTTTGTTCGATTATCTAAAAATACTTCCTTTGTGCAGTGTTATGGGTTATACATTGCTTCTGAGTTTGATTGAATACAAAACTCTCATAATGCGTGGAGATCTTGAACGTGCTAATGAAATCTTACCCTCGATACCAAAGGAGCATTTGAACAGGTATGCCTGTGATTCTATGACAAGAATTATTCTGTAGACAGTGCGGTTACATGTGACCATAATTGATCCTCAGATTTGTACCTGTTTGAGAATATGTACTTGAGATAATTCGGTTTTCTTTTTTCATTTTGCCTCTTCAACACTGTATTGCTGCTTGACATAGTCGGTTAACATTTGATTAAATTCAGTCATATGTATGATATAAGAAACTTCTATCTCCATTTTTTCCCAATCTCTATCTTCGAAAACCTTTGTTAACGGAGTACCCCATCATCTATCCGTGATTGTTTTCTAAGTAGTCAAGCCTTGAGAAGAAAATATGGTTATTGCTACTTTTCAAGAGCCCAGGTTTGAAAATCTGTATTGTTACTTGCAATAGATTTTGTTTCTTAGCAGTTGAAATGTTTTTCTGAGAGCAGTCACATAACGTAAATGCACTCCTAATTACATTCTTTTGTTAACTGATTATTCTTCTTTTTAAAGTGTGGCTCACTTCTTGGAGTCCCGCGTAAGTGCATTCCTAGTTACATTCTTTTGTTAACTGATATTCTTCTTGTTAAAAGTGTGGCTCGCTTCTTAGAGTCCCGGGGAATGTTGGAGGATGCATTGGAAGTGGCAACAGATCCTAATTACAGATTTGATCTTGCTATACAGCTTGGAAGGTTGGAGATAGCAAAGGTATATGCCCATGAATGTGGTTCTTTCTGTTTGATGGTTTTACTATTGGAAAAATAAAATTGTTATGTGAAGTCATGAGTTAACAAACCCTATCTACAGGTCATTGCTATCGAAGTGCAGAGTGAATCAAAATGGAAACAGCTAGGCGAACTAGCAATGTCTACTGGAAAGGTAAATAATGTTTCTAGGAAGTAGCCTAGTTATACTAAACAACGGAATGCCTTTAAATGGATATAGCCTCTGCCCGAGACAATATGTGCATATTCTTATCCTGCATGTGCTAGGATGCTGTCACAACTTCTGCAAGAGTGTCGTTTTGTTATCTTGAATATGTGTGTGTATATATATAGCCTAGGGTTTAATCTATGGGCTATGATACATTTTTCGCCCCACCCTGAGCAGCTCTATTCGCCCCACCCTAAAAGAATTTCTAAATCCACCTCCAGGAGAGAGGGAAGGTGGGAGATATTAAGCTTTGATGCTGTGATGAATCGTGTAATATGATATTAGTACCTGAGTTGTATTGATTTAAGTACCAATACACGATAAGTTCATGTCGTATGATATGGTCAGATTTTTACAACCTTTGCGTAATGTTGCTCATGGACTTATGATCCAAAGAGCATGTTTTGTGTTTTTATACTTTTTAAGTTCTATTGTTTGCTTTTGTCTCAAGCCCACTTGGTGGAGCCTTAATGAACTTTGTTACTGCATGTTATCATTTCTAAAAACTTCAGAATCTTGTTTAGTGGTGATGGCTGGTGGCCAAGGGCTGTAAATGCATTCACTTGTCTGGGCCTATTTTGACTAATGTACTGGTCTTGATCCTACATGGGAGCTGAATATACATGCATCATCTTTGGATATAAAGGAATTTATTTTGAGATGGTGCAATATTTTTTACCAATCAAATGAAGTTTGATATCATCATTTGAAAACATAATTTGGGTCTATATATTCTGTCATATCGCATGTGACATGGTCATTCACTGATCCTAGCTATGTGATCTTACTTGCTTGATCCTGTTTGTGGGTCTATTGGTGTTACTGTGTTAAGTAAACTGACCTGTTTCTGGAGCTAATATAACATTCAGCTAGAAGTTCTGCAGCCTACACTAGGTGCTGAAAAGTTGACTCACATGTCACATCCGTTGATCATTTCTTGCTGCAGTTAGATATGGCTGAGGAATGTTTGCTTCATGCAATGGACATGAGTGGTTTATTACTTCTATATTCTGCTCTTGGTGATGCTGAAGGAATGTCAAAACTCGCTGTTCTTGCCAAGGATCAGGGAAAGAACAACATCGCCTTTCTTTGTCTTTTCATGCTTGGTAAATTGGAAGATTGTCTTCAGTTATTGGTGGACAGGTAGCCATTTCTCTTTATGCTGCAAATTTGTTGTTTGTTGTAGGTTTTCTGCTGATGTTTCTCTAATTAATGGTACAACTGTCCTATGGACCTTTTAAATAATGGCCTTGCTAATTCTTTTTGGCAGCAAAAGGATACCAGAGGCAGCTTTAATGGCACGGTCCTATCTTCCAAGCAAGGTTTCTGAAATTGTAGCTCTTTGGAGGAATGACCTAAACAAGGTCAATTTTCTTTTCCAGACTAACAATACAACAATTGTCCTAGAGATGTACTTGCCGTCATTCATGTCCAGCTCCCACTATTTTATGATCAAGAAAAGCTTTTAATTCTTAACCACTGACTTTAATTGACTGAAGGTGAACCAAAAAGCTGCAGAATCCCTGGCAGATCCAGATGAATACCCTAATTTATTTGATGATTGGCAACTTGCACTTGCTGTTGAGGCTGGCCTTGCTCACCAGAGGTACGTACTCTATTTCTTTTTGACATTATCTTTTCTTTCCCTTTTTAATTGTCTTCTTCTTTATATATATGTATGTATCTGTGAGTGTAACTTGCACTTGCTGTTTTCTTTCCAATACTTTTGAGGAAGAGGACGACCACAAAAGTGTTGGAAAGAAACAATAAAGAATGATCTAGTTTATATTGAGTTAACTGCTAGCATGACACATGATAGGGCTATGTGGAAACAAAGAATCCACGTAGCCGACTCCATCTGGTATGAGAAAAGGCTTAATTGTTGTTGTTGTTGTCTTGACCTTGCTGTGTAATGATATCTGCCTTAGCTGGAAGCGGCTTATTTATTCAAGAAATAACTTAATAATGTTACAAATACGGCGATATTGCTTGTGTGTTTGTTGTTTTCCTTATTTTCCTCTTCATTCTTTTACTATTGTCACTTCTATTGCTTCTGATTTTATCCATCTTATTCAAATTCTGTTCATACTGAAACAGGGGCCACTATCCTCCTGCCAGAGAGTACTCAAGCTACTCAGAGAAACGCCATATCAATCTTGTGGAAGCATTTAAAAGTATGAGACTTGACAGTGAAGTAGCTGTACCATTGGAAAATGGAGATCTGGTCCATGAGGTTTATATATTGATTTCTTTGTTGCATTTACTGTCAATTGATGTGCTTACTCCTCAGTTTGCTGTTATGCTAATACAACAACAACTAAGCCTTTTCCCATACTAATGGGGTCGGCTATATATTATTTGTTTCCATAGAGCCCTACCATAATTTGTAGAATCCATAGTAAATAAGTCCAACAAAGTTTTACGCTTGCTGTCGGAAGCGTAACGCAACCCTCCTCCTTTATCCGGGCTTAGGACCGGCCATGCAAGGGTGATCCCTTACATGGGCAGAGTTGCTGTTATGCTAATGGATCATAAAAAATCACTAACTTGTACCATTCATCTAGTTGGAGATGCAATACAACGTTTCTTCTTGCATCTTTTATGATACGATCTTTTCTTACGTTTGGAGATTTAAATTGAGCAGTAACATGCCAATGTGGGGATTGATTCTAATATGAGCAGGAGAGTTTTGAAATTTTTTTGGTTCAGAAGTTTCAAAATTATAAGCATTGCTTTGAGGCGTCCCCACCTAGCGACGCGTTGCAGAGCCCGAATGCAGTGATAAGTAAGCAAGGGCCACTATATTTTCGCTCGGATGTAGTGAATCAATTATAGAGAGGGTTCCCACATCATGGACGAGTGTAGGTAAAGAAGTTAGTCTCGCTACATTGTCGTCCGAATGTAGTGAATAATTTATAGAGAGGGTCTCCTCATTTTCAATATGGATGGATGCAAGGGTAAGGAAGCTGGTCCTAAATAATAAGATTCATATTGGTTCTTAGAATATCGGAATATTATCCGGTAAGCTAATAGAGGTGGTAGATACTATGATTCATAGAAAGATTCATATTCTATGTTTACAAGAGACAAAGTGGGTCAGACAAAAAGCAAAGGAGATAGAGGATATATGTTTTAAATTATGATACTCAGGTAAGGAAAAGTCTCAAAACGGAGTTGGTATTATCATAAATAAAGATTTAAAGGATAGTGTAGTAGACATACAATGATATGGTGACCGAATCATGACGTTGAAATTAGTGTTAGGAGTAGAGGTTTTGAATATAGTTTGTGCTTACGCACCCGAAGTAGGCTTAGAAGATAGTATAAAGACAATTTTTTGGGAAGAGTTAGATAAGGTGATTCAAAGGATTCCACAAAGGGAGATGATTTGTTTAGGAGGAGACTTAAATGGACATGTCGGTAAAGAGGCATTAGGATATCAAAGTATTCATGGAAACTTTGGTTTTGGAGATATAAATAAGGAAGGTAGGGAAATTTTAAATTTTGCTATGGCATTTGATCTCTTTATAGTCAATACAATCTTCAAAAACGAGATTAACATTTAATTATTTATAAGAGTGGCTTATCACAAATACAAATTGATTACTTTATTTGTACAAAAAAAGATAGAGCGTGTTGTAAAGATTGCAAGGTAATTCCAGGAGAAAGTTTAACCACCTAACATCGACTTTTAGTTATGGATTTACAAATAAAAAATGGATAAAGAAGAAAAGAGTGCATCGAGCTATTCAGACTAAATGGTGGAACCTCAAAAGCGACAAAGAAGATATACTTAAATAGAAAGTCCTTCAAGGAGATGCTTGGAATTATGTTGGTACACCTTGTGATATGTGAAACAATATGGCTATACATATTAGGAAAGTGGCGAAAGATGTGTTAGGTGAATCTAAGGGAGGTGTACTTTCACAAAAAGAAGCTTGGTGGTGGAGTGAAGTATTGTCAAATAAAATCAAGGCAAAGAGGGCATGTTATAAATTACATTATGCGAAGAAAACTAGTGAAACTTTAGAGGCTTATAAGAAAACAAAGAAGGAAGCAAAAAAGGCAGTTAGTAAAGCAAAAGCTAAAATTTGGGAGGATTTATATAAAAAACTCAACTCAAAAGAGGATGAAAGAGATATTTTTAGGATAGCTAAGACTAGAGATAAGAAAACTAAAGATCTTAATTCTGTTAGATGCATCAAAGATGAGGATGAAAAAATTCTAGTGGAAAATGATGATATAAGAAATAGATGAAAAACTATTTTTATAAGCTTTTTAATGAAAATAAAGATATTAGTATTAACTTAAGAGAGTTAGCCAAATCAGAAATGTATATGAACCACAATTTCTACCGACGTATCCAAAAGAATAAAGTCAAAGAGGCTCTTAAACATACGAAGGGTGGTAAATCGGTAGTACCAGACAATATTCCTATAGAAGTTTTTCAAAATACTAGGAGAAATATGAATCACTTGGCTCACAAGACTATTTAATGAAATATGGAGAAACCAAAAGATGCCTGAGGAATGGAGAGCGAGTACACTTATACCTATATATAAGAACAAGAGATACATTCAGAATTTTGCGAATTATCGAGGTATCAAGTTAATGAGTCATACTATGAAATTGTGGGAAATAATTATCGAACGTAGGTTAAGACAAGTGTCAAGTACAACAGAGAACCAATTTGGATTCTTGTCAGGCAGATCTACTGTTGGAGCAATTCACCTTTTGAGACGTCTTATGGAACATTTTAGAGTAAAAAAGAAAGACCTTGACATGATATTTATTGATCTAGAAAAAGCTTACGATAGGGTACCGAGGGAGGTTCTTTGAAGAACCTTAGAAAAAAGAGGTATCCCATTGACATACATTAACCTTATAAGAGACATGTACGATGGTGCAAAAACATGTGTGAGGACTCATGAAGGAATGACAGACTTCTTTGAAGTTAATATTGGGTTACATCAATGATCAACTTTAAGTCCATACTTATTTATAATGGTGATTGATGAGTTAACAAAATATATTCAAGATGAAGTACCTTGGTGTATGTTATTTACAGATGACATTGTATTAGTGGAGGAGTCTAAGGTAAAAGTTAATAGAAAATTAGAACTATGGAGAGAAACATTAGAAAGTAAAGATCTCCGACTTAGTAGAACAAAGACAGAATATATGGAATGTAAGTTTGATCATTTGGTTACTTCATAGGACATAAAAATTAAAATTGGCACACATTGCATCCCCTAAAAGGAAAGTTTTAAATACCTAGGGTCAATTTTTCAGAGTGATGGAAGAATTGATGGAGATGCTACGCATAGAATTAATGCTGGTTGGTTAAAATGGAGAGGAGCATAAGGTATTCTTTGTGATAAGAAGATATCATTAAAGTTAAAAGGTAAATATTATAGAGCAATCATTAGGCCTGCCATGTTTTATGGTTCCGAGTGTTGGGCAATTAACCATCAATATGTACAAAAGATATATGTGATAGAAATGAAGATGTTGAGATGGATGAGTGGTTATACAAGAAAAGATCGTATACATAATGAGGTTATTAGAAACAAATTAGGAGTGACACCAATAGAGGATAAAATGAGAGAATATCGTTTAAGATGGTTTGGACATATAGAAAGAAGATCAGAAGAATAACCTGTAAGAATGTATGAAAAACTATATTTGGAAAGTATTAAAAGAGGAAGAAGACGACCACAAAAGTTTGGACATATACTTAAAGTGGTTGATTTCTTCTTTATCATCACCTGTTATTACAATGTCATCAACCTATAATAATTCCTTCGCTGAATTTTTCAAATCATGCACGAGGGGACTATTTTAATCCATATAAGGTTTTTTTTAGAAAATACACATTATTTGATCCATAGAGATGTTTCAATCCCTGCGGTATCTCCATGTATACCTCTTTGTTGAGATCTCCTTGTAGAAAGGCATTTTTGACATCTAATTGCCACAAATTTCAGCCTTTATTAGCTGCTAAGCTGATAAGTACATGAATTGTTGTCTTTTTTGTCACTGGTGCAAATGTCTTCTTAAAGTCAATCCCATAAGCTTGACTATATTAGCCACAAGTCTTGCTTTATATCTATCAACTTTTCTTGATGGTTTGTATTTCATTGTATACACCCATTTACAACCTACCACAATTCTTCCCTTGGGTAGAGGCATAATGTCCAAATTGTTATTCTTCTCTAGGGCATGTATTTCTTTTTGCGTGGCCTGCTACCACACTTTAGATGTATATGCTTCTTCCCATGTTTTTTTTAATACTTTCGTTATTTGATCTGACCACAAACATTTTATAATCCACTAGAAGTCTTCCATAATCAACATAGTTGCTGATTGGATAAGTACATTTCCTTCTTTCTTTTTTTATCGTAATTGGCAGTTCCAAAGGTTGTTTACTTGGTTGTATTTCAGCAACTTCTTTATGAGCTGAAAATATACTCTGTCTTCCTCTGGTACTCGAGACCATATTTCTTGCTGATTTTCTTTATCACATATCATGACTTGGCCTTCTTCTTCCGTTACCTTACCATCTTCTTCTGTGAGCATAAGCAATAACGACTCTTCTAACTTTGATTCTTCTTCATGCTCCCCCTCTCGGCTATAATAACTCTTGAGCTCATGAAATATCACATCTTTTAATATAAAAAACTTTTTTGAAATTGGATCGAAACATCTGTATCATTTCTAAAATGGGGAGTAACCGATAAACACACACTTAAATGCTCTAGGGTCTATTTTGTCTATTTTATGACGATGCACATGTATATAGTAGATACACCCAAAAACTGTAGGTGGTAAATTAAACAGTTTCTTATTAGAAAACAGTACCCAGAAAGGGTATCTGCTTCTCCCCATAGATATTTTGGAGTAAGTCCTACAATCATTAAAGTTCGAGCTACCTCTAAGATGTACCTGTTTTTCCACTCTGCTACCCCTTTTTGTTATGGTGAATAAGCATATGATGTCTGATGTATAATCCCATGTACTGCCAAATAGTTTTTGTTATGGTGAATAAGCATATGATGTTTGATGTATAATCCCATGTATTGCCAAATAGTTTTTCAGCACAATTTATGTGAATTCATCCCCATTATTGGATCAAACCGTCTTAATTTTTGCTTATTGTTTCTCAACAAATTTGTGAAACAATGAAAATATCCTGCCAACCTCATCCTTAGATTTCAAGAAATAAATGATAGTAAAGCATGAATAATCATCTATAAAAGAGACAAAGTATTTATGTCTAGTAAAGGATTCTAAGTTCGTGATACACTTTTAGGAAAAATAGTTCTAACATATTTTACTAATTGACATGCCTCACACTCAAGACTTGCATTCTTCCTTAACTCTATTGATTTATGTATAATTGCTTGAATCGTTTGAATTGGTGGATGTCGAAGACATCGATGCCATAGTGTTAACTCCATCTCACTCTGTGTAGAGACTGCATTGACTGCTATATCTTTGTGTTTTCCTCCATATACGTACAATCCTCCTCTCTTTCTACCAAATTCAATGATACTTTTCATCGTGTATTCCCATCGTGTATTCCTGAATACATAAGTGAATGCAAATAAGTGTACACTATATCATTGAAGTTAATGCACTAATCGACAAGAGATTTATCAAAATGTTTGGAACATAAAGAACATGGACTAATACTCAAAGTGTTATCCACAACTTTCCTCTCCCCCTTACCGAGAGAAAGGAATTATCAACAATTTTTACTTAATGATGCAATTCGTGATAATCAAAGAGCCCCTCTTTGAAATTTACCATATGTTCTGTTCAGATACATTACCACTTGGCCCTCTTATATTACTCGCAGTTGTAGCCATAGTTGCATGAATGGTATTCGATAAAGATGGTGCAACAACTATAGTCTATGCTAACATAGCTTCATTTTTCACATAGTTAGGACAACCAATTAGTTTTCCTTAGTATGTCGTGGTTTGCCACAATGTGTGCATTTCACAACTTCTCTGCCATCTATGGGGTTGTTCTCACGACCTCTGCCCCAAATTGCCTCTCCCTCTTGATGGTTGGTTATAGCCTCTTCTAAAGAATGTTGTTTTTTTGTTTGGATTTTTATATTTTTTCAAATTCTTTCGATCTTCTTCTCTAATGAGTAAAAAGTAAACAATGCCTAATGTGGGCATTTCGTGACTTGCTAGAATAATATTCTTCATATTTTCATATTCAAATAAAACTCCTCTGAAGGGATCAAATACTTTACGTTTCTCAAATTCTTTTGATCTTTCCTTCGCGTACTCCTTACATTGAATCATTGTAAAATAAGATAACTCATCCCAAAGACTCCTTAATTCAATGTAATATTCGTTAATAGATCTTGATTCCTGCCTGCACTTCTGAATTTTTTGAAGGAGTTCATACTCCTTTTCTATATTTTTCTTTCGAGAATATGCCTCTCTTGTTGCCTTCCAAATTTTATGGGCAGTTTCAAGATATAAGAACGATCTTTCAACGTTAGGCATCATGAAATTGATTAGTCGTGATGTCATTAGGGCATCTTCCCTTTCCCATTTTGGGTATTCAAGGTTTCCTAGGTCAGGCCTTTCATTGTCGCCTAGTAAGTATTCCATTTTCCCTTAAGCTTTCACTCCCAACAAGATAAATTGTGACTATTTGAGATAGTTTTTTTCATTTAACTTTCTGATGACAAACAAATCACCTCTATTGGCCATCCTTGACCGATCTGTCATATTCTTACTCTTTCTGAAGAAAAACAAGTTAGATCATACTTGTTTTGTGGTTGAACTTGGAATAAACTACTTAAAAGGTAGATTAGTTGAATAGAAGTTCTTTCTTGACACTCTTGTAAGTCGTAACTCTCTTTTTCTCCCCTTTCTTTGACCTGCCCACTCTGATACCATATTGATTGAATTCGTGTGCCAAAAACACCTAGAAAAAAAAGAATATGCAATGAGAGATAGAATGGCTGCACACCCTCCTCCAATGGAGTCCGCGATTGGTTTCTTATTCTTCTCTAGTTTCTAATTGACCTAATGGTCATGATTACCCTTATATACTCTTTATAATTTGAAAGACAATTTTACCTTTATTTAGTAATATATACGTTAAACTTAAGTGGGGCTTTTCTGGTAATGGTTATCTGGATATGAGATCTCTCAATTCCTTCAACAAGTTTCTCCCCAAGCTCCCCGTAACTATACATCTTTATGAACTCCTTCTTCCTTCTTCTCTTTGAGTTCTCTATTGAATATCGACCTTGGAAGCATTTATGGGGACGACTAAACTCTCAGAGGTTCGTGACCTGCATGGGCCACCATAATCGTCACTGCAGATCTCCACCAAAAGGTCGCCGAGCATCTCTCAGGCATCACCAACAAACGGAGGAATGTCGTTTCCTGTCGACAACTCTTCGATACTCCATCCATACAAGGACAACGTGAAGGAGGTACTACAACTCGTACCCACAAATCATACACCCGAATCGGAATGGTGGGTTTCTTGTAAACAAAAGAAGAAATAATGACCACAGATGCTAAGATGAAGACGACATTCCAGATGATGTCAAGAAACACAATAGCTTCGAGTATTCCCAATCAGTGTTGTCTGACGCGTATCGTATCGTGTATCGCTGGGCTCCACGATACGAGCGTATCGTATCGTATCGTACTTTAATATTAAAATAATGCAAAAATTAATTAAAAATTAATAAAAATAGTAAAAAATCGAAAAAAATCAGAAAAAAATCAAGAAAAATCTGATAATTGCTTTAAATTCATATAATGTAAGTTTAGTATAGATTGAGCATTCAACATTGAACAATTGCATCCAAATTTACATATTTTGAATCCAAAAAATAAAATACAGACATAATTTACACTTTATAGTACACTACAGTTACATATAATGTTACATTTTACAAATTGTAATAAGGATCATCAACTAAATAATCTTCATCTTCTCCTTGTTGCAGATCCTCATCATCATCAGCCATGCCCACACCTTCTTCAAAATCAAATTCTTCATCTCCATAATGTTGTTGCGCTCCTTCCAAATTAATCCAGGCAATGTCTTCTTCTGTTAGGAGGGCATTTTCTTCAGTGTCTTCCATAACCCAATCTTCTAATATCTCAAAATTATCCAAACTTATTGGATCGAATTGACTTTCTTCTCTATTTACTTTTTTTAATTGCCTATGACACAAACAAAGATAAACAATTAGTAAGTAATATTAACAATTGAAAACTGAAGTTAAATAATATCGAATTAAAAATTTGAAAGTAATACAACATTACCTTTCACGAAGGCGCATGTTACAACGAATATAAACCAAATCATTAAGCCTTTTGTGTTCCAACTTGTTGCCCTTTTTTGTATGGATGTGTTCAAAAACACTTCAATTTTCACAACCTGTTGCACTACAGGTTTGGCTTAAGACTCTAACTGCAAAATCTCTAAGGTTTGGACAATCACTTTCAAACCTGTTCCACCAAACATCTGTAAAAAAAATATAAACATTAGAGACATAATAATCCACAGTAATGTAAGATGCAACTTAAATATGAAAATAAACAATGTACCTTGACGTATCGTAGAGTGGTTGCGAATTGCAACAGGCAAACCCATCAAGTGAAGAGCATTATCATATATCTCCATCTCTCGATGTATCGCATCTACTATGCTCTCATCAGGGACTAATCTGTCGATGCATTCAATGATTCCTCGATTAACCTCACCATCCCTTTTGAAGGTTGCTGAGTACCTCAATGATGGGTTTAGATAGTAGGTTGCTGCATGAATAGGTTGATGCAATTGTTTATTCCATCTACTATCAATTATTTTCCACACGGGTACATAATCTCTTTTTTTTCCATTAAAGTTATTTCTGATAGCTTCTTTTGCCTTGTCCATGGCTTCATAAAGGTAGCCCATAGATGGTTTCTCCTCGCTGTCAGCCAATCTCAAAACTTTTACTAAAGGACAAATAATTTTCAATAATCTGATGCATGAATTCCAAAATGAACTTCTAAAAACCGTTTCTGCAATCTCATTTAACTTTCTGTTCCTTCTGTTTTGTGGCAACTCTGCAAATTATTGTCACTCATTTGAGGAGAACATTCTCTTTAAAGCTTGCTTCTGTCTTACAATACTCTGTACAGATAAGAAGTTTGTTGCGAACCGAGTTGCAGCTGTGCGAAGAAGCTCTGTACCTTCTGTGTATCTCCTCATCATACACAAAACAAATGCATGGTTGTAAATGAATTTTGTAATATCTTGGCAACATTCAGTTGCTGCCTTTATTTCATCCATCTCACCAATGTCCTCGAGGATGAGATCTAAACAATGGGCTGCACATGGTGTCCAGTAGAAAGTCCCATAAATATCAGCTAACTCCTTTCCAGCTGCTTTGTAGTTAGCTGCATTATCTGTAATCAATTGGACTACATTTTCTAGCCCAACCTCCTGTATAACCTTATTAAATTCCTCTCGTAGGATCTCTGCAGTGTGCCTCTCCTCTGACATATCTAGAGATCTCAAAAACATGAGTCCTTTAGGACAATATACAAGAAAGTTTAGCAATGTTCTTCCTCGCCTATCGGTCCATCCATTTGCCGTGATAGTGCATCCTGTTTCCTTCCACGATTATCTCAAAGTCGAACAGTATTGCTGCACTTCAATCACGGTCTGATCTAATATCTTCCCTCTCAACTTCTGATAAGAGGGCATCCTGTATCCTGGACCAATGTTAGCAATTGCATCTGCCATTGCTTGAAAATGAAAACTGTTTGTTGCATTAAATGGAATGCATGCATCATAAAACCATTTGCCCACTGCAAGGTTTGCTTGATCGTGCAGTTGTTCTGAAGCCATAGCAGCACGAATTCCTGGCTGAGCACCAGGTGTAGTGGAAGGAGGAAAGAACGAATGTATGCTAGAAGAAGAAGCTCTTCCTCTACTCCTTCCTGAACTTCCTCTTCTGCCACCTCCAAAGTCTTCAGCTGCAACCCTCTTTCCTCTGCTAGATGCTCGCGAACTGCTACTACCAATATTTGTTCTAACATCTGAAGGCAAACTATCAGTGAATCCAACTCCAGTGGCAGTAGCATCATCGGCTTCTTCACACATCTGAAAATCATCCTTTTGTTTTCTCATTTCCTGTATGCTCTCAATCATCTGCAAGCATTGCCATTTAATACCTTCTGGCACACTTCTAACTCTGCCTGTGCATGGAGCAACTTCTTTTCTGGTTCCTGCTAGGTGGTGTTTCAACCTTGAAATTCCACCACTAACTACCTTTTCACAAAATAAACATCTGATTTTTAACCTTGAACCCTCAACTAGTATACTCCACTGCCATGCCGGATCATCAGACTTTGAATGAGAGTCTCTACCACCTCTTCCTGTCATCTCAATGGAGTACTTTAATTCAAACAAAAACCTGAAAATAAAAGCACTTCGTAAATCCCCCAATCTTCAAATAACACTCAAATCGAGTGTCTTCCACTTCATAAATGCAATAAAAATCGTATACACACTTAATAACTTCATATTTGGTCATAAAAAAAAAACCGAAATAACACAAAAAACAATAAATATAAAGGAAAAAAATAGAAAAAACATTAAAAATATACCTAAATCCGAGTTTGGAGGCTTGGATGGACACCGTAGGGCACGATTTTAGAGCTTTGAACACCAAGGAGGCGAAAACCGACTCTTAGGGAGCTTGAAGAACCCAAAAGGAGAGAGGAAACCCGCGAAAAATCGCGGGTTTCTCTCGGGCCGGGACCCTTTATAAGGGTTCCAGGGCGTATCGTATGTACGATACGGGCGATACTCTCGCACTTGCGATACGGGCCCCCGTATCGTATCGTGGTGTGCGATATGGACAACACTGTCCTCAATCGACACGACACTCTTCGAGTTGCCTCGTTGCCGTCCGACGGACCATCATCGACGATCCTCGTTCCCCACCTTTGTCGATCAAGCGTATACTATGTTAGAAAATAGGAAAAATCCCTGAATTCATTTTATTAAAGAATGAGATAATCCATAAACAATCAGCCACATAAGGCTTATGTTTATTGAATACATGATAAGTATTTATAGAGAGAAAGAGAGGAATGAAAGTGGTGTTGGTTGTTGAAGATATCCCAACGGCTAGTAAAGTAGCTATTGGGCCCCTCCTGATTTCTCTGGTGTCAGGTGGCCCTTATGATGATGGTCTGGTCCTAGTGGTCTGGGTTTGTCGGACCTGATTACAAACAGAAACTTATGGGCTCTATTGACCCAACCCTATTACATTTTAACAATTACTGATGATGCTGTTGGTGTGCCTTTAACTTGCACCCGCTTGTTTGTTGCAATTATCATTTAATCTTTTGGTATCTTACCTTCGGAGTCATGACACCTACTTTTGCTCTCGTTGTTGTGAGTACCATCTTCTATTGTTTTATAAATTCCTAGGAATATGTCCGTATTCTATGTTCTGAATTTGCCTTACTGTGGCTTTTGAAACATTACATTTCCATCAAGGACATGCACTGTGTTTCCAAGATCTTTTGCTTTCTTTCTGATGTACAAAGAATCATTAAAGGTGCTAATTACTCTGATTTTCAAGGTTCCATTTGACATGGGAAAAGATTGAAAGTTTGTATTCAGGAAAGGGAAATTTTTGGCTATGCCTTTTTTGAGTTGAGTCTCCTACCATCCTATGTTGCTCACACCAAAATTTCTCAATACGGAATAACGACCTTTTTTGCTTCCATGAAGCTCAGGTCGATGTTTCCAACGTTCCAAGCTAATGTCCACTTGCTTGAAATGACAAACACCTGTAGAATTGGCATACTGAAAATTACGCCTAACTTTTGTTAAAGTGCGCATAAAGAATTGACGGAAGTTAAGAAATGAACCCAAGGCATTTATGACTTGTGACAATCTAAAAGGTGTACCTAACCATTGTATACTGTTAAGAACGCATACCGTTTTGCATTTCAAATTGATGTGAATCTTCAATGTTAGCACCAACCAATGTTGGTTTAGTTTAGTAATTTCACACATTTACCTTCAAAGTTACTTTCCCATGTCGGTCTAGTTGTTTCAGTTCACTTCATCACCCTTATAGTCCACTTCTCACTTCAAGTTAGTATTATTTAAAATATTTGAAGGGTAAAATGACAATTTTTACATTAATGTGGACTTGTTTTGCCCATGGTCCTTAGTTGGGCTATGGATATTTTCAAAAACGATGAAAAAGAATTGGTTCCTTTTTACCAGTTAGCAAACGTTAGATATCAAAACTTTTCAAATCATCTTTTGCTTGTCCAATGCAGCATGCAGAATCAATGATTTTATCAATAATCGTCTGTAAAACTTGAAAAGCTTGTCTTCACTTGTGCTGCAATTTGGTTATTTTTGGTTGTTGGTGCAACTGCATTCGTGAAGTTTGAAATTTCAGGAAGAGATGGAGGGACAGGTTCAGGAGGAGTTGCTTGACGTGGGACCAGAAGATTCAACGGATAGTGCTATCCTCGTTAATGGACATGAGGCTGATGGACAGTGGGGTATGCATAGTAAAGGAACTATATCAGCATGAAGCTATCCCATCTACTAGTCTCTGCATGGCAGTTTCAACATCCAGTTTTGCCTCTGGTGATTAACTAAGTTCTCTCTACTACCTCTTCTCACTATGTCATTATTTGCAGTTGTAGCTTTCAGTGGTAATATTGTGTGATCTAGAATAAAACGTTTAGGTGTTCATGTTGCCAGCTATAGAGAAAAGGGTTCTTTTCAAGCTCAGGTACCAGGTCACATATATAATCAAATTAACACAAGCTCGCATAAACACACAAGCACATATACAAATGTATCATCAAACAAATGAACATGATTTGTTATTGTATACAAATTTATTTTCATGTTATAACATGCTGGCAGTTATGTTATAACCACCAGCATGGCACATGATAGGGCTCTGGAAACAAAGAATTCATGTATGGGAAAAGGCTTAGTTGTCATAACATGCTTCTAGAAATTTTATTATGAAAACTTTCTTCAATGCGTTTCTTTAAACTTGCAAACTGGAGCATGGCAAAGTCAGAAGGATTAGTTTTAAGTCCATAACACACATATTGAAGAGGAGGATGCAATATCGGAATAGGGGAACAGTGTCATTTATTCGGAAGATAATCCAATAACGTCCTCTTCTATAAAAGCCAATATGTACTTTCATGGACCTCAAATTAAGAATGATATGCCATCTTGGCATGCCTGAAACATGTCTTGAATAACAAAAGAAGTTGCACTGCCTATGACCCTATGGCATGGTCAATAGAAGGTTGAGTCTCTCCATCATGGCCGTCTCTACGGGTTGTAGCAAATCCCTTGTTGGATTTCAATTTTCTGTTGTAAATGGTGGATACGTCCATAGTGTTGGTGTGTTCCTGTGGCAGGATTGAAATTTAAATGTCAAATTCAGAAGCTCTATCATGGTCAATTGCTATATTGTAAAACTAAAAGGTTTTCATGACCACTCTGCATATTGGGGAAGCCACTAATTTGTTTTATGGTTCTTGGGATAGGTTCCGGTGAATTGGTTGATATTCTTTGTCCGGTGGCTAGCCTTGGACAAGGTGCATCAGAATTATTCTCGTGATTACTTATTTTTTATGGGGATGGTGTAGGTTCTCTATAATCCCAAAATTGCTATCTATCAATATATGGAGACAAAATCTGATGCTGATTTCTCCTAGTTCTGAAATGCCGTACTGCTCGAGTACTGGTGTAATTGCAGTGTGCTTAATTCAACCTGTGCCGCAGAATACAAACTGATGAATCCAGAATGAGTGTTGAGATATATCTTGAACTGGAGTTCCATTCGTGGTGTTTTTTGTGTGAATGGGGTGGGAAATAATTGGCTCAATGAAGAACCAGATTAGAAGTCTAGGACACAGTAAAGTCTTGTGCATGTAAGCTTTCTATGCATGACGCATCTGTAGTGCTTCTTAAAGCTTTCACTGGTACACAGTAATGTCTGGGCTGTAATGTTTAGAGGTCGGCATTGTTATGGTAACATGCTCATTTGCCATCATGGTGATCATTAAATTTCATTGTTTAGTACGGATTCTGTCAATACGAACCCGAGTTCTTGCCTAACAATGAGATTGTCACAAGCTTTTCTTCCTCTACTTTTCTAGAAAGAGAGCTCCCCCATGGTTTTATAGAGGTTTTTTTTTAATCATTAGATAGCTAAGTTTTCTTGTTCTGCTTTGGTAGCAATTTATAATCAATTAATCCTTTGTGGCGTAATTGTTTAAGACATGATGCACAAGATTTAGGCTCTTGAGCTAAGAACTTACTACTACTTACCTTGCTGGCCTGGCAGTGTTAACGCTGCATCCTCTAGTTATGAAAGGCATATCCAGTCCCATTGATCTTGCAGTTTATCACCAGCCCCACTAATTTGTTCGTTGAGTTTTGTCTTTATAAAATTTTTAATAATCTTATTAGACATACCTTGAGCATGAAAACAACACACATTCTATTGGTAGCTCATCAGGGATTCAGGCTGCCTGTGCTATTTTTGTGAACCCTTGGTTTTTAATATTTAATGGTTCTATCGGATGTTTGAATTGCCAATTCATTTGAGTTAGAAATCCAAGGCAATCATGTATTTCTGCGTTGAACCTAATTTGAGTCACACATTTTCTCATGGGACCATTGGTGTGGGTTGGATGACACGTATTATGTTCTATAGAAGAATAGTATTGTGAAGGTTCTGGTTAGAGAAAGATGGTTGGCGTTAGGCCGTAATCATTTGAATTGGAACTTGTACATGCAGTACTGTTCTTCGTGTGAGAAGATAAGATGGTATATGCATATGTTATGTCCTCTCAACAAAGGTCGAGTGCCTGGACGTTGAACTCTTGTCAGTGTGGCTTATGGAAACATGGGTGTCATCTTTGTTTTATGGTATCGGTGTCAAACCCCTGGGCTTAGGGTTTTAGCTTAACCCTAGGATATTTTAAGTAGTTAATAGCGTGCTATCGCGTTTTAGCGGACCTAAGAACGTACGCCGATGGCTACCACCACCTTCGCCGCTATCTGCCTTCCCTCCAATGTTGATATTCTCTCTCCTTTTTTTTCTTGTCTCTCTCCCTTTCTCTCTCTCTCTGTGGTGGGCAACTATGCTCCTGCACACATACACGACCTCTCTCTCTCCCTTTCTCTATTCTCTCTCTTGTGGGCGATTATGTTGTTGATCATCGACTTCTCATGGACTGCTGCATTCTATATCATCTCCATATGAATTCCGTTTTTTGTTTGTTAGGAATTCTATGCGTTTTCTTAGTGATTATAATGATGCTTTTTTGTTTGTCTTTTTTGAGTGTCTTTTTTGTGTATTTCTTTTGTTACATCGTTTAAAGTATGCCTTATGTGGTGCTCTCTTTTCTAATGATAAGTATAATATATATTAGTTTTTTTTAATTCTTGTGCTTACTGCATAGAATAATTTGGTTATATTTATATATTTATTTTTTTAATGTAAGTTTAACAATTCAATATGTATATGTTAATGAAATTTATTGTTTGTGTTCTTAGAATTTATTTATTTAGTTTGATTCATATTTATCAAAGAAGTGGTTATGTGTTTTTTGATATTTCTTAGAAATTAGAGAATCTATTATATATATATATATAATATTTTTTAATCATAAATAAAAATGTACTGCAAAATCCGATGTATCCCCACTATCACTATATGAGGGTCAATCGCTAACAACCCGCTAACCGCTATTGATAACATAGAGGATAAGTATGCCCTATGAATAATTTCTTAGTTGCTTTTGGTGCTTTGTTGAACATAAAAATGGATACTGGTGGACGCAATCTGTGGTAATGGAACTAATGCCATTATTTTCCCCTTTCGTCTGTTTTCAGGCTATTGTGTGTTGAAGGCAAATGCATTTTGCCGGTTGCTCGTCCTGGTTGCGGTTTCATCTTTTTTGGGTTTCTCAATTTGCTTAGGTATGCCAGTAAATGAGTTTTCCCCCCTTATTCTTTCACTTGTAACATCATCAAGAGGTTAATTGCGTGGCAAGGGAGCTATTTTTCCATAAAAGTAAAGATTTCTCTTGCACAGACATGATATGACAAAGTTACAAGAGTATATAATGAAATATGATTTGTTCTAGCCCATGACTGAATTCTGAGAGGCACTTGTTCCGGTTAGAAGCAGCAATGTTATGGTTAACTTTAGCCGATCTTCCAAGTGACAAAGCAGCATAACTTTTGTGTTGTTAGTCTTTCCAGAGGGTGAAACACAAAACAGTTTGTTGAATCATTATATTGGATATGTACAAAAAAATAAATAAATATAAATATATATATATATATATATATATATATAGAGAGAGAGAGAGAGAGGGGGGGGGGTAATACGGGTTGAACAAAAGGAAAAAGAATATATATATATATATATATATATATATATATATATATATATATATATATTATGATGAGGAATGTGGAGGAAATTTTGTTGAGCATACAGATGACAGGTGAGAGAGAGGGGGGTAATATGGATTGAACAAAAGGGAAAACAATATATATATATATATATATATATATATATATATATATATATATATATATTATGAGGAATATGGAGAAATTTTTCTTCAATATGAGCTGAATACAAATGACAGGTAAATTTTTTTCTCTTGAATATATATGTATATATAATATAGGTTCTTATTCTTGCTTACACAGACATTGCCCACTAATGTCCTACCATTAATTTTTTAGTGGTACAAATGTAATTTAAGAAGTTTTGGAAAAATATGAAGTGCAGAAAACCAATTGTCGGTCATAAGTGAATAGTGGACAGGAATCAGTCACTCTCTCATATATATATATAAGAGAGAAGAGGGGATTAATTTGGGTTGAAAAGAGGAAAGAATATTACCTGTCATCGATATTCAGCTCATATTCAAGAAAATTTCCTCTGTATTCCTGATCGAAGAAATGAAATTATTGAGGTTTGATCACTTTCGTTTACTTTAGAGTAGGGTTCCATCCTCACGTGTGATTTGCTTGTTTGTGACATCACATATTAGGCTAACTTCTAAATTTCTTTGTATTGAATTTGGGTCAGCATTTAGCTTACTGGTTAAGGGGTTGAGACTGACAAAAAAGGTCCAAGGGTTCTATACCCGTATGTGCATCTCCGTCTATGTTGAAAAAAAGAAAAAGATAATAGTTGCATCATGTGAACCGCACTTTCAATTCACTTCCATGAAACAGGGGAAGTGCAGGTTGAACTTCTTTGTAAAGAAAGGAATGGAGTTGGCAATATTGACCTGACCCATGGGTCCCCATCCGACACGACTCAAATGGGATGGGAATATCAGATGGTTTGGACCTGATCAGATTCGGGTTCGGTATGGAGATAGGATGCCTTGATTTGAATCTGACCTGTTCCTACACACACACACACACACACACACACACACACACACACATATATATATATATATATATATATATATATATATATATATATATATATATATATATATATACTTATTATCTGTATCTGGATATATAAAGACAGGCGTACAGTTCAATGAGACTACTAAGATGGGGAAACTCTTCTATTTTGGTTTGTGGTTTTATTGGCTATATGATTCATCTGGGAGAGAGTTTCAAGAAATAGTGAACTGTCTTATCAATATAACTACCCAGAAAATTTCTTTGTGCTTATATGCATCAGGAATTGAGTTCAAGCTTCCCAACCCCTTTTGACTGTTGTTTGGAGGAAGGAGAACCCGAACCACCCCACTAAAGTTCGGGTTGGGGCTAGGTATACCCATCTCCAGCGCGCCCCATTGGCCGTAGAAATGACTGGATTTCTTTTATCAAGCAAAAGAAATCACCAACTCGTGACCAAGAATTACCCACTGACCTGCGAGTCTTCGTGACAGCTGTCCACGTTGTAAGGTGAACTCCTTAAAGTAGGGGATCAACCGACGGATCTCATCTATCCTATGGCCAAAGGTGGTAGTCGCTTAAAGCCACTCAAATTACTCTTTTTTTTCGGAAGATATTAGAACCACTTGCGTCTTTAAGTAAAAACAAGGTAAAAATAACGATTTTAAATGAAACGAAAAAGTGCAGAAAGCAGACACACATGATCTATGCAACACACGAGTAAGTTTTCAAAAAACCAAACCCTAACCACCTAAAAAGGTCATAGGATTTTTTTCTGGCAAGCTGGTACCAAATTCATGATCTGTGAGTCCGAGTCTTCTGAATCGACCCTGGGCCAAGCGACTTGTGGCTCCTTGTGCATATATAGGATTTGATTTTTGTCAAAAGATCTGCAAAATTTACTGCCATCAATTACGATGCATCCAACACACGCACATGAAGTTCAAAGCATGTCCGATGATGACAACGGTGCAATCCATTATGCAACTTAAAAATGGTGATGTCCTTCCATTGAAATAATGTAAAGTACTGGAATTGGAACGTTTGGTCCAGAGAGATGGGGGCCGGTCTTATATAAGAGGGCGGATGCAAGCTTTTTCCTTCATTTTCACGCTCGTTCAGTGCAGGCCATAGCGATGAAGAGCATATCTTCTGGTTAATTGAGCCCCTCTAACGCCTGAAAGTTCGCGGCAGGATCGGTAAAACAAAAATACCGATTGGCAATCCAGAAAGACGTAGATGTCATTTACCGATTACGTCGTATCGACAATGTGCCGATGTCGAACACGAGGGTGGATGAGTACCCCAAATAAAGACGGACGTGAAATGCGGATAGCCTCGTATGAACAGAGCTGGCCCCAGCTAAGTCCGCCACATGGGAGGCTGCAACCACTTTGCATCTGCACGTTGTTACCCCTGTATGCCGTAATCGACTAGCCGGAACTATCCCACACCAATAATGTCAGTTTATACATATCCAGGATATTCTGTACATGAACGGAGAGACAAAAATGACTAGGAAATATCTGGTGTAGTAGAAAGGAGAGTATAAAAAGGAAGAAGGAAGAAACTGAAGACCCATATCAGAGATCTATGAATTTATATTTTAGAATCTTTTCTTTTATGCATCTTCTTATAGTAGAAGAAAATTTTATGTTTTGATCTATTTTTCATGTTTTTTACAGTCTTTTCGCTCTCATAGAGTAAACTCAATCCCTCGGTGCTCTCCCTTCTGCAACCATACTGCTTGCCCTAATATAGGCGGTAACTTCCTGATAAACAGATTTGAGTTCATTCTTTCCTATCCCAAGCTACTGTCAGGATGCTTGGGTAGTCCATTTGTTCGGCCACATTATCTTTGCCCATTCGTTTGGCCGAAGGTTGTTGGAGACGCCAATCTTATCCACAGTTCCTGACATGTAACAGAGCGAGTCCATTTTTTTGGACAACACGCTTAAAAGGAATTTCTCCAAGTCACAAATCCCGAAAATGTAAAAAGAAAAGTACCACTCACGTTTACCATGATAGGATGGAGTACAGCACAAGACAGGTGCACTGAGGTAGCCATCCTAGGACTTTCTTTCTGACGTCCGGATATTTTTTGTTGACACTTTTCGTTGAGCCATCCTCTCCCACGTCTGGGTTGAACCCCAGTATCTGGCTCACGTTTGGTGCTGGGGATGGTTTATGAATAATTGCAAACCCAAGTTTATTAGGATCCAAAATGTAAGCCCTTCTCACCTTTTTTTTCTTTTCGCTTTGATCTTGGTGTACATCATCATCTATTGTCTAACCAATGCATGCTTATGTACATGGTTGACGTCTCAATCATTCTTTGAGTAGCTTTATGTTTTCAAACTGTTTCTCCAAAATTTTATTCCTTTTTATTCCAATACATGATGAAATGTAGAGATTTTTGACACATGAAAGCAAAATAAGCTTCTTTAGAAGTTAAAAGTAAAATTTGTTTATTTAGTTTGATTCATATTTACGAAAGAAGTTGTGTTTCTTGATATTTCTTAGAAATTAGAAAACCTATTATATATATATATATATATATAATTTTTTAATCATAAATAAAAGTGTACCGCTATATCCCCACTACCGCTATATTAAGGTCGACTGCTAACAACCCGCTAACTGCTATTGATAACATAAGCTTTATATGACTTTAGATTCATTCCCGATTTAGACGTAACAAGAACAACTTCTTTGGAAGTACTTGGAGCTTTTAATCTAGTTTCTTCAATAACTAGATCGGCAAAGAACCCATCCCCTTGAGTCTCAATTTTTTATGTATTAAAGTAGATCTAATGTTTTCAAATTACTCTAAGACCCCGTATAAATACGAAGAAATATTGATTATTTAGATACTCTTGAAATTCATCCGTTTCTTTTTATAGTTTTTCAAATTTATCAAAACTTCGAAGTTGATTCCGCAACTCATAAAATTCATTATGGTAATTTATAATACTTAAGTTGTCTTGTTTAAGCATTGTTATTTTTCCACTAAATTGATTTAAAAAATAAAATCATTTTAATAATTGATTTTCTTCAAATATTCTCAAGTTTCAAAATCATTTTTTCTAAGTTTCTCATCTATATTCTAACAAATGATCAAAGTGATCTTTGTGTTCATCTTTTCCCATATTTTAAAATCTTATTTGTGTTTTTCTTGGACCTTGACGATTTCATCCTCATCAAGCCCATCAAGAAGCAAATTAGGTTCTTGAATTGTACCATCAACATAATTCCAACAATCTTTAGATAAAAAATACTTTTTCAACGTTCTGGCTAATCTTTTATAATAATTTGGATCAAACAAACAACAAAACACTTCATTTTGCTTTCCATCATTCACAAAGATGAGTTTTTAAGGGTTACCTCAACCTTGAAATGACAAAAACAAGAAGGCACAATTTTTTTCAAACTCACTTCATGTTGAACATGTTTCTTAATGCAATTTTGTTTGATGATTTGCTTTCGAGTAGGCTCTGATACAATTTAAGAAATAACTCTTCAATTAACTTGAATAATCTATGCCAAATGATAATATCACGATCCAAGAATCACCAAAAAAATCAACACATTAAACACTTGTGTTCAAAGACACAAGTCAAGTCAAACGAATGACCAATGAATCAAAAAAATAATCATGATGCTTACCCAAAATTGAGATATATTTAATGAAGATTGTGGCTCTATTTATAGAGCAAAAATGAGAGTTTATAGCAACAAGAAGGGAAAGAAACATAGAGGAGAGTTGTTGGGCCTCCCTCAACGGCTAGCTGGGGCCAACCGTCCCTTGGTTAGGGCCATAGTGGCCCATTTCCTATTACACTTACAGTTCACAATGTAGAAGGCTTACATGATACACGGCGACTTCGCAGAGAAACACTAGACAATCAAATAGTAAACTTAAAGATTGTGTTTCACTGAATCATTTGAAAAGGTAAATAAATATTGTCCATGAGAGTAGACATGCCCAGTTCCGGGTTACCTGGAATGAAAACCGAACTGCAAAAAAATATATAAAACTTATTTAGCAGAAATTCTGGGCTGGTTTCTGGATACCATGAACTATAACCAAACCAGAGGACCCCCCAGTTACCACCGACAGTGCAGTTCCCCAGCAGTTAGAACGGGCCATGTCTGCACGAGAGTGCAGAGAATCTTTATAGTCATTTTATTTTAAACAGGCTGGAACATAAATTAGAAAGTAGGTTGTAGTTTTGCAGTATGAAAGTATACCACAATATTTCATAAAGAGATTCTAATTATGCATTCGCATGTCCCATGTTATAAGGTCCAACAGATTGATGCAGAAGTTAATTAGAGAATCAAGCAACCACGTATTTTGAAGTGTCTTCAGGGAAGATAGTGATTTGATCCCACAAAATATTGTCAATGCTATGACAGTACTTGAAAAGAAAAGAATTTCATATGCCATCCTGACCAGAGGAGCTCCCACCTGTGGAACATTGTAAATCTCATGCGTGAAAATAAAACTCCCTACAACAAACATAGATGAAAGACTATTCAAATTACCAATTGGGATGGATTAGCGCTTGACAGCAATGCTGAAAATGCAATTGCCACACATCTAAGTCATTTGCTGAATTCCTGAACGCTCCTGATGAGTGGCATGCACCTGCGGTTGTTCTGCACATATACAAAGGAAAAAGGGATACCCTACTCACAAGATGAGAACTTTAATAATACAAAAGTGACTGACTAGGATAATCTACAAATAATGATTTGCCGAAAGTTACCACTGATATACATTGACGGAAGTATGCCCTTGGAAACCTTTCTGTGTCTGGCTAAGCATTTGTTGTTTATCGAAAAAATGAGTTGCGCAAATCAACGTCCAGCTTTCACTATCCTTCTGGAGCTGATGAGGCTCTGTAGTACTTGTTACAACTTAAAAAAGTCGAAGGTGTATTCCATCAAGAAACTTTACATTCGCTCCAGAAAGAAGAGTAGCATGCATGCATATCACAACCACCCTTATATTGTAACACATCATCCTGTGACATTTCACAGCACCACGGCCAAAGCTCTTGACCTTCTGTTCCCCTCAGCAAGCAAAACACCAATCCCATTATTCATTTCTATCCAACTGCAACCAGGCTCTTTCTTCACTCCCTTGTTCTTCATATCATCCCAGGCAATTTTCACATCAACCCATCTGTCAGACATAGCATATATATTTGACAACAGAACATGTGATGCAGAATCACCTGTTTCCCTATGTAAAATTTGGTGTGCTGCTTTTGTACCCAGCTCCATGTTCCCATGACTTTTGCAGGCAGCTAATAATGTTCGCCACATCATCCCACTAGGTTGCACTGGCATTTCATTCATGAACCCATGTGCCTCATCTAACCATCCAGCTCTACTGAGTATGTCAACCATACAGGCATAGTGCTCTTCCAGTGCAACGACCCCATGCTCATCAGTCATGGATCCAAAATGAGAAATACCCACATCCACAAGACCAACATGACTGCAAGCTGATAACACTGAAATGTAGGTTACATGGTCAGGTACCATCCCATCCTGCTGCATCTTTTGAAATAACTCCAGAACTTCATTTGCATATCCATGTTGAGCATACCCAGTAACCATTACATTCCACGAGATCAAATTTCTTATCATCATCTTCTCAAACACTTTCGATGCATCTTTTATGCTCCCACACTTTGCATACATATCCACCAGTGCATTTCCAATGGAGACATCTTGCTCAAGACCATTTAGCACCACACATGCATGAACAGATGAACCCTGCTTCAGAGAACTGATACCTGTGCAAGCACTCAAAACACCCACATAAGTAAAACAGTCCAAGGTACACTTCTTCCCGCTTCATCATCTCAAAAAGCTGAAAAGCCTTATGGCCTTCTCCAGCCTGTGAGTAACCTCTAATCATTGCATTCCATGAAACTTCATCCTGAATTGACATTTCACCAAACATTTTCTCTGCATCATTCAAGCAGGAGCTCTTAGCATACATGTCAACTAAAGTGCTATCAATGTCAATGACAGCATTCAACCCCCTCTTGACAATGGTATCATGAACCTGCCTTCCTTGAACAAAAGCACCTAAAGCATCACAGCCTCTAAGGATGGAAGCTACAAGATAATGGTTTGCTTGCAAGCCACCACAATGCATAGCATAGAACAATCTCAGAGCCTCCTTACTACTTCCACTTCGTACATAAGCTGATAGAATCATTTCAAAAGAACCTACATCTTGCAACTTCAAATCCTCAAGGTAGCTGCAAGCAGCAGCTATTTTATCACATTTGATATAGAAATTGATGAGAGTGTTTGCTATGATGAAATCAGATGTATGTCCACTCTTTATGATGTATGAATGGATCTGTTCACTCTTCATAGTGGACTTTAGCGCCGAACAAGCAAAAAGAATAGTAGTAATAGTAAATTGATCAGGAGCCAAGCCATTGTGATGCTCCATGCGGAAGAGAGCAAGTGCCCTATAAACTTGTCCATGTCTACAATAACTAGCAAGCATGACATTTGCTGAGACCGTATCATGCGGCAGCATTGAAGAGAATAAAGTTTCAGCAGTTTTCAAGAAACCACAGATGGCATACATGTACAAGATAGATGTCTGCAGAAAGGTAGAGCATTGGAGACCAAGTATTAGGACAAAAGCATGCATCTGCTTTCCCAGATCTACCTCTACCAGACCAGCGGAGGCATTGATCACAATGGCAGTTAAAAATTGATCCACCCGCATGCCCATCTTCCTATAAGAACTAAAAAGGACAATAGCTTCCCCATGTTGAAGGTTTTGGACATGCCCTGACGCTACAGCAGTCCATGAAACTAGATCACGTTTAGCCATCCCATGAAATACAGCCTTTGCGTTCTCCATCATTCCACATCTAGCATATATGGAGATCAAAGCATTTCCAGTAGAGATGTGAGAAAGGTGCCCAGATTTAAAGGCATATGCATGGATCTGAACACCTTCCTCGGGCATAAAGCAAAGACCAAGCATACCGATTAAAGCTCCTTGGCTGATTTTCAATCCACCCTCAAGGAGTTCTTTAGCAATTTCCAACAATTCATCTCTGTAGCCATGCATCAGCAATCCTGAAGAAATTGCAGAAAATGCAGCTCCATCTGGGTTCTTGATTGTTTTCAAAAGATTGCGCACTGCCATGATCTCACCATTCTTAGCATGCAATCTCAAGAGTTCCATGACCACAACTTTGTCCAAATTCAATCCAGTCTTGACAACGTATGCATGTATGTTCATAAACCAATCAGTTTGCTTGATAGAAACACCAGAACAAAGGACGATTCACATGGTTACCACATCAACTGCAGAACCAGACCTTCTCATGTCTCCATACAGCACCATACCTTCATCAACCAGCCCATTTTGGATATATCCCGAGATCATGGCATTCCAACAGATAGAATTCCTCACACCTAATCCATCAAAGAGGTTACGAGCACACAAAACATCCTCACATTTCGCATACATATCAAGCAATCCAATCACCAAAAATCCATCTGAAACGAACCCCATCAGAACAATCTGAGAATGCACCTGCCTACCTACCTCAACATCACCACATGCGCAGGTGGCCTTGAGAACCGATGCATAAAGGAATTGATTAGGCCTCAACCCACATATGTCTAAACAAATCCAACCCGCCCAAACCAGCCCCAACTTTGGCATACCCAGAGATCAAAGTACACCATGAAACCAAATCCCTAAAAGGCATTTCATTAAACATTTGCTGAGCATCGCCTAAAACCTCATTCTTTACGTACATATCCATAATAGCATTACCAACCATGATATCCGCCACAAATCCCAATTTGACTACATGAACATGGAAGCAAACACCTTTCACAAAATCATTAATTTTGATACATTTTCTAACCAAACTCACATAAAAGCCACCCAAATAACTATAAGGACAGAGCTTATCAAAAGGGCCCATGATGGCTAATATATGATCCATCCTCGCTTCTCTCAAGATGTGTGTCTCCGAAAGCTGATTTTTCACCTTGTATAACGTCGAAGAACTAACAATTGAGCTCATGGATTTCATATAGGACGATGAATGGAAGCATTGGGATTTTGTGTGCCTCAGAAAAGAAGCAAAAGGGGCATTGAGGAGAAGAGGGGTAGGTCTCATCATACCATGAATTTGGAGGTGGAAGAGAAGCCCGTCTCTGGTTGGAAAAGGAGAGACCATGAGCGCCTTGAGTCAGCATGGTGGGAACGCCTTCGGCTTCCTGCATCGAATTCGAACTGAAGCATTCAGCTTATCGTTTTCGACGGCAAGAGCTTCAGCTGGCTCCCGTCCGCCTCCCTGAGGCTGTCCGTGGGAAAGGGGAGCAGGGATAAAAAAGAATCAAGGATCTAACCCGAACTAAAACGACCCAAACCCATATTGACAACACCACTCCTTGCCTTCCAATTTCGAAGCACGGTTGAGGGTATGCAACGGCTGACTATGATAGACTGGATACAAATCCATATGGACAACGCAGTGTCCCTCCCTCACCTCCAACGTTGGCACTGATGCGGGATGTACACGAATCAGATTTAGATCGGATATAGCTGTTCCAAAACAGGCCAGATTCAGAATATCCTGAATAGACATGGCTTTACCATATCTGGATGATAATATATTAGGAGAAGCAGATCATGGCATGCTTTTATAACCCGCCCAACTAGGGTTTATATAAAATATAGACCTTATATCCTACAATATACGGCCAAAAGATATGATACTCAAAATTCTTTATTTAGCTAATTAATTATTTTTAAATAATAAAATAAGTGATATGGTAGCTACAATATATTTTTCTTGGTACAATAAGGAGCTCGAAGGCCCCCCGGATATTGATTTGATTAACTTCAACTACATAATGAGGTTATTAGAAACAAATTAGGAATAACACTAATAGAACAATGAAAAATCGTTGAAGATGATTTGAACATGTAGAAAGACAACCCAAAGACGCTTTCATAAGAAGATAAAAAAAAAACTAGATTGTAAAAGTGTTAAAAGAAGAAGAGGACGGCCACAAAAAGGTTGAAAAGAAACAATAAAGAATGATCGAGTTTATATTGAGTTAACTACTAATATGACACATGATAGAGCTCTATGGAAACAAAGAATCTTCGTAGCCGATTTCATCTATGAGAAAAGACTTAGTTGTTGTAAGTCACTACCCTGCTCAGGTGAGCTATTATTCGCCATGCATATATACAACAATTATATAATTGTTATAGCACAAATATCAAGGAGTGAAAATGATAATTGATAAGGATATTGAGATTGCGACCTGACCGCACTTGATATCTTGATCTATTCTTATAGTAGGGTATTGTGATTCAGATATCGGAAATGAAAAGCCAAAACTAAGTCTAAACAGCATCCATCTAATACATTTGAATAAGCAAAATCTGAATTTTAATTCATCAAGTAATCATATGTGGCTTAGAATATAACAAAGCCAATCTATTGGTTCCGGAGGCAGGTTGGTTATCAGAGATATCTCATCCCTTGAGGCGTATTTGGGTCTGATTCATGTCCCGTCTTCCCATTAGCAAATCTTAGATGACCGGTTTCCCGATTCACTTAACAGATTGTAGCACGCACGCAGGCGTTAGCTCAACTGACAGGGCTCTCTGACTCAAACAGGGGTGGTGAGTTCGAATCCCAGGAATGAGGGCGTAAGGCTTCCGCCTGGCCGGCCGTTGTAACAAAACATAAAAATAAAACAGATTGTTAGTACTGAATCAGAATTTAATAGTATGAATGACATTTCATAAGCAGGATTAGTGCATTTGAACTGTGAACCAAGAGTACATATCGAACAACAAATCCAAAAAATAAGAACTTGTGTAATTTTAGATAACCTTCCATCACACTTGGACTTTCACGTTCTGGCAAGAGTGTCATCACGGTGCATTCTTATTACTACATACAGTGGCGGATCTAAAAACTCTTTTGGGGTGGGGCGATTAGCACCTTGAATGGATCTCACACCTAGTCTTTAAGTTGATTTTTCCAATTTCGGATGGGGCCCTCGGTTCAATGTAGATCCGCCACTGAACCCAGACACGATACAGCCATGCGACCCACCAGTGGTGTTGATTCTTAGACCCACCACGGCAAAAAGATCATGGCTTGGGACACGCGTAGAACAAATATATCCCACGACTTCTAAAAGAAGTAAAAAGATAATCCACCCGGCCTCTTTTTATCCTCTTGGAATACATCCTCATTTACCACAGTTTTTTAAGAAGACAGGTTTGAGGTCTTGATTCCAAAGGCCCCTTCTCAACAAAGAAAGTCGACATCACCATGAATTTGAAAGACAGTGCATATGGAATACATCCGAACATTATTTCCATTCAGAAGCCTAGCTTTCAAATGGATCCTGACATTCTTGCCAAAAAGCTTCAATATAAAATTATATATAAAGAATAATTCAGTAATGCTTTTTGCATTGAAACTTGGTGGATCATGCCTGAAATTTGGGACACAAAGACTGAAGCAGGTTATTATAAACGATAACCGATGACATAAATTAGTCAAAGACCCCGCAATCCAGCCGAAAAACTACTCTTTTGTTACTAAACCCGACCCAAACAGGCTTGTGAGGTTGCTTGGGTCAACGACGGCACTCGAAGCCCACCGCATAAAATAACCACAACAAAGGATAAGGCATAAGCTGAGCCAAAATCTAAACGGCACTAAGAATCGTACGTCTCGATCAACCAAATACAGCAAAGCGATTCCATTATCAAGTAAGTTTGAACGCAGACAAGCATAACGGCAGCCCTAGTACTTAGAACAGGAAAGACTGAAAGGAAACAAAAACAAGAACAAATAGAATAGAACCATTCGCATTGCATTCTCCATAAGCTTCGCCAAACCACAAGCTCAAACCTGAGAATCCCAACAAAGCCCATGAAATATTCAGCATCTGCAATCAAAGAGGAAAAATCCAATGAAAGAGAACATGATGCTGTGCAACTTACCAGCAATATAAGGAAGTGAAATCCCGTCAAATAGCTAAATGAGATAATCACATGTACCACCATGCACATGAAGAGCATAATACAACTGCACACTGCAAATTACACTGCGGATTACTTGAATAGCAAAGAGAAAAGAAATGCCTTACAAAAGATCCCGAAAGATCACTTTGTAGATAGTAGTTTGCTCATGATAAAAGAAGCCCACTATTGTGTTTGCTTTTGATAGATAAATCCATTAATCATGCGATACATTCTACAACTTCAGATTGATGAACAGAGAATCAGTCATTGTTTTAATCTGCCTCCCGTGGCAAATATAAAACTTATGAACTATAGGAGTAGCTATCAAAGGTTGCAATGAGCAGGCATCAATTATTTCTAGCAGAAAAAAACCACATTCCCAAATTTGAAGAGGTCTTGACGGTTTTCTCTTCTATTTGTAATTTGGACAAACCATGGAACAACTCACAGCATAAACCTCTTGGGTTAAGATCATCTTCCCCACCTATAATGGAATCAAACTTGCGTTTGTGGGATTCAAACCCCTGACGGTCAATCTAGCAGGCCAAGACCTTTTCCTGTAACCCCTTTGATATAAAGGCCTTCATAGCCAAAGTATGGTCATCTCTAAGAAGAATATCACAGAAAGCAAGACTTCTAAATTGTAATGCAAAGTTTTCTTTTCAGTAAAAACTCAAAACACCAGAGCTTCTCGGATTAGCAAAAGACCAAACAATTAGAATAGCATAATAGTCTGAAATGATACTAGCAAACATACCTATCAGATTTTGATGAGATAAACTGCCGAAGGCGGTCATGATTTCAGCCAAAAACCACCACGGGCTGAGGGAAGTGATTCCGAAGCACAGTCCTCTCAAACCAGTAGTCAGTCGAATAGCAACCCATACCACAAAGAACGGCAAGCAGGAAATATGTTCGCCCTTAGCTTCTTATTTAAAAGCAATCACACTATGTACTTCACTGGCCAAAATTCATTTCAGAATATCTGTCAAAAGCACCCAAAAAATTAGTTTGGAAAGATAAGACTAAAAGCTCACTAGACAAATATACTACTACAATTATCTCAACAATCATATTAAGGGGGCATAACAACTTGCCTTCGAGGCTTGTTTTGCCTCTGCCCATATTCATCATTTGTCGCCTCTGCTGGAATGTACAGCACATAGACATAAAATTAAGGAAGCACTAACAGATGGGCCAAGTTGAAGAAAATATTTGAAGGGTTAAATCACTATAAACAGTGTTTGGTACATGATGGCAGCTAAATGACTTACCAGGTCTTTCTGGAGCTTTACTTGAATTGGTTGATCTGTCAGGATTAGACTCTCTGTGACATATAAATTCAAAGTCATGGTCAAGTCAAAAGGAACTATATTGTGCATGAAGAAACAAAATACAAAATAAGGGCACTATTATGACAGTATACCTTCTCAATAACCAGTTTTAACTCTAACAGTTTATGCATACTAAGTTGAAGAACAAAGCCATATATCACAACGTAATAGAAGTCATGGCTGTTAAACAGGATATAACAACCAACTAATACCGATAGGCAGCATTCAACTAAAAGAAATAGTTTAATATTTATGTATGAAATTTACAAAGTGAACTACATTATGATGACAATACCCCACAGAAATTTTCTTTGATTTGGGAGTAGTGGAATAAACTCCACCATGGCCCATCCAAAAAACCCGGATACAAAATAAGGAGGGTTGCATTAGGCTTCCAACAGCTTGCATATAATTGCGTTGGATTTCTATCATGGATTCTATATTGCGAAATATGTGTTAGAACTCATGAAGGGATTACTGGTTTATTTGAAGTTAGCATTTGAATACATCAAGTGTCAACACTAAGTTCCTACCTATTTACTTTGGTTATAGATAGGTTAAGCATATTCAAGATGATACAATATTGGTGGATGAGTCAAAGGAGTTAACAAAGAACTTGAGTTGTAAAGAAAAACATTAGAAAGAAAGGTTTTAGAATTACTACAACAAAGACATGAAGTACAAGTTCAGTAATCTTGTATAAACAGATAACATGAAAGTTAATATTGGTCAGCATTGCATCACTCAAAAGAAAAATGATTAAGTACTTACTGTCAGTCTTTTAAAGCAATGAAAAATTGATGGAGATGTTAGAATCAACATAGGCTGCCTAAAATGTAGAAGTGCCTCAAGTGTTTTGTGTGATCAGATACCATTAAAGTTGGAAGGCTTTATATCATGAAATAGCAGTTAGACCAGCAACATCATATAATGCCGAGCATTGGGCAGTCAAGTCAAAATGTGCATAAGATGTTTGTGGCATAAATTAAAATTTGAAATAGATGTGAGGCTAAATTAGGAAATACCATATCCAAGAGAGGAAAAGTTGGGATAGCACCAATAGCACATAAGATGAGAGACGTCTAACATGATTTGGACACGTACAGAGGTTACCAAAGGAAGCCCCAATAAGAAAAAGGAGTGAGAAATTAGACTGTAAATGATTTAAGAGAGAGAGAGGAAGGCCGCAGAAGTGTTAAAGAAAACATTAAACATGATATGGCTTTTCCTGAGATAACTACTGATATGGCACAATATGGCATCGAAGCCAACCCCCACCTAGTGTGGGAAAAGGCTTCATTATTGTTGTTGTTGAGACTAGTCCAATAACCCTGGACCTAAGAAACATATCACAAACTGCATATGGAAATGGTCATAGGCGCATCCCGAACAAGCTAAGAATTCTTATTGTAGCCCTTTGCTTCAATGAATCGGAAATCTTTCTCTTGGTGCATGAACCAAATGAGATTATAACAAACACAAATGTGGAAGAACTGCATTGACACATCTTCCTATCAAATTATGCGTTCACAACTTGCATTTAGTTTTTAAGGTTACATGATCATTTCTAGGCTTATAATAAATGATCTAAGAATTTACATTTCCTCAAGCTACCTAAAGTTTGAGAACTGCAACACGGAGAGCACGGGCCTGCCTCAAAATTTTCATTCAGGAGAAGCAGCACATTTAATAGCCAAAACCATAAAATAAATGATAGAGCCTGGAGATGTGAAACAAGTGATAGATGAAACTCAGGAATTGCCTAAACAATTTTGGAACAGTTCAAACTTCTAAATGTAGAAAATTTGTAAAGAACTATATCTTTATTGAAAAATATTAGCCACTAAAATATCCAAAAATATCATAATATCTTTAATAATAGATTAATGGTACACCAAGATAATACCTTTACTATCATATGAATGGAAACGTAAGTCCAGTCAAGTATTTTTCAATGTAGTGCAAAGTATCGTATGAAATTCAAAAACCAAATACCAGCACTCTTTTCTTGGCAATGAAATTCAGAAAAGTTGTAAAAGTATTCCAGTGCTGAAGGGTTTAAGTACATGCACAAAAGATCACAGTTAAATTGTGTGGCTGATTAGCTCTAGCCAACTAAAGACACAAGCACACCGTAGATCCAATTACCAACGTAAACACCTGGCAATAAGGATGAAATAAACATACATTCAACCAATCTGCTAATATGGGTATGTAAGTTCTTGTCAGCAAAGGACAATAAGTCACTGCCACCATGAGAAATATAGAAGGTGGATTCTGGACCTAAACAGCACTTGATAAAAGTAGAAAAGGAATGAAAGAATGACACAGAAATATAAAAGGTGGATTCTGGACCTAAACAGAACTTGATAAAAGTAGAAAAGGAATGAAAGAATGACATTCTTAAAAGAGATAAATCCAACAGAAGCTTTACCTAGAAGCACCGGATGATGATGTCTGCCCTAATGTTGGAGCATAATATCCACCATCAAGAGCAAAGTAAGGGGCATATGAGGCTCCTAAGGCTCCAGCAGCACCAGTCAGAACAGGCAGCCTGGGGGGAAAAATGACATCATTGTCAAACTCTAGCCAGCTCAAGACATAAAATGTAAGGACCTCAATCCCAACAGAGGCACGAAACAAGAAAGATAATTGCACACAATTCAGCAAATTTTCTATCGGCCTATCCTAATCCAGTACATTTTTATCTGCAACTAATATACAATAAAGTAGAATCTGAACCTAATAATGACAATATAAAGATTAACTACCATAGCTAATCACATAACGCAAAATTGTAAATATAGAGAGAAATTATAAAACCATTGCATCAATGGGCATAGAAATATAAGAGTGTTTTAGAATACATGTACTTTTGCAGAAAGGCATCAGTTAGATGCAGAAATGCCCAGTTAATAGTTGGAGGTGGGCTTATCGTAAATACATTTCCAAGATAGAGTATATGGATAGGTGAAAAAACTATGGTAATTAAGGAAGACATAGATATTTGGCACCTTAAAATGCTTACTCCATGTTATACGTATGGGGCAACACTCCAAGACAAGGAGTTTAGAAAGCAAGGGTAAGATCAGATGGAACATCTTGAAGCTTTCAAACTGAAAAACAATAACAACCATATTGGTACACTGTATGATTGAACTTGGCTACTTCACTAAGTTCAGTACTAGCATCTATTGCAGCTCCTGTGAAATGCATTTACCAATTACATACATCCCCATAAGACAAAGACATAAGATTTTAGCACCTCCACGCTCATAAGTAATACACATGCGCACATAGTCTTAGCATAATACAAGGTCGCCAAAGGCATGCATACCACGTCATTTCTGAATTTCCAAATCCTGCTTGTGGTTGTCCTACATATCCGGGGAATGCCATGCCAACGGCAGGAACTCCAAGTCCACCATGATGCTGACCTCCGAATTGCATAACTGAAGGTGCACAAATGGACGTATATGAATTTAAGAGAGTTGCTTCATAAAACTGAGAAAATAACTTATTTGAACAAGCTTCCCATTCACAAATTGTTATGCTTGACTTTAAACAAAAGGAGAAAGGAAAATTGGTATTCAGAAAAGACAGCAACCATAAGAAGTCCATGCAAATTATTACCACGTCACATTTCCAAGCAAGACCGTAAAAATATTTAACAACAAAAGACAATATTTAAGCAGGCATTGACATATTCTAATTCTTTTATTGAACAAATGAAAACATAAAACTGGTTTCTTTTGAGTTTTGATCACTTTTCCACAAATAGGCGGTTATGACTTACGACCTATGTTATCAATAGCACGCTATAGCGTTTTAGTAGGTCTAAATACGCTATGGCGGGCAACCCTTAGCGGGAGACCAGCCAAGGCCGCTAAAGCGCCGCTAAGAGAGCTATAGCGGTCCGCTATAGCACTCTTAGCGGACATATGAAATTGGTTCGGGTCAAGTCGATCTGGATCGACCCGATCTAAATGATATAAAAGCAGATGAAACACTCATTCGTCCCCCGTCCCCCCTCTCCTTCTCGGAACTCTCTCTCTCCCACCTCTCCCTCACCCGCCTCTCACCATCTCTCACACCCGCCTCTTGCCGCCACCACCCCCAGGCTATGTCACACGAGTGCGGGTGCGGGATACGGCAAATTTCAAAAATTTTACGTGCGGCGACACGGCTAGGGTATATAATATTATATATTATATATAATATTCAAGCTACAACAAGTGAGACATCAATTAACATAAGTACATGACAATAGCAAGTACACAACTTTATATTAAAGCAAAACACATAAATGGTAAACAACTACTAATTTCATCATAATACACAAATCAATCTTCACTATCCGGACCCATTTATCCAAAAAGACCCGAACTTCAAAATCGATACCAGATTTTGAAGCGTGGAATATCCACACAAAAGAAAGTGAAGAAGGTCCGCGTTGAGATATTTTTCTATGTTCATTGGCGGAGTTTCATAGGAGATGATGGAAGACAAGTTGAAGGAGCATTTTGAAAACTATGGTGAGGTAACTCAGGTGGTCATCATGGGAGATAAGGTTATGAGTCGACTAAGAGTCTTCGGTTTCATCGTCTTCACGAATTACTCCATCTTTGATCGTGTTCTACATGATAAATACACCATAGACTGTAGAACCGTGAGTTATAAAAATAAATAAATAAATAAATTGCGATGCCGCACCGACACGGTGTCTCACCCGTGTCGAGGTCGACACTCCACCCCTTAGAAGTGTCTGTGTGACTTAGCCCCCTGGTATGCCTTTTTCCACACTACTCCCTCTGTTGCAACATATTCTTTCTTTTTTTGTTTACAACGAGAGGCTGAAGCCAGGTATGCTCGTGGCATCCCCCAGGTACACCTTTTTCCACACTACTTCCTCTATTGAGTCATATTCTTTCTTTTTTTGTTTACAATGGGAGGTTGAAGCCAGGTATGCTCGTGGCGTCTGGTGTAGTCGAGAGCCCTGCCAGGTGGGCTAATGCATCATATTCTAAGATCCATATCTTCATGCTCGTTTTTATCTATGTTCTTTCAATTTTTTGGGTTAGCTGCAATCATATCTACTTCACTGATTATGGGGTTGTATTTGCCCTTTTATGGTCGATAATCACTCAGTTCAAATCTGACTATGTACATTCACATGCCTACTTGTGTGAATTTCTAGTTTTCTCGTTATAGTTGAACTTGCAAATGTTCGGTTGGAATTCATAGTCTCTTTATCTTTGCTGGTAAAAAAGGAGAAGAGAAGTCTTATTTCAGGCCCATGCTAAGTGTAATACAAACAACAATAACAACAAAGCCTTTTCCCATATTAGACAGGGTCGACTACATGGATTCTTTGTTTCCACAGATCCCTGTCGTGTGCCATGTTAGCAGTTAACTCATAATAAGCTAGATCATTCTTTATTGTTTCTTTCCAACACTTTTGTGGTCGTCCTCTAGCACTTTTAATACTTTCCAAATTTAGTTTTTCGAACCTTCTTCCAGGTTCTTTTTTTGATCTTCTTTCTATATGTCCAAACCATCTTAAATGACATTCTAATTTTATCCTCAATTGGTGTCACTCCTAATTTGTTTCTAATAATCTCATTATGTATGCGGTCTTTTCTTGTATGATCACTCATCCATCTCAACATCTTCATTTCTGTCACAGACATCTTTTGTACATGATGATTAACTGCCCAACACTCAGAACCATAAAACATGGCAGGCCTAATTGTTGCTCTATAATATTTACCTTTTAACTTTAATGGTATCTTCTTATCACAAAGAATATCTAATGCTCCTCTCCATTTTAACCAACCAGCATTAATTATATGCGTAACATCTCCATCAATTCTTCCATCACTCTCAAAAATTGACCCTAGGTATTTAAAACTTTCCTTTTGAGGGATGCAATGTGTGCCAATTTTAATTTCTATGTCCTCTGAAGTAACCAAATGATCAAACTTACATTCCATATATTTTGTCTTTGTTCTACTAAGTCGGAGGCCTTTACTTTCTACTGTTTCTCTCCATAGTTCTAATTTTCTATTAACTTTTACCTTGGCCTCCTCCATTAATACAATGTCATCTCTAAATAACATACACCAAGGTACTTCATCTTGAATATGTTTTGTTAACTCATCAATCATCATTATAAATAAATATGGACTTAAAGTTGATCCTTGATGTAATCCAATATTAACTTTAAAGAAGTCTGTCATTCCTTCATGAGTCCTCACACATGTTTTTACACCATCATACATGTCTAATAAGGTTAATGTATGTCAATGGGATACCTCTTTTTACCAAAGTTCTCCAAAGAACCTCCCTCGGTACCCTATCATAAGCTTTTTCTAGATCAATAAATATCATGTGAAGGTCTTTCTTTTTTGCTCTAAAATATTCCATAAGACGTCTCAAAAGGTGAATCGCTTCAACAAAATCCAAATTGGTTCTCTGTTGTACTTGATACTTGTCTTAACCTACGTTCAATAATTATTTCCCACAATTTCATAGTATAGCTCATTAACTTGATACCTCGATAATTTGCACAATTTAGAATGTCTCCCTTGTTCTTATATATGGGTATAAGTGTACTTACTCTCCATTCCTTGGGCATCTTTTGGTTTTTCCATATTTCATTAAATAGTCTTATGAGCCAAGTGATTCCTTTTTCTCCTAGTATTTTCCAAACTTCTATAGGAATATTATCTGGTCCTACCGATTTACCACCCTTCATATGTTTAAGAGCCTCTTTGACTTCATTCTTTTGAATACGTCGGTAGAAATTGTGGTTTATATACTTTTCTGATTTGGCTAACTCTCCTAAGCTAATACTAACATCTTTATTTTCATTAAAAAGCTTATAAAAATAGTTTTTCATCTATTTCTTATATCATCATTTGCCACTAGAATTTTTTCATCCTCGTCCTTATGCATCTAACATAATTAAGATCTTTAGTTTTCTTATCTCTAGCCCTAGCTATCCTAAAAATATCTCTTTCACCCTCTTTTGAGTTGAGTCTTTTATATAAATCCTCCCAAATTTTAGCTTTTGCTTCACTCACGGCCTTTTTCGCTTCCTTCTTTGCTTTCTTATAAGCCTCTAAAGTTTCACTAGTTTTCTTAACATAATGTAATTTATAACTTGCCCTCTTTGCCTTGATTTTATTTTGCACTACTTCACTCCACCACCAAGCTTCTTTTTGTGCTGGTACACCTCCCTTAGATACACCTAATACATCTTTCGTCACTTTCCTAATATGTATAGCCATATTGTTCCACATATCATAAGGTGTACCAACATAATTCCAAACATCTCCTCGAAGGACTTTCTGTTTAAATATATTCTTTCTCGCTTTTGAGGTTCCACCATTTTGTCCGAATAGCTCGATGCACTCTTTTCTTCTTTGTCTATTTTTTTATTTGTAAATACATAACTAAAAGTCAATGTTGGGTGGTTAAGCTTTCTCCTGGAATTACTTTGCAATCTTTACAACATGCTCTATCTTTTTTTCTACAAATAAAGTAATCAATTTGTGTTTGTGATAAGCCACTCTTATAAGTAATTAAATGTTCATCTCATTTTTTGAAGATTGTATTCACTATAAAGAGATCAAATGCCATAGCAAAATTTAAAATCTCCCTACCTTCCTCATTTATATCCTCAAAACCAAAGTTTTCATGAATCCCTTGATATCCTAATGCCTCTTTACCGACATGTTCATTTAAGTCTCCTCCTAAACAAATGATCTCCTTTTGTGGAATCTTTTGAATCACCTTATCTAACTCTTCTCCAAAAGTTGTCTTTATACTATCTTCTAGTCCTACTTGGGGTGCGTAAGCACAAACTATATTCAAAACCTATACTCCTAATACTAATTTCAAGTCATGATTCGGTCACCGTATCGTTGTATGTCTACTACACTATCCTTTAAATTTTTATTTATGATAATACCAACTCCATTTCAAGCCTTTTCTTTACCTGAGTACCATAATTTAAAACCTGTATCCTCTATTTCCTTTGTTTTTTCTCCAACACATTTTGTCTCTTGTAAACATAGAATATGAATCTTTCTCTGAATCATAGTATCTACCACCTCCATTAGCTTATCGGATAATGTTCCGATATTCCAAGAACCAATATGTATCTTATCTAGGACTAGCTTCCTTACCCCTTGCATCCGTCCATATTTAAAATGCGGAGACCCTCTCTGAAAATTATTTACTACATTCGGGCGACAATGTAGCGGGACTAACTTCTTTACCTACACCCGTCGATGATGTGGGAACCCTCTCTACAATTGATTCATTATATTCGGGCGAAAATGTAGTGGCCCTTGCTTACTTATTACTGCATTCGGGCTCTGCAGTACGTCGCTAGGCGGGGACGCCCCAAAGCAATGCTCATAATTTTTATAATCCATGTTATAATGCATGCATTAAACCGGGTGTAGGGCAGACTCAAAATGGCGGTCATTAAAATAAATTACATTTTCAAGACCTTAAGTAAGAATGTGATTTAAGTGACAGTACACAACATGGTTCAAGGATAGCCAGGATTCGGAGTATCAGCCAGCTTGTCTACTCCCAACCCACCTGTTCCTTTTCCTGACAAAGATGGGATACTAATAAGATACGGAACAATCGTAAACCACACTGATTTTATAGTGTAATCTGTTAATCAGAACGTGAACGGTGAACCTTACATGAAATGAACTGACTTTCCCAAATAACAAAGAGTGCATGAAGTACTAAATGATGCTTACTAGGCATCGTTCTCTCAAAACGAATGTTAAGAACAACATGCTTCCATTGCAATAGTTCTTCGAGTGACCTCTTTTACCAGAATTAATCAATGTAAAAGATTCCACAAGTGGACAAGTTGTTTTTAAATATTTTAACATGTTGGACTAAATTATTTCTTTAAGTTCCATTTACCAAATAATGGGTATACATGTCCACGTCATGCTCAAGTTTCTACCAATGGATATTTGTACACCACAGGACATGCCACCAAATGGGCATGTCCATACCAAATAATGTTACTTATTTAATGTTCTATTTCTTGTATAAGGTTGGAAAACTCAAGCTGAATATAGAAATTAGAGAACTCATTATATATATATATATAATTTTTTTAAAATAAATAAAAGTGTACCGCTAAATCTGCTATATCCCCGCTACCGCTATATGAGGGTCGACCGCTAACAACCTGCTAATTGCTATCGATAACATAGCTTACGACTAAGAAAAGTCAAACAACATTATTACTTGTTATTAACATTAATGACCAGAACAATCCTCTACATCCAGTGTTTCTATTCTGTGATCCAATGACAAATTCAAACCTCTTAAACATAGAAGACAAGTAAAGCACCCATTATGCATACATTATACTTGCTCTCAAGAAGACATCTAGGCATTCCTAGAATGCTAAATGAGTCCAAAAATCAAATTGACAGTTCAGAGAAGTTTCACTTAAATTGTTTGGAAGGAGTCACTGTTCTAAAACTAAATGCAAAAAATGGAAAAGGTTCATGAAAATAGCGTACCTGGCAGAAGCGCAGGAGCAGGAGAGAAGTTCTGATCACCACGGCCACCTGAAGATGCACCTGCGGCACCAATAACTTGTGCACCACCGTATAGGAAAGTACCTTTTCCACTTCCTTTATTAATAAACTTTCCTGTCCCAACAGGGAGTGACTTTGAATTACTAGATCCAGGGGGCGATTCCACTTCAGCAACTTCAGGCAGAGTGGTTGTAGATGGAACCTGGGAAGCAGAGGACGTCTCCTGAACTCCACCACCTGAACGTTGGCTCAAGGGCTGCGTTGACCTATATACCTGTCTTTGGGCAGTCCTCTTCTGAACTGCAACCGGTGATTGAGGAGAAACTCTTGGCATCAGGCTGGACGATTGAATGAACTGATAATTCATGGGCCCAAGGACTGTCAAGCCTCTCTCCGGAACCTTCCGTAGAGGAGGATGGGATGCAATAACAGAGGAAGAAGATCCTGATGCTTGTATTCTTGCATTAGGCAACGTCTTCCCAACAACAGGAAGCACAGGATGGTCCGCATAAAGTCTATCGTGCCCAATTGGATCAACAACTGCCTTTCCACGTGCTGACATACTGGAGCTTGGAATCATGGGAACATCATCCTGAAGGGTAGAACTTGCTGTGTTTTTTACAACATTTCCATTTTGTAGATCTCTTCTCTGTGTAGCAGAAGTATCTTGACTAGAAGATCCAGACGGATAGAAGGGTGGAGAAGCTGAGTTCAAACTTGAGCCAAAAACATGTTTTTTAGGAGGTGCTGGCTCGGAATGTGAACTTGAAGTAGCAGACAATGATCTCCCTCCACCAGAGTTTGCAACAGCATCATGAGATTTTGCAGAACTACAAGTAAATCGACAAACACAGCATGAGTACATGTCACTAGATTTAACTATAGCAACCCCCAACAGGAACAAGATATAGAGTGCTCACTGCTTATCATGTGATGACATGGCATAGATGTTGCTCTTCATGGGCTCATACCTCCTTGGCCCTCTGCCTTTAACAATCCTCTGTGGCTGATTTGGAATCTTATTTGACTTGTTCTCATCAGAGTTTCTAGATCTGTTTCCTCTTGCAAAGCCCCGTTCCTTGGTTCTACCACGCCCTCTGAATTGCCCTCTCGAACTTCTTCTTTTCTGAAAGGTAAAATGGAATAAGTTTTGGGTTAAAGCTAAAAACAATCAAATAAGATCCAGAATATGAATTATGTAGGATCAAGAAAAGCATGTGCTTTTATGAAGAGGAAAAAGAAAGAAACAAGAAGAGCAAGTTATGCCGAGATATTATTTTATGAAACAGAAACATGACTTTCAAGTCTCCGAACTGAGAATTTTTGCATGAGGGATATTGGTTTCTAATTGGAAAATAGAAAATTAAGATAACAAAAAGAGCAAGAATAAGAGGACCAACCTAACCACTAAACTACACAGAAAAATACCTCATTGAATTGCTCTTCTTTAAGGTTCATCTCCTCGAATCTATCATGGATCCAAGCATGATCGTCCTTAGATTCCCATAAATTTCGTCCACCAGGGGTACGCCTGCATAAGTCAACCGATAAGGAGAGATCAAAGATAGTCACAAAGACCAGAATAAAAAAAAAGATGCAGTTGGAGTACAAAAGTACTTAAAGACACCAGAAAAAAACAAAGATTGTTGAATATCGGCAATAGTCATCTTTATCTGTCCATAAGTTCAAACAAATCGAGACCAAAAAAACAGTTCCATCCAAAGCAAAATAACAATTATAATAATAAAGAACAATTAAAGCAGAAACTTTTTCAAGTCTTTTTTGTGCACGCATTTTTACATGAAAGAATAATGGTTTTGAAGATGCATAGAACTTCACGGAAAATTCTACTTATTCCACTTATTTCTACACACGTGAGTACCGCTATAAGCTTTAAGGCTAATCATCACTCTACCTACATCACATGCAACCCAGTAAGTTCAATTAAGATAATAAAACTTAACAAATGACTACCACACTGCAGACACAAAATTTGAATATGTAAGTCAATGCGTATTTAGTAAGATGGAGCTCCTAATTAGAATACTTGGTTCAAATCCATATGGTATGCTTGGTTTTGATTACAACAACAAAAGCACGTATAAAATGACAACACCACTAGTTGCAGTTGGTACATTTAGATGTCTAGCCTCGAAGTGTCTAATTTAGAACCCAGTTCTCGCAATGCAGCTCCATTCCTTCTGTATACTTCTCCGTAGTAAAAATAACGTCGTTTGCTTCTTCAAACTCCACAATTAGGGGGGCTCGACCTTCTAATGTCAACGAAACTTAGGAAATCCTAGGAATATGGGCACAAATCGATCTTTTATACTTCCAGATCAATCTTTTATACCTCCTGTAACTCAAAAAATTACCGCCCTAAGCCATAAAAAGCAAATGATAATCCAATTTTAAATCCGCATTAATCACGAAATGACAATGTACATATAAATAAGGCAACTTCAAGGCAGCAAATAAGTGATATCAAATTGGAAAAATATTTGTTTTCGCCTCAGCCAAAACTAACATGGACAAGTTGACTATTCATGCATTCATGAATAATACGTCCCAAAAAGGCCAAGCCTTTTTAGGACAATCAGAACGCAGTTGATTATATACCTGTGGCGGGCACCGCCGCTATCACGAAATCGGTCGTCGTGCATGTAGAATGCCCCAGCAGTTGGCACCGCATATGGTTCGCTCTCCTTCTTCTCCTCGGCGGAAGTCGTTCCCCGGTTCTTTCCTTCATAATCCGGCTCGGCTCGATCCTCGCTATCATTATCTTGCGCCACCAATCCCCTATCGTGTGCATCAGCGGAAACCGCCGGCACGGCCTGAACGATGCTCTGTCCACCATCCCTCCCTTGTTCCTCTTCTTCCTCCCCTTCTTCGTACTCTTCTTCTTCCTCCAAATCTGCCTCCTCTTCCTCCTCGTACGCCGCCGGCCGGCCCTCCCCTTCGGAATCCCCATCCGATACGAGCACATCTCGCCGATGTCTCCTCTCACGAACCTCATCCTCTCCATCCTCATCGTCACTCGCCTCCCTCCGCCGGAGCGTCAAGGGTAACGCCTCATCGGGATCGCTCTCATACTCGCCCTCATCGTCATCCTTCTTGCCGGAGTTTCCGCCAGCCTTTGGCGATAACTCCGTACGTTCTTCCTCCATCGCCGCCGCTCCACCCAAAACCCCTCGAAGGGAAGAAAAATCCTGACTCTCCGACTCCGGATCAACCGATCGCGCGGAAAACGTAAACCCTAGATCTGCCGTAGGATGCAATCGCTGATCCTCACGCCGCAGGAAAATAACAGAGAATGCGAAATGCCCTAATCTTTCTTTCTGGCGTCAGATCCGGCGGATATTGATCGACGGACGGCAGATGAAGACGCGGAGCGACCGTTCTTCGACTTGCGAAAAGGAAAAAAATATCTAGACAACGCTAAGTCGCCCCTCTTCTTCTCTTCTCCTTATAAAACGAAACGTCATCCGATAGATTTCAATTTACCGGAAAATCCAGAATTTTCTACGATTATGAGAAATTCAAAGTGGGGAAATCTAATGCTAATCGCTCTATTGGAGAACCATCTCTGACATCGGACCTGCCGATGTTAGGTGTGGCAACTTCGTGTCCGGACCCAAGTTCAGGTCAACCCGGATTTGACTTTATTTTTTATCTGTTGTTGTGAGTGCACACAAGATCGACCTTCACAGGTCTTGTTCGTGTCAGGTAGTATTATTATATTGCCACCAACCTCGATATTTGTTGTTTGCAGCAAAAGCCCAAACAACCTTATTAGAGACGGCAAATCGGGTCAAGACTAGGTGGACCCATTTTCTCCATGGGCGTTATTTTAAAACCCATCACCAACCTGATTGGGATTCAACGTGTCTTGGTCAAGGCATTCTGTGACTTTATATATATATATATGTGTGTGTGTGTGTGCGAGAGAGAGAGAGAGAGAGGGAGAGGGAGAGAAAATTGGATCTTACAAACCTTGGACATGTCCAATTATACCTGATTGTTTTTGAATGGTACGAGTATAATTTATAAAATTTTAAAGAATTTTTAAAAAAATATAAAGAACATTGTTATTACGTTCATGTCACAAAAAAAAATGAATGAGCATGAATAATTAGACCAAAATTTCAGCAGGTTGCTTGGGTTTGACTCTAACCCAACTTGGGGTGCCTAAACGCCATCTTTGACTCGGATATTTTGGGTACAGTTATCAGTTTGTGTTCATAATTACCAATAAAAAAACATATGATTATATCCTTTCATGTAACTTTGGGCAGCTAAGCTAATCTGGATATTTGGAAAGGAAGTACAACGTGACAAGGAGAAAGTGTTTGTGCACTGGGCAGGGCTCTCGACTTCCATGTTGTAGACCCCAAGTTCTAACTCTTGGGGCATGCATACTAAGCTTCAGCCACCGTTGCACTAAAAAAAGAAAAGAAGAAAGTTTTAGTTGGAAAGACTATTATGATTAGAACTCACTTTGCTTGATGAAGATCTCTCTCCATCTTACTACATTTGAATTAAAATTAAAAGTGCCATTATATTTTATATTTCGTATTTAAAGCATGGTGTGCATGAAATAGGTATTTTTGTTTTGTTCATATCAAAAATCAAATGGTTGACATGATAAAATATATTTGGACATAGATAGGGTTTGAGCATTATCACTACTCCACGTGTATATATATAGTGATAAATGCTAAAACTTCACTTATATGCTTAAATCTATTCAAACATTTCCATTATTTGATTAACATGATTAAATGTAAAACTTTGAATTAAAATTAGTATTTTATGTTTATACTTTGGTGCATTCAATGTTTTCTAACTTTGTCACCTCAACCGTCTATCTCAAAAATAGAACGATTTATCACTACCCCTCTCTCTCTCTCTCTATATATATATATATATATGTGTGTGTGTGTGTGTGTGTGTGTGTGTGTGCGGGGAGGGGGGGGTGGGGGGGGTGAGGCCTTGAAATTGTAAAATTTTCTTGAATTATATGTCAGGATTAGGTCTTGAGGCACATTTTCAGATTTCCAGTATGCATGAACTTAGGTTTTGCTTAAATCTTTTCCTTGGAAAGGAATTTCATTTTGAGCCTACTCTCCAAAACTATTATGAGCTTCAAACTGATAGATTTTATGTCCTGTTTTTCCTAGGAAAGGACTGTACGCTGCAAATGATACCGTTGTGCATGATAAGCATTTCTTTCTGGAGCCCTAAACCACAACAGTGGATCCCTTTCTGTAATTTTATGCTTATTTAAGACCTGCATTTCTAGAGGCCTCTACCATCTAGCCTCATAATTCTCAACCAAAACAATAAGAACATCGAGCTACCTGCTTTGGCAAAAGGAAAAAAAAAGGGTGTGTTATACAAAATTTACCTCATAACCATACCTTGACGCAGTGTACGTAGGATTGTTCATGGTTCGGTTCTCACCTCAACCTTGAACCAAACCGCTATTTGGGGTTCTAAGTTTTTAGAGAAACGAAACCAATGGTTCCGGTTTGGTTCAGTTTAAAACAACGGTTCTACTTATTTTAGGATTTGGCTAAATATAGTATTATATCATCATAGGATCTACGGTCTCAATTTAATTTGTATATGAAGTTATAAAACTCATATATACATATAAATCATGATAAGTTTATATATATACAAGTATATAAACTTTATATATATATATATATATATATAGTATATATATATATATATATATATATATATATATATATATATATATATATATATATATATATATATATACACATGTATATATGTAGCTTATACGCTTATGTATGTGTAAATCTTGATAAGTTTATATATATAAGTTTTATAAACTCTCTCTTTTCTTCTTCCTCTCTCTTTCACACACACACACACACACGTATATATATATATATATATATATATATATATATATATATATATATATATATATATATATATATATATATATATATATATATATAATTTCATACCGAGATGTTCCACCATCCGAAGCTTCATGATAGAATTAATAGCTAGCCAAGGCAGCTGACTGGCTGACCTGGGCATGGACCAGTCCATCGAAACATGGTCAGCAACGTGGGTGATGCCCCTGCTATTTGCCTCCTATGGCAGCTGCAGAGATTATTAACCTTGTCATGAATCAAAGCATAGTGTCGAACAGGTGGTACTTTTTTTGGCAGATTCTGCTTTTTGCTTACCACATCGCGACAATCTGTCATTATCCCGTTTTACTACCAAAGAATCTGCAAAATCATATAAAACTATCTAATTTCACCCTCTTTGACAGTGAAGAACCAATCAGTTCATATAAACCTGTCTACCTCCACCTCCTTTGTACCACAGTACCAGTAAAGAATGAACCAGTAGACATCTTGTTCACTGTTCCGATTCTGACTGGCATAAACAAATTTGTCGAAGTTCTGAATAAACTGTGACCAGAACATGGAGCTTCCTAAATGTGGTTGAACCTTCTCTGCCTAAAGCAGCTAGCTAAATGTGCTTCCGTATGAGTTTGTTAAGTTAAATTTGTCAAATTTCTTGCTTTATGTTATGCGTTCAAGACATCACCTGCAAACGATCTATGCATTGATGTTGTCACTTGCATGAATTATTGGCAAAGATGGATTAAAAGGAAGTAGAAATATGGTGTACTTTTCTTCATTTGTTACATTAATACAGCCGGCTCTCCCTGGCATCAAGAGGAGACCGTGGCCTGCCCAGCAGGCAAACTAAACACAGGAAACGGCCATTCGAGGATCCTGTAGAATTCGAAGATCTTTGTTTGTATAAGCGTGACGTTTTCTTGCTTTCCACTCTAATGCGTAGCCTACGCTATGCAAGTTGTTAACTTTAAACCAGTACTAACAAGGGCACAAGAATGTATTGTTGCCAGTTCAAGGATATGATAAATGATCGTTGTTTTAGTTTGCTGCACTTTGGGCTATCTTGCATGTAGCTTTGTAGTATTAAATGTGGAATTTCTGCTGCTTGAAAATACCGAGGGGATTCATTTCTTGCATGGGGAGGTTCCATCCACCATCTCTGTTGTTTCCTTTATATGAAAGCATATGCATAAGTAGTTTTTTTGAGAATTTTAGGTAAGTGCTTGGTAAGGGTTGTGAATATGGATACACTTATGCTGTGGTATGTATAAGACCAAAAGTAGTTTTTCTGCTAGATTATAGACGGAAATTGTGAAGTTCGTCGTGTATCTTTCTCTAAGCTCTGTGTGTGTGTGTGTGTGTTTGCTCACGCTTGGATGTTTTTGCTCCTTTACCAACAAATAAGCATCAATTTTTCCCAGGGGAATCGTCGAAAATTTATTGAGAGTCCACCATGGAAATGGGTAGATGGTGATGAAGATAAACTCGGTTTACTCTTATGTGAGGATGAAGTTGTTCATCCTTTTTGTATCTTTTTTTGGAACAATGGGAATTCGAAGCCTATGCATGTCTTGGGTATCAAACTCCTGACCTTGTAACCTGTGATCCAGCCCACCTTACCTGATGAGCTATTGCTCTTTGAGCATTTCATCATTTTGTATTAACTTAAACTTATTTTTTCTAAATTTGTCCTTTTAGCCGAATCCCCAATATGGTTCTATCATATGGATATTTCCAGGATCGTCCTTCTGCTTTCATTAACCACGCCATCATAGTTACTGGGGTTAACTCTCACTATAGCTGCATGAGGCGTTGAACAAGCCAAGCTGGGCCTGTTTGTTGGTTGTCTAGGTTGCTGCCTTTCTGTGGCTTGTGAAGTGGACCTCACAACAGCTAGCACAGGTTGCAAGCTAGACATGCCACACATGAACCGGCTCGATCAACTTTAGAAACTTGAACATAATCTTCATTAGAAAGAATGAAATTTTCATTTAAGTTGAAAAATTAGCCTATACGAGCCCAGCTAAGCTAGCCAAGCCTGTCAACAGTTCCTCTTGTCAACATTCAGAAATCAAGTCCAACTTGTCTCGTTCGGTTCCCAACTGGAACATGGATGAGACAGATCAAGCACAAATAAAGAACTAATAATATAACAATTCTCTCATTTGAGGGAGTTGTCATAGCTCTTGTTGCTGCGTGAATAACAGACTCAGTTCTCATTGCCCCTTTTCTATCTTAGGTTAGGATTCATTCAGAAAATGGAGTGCATCGGGATATGGGGTTCACTCACAAGTTGAAGGTCATGATTTCGATACATGGGGTCTGCATCTGGCTTCAATCTCCCCATTGTACTGAAAAGAAAAGGGAGAAACGGCCTAGGCAGTGCCTAGCCGGACTGGAAAATAGCCTCCTTCCTGCAGTTCTTTTCGAAATTATGCCTGAAGACAAGTTTGGTGCAGGTATTGGCAACGACTGAGTAAGCTAGTTGTGAATTGATTTGCATGCATTCACTATATAACAATCTTCCAGAAGCAAGACATTCAAATATACACATGAATAATTGGATACAGCTTCACAATAAAACAGAAATAAAGAAAAGAATGAACTGAATGAATTTATGCCTTGACTCTCGATGAAGGAGAACTATTGGCTAGAGTGGCTTCTCTTCTACTTGGTTTTCATGCACTGTTGAAGGACCTCTGCAATTCTATGGTACATATGGCTCTTTAGGAACAGATTTTTTACCTTCTTTCTTCCTTCATCACCCATTGCATGCCTTGCTGAGGGATTAAGCAACAAATATTCAAGATTGCGGGCGAGGGTTGGTACTCCTTTCTGTCCGGGAGGATGCAGTAAGCCACTCACATTGTGCTCAACGATTTCATGCGTGCCTCCTGCATCTGTTCCAAGGATCTGAAACAAGGGCATCTCCTTTATGTCAATCAAAAGTTCATGAGATGAGATTAACAATATTTGTGCAACAAGGGTTTCAATTCTTAAAGTACCGGTAGGCCAAATGCCATTGCTTCAATGGTTACTCGTCCAAATGTTTCTCCAAGTCCCTGCAAATCCAATTGATCTGTATTGTTGAAAGGTTACAAGTAACATACAATCATCATTACAGATAAAAAATTACAAACTTGCTAGAAGACGGTAAGATAGAAGCTTTAGGTGGCTTGAACACCTGAGGCAATGGACACATGGAAATTTGAGTGCAAAGGTGGGATAAATTAGATGATGAGCACTTCATGAGAGAGACGACGGCGTCGGATGTCTCATAAATATACTACATACGCTTTTGCTTTTCACGAGTTAAATGCTAATATGATACAAGATTGCATTATGGCCACTAAAGATCCGTATGCGGGATTGAACCATTGAACCATTGAAGCAATGACATTCAAATATACACAATGTGGGATCAAGCTTGTTTTTGGTATTGGCTGCTGGCATAAAGTTAGACTTGTTAGATTTAAAGACATAAAATATGAAACGAGCCAAGCCTCCTGAGGTGGAATCTTCACCTGGAAATAGCTTGAAAATGAAGAAATCGATGCCAAGTTTGATTAGCATCCAGGATCATGCATCAAAATGGATAGATTAACACACTGTAATACATCACCTGCGCATTGATCACGTATACATCAGCTGCTGCATAAAGTGAAGCAACATGAGTGGTAGTTGGAGTCCATAGCATTGCTTTAGTCAACTCTGGTTGTTGGGATAGAAACATAAGCATGTCTTTTATATAGAATGCCTTATTGCTCTTGCACCCCAAGGAATCAATTAAAATCTTTGGAGCACCACTCAAATTAACATTCTCTGACAATACTTCCTTATGATGCCTTCTGTCATGACTTTGGGATAAAAGAATCCAGAAGCTAGAGTTTTGCTGTTGAGAATTATATCCAGTCCATGAAGTCTGGTTGTGTAGATCAAATGCACGAAAACCCCTTGTTCTTTTCATGGGCAAGTTTTCCTTTCGACCAGTAACAATTGAGAGTTTTTCATAGATAAATTTCTTCATATTGACCTTTCCCAGGGTTGATGCTACTTAGGGTCATCACAAGCATTTCACTGTCGGTTAATCCCATTTCTCTTCTAATAATGCCTCCTAGAATAAGTCTTTTTTCCATCATTTTTCCAACTGGAGATGAGGGAGTATTTAATTTAGAAGGAATTCCTGCTGCAAAGGCAAGTTCATCATTGAGTGACAGAGGAACCAGTTCGGGGGAGGAATTCAGATGAATTTTCTCTTTCCAGTCAAAGCCTAAGGTTTCTCAAGCTACTTTGGCCGAGAACAATCAAAACGTCTTCTTGAAAGCGAATACAAGAATCCGATCGCTTCTCTATGGGTATTCCGTTGACTCTCTTGCCGATTTTGGCTTACCGTCGATCCTCCAATATCCTATGTTCTTCCTGCTCAGGTATGCAACAACAACGGATCTTCAAAGAGGTATGTGTGTTAGGTAATTTCCAGGTTTCCTTTTAGTAGGTTTTTCTTGGGAGGAATGCTCAGTATCTCTGTGTTTTCTGATGTTTCTCAGTATATTATTCTCCTGCGCGGCTCTCTATTTATAGAGCAGTGCCTGCTCCTCTTTCCTCCCAGATTTTCTACTTAGCTTTCCTTTCCTGAAGTTTCTTAATCGGACGGTTACGAATATGCTAGAAAACCATTCGGCGGTTTCGACCTTTGATAGCCGTTATAACTATTCTTTTCCGCATCCCTTCCATAGATAACAACTGGATGACCAGTCTAACTGTTTGTGTGCTAGGTTGCCGAGAATGACCATATTTTCTTACATCTTTCACTTGCCATTCGAGCTAAGTGTACTGACATACTGGTTTTCCTCTCACTTTTACAAGGTTTTTCTAGTAATATCATTTTATGATTATTATTGCAATTACCACCCATTGTGTGATTTTTTACATACACAACAATAAAACATATCTCAAACCAATGTTTGCAACATGTTTTGAGAAAAGATCCTTTATATACATTTAGTCAAGGGGTCTACCAACATATCATTAGTTGTATGAAATGGATATTTCCTTTCTCATGACCATATCATGAAAATAGTGGTATTTAACTATTATATGCTTGCTCTTGGAGTTGTTAGCTCCACTCTTGATAAGAGTAATTACTGTCTTGTTGTCACAGTAAATGACAACTTGCTCGTTGGCTATCTCCAGCTTCCAATCTCATGTGAAGCGGCTTATGAAATGATACTCGTTGCAGTCATAGAGCAAGCCACATACTCAGCTTCCTATGTATGCAATGCTACAAACCATATTTCTTACATGCCCAAGAAACATCACCATATCTAAATAAGAATATTTGTCCCAAAGTTGATTTGCTATCATCTTTGCTCCCAGCAAAATCAGCATCTGAGTATCCTATCACTTTCAATTCATATGCTTGAAAAGATAGTTTTAAGTCTTTTGTTCCTTTCAAATATCTTAAAATCCTTTTTTACAACTATCCAATATTGCCATTCAGGATTACTTTGATATCTACTTATAAGACCAGCAATAAAGTTGATATCAGGTTACTATACATCAAACTACCCATAGTTTGTACATAAGTAACGTTAGGCATATCGTCTTCTTCACTGGGACAATTAGCCTTTACTTAGTTTGACCCCTTTTGCAACGGGTGTAATAGAAGACTTGCATTCACCCATTTTGAACTTCTTGAAGATATAATCAATATCTCTCTCCTTACTTAGGCATAAGACTTTAGATTCTCTATCTCGAGATATCTTTATACCCAGGATATAGGATGCTTCTCCCATATCCTTCATTTCGAACCTCGAATTTAACCATGACTTGGTTTTGAGAATCATCTCATTATTATTCTCAGTCAACAATATGTCATCTATATATAATGATAAGATAATAAAATGACTCTTACTGTTTCAGACATATACACATTGATCAAGCTTATTAGCCACAAAATCAAGTTTAATAATGGTATTTTAAAAAGTCAAATACCATTGGCGAGGTGACTGTTTCAGGTGATATAGGAATTTTCCCAACCTATATACTTTATCTTTTACGCTTTCAACTATATATCATTCGGTTTGCTGTATTTATATGATTTCATCTAAATCTCTGTTTAGAAAGGTTGTCTTTACACTTAACTGATGTAAGTCAAAATCATAATATGTAAATATTGCAAGGATTATCCTTATGGATGCAAATTTCATAATAGAAGAATATTTCTCAACATAATATATCTCCTCTTTTTGTCAAAAACCCTTTGCAACTAACCTCACTTTAAACTTGTTGATTGAACCATCAACCTTATATTTCTTTTTCAGAACCCATTTACAGCCTATGACTTTCATTTCTTTTGACAAATCAGCTAATTTCTTGACTTGGTTTTTCTCAATGGATTAAATTTCCTTATCCATGGCTTTCACCCGGTTTATTGCTTCCGATGAGTTCATAACTTGCTAATAAGTTAAGTTATCAGTCAACTCATCTAAATCCATTGAATTACACACTTCTACTATAAGATAAGTGTGATAATCTTTTAAGTAGGACGGTGTGACCCTTTACCTTATATGTCCACTTAAAGTTTCGGTTGTTTCACGAAGGTCTTCTATGGGTTCAAATGATGATTGATCTAGGTCTATTAGATCGTCATCATACTCATCATTACTTTTAAGATATCATTCTTAGTATCTTCTAAGAATTCAACAGCTCTTTATCAGTTTGTGATCCTTATGATAAAACTCATATCCCTATGAGCCTTTAGGATATTTGATGAATATACATCTCAATGACATATTGTCTAGCTTATCTCTAAGCTAATCACGGATCTTTACACGTGCAATAAATTCCCACCTCTTGCGATGACTTAGGTTGGGTTTTCTGCTAAACCACATCTCATATAATGTAGTGAATATAGCCTTACATGGTACTCTATTGAGTATATATACTGTTGTATTTACTGCTTCTTCCCAAAATATCCTTCATAGAGAAGCATCAATTAACATTGATCTTATCATATTCAGTAAGGTCCTATTATATCTTTCAGCTACACCATTCTGTTGATGTTTCTTGGGCACTGTATTTTTCTTTAAAATACCAAAGTCTTTACACAATTTCAGAAATTTTATAGAGGTATATTCACCACCTCTATTTGATCTTAAGATTTTGATTGGATACCCCAGTTGATTTTCAACTTACTACTTATATTCTTTAAAAGGTTTAAGTGCCTTAAATTTATGTGCTAGGAGATATAAATATGTATATCTCGAGTAATCATTGATAAAGGTTATAAAATAAACTTTTCTATGATGTGACCTTACTCTAAAGGGTCCACATAAATCCGTGTGAATGACTTTTAATAGGGTTGTTGCCCTTGTTGTCTCTTTGGAAAAAACTTTTCTTACCATTTTTTCTTGTATGCAAGCTTCACACTTGTCAAAATTATTTTGTCAAATATAGGCAATAAGTCAAAGTTGGATAATTTTCTCAACTTTTTCAGACTTATATGCCCAAGGCTTTTATGCCATACATTCACATCAATATTAAAGGCACAATCAATATAAGCAGAATGATTTTCATTCTCATTAACTTTCAGTTTAAACAGTTAATGTTCTACATCAAATTCCCTAGAGAAAAATACTCGCATGTTTCTCTATAGTTACCTTACCAAGAACAAACATAACCTCAAAACCTTTCTTTACTAAAGTAGGGACCGAAACCAGATTGCGCCTTATAGATGGTAATATCAATACATCAATCAATACAATCGGTGTGCCTTGTACAAAATTCTAAATGACCTAGTACCCCAAACATCCGAGAAAGTATTATTTCTCATATACAGCTAATGTTATCCTGATTTGTACTCCTTTAGATCATTTGTCGCTTTCTTGGTCTTCGAGATATATCTAGTCGCTTAAGAGTCATTCCACCAACCAGTCACCGGGTGGTCCATGTAGAGATATTTCGATATCACGCAGTTTATATTCTACTTCTCTGATTGTTCGCATTGTGGGTTGTTTCCTCCATTCTTCTTGTTACATCAATCTCTTTCTTAATGTCCCATCTTTCCACAACTGAAACGATTTCGTGTATTTCCTTAAAAGATTGATCATTTTTTTTGTTATTTTTGCCAAACTTTTTTGTTTGATTTATTTCTCCTTTGGTTGGGTTTAGAGCTAGACCCTATCTCATCTTGTACTATCAATAATTTTTCTTTTCTATTTTTACTCATATGTTCTTGCTCAATTACTAGTTTCAGGGGCAATTCTGAAAGGTTGATTTCTGACCCTAGTCTGAGGGCAGTGGTGATCATATTTTATGACAGGAGAAGACTCTTCAATATTGTGGATATCTACATCAGTTCTAGGATGACTGATTTTACCACAGTTATGTCCCTAGTTATTACCAACACATGGTTTACATGTTCTACTATATTATCCCCTTCTTTTATTTTAAAAGAATTATATTTTTTTAGTAGCAACTGGATATGTAGCTTGGATGTTGTATTATATTTAGTTGTTATAAAATTGAACAACTCTTTCATGATCTCGAATTCCTCAAAGACTCTGATCAAGTCATCCTCCACATACGTCAACATGATGGTTCTTATTATTGTGTCGTCTTTAAGAAATATTTTATATATTTCTATTTGTTGTTTTGTTGCGTCTGGTAGTGGTGGACACACAGTTTCCTTTAGGACATACTCTACACCTTTAAGTGTTAGAGCAAGTAGTATTCTTCTCTTCCATGTTTGGAAATTTAGACAGTTTAGTTTTTCACTCTTTCTCAGTTCCAACACACATATTCTAGAATTGATTTTCATATGTTTAACAATTATAACAATTAGACAGTCTAAAAGGAAAACATTTATCATGCAACAAAACATAGATAACATGAATCTAATTAGCACAATACAAAATATCACAAAAATGAGCTAAAAATAACTCATTTTAAATATAAAAATAAGCTGCGATAAATCTGTAACTTTTTCCAAAAAATTCCTCCCTTTGTTAATTTTCCAAAATACCAGGAGTAAAACAATATTTTTTATCTGTTCAATTTTATAATTTTCCAAAAAGACCAAGGATAGAATAGTAAAATCGGTTTTTAGTATTTTTGAAAATTTGTCAATGATTGAGGGTAAATTCGTAATTTTGCCCTTGAGTGTGAATTTGTAATTTTCTCAAAAGGATAGGGATAAATCTGCCTTTTGATACAGTGACAATACTATAATAAACTTAACCAAGAAGGGCAGTAACGTAAATCAATATCCTAGTTTTTTGTAATTTTCATAAATTGTTAAAGTGAAAAACTTACTTTTTGCATGGATAAGGGCAAAACAAACTTTTTACCCGAAAATATCTATATATTTTAGTAATTTTATCCAGTGGCAGTTTGTAAATTTCAAAAACTAGTTGGGGCAGAATGATTTTTTGAGTCCATTGCCTGAGGTTGTTTTGTAGAAACCGTTGGTTTTCACTCGCGGTTTTTTGACGCATTAAAAATACGGAGGACAGAGAGAGAGCGGGATAGTGATAGATTGAGGGAGGGCAATCGTTGCCTGCTCCGCCTCCTGGTCTACGGGCACCCATGGCTCTCTGCTACTGGTTCTACTGTGGCTACCAGCTCCGCCTTCTGGCACACAGCCACTCGCGACCCTCTGTCGCTAGTTCTGTTGCGGTTGTCCTCAGGCCTCTTGGGCCAGGGTTTTCGGCAGCCTCCATGCCTTTTGCGACTGGCCTCTAGCTTACTGGCCGAGGTTTTGCTTTGGTTTTCCTATGGCCTCTTGGCCAAGGGTTTTGCTAGGAGTATTCTTGCCTTTGCGGTCGATATCTATCTTGTCTTGACTCAGGCGGAGTTCTCTGCCACTTTCGAAAAAACACAAGAAGCTCTCCTCTTCTCTCCTGTTTTTTTATTTTATTTACTAATGCGTACTTGTTTGTAGGGTCAAAAGCAGGCTATGATACCAGATGTGGGTATTCCGTCCAATGTCCTCTATTCTTGCTACTTAGGTATGCAGCAACAACGGATCTTTAAAGAGTATGTGTGTTGAGTAATTTTAAGGTTTCCTCTAAGTAGATTTTGCTTGGGAGAAATGCTGAGTATCTTTGTGTTTTTTTCGATGTTTCTCCATATATTGTTCTTGTGTGTTACTTTCTATTTATAAAGAACGCCTGCTCCTATTTTTTCCCAGATTTCCTAGTGTGCTTTCCTTTCTTGAAGCTCTTTATTCGGACAATTACGGATAAGCCAAAAAATCATGCGACGATTTCGGCCTTTGGTAGCCGTTATAGTCATTCTTTCTCGTGTCTCTCCTAGAGATAATGGCTGGATGACCAGTCCAGTCATTTCTGTGCTGTGGTTGTCGAGAATCACCATATTTCCTTACATTCTCTATCGGTGAACTCACTAGTACGTTGTGCATTAGATGAAAGGAAAAGACGGAACTTCTCTTCCAAATCTTTGCGCCCCTCCAATCGCTTTTTCTACTCGTGGAGGAACAAACTCAATTTAGGGAAAGGAGACTTTTTAAGGCGTTGAGAAGTGGAAACAGAGAAGCCCGTCGTTTTTCATTCGTTAATTTGAAAGTGTGAAATTATTAGTGTGACCTTTACAAGGGTGGCGGTTGTTCTAGTACATGTGTTAGCTCTCTCAACTTCATCGTGTACGCTACCTCATGTCGTGCCTCTATCATTTGCGTCTTTTAAGAGAAAATGCACTAGTAATGTGCCTTGAATCATTGACGCGGTATGAGGTGGGATAGTGTAATGGTAATATGCCCAAAACTTTAACATGAGGTCAGATGTTCGAGAGAAAAGAGTGGGATTGACAGTATATGATTTAGAGTGTTCATGTTGATGTAAAGAGTATGATAGAACCTGAATCCTTCAATCTTTTGATGCATACTCATGTTCATCCTTTATTTTTTGAGCGCGAGTATGATAAGGCTGTTAATTTTTACAACTTTTTAAACGGTGGACATGAGTATGCATGTATCAAAGATTGCAGGATCTAATTTCTAAGTTTTAATTAACAAACACATATTGGATATCAATTGAGTGCTGTCATTTAAATCGATCTCCTTTTGACTATAATATTGGAACTCGGTGTGCTCGAACGCTATTACACATCGCTCATGGTGGAATTGATGGGTTATAATACATAGTTCACCCCATCCTAAACCATTCGAGGGGCTACTCGCCCCTCACCAAAAGAGTTTCTATATTGACTATTGATTACATGGGTCTATAGACGGTTTCCATGAATACCTTTTCTTTTTATTGGCAAGCAAGAATTAAGCAAGCCATATCCTAAGACAACGAGCAATGGTTCACCTAGCTAAGGGGTTGACTCACAAGTTGAAGTTCATGAGTTTGATATCTAAGGTGTGCATTTGGCTCCGGCCTCCCCATTTTACCAAAAAAGAATCAAGCCACCATATGCATGCACAGAGTATCGAACTCATGAAAACTTAAGTCAGGTTAATTTCATGTAAATTCAAGTACTTGAGGTTATAAGAGTCTTGGATTCTTGAGTATTGTGCAATGACTTTACTAATTTAGATGGATCACACAATCAATATAAACCACTAGTTTAGTTCAACTTTACTTGTTGAGTGTGGAAACATCATTATCATCACTTTGTTTTCATGTTAGAAACAGGTTAATCTGGATGCAATTCAACTTTTTCGTGTCAATGGGTGGACATGAGTATATATGTATATGGTGCATTGGGCCGAGTTCATGTGATGTCGTACACTATCACCAATAAATTTTTTTGTTGTGTTTCATGTTGTGTGGTAACTCCGCCCATGTAAGGATTAGCCTTGCATTGCCGGTCCCAAACCCGGATAAAGGAGGAGGGTTGTGTTAGGCTTCCGACAGTCAGCATAAAACTTCGTCGGATTTTTATAACATGGATTACAAAAATTATGAGCATTGCTTTGGGGCGTCCCCACCTAGCGACGTGTTGCAAATTCCAAATGCAGTAAGAAGTAAGCAAGGGCCACTACATTTTTGCTCGAATGTAGTGAATCAATTGCAGAGAGGGTTCCCACATCATGGACTGGTGTGGGTAAAGAAGTTAGTCCCGCTACATTGCCGCCCGAATGTAGTGAAAAATTTTCAGAGAGGGTCTCCGCATTTTGATTATGGATGGATGCGGGGGGTAAGGAAGCTAGTCCTAGATAATAAGATTTGTATTGGTTCTTGGAATATCGGAACATTATCCGGTAAGCTAATGGAGGTGGTAGATACTATGATTCGGAGAAAGATTCATATTCTATGTTTACAAGAGACAAAATGGGTTGGAGAAAAAGCAAAGGAGATAGAGGATACAGGTTTTAAATTATGGTACTCAGGTAAAGAAAAGGCTCGAAACGGAGTTGGTATTATCATAAATAAAGATTTAAAGGAGAGTGTAGTAGACATACAATGATATGGTGACCGAATCATGACGTTGAAATTAGTGTTAGGAGCAGAGCTTTTGAATATAGTTTGTGCTTACGTACCCCATGTAGGACTAGAAGATAGTATAAAGACAGTTTTTTGGGAAGAGTTAGATAAGGTGTTTCAAAAGATTCCACAAAGGGAGATGATTTGTTTAGGAGGAGATTTAAATGGACATGTCGGTAAAGAGTGTTATAGGATTTAAGTAATATTCAAAGAACTCTCACTATCAGTTAGAATACAAATGCTTCTGAAAAAAGTTTGAAGCATTCCTAATAATATCAGTTCCTTGTGAAGTTTTATTTTATCGATGTGGCTTTTGCATTAATAATAGGTTGTTATTTATAAATGATTTTAATGATTTAGCTTCAATTTTTATGCTAAAGTCCATTGTAGATGCACACAATTGTGATGTATTGATGCAAAAGTCGAGTTAATGAACAATTTCCTTTACATTCACCTCATGGAAAAAAATATACACAAACCTGATTTCCAAAGTTAACTACCAATATGACACAATATAAAACACAAATGACCAACTAAGTATTGATTTTATTATACGAGAAAATATTCAGCAGAATGGTGAAGTAAGAATTTAATTCCACTTAACTAATACCACTTAATATGAGATAAGCATGATTCTGAACTGACTTGAGTGGCCTATGAAGTATCTTCTTCTTCGATTGTGCCACATCTATAAACAATACACCCAAGCAAAAAGCTCCATACTGACCACCCCCACGATCCCATTAAATGTGAATATGTAAGTTCTTGGTGGTCACTTTTGACCCTAATAACAACAACCATGAAATGCGGGAAGAATAACCATTTTCTCGGATTTCATGAGTTACTTTCAAAAAGATAATCTTCAAAAAAAATATTTTTGCTTTTATAAAAGATACAATAATCTCTCAGATAAGTATAAAGTTTTAACGGAAAGCCAAAAGAGAAAAACACGAGAAGAGTAAAAAGCCAAGTACATATAGAGTAAATAAATGAATTAAAAAAGATGATACACAAAAACTATAAAGAGTTCCTCCCCTAAAACCTCTCTCCGAGGTAACCGTTCATCCTCTTCAACTTCTTCCTCCTTATCATTTCCTTTTTGGTTCATTGTTGCATTGTCTTTCTTAGGCTAGCTTTAGAATTATATATAAGTTGACATTGGTATCAGAGTCTTAAGGTTCATAACTATGTTTGTTGAGGTACACAAATTTGTGTTTAAAATGAAAGACAATGTGAGAAGAGATGATACTCCATGTGTGTAAAAGGTGAGTTGAAAGCTATCTTTTTGAAGTTTGCTTGAGTTAATCAGAGGACATGCTTCTTTACATCAAGCAAGGCTTGTCGATAAGATCATCAAAGGTTGCATACTCGAAAAATAATCACATGAGAGAGGGATGCCCACCTGAGAGGTGAATAGAGGACTTTGAAAAAAAATGCATCACCTGAAAGGCTGTTTGTGCATCGCACCTAGAGCATTAGCTCAACGCCAAGGCTCCATCTCCATTCCTGTGTTTGGAGAGTTCGACACCCAGGAGGTTATGGGTGTTGTTTGGGCATGGGAGGGACTAAGGGGTCACGTTTGACCTCTTTTCTCCTCCCCCTCTCTCCTTCAATAAAATCTAGATATTTTCAAATCAAAATACTATTTTACCTTTAAATAGAGAAATAACGTTTTTGTTCCCTAACAGTTTATAAAAATATGGTTTTGTTCTCATGTGTTTGAGGGTAGAATTACTCTTCTATCCCTGACTATTTTATGAAATTACTAAAGAACCGAAAAATAATTTTAAAGTTATATCCTCAAGTTTTCTAAAATATTTTCAAATAGGATAGGCCAATAAAATTATTAATCTACCTCTCTAGTAGTAAAGAATTCACATTGGCAGGTAATAAGAGAAAATTATAATTTTATCCTTGATTTATTTTTGAAATAACAAAGTATTGTTAGGTCCTTTGGGTTATTACAAAATGATACCTTAGGTTTGTTTAAAGTATGGTTCTATTTACAATTTAGTGCCTGACTAATAAATGGTATGCATTATTGGATTTCTTGTTTAAATCTAATAATATGTTTTTTGTTTTTTGTTTTTCACCTTAAAATTTATATATCCTCTTTTTGTCAGTTTTACCAAATTTGCTAAAATGATTGGTAGGATATGTGTTTCAGAATTGACAAAAACAGAAAAAGTTAATGGCTTAAATTTTCAAACTTGGAAACATAAAATCCTATTGGCCTTGACACTAGAGGGTATGGATTATGTCTTAAAAAATATGTAATCTCTCAAACAGAACAAGCAATAAATGAGGAAAAAAATTAACCTTTCTCAAAGATGATACCTTAGCCAGAACCATCATGCCTACCTATATGAAGGATGATATGAGTATTTTTTGAGGATTATAAAATTACAAAGATTTATTCGAGTCGATAAGAGTCAAATATGATACAACAACAAAACTAAATGCATAGTTACTCTTTCAAAAATATAATACACTTTAAAACCAACCAAAATAAAAAGAAACCAAATAAGAAAATTGACAAATTTGATAAAAAGGGTGCTTAGGATGCTTAGGATACTTGATATTGAGCAAAAGCATATAAATAAAAGCAAAAAGGATAAGTTACTCATAGCTTAGGATGCTTTAGGTTGCAACTCAAAAACCAACCAAAATAAAAAGAAACCAAATAAGAAAATTGACAAATTTGATAAAAAGGGTGGTAAAAATTTTAGGAAATTGCAGGGATATGCTTTTTGTATAAAGTGTTTTAATTGTGATAAGATGAGACACTTTAAAATAAACTATTGTGATTTAAAGAAAAATGAGGGCAACTCTCAACAAGGCAACTCAAAGGAGAAACTGGACATTATCTGTGTTATTTCTGAATATTATATATGGACCACTCTTTTACTAGTTGGTGGATGAATTTTGGAGTGACCCAACATATTTTAAAGAGCAAGGAGTGAGAAACAAACCTAAAAGAATACAAGCCTAGAGGAGTGTATATTAAGAAATAATTCTCTTGATGATGCTTTAGGGGTTGGTTAATTTAGAATTGTAATAGGAGGCACTCCTGTTATTTTGATTGATATATTAATTATGTTATCCATTAGGCACAATTTAGTATATGTGTCTGTCCTTGTAAAGAAATTAAAAATTATTTACACTACATATATTGACCCTTTAGGGTGAGATTATATTGAGATAAAATTTATTTCATAATGGTCGAGGTGAGGAATTCACTTTTATAGAATTCTTACAATATTGTAAAGACTATGATATTTTCAAACAAAGTAACTATAGCACCTCAACAATATGATGTAATAGAAAGATATAACTTGACCATATTAAATAATACGACAAAGTTCATGTTAATTGATGCTTATCTTCTAAGGGTATTTTGGAAAGAAACAATGTCTACAATCATATATATTTTGAATAAAGTATCGTGCAAGATTGCATTCTCTATACTATATGAGATGTAGTTTGAGAGAAAACCAAACCTTAGACATCTTAGGATGTAGAGATATATCATACATGTGAAGATCCTTGATCAGTATAGGGATAAACTAGACACCAAGTCTTTGAGATGTATTTTTATAGGATATCCAAAGGTTCTAATCGATATCAATTTTATCATAAAGACTATAGTTTAATAGAAAATATGGATATTAAATTCTTAGAAGGAAGTAATAATGACATCTTTGAAAATGATGACGAATGCAGGGATGATCTAATGGATCTAAATCCATCATTATTTAAACTTATAGATTATGATCCAAATGACATTCATGAGAGTACTGAAACTTTAAGTGAAAATAAAAGACCTAGAGTCAAACTGTCATACTTAAAAGATTATCACACTTATATTCCTAAATAAGTGTGCAATTCAATAGATTGAGATGAGTTCATTGATTACTTTACATATCAGAAGGCTATTAGCTAATTTGAATATAAAGATTGAGTAAAAGCCATGGATAAAGAAATTGAATATATTGAGAAAAAACAAGCTTGATAACTGATTTATTTGCTAAGAGGAAGAAAAATCATAGGTTGTAAATGAGTTATGAAAAAAAAATACAGAATCGATGAATAATCGACAAATTTAAGGCGAGGTTGATTAGAAAGGGATTTTTGCAAGAAGAGGGGAGAAATTATGAAGAGACATTGTATGTTGCAAAATTTCCAACCATTATAATTATTCTGGCTATTTCAGCATATTATGATATGGACTTACATCAGCTAGATGTAAGACAACCTTTCTAAGGATATGTTCTTAAAGGCTAATAAAATAAAGTATATAGGTTAAAAAATTTCTATATGGCCTTAAAAAATTACCTCGTCAATGATATTTGACTTTTTAAAGTGTCATTCTAGAACTTGGGTTTGTGGCTAATGAACTTGACCATTGTGTATATATTTGGAACAATAGAAGATTCTTTGTCATTTTATCGTTACATGTAGATAACATATTGTTATGTGTTATATAATTAAGTGTTATAATTATTCAATATATGGGCTAAAACGATTTCCACTCTTTTGAAAATATGGTACAATATTATAATAATATTTCAATGTGGTCTCTAGTTTCTAATGTTTCAATGTGCTCTCTAGTTTCTAATGCATGATAATACGTATCTTACACTATAAGCAATATGGTACAATATGTGCATAGTTCCGTCGATCGATGACACTGCATTGCAAAGGAGAAACCAAGTGTTCATCCTTGGAAAAGACAAGTGATCTCAATATAACTTATTTGATCACCTTCAGCTACTTTGTCGATTGATAGGCTCACCAGGTCAAACGAGGGTTTTGTTAACTAAGCACATAAACTTTGTGGCTCCACTGTGTACTGTTCCTATTTGATTTATTATTTTCTTTATAAATTGTAGATGTGTTAGACATAACTTAAGATGGTTTAAGGCTGTTAGACGTTTTGTGAGGCTGTCAGATGGAGCTTGGATGAAAAGGTGCAAGAAATTAAGACATGAATAATTCAAAAATATCTATGGAAGTGTAGAAAGATAATGATAAAGAAGATCTTGCAATTTTGAACTTGAGTATAAATGTGACACAAGATGCAAGGTACACGAGAAATCACCAACTAAGCCCCTTCTCATACTAGATGGAGTCGGCTAATTTTTGATATAGATCGATCATGTGCTATGCTAACAATTAACTCAATATAAACTAAATCATTTTTTATTGTTTCCTTCTAATACTTTTATGGTCTTCTTTTTTTTCTTCTTTTAATATTTTCACAATCTAGTTTCTCATATATTTTTATTGACCTTTCTTTGCTCATCTTTCTACGTGTTCAAACATATTTTTCTTCATGTTAGCATCTAATAAAATATTCAAACAATATGTCGTTAGTTAACAAGAAATTAAGTGAAAAATTGTTTTATGTATTTACCGTAAAAATTTGAATTCCAATCATTTAGTTATAGCACACCACCCAATTGCTTGGCCTAATATGGTTTTCTAGCATACACGTACAAAAAGCTTCACTCAAGAAGAGCTTAGCTTACATGAACAGCGCAAAACCAACCACTCATTGTCGTCGTTGGTTCATGTTAGCTTTTCGAGCCCGCTCTTCTTTCGTGAAACGGACATGAATGAAATCACCACAAGTGAGACGAGACCGAGTACATCATACTGTCCTTTTATGGAACAAACCAAGCCACGAGCTGACCTGTTTGTTATTATTTAACACATCGGACCTAAGAGTCGAGTGTTTCTTGGAAGTTCTCGCAATGATTTCGTTAGCCCCACGCAAGCATCCTTAAAAGGTTGAAGCTATAATCGATAGATACCAAACTCTATTTACTCGTGTGTGGTGTTCTTTTACATGTCTCTAGTTACAACTAAATGCAGATCTAATTATATAGATATACACTAAACAAAGTTAAGTTGGAGGTGAGGATGAGATCATTAGAGATGTTCATGGATTGAGGATCCCTTGCTCTCCGCAAGAACCCACCTTGAACGAAGCACATTCAAGAGAGGGTGAAAAAAAGAGTTGAAAATAAAGAAAGCACAGAAATCCTCATACCTGTCATTTTGGTCCTGGTCACAAGGACGGGACCAGGAATGGGAGTTGGATACTCAAATGGTGCAAGGACCATGACCGGTGGTTCCGCCCCATGAACATCTAACTCCAACCTCTTATATAATGTACACATTACTTAGACTCTCTTTCTCACTATATATATATATATATATATATATATATATATATATATATATATATATATATGAGATCTGTCAATGACATGTTACTTATGTTCTCATCCGTTAAATACCAAGTTAGACGCTCGCTGCTGTCCGATAACCATCATCTTAGGGGGGTTTTCTCCAAAATTTCCAAGACAACGTTATGGTCTAAACTTACCGCGGAAACCACGTCCATTTTTCCTCGGAAAGTTATAATGCATCGACCAGTTTGAAGACGGAAAGAAACGCTTACATGCTGAGTCTCTCTCTCTCTCAGGCTATTCTTGCAACACCAAGAGGCTGAGGCAAAACAGAAGAGAGGCAATCAGCTTCGCCGTCTCCTTGCTCATGTAGTTTTGGAGAGAGAGAGAGAGAGAGAGAGAGAGAGAGAGAGAGAGAGAGAGAGAGAGAGAGAGAGAGAGAGAGAGAGAGAGAGAGAGAGAGAGAGAATGGCTGCCACACTTCATTCTTGGGTATCTTCCTTCACTTGGATGTCTACCCATCAATCAACATCTCCCCAATTTCTTTTGCCTCTGAAAAATTTGTCACAACGAAAATCATGGCCCCTACGGGTTTCCGAAGTAATTTACATGCCGGAAACTTCAAAACAGAGGACGACTTTGAAAGAGCTCTGCAGCGGCCGCGTTCCGCAGCACATTTTGGAAAGGTAAGCTAGTACGAGTCTTTCTATATGACTTTTGCAATTGGTCTAGAACGTGAAAGGTGTTAAGTAAAAGGAATCCTGCAACAATAACAACTCAGCCTTTTCTCATACGTCGGGTTCTTTCTTTCCACATAGCCCTATTCATGATAGCATTTATGGTTCCAACACTTTTGCGGTCGTCGTCTTCTTTTTTAACATTTTTACAATCAATTTTTTCTAGGGTTGCCTTTCTACGTATCCAAACATCTTAAACGATTTTATAGATGCTACTCCTAATTGGTTTCTAATAACATGGTTGTATTATTATATTATGTATACAATTTCTTTGATCACTTACTTTTGCACATATTGCCCAATACGTGTAATTGTTGTTACCTTTTATGTAAGGGATCACCCTTTCATTGCCGGTTCCAAGCCCTTATAAAGGAGGAGGGTTGTGTTAGGTTTAAGACAATAAAACTTTGTCGGACTTATCTACTATGAATTCTATAAATTATGAGTAGGAATATGTGGAAACAAAAAAATACATGTAGCCGACTCCATCTAGTATTGAAAAAGGCTTAGCTGTTTTCTTATCACACGTAATACCTCATGCCCCTCTCTATTTTAACCAATCGACATTAATTTTATGCATACTCCCAATTAGTTTCTAATAATCTCATTATGTATATGACATTTTCTTATGTAACCACTCATCCATCTCAACATCTTCATTTCTGCTACGGACATCTTTCACGCATGTATAACTGCCCAACACATCTAATTACTTATCTTTTAACTTTAATGGTATCTTATTATCATACATAATACCAAACGCCTCTCTCTATTTTAACCCAACGAACATCAATTTTTTAATCACTTTTCATAATAATTTAAAACTTTCCTTGTGAGGGATGGAGTGTGTGCCAATCTTAATTTGTGTGTTCTCTGAAGAACCCAAATAATAAAACTCACATTCCATATATTTTGTTTTTATTCCACTAAGTCAGAAGCCTTTACTTTCTAATGTTTCTCTCCATAGTTCTAATTTCCTATTAACTTTTTCCTTAGACTCATCCACTAACACAATGTCATCTGCAAATAACATACACCAAGGTACTTCATCTTGAATATGTTTTGTTAACTCATCAATGACCAATATCAATATAAATAAATATAGATCTAAAGTTGATCCCTGATGTAACTCAATATTAACTTCAAAGGAGTTTGGCATTTCTTCATGAGTCCTTACACAAGTTTTGCATCATCGTACATGTCTCTTATAAGAATTATGTATGTCAATGAGATACCTCTCTTTTCTAAGGTTCTTCAAAGAACATCTCTTGACGTCCTATCACAAGCTTTTTCTAGATCAATAAATATCACGTGAAAGTTCTTCTTTTTTGCTATAAAATGGTGAATCACTTCAATAGTAGATCTGTCATACATGAATCTAAATTGGTTCTCTATGGTTCATTAACTTGATACCTCGATAATTCAAATAATTTTGAATGTCTTTCTTGTTCTTATATATGGGTATAACTGTATTCACTCTCCATTCCTTGGATATCTTTTGGGTTCTCCATATTTCATTAAATAGTCTTGTCAGTCAAGTAAGCCCCATCTCTCCTAGAATTTTTCATACCTCTATAGAAATATTGTGAGGTCCTACAAATTTACCAAACTTCACATATTTAAGAGCTTCTTTGACTTCTTTCTTTTGAATACACCGATAGAAATTGTGGTTCATATATTTTTCTAATTTGGCTAACTCTCCTAAACTAATAGTAACATCTATATTTTCACTAAAGGTTTATATAAATAAATTTTCCATCTATTTTTGATATCATCATTCACCACTAAAATCTTCTCATCCTCATCTTTGATGCATTTAACAAAAGTAAGATCCTTAGTTTTCTTATCTCTACCCTTATTTATCCTAAAAATATCTCTCACCTTCTTTTGAGAGTTAAGCTTTTTACTAAAAGGAATCTTGCAATGAGAAAGAAAACCAAATAAGAAGCGGGCAATGCGATTAATTGTAAATTGTGTAGAATTCACTGACGCACTTATCAATATTCAAAGATTGAGATGGCAATGCAAATTTGTGATTGAGGAGGAAAGACAAAATTTGTGAAGCATCGCCAGATTCGCCACGTAGAGTGAATCTTCTGGTGATTGTGTTAGTCTAAGCCTTTTAATAGTAATTTGAGACACATTTGAATGCTTGAAATGCAATCGTATTTCTGGAGATACATAGTTAATAACGGTAATTATTCAGAATCGTTGCTCCTGAACTGCACAGAGTATCTTGTAATGTGACCGTAGTCTGTTCAATGCTTTTGTTTTCCATCTAGCACCATCATGATATATTGAAAAATGTAGAGACATCATTTACAAAATTGGTTGGTATATTATAGGGCAGAAGAGATTGGCTACGTTATTCCTACAGATATACAAGAACAAGCTTTGCCAGCGCTTCTCTCCGGAAGAGACTGTATACTTCACGCACAGGTTCATGACGTTATTTCTTATCTGGATCCCTGTTTCTAGTGTTTCGAGATGTAAAAAGTCATGTGTGCATTCACTTATGTGGTTCCCCCCTGTATCACTCACTATGTATTTTCCATTGAAGCCAATAGTACTTCTAAAAGGATAGCAAGTGGAAAGGACCAAGTCAGATAGAGAAGAAAACCATTTAGCTGAATATCTGATCATAAAACTAGCAACTGAACAGCCAAGTTGCTGGTCTGGATTGCTATTTCTTTCCATATCAAGAAAGAACATGCAAGACGACAAGTCTACTTTGACTAATTAAGTTACATGAATGGAGATCTCCATGTGCTACTGTTAATCAAATAAATTCTAATAAAAGTGGAAGGTTGATTTAAGGAATCTAGACAAATATTAGACAAGCGAGTCCCTCACTTTATGTTGTAGACTGTGAGGTACAAAAGTTACTATATATAATAAATGTGTTTTTACATGCACATTTGGAAGTCCCTCCTCTAACTCTGAGTCAAGTTTTTCCCATGATAAGAACACTTGTATCTGGAGACTCTGTCTTGATAAGTGTTGAGTATGAAAAACTTTCGATATTATGCATAATAATATATTAAACTTACATAGATGATAAGCTTTCAGACAGGTTCAGGGAAGACTTTGGCATACTTATTGGGAGTATTTTCAACCATCAATTTTCATAGATCAGCCGTGCAAGCACTCATTTTGGTTCCTACCAGGGAACTGGGTATGCAAGTAAGACAAGGGTGCATGAACGAAATATTAGTGGATCTACTAAATTGATACATGAAATTATGGTTTCATGGATAGTCGTTACACTTCTGGATTAGGTTAGCAAAGTTGCTCGAGCGTTAGCAGCAAAGCATTTGGTTGATGGATTGGCAGAGAAAAGTTGTACCGTCATGGCTCTTTTGGATGGGGGAACACTGAAAAGGCACCGGAGTTGGCTGAAGGTTTTGTATTCAGTACTTATCTCCACTTGAAAATGTCAAGCTTTTGACGTTCATAATTATTGGCATGTAATTTCCTTCATTTTTGTTTTTCTTGACCTACATTGTGGAGAAATATTCTCCAAGCAACTGCTTTGTGTCAAACATATTGTGTATTTTACAGGCAGAGCCTCCTGAAATAGTGGTCGCAACCATCGGAAGCTTGTCTCAAATGCTTGAAAAGAAGATCTTTAGGCTTGATGCATTGCAAATCCTAGTTGTCGATGAGGTACTTGATTCAAAACTATCTCCTCCCTGCCATTATATTTTATGTGTTTTTGGATGCAAAAATCTATTTATTGTGTTTACTGGATAGATGAAACATAGAGAAAGTTTTAATGTCATCTCTTGTGTTTCTGTTCTTTCTTGCTTAATCTTTCTAGCTTTTGGTTGATTTCTCGGGTGTAGAAGAAAATTGTTTGGTGGGAAAGAAAGTTATATGGATCACTGAGTAATATATTTTAGTGGAAGCACTCCTTCATCTTTGGTCATTCATCTTTTTGGTTGTAGGTGGCTGCTCATGCGTTAAAAATTGGGCCCTGGATTGCACTGGGCTTCTGTGCCTCATCTTGCTTGTACGATAAGAAACTACACAATTTAAACTAGCTTTTCTGTCTCTATGAAAAACATTTAGCAACCATGCTGAAATTAAGTTACGAGTCTTCCTTTTCCTCCAGTTTTTCAGTTGGATGCTTGACTTTTTTCCAAGAAGTTCTGTCTTTAACTTGCAAAACAAGGAACTTGTTACCAAAGGTCTTTATTTCAACTTTGCAAAATAAAAAATGTCATGGTAGATGGGGAGATTTCAGGAAATGGTGACAAGTGAGCCTTCTAGACAAAATCAATCCCCACTGACCAAATAAATGAACTTATGGAGCAGGCATAGTAGCTCATCCACTTATTGCTTTATATAACTGTTTCCGCTTCCTGGAAATGTTACTTTTAATATTTTTTCAGCTATTTTAAAACTTTTTTAAGCATGAATAATACTCAAACATTTATATCCAGGCAATTCTCTTTGTGTTGACAACTTTGTAGGTTGATTTCATGTTTAATTCTTCGAAGCAAGTGTCATCTGTTCGAAAACTGTTGACATCATATTCAACAAGCAACCATCGTCAGACTGTATTTGCAAGTGCATCTATTCCCCAACATAATCATTTTTTGTCAGAATGTATTCAGCAAAAATGGACCAAGGTTGGTTAATAAGGTTACTGCTTTTCACCTCCTTGCTGCCTATTTTTGTAAGAATTCTGTATATTGACTTGGGATGCCCTGTGGTTCTGGCAGCGTGATGTGGTACATGTACATGTGCATCCTGTTGATCCCATGCCATCTCGTCTCTGTCATAGATTTGTGGTGAGACGTAATTTCTAGAATCTGAACTAATGTTTTTCCATTTGACATATTAATTTTCAATATTACATTTCAATGTCATAATTGGGTATTGTTTTGGTGTTAGTGTCAGATAAGTTGTTTCTGTAATTTGGGGTTTGGAAACAATTTTGATTCTTCAGAATAATTTCACGGCTTATGCTAATATCTGTTCTTCTTTTTTCTTCTGTTATGTAGTATTGTGGAAGGGATGCCAGACTTCATACGTTGCTGCTCTTGTTGAAGGCTGACGCACCCAGCTCTTGCATCATATTTGTTGCTGAGCAGGTAGGTGACTCACCTTGCTTCTTACTGAGGCAAGTGGACTGAATGTATTTTGTGGAAAACATCCATTCATTCATGTATTAGATTTCCATCTTTAATGAATCGTAATAGAATTTAGTTGCTCTTCTCACCTTTCTATTGCACCATATTAGGAGTAAAGACAGTATACACGTCATATTCTTATACTGGTATTGCGAAATTGGATTTAATCTGGTTAGTTGCTACATTCCATGCCTAATCTTTCTTTAGATGGTCAAAGTTAACTCAGAAGTCGGCATTCATCATAGACTTCTGGATCATCATGAGACATTACTCCTAGTGCAAAATGGACAAACTTCTTGCTAGAAACAAATAGTTGTCATATGTTATCTGGTGAATTTGGTTCCAGGCTTTCATATCTATCAGGTTGTGTGTTGGATATGAACTGAACCGAAGTTTATAAATCCATCTTGAGAAGGATTTTTTTGCGAACCACATCTGTCTTCCAGTTCTATTGGAATTGATAAAAACTTACCAGTTTGCGATCCTAGTGCTTAGGCACACATTGTTGGATATTCCCAGTGTTCCCAACAGAAAGTCAGCTTGTTTTTAGATTTTAAGAGTGGCTGGGTTATTTATACTTTTTGGATCATATGATGTAGAACCTTTCAGGCTGGAATATATTCTTCTATTTGTCCAGTAGCTTACCTGTGCTGAGAAGTTTCATTCTCAAGTTTTTCTCCACCGTTTTTCAGTCTGAGAAGTCAAAGAAGTCAGGGAGACCCCCTACAACAGCTTGCATCGTCGACTTCCTTAGACAAACATATGCTGAATGTACAGAGACCCATCTTCTTGATGAGGAGATGCATTTTAATGCACGTTCAGCTTCACTATCTGTAAGTAATGTTTATGTGTCTTGCTTTTGAAGAATAACTCTGGCCTTAGCATATGACACAAATTAAAGAATATTTCTACGTTGAAAGTATCATGAACATAGATGTTCTTGTAAAATAAAGAGATATTCTAAAGTAATAGTTTGAATTAGATATTGGCTCTTTGACTTAAAGAGTTCCTTCGCAAAAAGGGGCCACTATTAGTTGGCAATTATGATGGATGTCCATGTTACTGTTAGAAGCATCAATATAGGCCTGTCAACATACAGAACGGAGCAGAGATAGGCAGAGTTAATCAGAGTTTGCACATACGAGTTGTGGTTGCTTCATATTCAAATTCATGTATCTGACAGAAACCATATCCAATTAAATTTGAATACCCCAAGTCTGAAACCAAATGGCACCTTGGACCCTGTATGAAGGGAAACTCTCACCTAGAGGTTTCTGTTGAAGTTCTGGTTCATGATACTATGTCAAAATCAAGAGAAGAAAAAAAGGGAACCCCTAAATCCAGTGGTTGTCTGCTAAGGGCTGGACATTCACCTTCCTCGAGGAAAATGTGGGTGAGTTAGGATGCCACTAATGGCAGATTCCTCAATTTTTAGACCAATTGTGTTCCTTTTGTGGTCCTTTGAAGCTGATTTCAATTCAACCCCATTTTGTGTTACATCTCATCTCATGTCACCCCGAAACTGATTTGGTATGGATCAAAGAAACCAAACCCAATTATGAATACTTCTCACATCTCTTATTATATCAAATATTACAAACCCAAATTTAACCAGATGTCAGATCCATTGGCAGGCCTAGCTTCATATGCCTACGTTTAGGAACTTTAAGTTGTTGGACTTGAACTCACCAGAAAAAGAATGACTTGAGATTGGGACTCTTGGACAATGGATGTTCTTCGCTTTACTGCTTTAGTTAAGCTTCCCAGGCTTGGCGCATTATGTTTCTTTTTCCTCTGTTCCTAGAACTTATGGTTAAACTTCCTGTGAGTTTTAGTTCTCAACAACTCTTGTTTCTGTTTTTTGACTAGCTAACAGCTTATATTGAACTCACGCAGTTTGGGTTGTGACCGTTTATAATATTGTTGATAACCTCTATTTTACTACTGAAGACACATACAACAATAACAACTAAGCCTTTTCCTATACTAGATGGGGTCAGCTACATGGATTCTTTGTTTCTACATAGCCACATAGCCCTATCATGTGCCATGCTAGCAGTTAACTCAATATAAACTAGATCATTCTTTATTGTCTCTTTACGACACTTTTGTGGTCATTCTCTTCCTCTTTTAATATTTTCACAATGTAGTTTTTCATATCTTATTATGGGAGCTTCCTTGGGACATCTTTATGCATGTACAAATCATCTTAAATGACGTTCTCTCATTTTGTCCTCTATTGGTGCTACTCCTAATTTGTTTCTATTAACCTCATTATGTATACGGTCTTTCTTTGTGTAATTACTCATCCATCTCAACATCTTCATTTGTGCTACACATCTTTTATAAATGTTGATGATTAATTGCCCATAACTATAAAACATAACAGGTCTATGAAATAATATTTTTCATGAAATAACTAAACATATTGAGATAAACTATCATTATATTCGGGAGGAATGCTTGAAGAAAATATTGACTTTGTGTTATATTCCTTCAGAGCTACAATTGACAAATTTCTTCACTAAATATTTGCCAGTCCCTATATTTATGTTTTATGTCATACAAATTTTCGGTATATACACCGCAAGTTTGAGGGAGGGTGTTAAAGTGTAATAGGAACGTTGGGCCAGTAGGGCCCAAGAGATCCACCTAGGACCTCCCCTACTCCCCAACGGCTACATCAATTAGCCGTTGGGAACTCCCAACGGCTAGTTGTATAGCTGTTGGGAGCAAACAACTCTCTCCTTGTAATTTACCTCTCTCTCCTTTGTAAAGCCTCCATAAATAGATGCATGTGTTATTAATAAATCAAAGCTTTTCAATGCTCACTTGACTTTTTGTTGGTTGTTATTCGGTTTGGCTTATACACAAGAGTTTGGTGTTTTGTTTAGCGATTTGGCTTGTTGAGGATCTTTCGGAATCACTTGTGTTTGAGTTTGTGGATGATATTGACAAGATATTGGTGTTATTTTTACAGATTCTAGCTAGATTCCACCAAACTGAAGGCTGACTCACTATAGTCCCATAGAGCTAATTGTTTGATTCTTTTCATTGTTGATTCAGGATGTGAGACAAGGAGGTTGCTTTTTGGTTGCGACAGATCTAGCTAGCAGAGGTGTCGACCTGCCAGAAACTACACACATCTACAATTTTGATCTGCCGAGAACTGCAATCGATTATTTGCACAGGGCTGGAAGGACGGGCCGTAGACCATTCTCTGACGAGAAAAGCACAGTCACTACACTAATATCACCAGAGGAGCGATTCGTGTTACAAAGATATGAAAATGAGTTGATGTTTAAATGTGTAGAACTACAATTGGGATAAAAGGTACCATCCATTCAAGATTTTCACATTCTAGTAATCGTGAACTACACTCCCTTGCTTAGGCTTTTGTTTGTCCTCTTTTGGTTCCTTATAGCTTGTTTGTCCTCTTTGTCATTTGACATGTAAGAGAACATTAGGTTTCAGCTTCAAATTTATTTGTATCATGTATGACAAGGGAAAACGTGAGCAAAAACCTTTCTTTTTACTATTATTTACTCTAGCCATACTAAGCGGTTGTCTTCTCTTTGCAGTGTCTTGCTTCTCAACCCTTCCTCTTTTTCCTTTTTCTTTTCAGGTGTGGATTCACGTAACTTTGTGTAAGATGTTAATCTAGAACGTGGAACTTGGCAATCCTTGGAAGAATTCTGATTGCAGTTCGGCCGGATCAGAAAGAGGTACATATTATTATAATCTTCCCAAAGGATCACCACAAGTGGATGAGTGGTACTTCCAGTGGATTTGAAAGTGTTTCTGATTGAAGAGGTTGGCCCTTGAGGAGGAGGATCACCATCATTCAGCAGCATGAATGGTAGAATCATCAGCGGTTCCTCGCTTATTTTTTGGGGGTACTGACAGCCTAAGCATGTCATTGTGCTGCTCATAGCATTCATCGTTACTCCTGAATATACTGATCGTTCTAAAACAGTATACGTACCATAGATGCTCGTCCCGTTTTTATTCATCCATCCATACATTTGATATTGGGTCGAGCATTTTCTACTTATAGCCTGAAAATACTTGTACTCATCGACTTTCTAACTGGACCCAAGCTCGGTTTAGGCTTGGCTCGGGGCTGGCCCAGCTTGGGCTGATCAGCATTATTAATACAACTTGAACACAGGTGTTGGTTACGACTCCACCATCTTAGTTTTGTGTCCTGAAGGCACACACTAGCATGGCTTCTTTTTTTTGTCGTCAGAAGCCGTCTTGTAGGTACAATTCCATGCCAAATACTTCAGTTTTCGGAGTTTTCTGATATAGGTTAAGCTTTTCCTGAACGCTTAATTATCATCTCTAGTTATTTCCGGGAGATTTATATGACCAATCCCAAGAAGAGCTTGACGTGCTGGTTTTTATTGTAAAAGATGAAGCTTTACAAGTGGTTATTACATAAATGTTTATCCAAAACTACTCTGATCAACCCAGAGTGGTAGCTCACAGGTAGTGCTGGCTGTTGAAAGCTTACCGCAATCCTCTTTTATCCGAGATCGACCGTACAAAGGTGATCCCTTACATGAGCGGGGTTATAGACAAGCCAAGATGCATCTATTAAATGATACACCTACCAACCCTCCCGCGATTCAAGCTACTGATTCCACAGCTCATCAGAGACCACTAAAACGTGCTTCACCATCATTTACACCAATGCGTTGGTGGATTTAAGACTTTGAAAGTCGCAAGTATTCAAACCTCTAAAAGCTTATTTACCAGCGACATGACTTTGCATCACAGAGGTCCATCTAAAACCTCTAAACCTTTTGTTTCTCTTTCAACCACGCTTCTGCCTCTCCACATTCATTGATAACCTCCAATCAAAGGATCGTTATTCTTCGAAGGAAAAGGTGTTACTTAGAGAGAAGCCATTAGATATCCTGCAAACAGTAATCCGGTAATAAATATTCTATGACGTCCTATTTTATTGTTGATCCAGGCCTTAGGCTATAAGACGAGTATATGACGAAATTAAGGTACCCTTAGCCTCTCGAGAACACTTTAATGGGGACTAACTCAAGAAGCATGCTTGTAACAAAGAGACTAGAGGTCCAAGGCAAGCTGACCTATTCAAACTTAATGATCTTGGATTGTGTAGTTATCCAGAAAAAGAAAGCTTTTTCCAAATCAAAGTAGAAATGCCTCAAGCATTGCTCTTCAAATCAAAATGACCTTGAGGATGGCCGATAACAGGTAAATATAGGTCTTCACTGGTATAATGTAAAAGAGCAACCAAACGAAAGAGAAACTGCCAAGTTGCCAAAGACAACTAAGAGATTGATCAAGATCGAACAACAAATGGGTTATGACTTCAAAGTGTTTGGACATATTGAAATTGTTTTCTATTCCTATCTCAACCACCTATGCGATAACTTATTCTACCAGAATACACTCACAAAATACAAATACCTTCTGCTTATCATTGATGTCTACGTGGTCAAACTTTGGGTCTTTAGATAGTGCAGCCTCTCAGAAGCTGTTGATGCAGTAGCTAAGTTGTTCAACAATCGCCCCCCGTTCCACGTATTCCTTATAGCGCACTTCAATAGGATCACCTTGCTGCAACAAAACACACAGTTAGCTCTGACCAGCAGAAGCTGAGACAGTTTGTTACAGCCGACATCATGGCTATACTTGAATTCGCCAAATACCTTCTTAAGCTCTTCTAGTTTGGCAATGTAGAAACCCTTAGTTTCATCTTCCCCGTCTTCATACAACCAATCCTCCACCTCCTGAAGCTTGCAGAGAATTCCTCCCTCTTCGTATTAGTCACAAACTCTTGATATTTGTCATGAAGCAGGCACAAAAAGATAACAAGTTAATGAGTTGTCTAAACCACTGGTTTGTGCTCTCTCTCTCTCTCACACACACAAAAACACACGCCCCCTTGTTTATAACGGACATAGTAGTAGGAGCATTGAGTGTGAAGGTGCACCTACTCAAATAGCCATTGAATTATAAAATGTTAGAGACTAATTAATGAGAAAAACTTAAACCAGTTATCTAGAATCAGAAACCTTGTCCACATTTCCGCAATGGGAAATTTATGGCCACCTCGATCACCAAGCATGCATGGTGATCCAACAGCAGAAAGGGAGGTAACATAACCTCCCAGCCAAACAATCTGAGTCAAATTGCGATGACCTGATAATAGTTGACAGAAACTATGTCACACGGGTGCCGGTGCAGACACGGGTGCGGGATACGACAAATTTCAAAAATTTTGGGTGCGGCAACATGACTAGAGTATATAATATATAATATTGTATATAATATTCAAGCTACAACAAGTGAGACATCAATTAACATAAGTACATGACAATAGAAGTACACAAACTTTATATTAAAGCAAAACACATAAATGGTAAACAACTACTAATTTCATCATAATACACAAATCAATCTTCACTATCCGGACCCATTTATCCAAAAAGACCTGAACTTCAAAATCGATACAAGATTTTGAAGCGTGGAATATTCACACAAAAGGAAGTGAAGAAGGTCCGCGTTGAGATATTTTTCTATGTTCATTGGCGGAGTTTTATGGGAGATGATGGAAGACAAGCTAAAGGTGCATTTTGGAAACTATGGTGAGGTAACTCAGGTGGTCATCATAGGAGATAAGGTCACGAGTCGACTAAGAGTCTTCGGTTTCATCGTCTTCACGGATTACTCCCTTTTTGATCGGGTTCTGCAGGATAAATACACTATAGACGGCAGAAACATGAGTTACAAAAAAAAAGCATTTTTTTTACTATGCCACACCGGCATGGTGTCGGTGTCGCACCCGTGTCGAGGTCGACACTCCACCCCTTAGAAGTGTCTGTGTGACTTAGGACAGAAATAAGCTTCAACCTCTCAAGAGCAACACTAAACGCCAGTGTAATCGCCCATTGCATTTAACTGCTTACGTATCATTATCTTTGAACTAGAAAAACCACAGGTTAAGTGATGTTCATTTCAATGACAGTGAAGGTTGTCACAATGCCCCTAGACAGTGGAAGATGACATCACAGATCCACAAAAGTATGCTCTGAAAACTTACAAATAGAAATTGCTGAGCTTCCAGATTTATTTGTGGACGAGATCACAGATCCACAAAAGTATGTTCTGAAAACTTACATATAGAAATTGCTGAGCTTCCAGATTTATTTGTGGACGAGATCCCAGGACATACCAGACAAAACAAAAGGAATCAACAAGAAAACCATGAAAGCTGAGAAATCATAAACATAACATGAATTGAAAATTTTTGGAAACATATTTGATTAAGAAAACTCTGCCCATGTAAGGGATCACCCTTGCATGACTGGTCTCAAGCATGGATAAAGGAGGAGGATTGTGTTACTCTTCTGACATCTAGCATAAAACTTTATCAGATATATTTATCATGGATTATAGACATTATGAGCATTAGTTGTATATTTGATTAAGAAATAATTTGCACACAAATGACTGCTGCATTGCTTGGAATGTATATTTCAAACCTTGGCATCTGTCTCCGTCTGCACAGGCTTGTCGGACTCTGGAACACCATTTTCAATGCTAGATGCATCATGCATATTCACATTGGAATCAACGGTGGCAGGCTGGCAGCAGCAGCTGCATCAGTTGAAACATCATCCGTCTCCATTTTTGAGGGTTCATTTGTCGCTTTAGGAGGTTCTTTGACAGGTGATACTGGCACCTCGACTTATTCTTCTTCCAATAACTGACAGAAACTATCCCATGCAAATTCAAGCGAACTTTCAATTTCAGCTTTTCTCGTTCTCCTTTGGGTGATTGGAATGGACCAATATGCTGCTGCTACTACTACAACGGGGTCGGCTACATGGATTCTTTGTTTCCACATAGCCCTATCATGTGCCATGTTAGCAGTTAACTCACAATAAGGTAGATCATTCTTTATTGTTTCTTTCCAACACTTTTGTGAGTTTTTCGTACCTTCTTACAGATTCTTCTTTTGATCTTCTTTCTATATGTTCAAACCTTCTTAAACGATATTCTCTTATTTTATCCTCTATTGGTGCCACTCCTAATTTGTTTCTAATAACCTCGTTATGTATATGGTCTTTTCTTGTATGACCTGTTGGAAAACGTGGTTGCACAGCGAAGATTGAAAATCACACACATAAAGAAACATTGTAGAAGAAATGTGGAGATCGGAGGAGGGGGCAGACCTCCAATGAAGGAGGCCCCCCTCTTTCTCCCTCTTTCTTAATCACAACAAGTTAAACCCTAATACAACCTATCGGCCCTTATGGAGCTGTAAAACATAAAATTATCAAAATACCCCTAGCATTTCGGGCAATTACAATAATACCTAAAAACATCAGAAATTATAAAACTAACACAAAGAATACTAGATATGTATATTCTTTAACATGACCACTCATCCATCTCAACATCTTCATTTCTGTCATAGACATCTATTACAGTGTTATCCGTATCGTTATCATTTTTAAGGAATTATCACACCGTATCGCACGATACGGCCAGGAACCCTTATAAAGGGTCTCCGGCCGAACGAAAACCCGCATTTTTCATGGGTTTCCTCTCTCTCTTCGAGTTTTCTAAGCTCCTTAAGAGTTGTTTTTCGCCTTCTTGTTCTTGGTGTTCAAAGCTCCAAAATCGTGCTCTACGGTGTTCGTACAAGCCTTCTATATCAAATTTAGGTATATTTTTAGTGTTTTTCTTCATTTTTTCCTTTTTATTTGTTGTTTATTTGTATTTTTCTTTTTTTGAATGACAAAATATGAAGTTATTAAGTGTGTGGATATGATTTTTATTGCATTCATGATTTGAAAGATACTCTATTTGAGTGTTATTTGACGATTGGGGATTTACGAAGTGCTTTTATTTTCAGTTTTTTGTTTGAATTAAAGTACTCAATTGAGATGGCAGGAAGGGGGGATGGAGACTCCTATTCAAAGTCTGATGATCCAGCATGACAGTGGGGTACACCAGTTGAGGGTTCTAGGTTAAAAATCATATGCTTATTTTGTGAGAGGATGGTTAGTAGTAGAATTTAAAGGTTGAAACACCACCTAGCATGGACTAGGAAAGAAGTTGCTCCATGCACAGACAGAGTTAGAAGTTTGCCAAAAGGTATTAAATGGCAATGCCTGTAGATGATTGAGAGTATACTGGAAATGAGAATACAAAAGAATGATTTGGAGATGTTTGAAGAAGATTATGATGCTATTGGATTTGGATTTACTGGTAGTTTGCCTTCAGATGGTAGAACAGAGATTGATAGTAGCAGTTCAGATAATAGGCCGCTGCATGAATAGGCTGATGCAATTGTTTATTTCATCTATTATCAATTATTTTCCACACGGGCACATAATCTCTCTTTTTTCCATTAAAATTAATTTTGATGGCTTCTTTTGCCCTATCCATGGCTTCATAAAGGTAGCCCATAGATGGTTTCTCCTCGCTGTCAGCCAATCTCAAAACTTTCACTAAAAGACAGGTAATTTTCAACAATTTAACACATGCATTCCAAAATGTACTTCTGAAAACTGTCTCTGCAATCTCATTCAACTTTCCATTTCTTCTATTTTGAGACAACCTTGCAAATTGTTGTCACTCATCTGAGGAGAACATTCTCTTCAAAGTTTGCGTCTGTCTCACAATACTCTGTACAGATAAGAAGTTTGTTGCAAACCGAGTTGCAGCTATTTGAAGAAGCTTTGCACCTTTTGTATATCTCCTCATCATACACAAAACAAATGCATGGTTGTAAATGAATTTTGTAATATCTTGACAACACTCAATTGCTGCCTTTATTTTATCCATCTCACCAATGTCCTCAAGGATAAGATCTAAACAATGAGCTGCACATGGTGTCCAGTAGAAAGTCCTATAAATATCAACTAACTCCTTTCTAACTGCTTTGTAGTTAGTTGCATTATCTGTAATCAATTGGACTACATTCTCTAGCCCAACCTCTTTTTATAACCTTATCAAATTCTTCCTGTAAGATATCTGCAGTGTGTCTGTCCTCTGACATATCTAAAGATCTCAAAAACATAAGTCCTTTAGGACAGTATACAAGAAAGTTTAACAATGTCTTTCCTCGCCTATCTGTCCATCTATCTGCCATGATAGGGCATCCCGTTTCCTTCCATGACTGTCTCAAAGTCGAACAATATTCTTGCACTTCAATGATGGTCTAATATAATATCTTCTCTCTCAACTTCTGATAAGAGGGCATCTTGTATCTAGGACCGATGTTAGCAATTGCATCTGCTATTGCTTGAAAATGAAAACTATTTACTGCATTGAATGGAATACATGCATCATAAAACCATCTGCCCACTGCAAGGTCTGCCTGATCATGCAACTGTTCTGAAGCCATAGCCGTACGAATTACAGGTTGAGCACCAGATGTAGTAGTAAGAGGAAAAAATAAATGTATGCTAGAAGAATCTTCCTTTACTCCCTGAACTTCCTCTTCTACCTCCGCCAAAGTCTTCAGCAACCCTCTTTTCCCTACTAGGTGTCCATCGTTCAGGTACTCAGCAACATTCAAAAGGGACGATGAGGTTAATCGAGAAATCATTGATTGTATTGATAGATTAGTTCCTAATGAGAGCATAGCAGATGTTATACATCGAAAGATGGAGATTTATGATAATGCTCTTCACTTGATGGGTTTGTCTGTAGCAATTCGCAACTGTACGATGCGTCCAGGTAAATTATTTATTTTCATATTTAAGTTGCATCTTATATTACTGTGGATTATGTCTCTAATATTTGCCTTTTTCTACAGATGTTTGGTAGAACAGGTTTGGAACTGATTGTCCAAACCTTAGAGATTTTGTAGTAAGAGTCTTAAGCCAAATCTGTAGTGCAACAGGTTTGTGAAAGAAATTGGAGTGTTTTTAAACACATCCACACAAAGAAGCGCAACAGGTTGGAACATAAAAGACTAAATGATTTAGTTTATATTTGTTGTAACATGCACCTTCGTGAAAGGTAATGTTGTATACTTGTATTACTTAAATATTCAATTCAATATTGTTTAACTTCAATTGTTAATATTATTTACTAATTATTTATCTTTGTTTGTTGTAGGCAATTAAAAAAAGTAAATAGACAAGACAAGCAATTTGATCCAATAAGTTTGGATAATTTTGATATATTAGAAGATTGGGTTATGGAAGATGCCCTCCTAACTGAAGAAGACATTGCATGGATTAACTTGAAAGAAGCACAACAACAACATCAAGGAGATGAAGAATTTAACTTCCAAGCAGAAGGTGTTGCTGCTGCTGATGATGAGGATCTCTAATAAGGAGAAGATAAAGATTATTTAGTTGAAGATCCTGATTACAATTTGTATTTCATTTTTTTGATTCAAAATATGTAAATTTAGATGCAATTATTCAATGATGAATACTCAATCTGTACTAAACTTTGTATTATATGAATTTAAAGTAATTACCAGATTTTTCCAAAATTTTTCCAGTTTTTTTTTTTGCATTATTTTAATATTAAAGTACGATACGGGCGATACGATACACCCGTATCGTGGAGCCCAGTGATACACGATACGATACGCGTCAGACAACACTGTTCTATTGTACATGTTGATGATTAATTGCCAACACTTAGAACCATAAAACATGGCAAGCCTAATTGTTGCTCTATAATATTTACCTTTTAACGTAAATGACATCTTCTTATCACAAAGAATACCTAATGCTCCTCTCCATTTTAACCAATTAGCATTAATTCTATGCGTAACATCTCCAACAATTCTTCCATCACTATGAAAAATTGACCCTAGGTATTTAAAACTTTCCTTTTGGGGGATGCAATGTGTGCCAATTTTAATTTTTATGTCCTCTCAAGTAACCAAATGATCAAACTTACATTCCATATACTCTGTTTTTGTTCTACTAAGTCGGAGGCCTTTGCTTTCTAATGTTTCTCTCCATAGTTCCAATTTTCTATTAACTTTTTCCTTAGACTCCTCCACTAACACAATGTCATATGCAAATAACATACACCAAGATACTTCATCTTGAATATGTTTTCTTAACTCATCAATCACCATTATAAATAAGTATGGACTTAAAGTTGATCCTTGATGTAACCCAATATTAACTGCAAAGAAGTCTGTCATTCCTTCATGAGTCCTCACACATGTTAAGAGCCTCTTTAACTTTTTCTCCTAGAATTTTCCAAACTTCTATATGAATATTATTAAGAGCTTCTTTGACTTCATTCTTTTGAATACGTCGGTAGAAATTGTGGTTTATATACTTTTCTGCTTTAGCTAACTCTCCTAAGCTAATACTAACATCTTTATTTTCATTAAAAAGTTTATAAAAACAGTTTTTCCATCTATTTCTTATATCATCATTTGCTACTAAAATTTTTTTATCATCATTTTTTATGCATCTAACATAATTAAGATATTTAGTTTTCTTATCTCTATCCCTAGCTATCCTAAAAAAATCTCTTTCACCCTCTTTTGACTTGAGTTTTTTATATAAATCCTCCCAAATTTTAGCTTTTGCTTCACTTACGGTCTTTTTCGCTTCCTTCTTTGCTTTCTTGTAAGCCTCTAAAATTTCAATAGTTTTATTAACATAATGTAATTTGTAACATGCCCTGTTTGTCTTGATTTTATTTTGCACTACTTTACTCCACCACCAAGCTTCTTTTTGTACCGGTACACCTCCCTTAGATTCACCTAAGGGATCCTTTGCCACTTGCCTAATATCTATAGCCATATTGTTCCACATATCACAAGGTGTACCAACATAATTCCAAGCATCTCCTTGAAGGACTTTCTGTTTAAATATGTCTTCTTTCTCGCTTTTGAGGTTCCACCATTTAGTGAAAGAAGCTTTTTGGACCACATTCAATGGACCAATCTTTATTCAGGAAAATATATATTCTATCAAGGATAAAGACCACATTCAATGAAAGAAGAAAGAGAACAATTATCATGAGAAACAAGGATAAGAACATACCAAGTAAGTGCTAATATTTTCGCCATTATGAGCATAATCAACATCAACAGAAAATGTTCTGGACCGATAAAAGGTGAGTGCTTTCACACTAGGAATTGGATTGCCTTTTGGGAAAACAATAGTTGTTTTCTGTTGATCTCCTGCACCATTTTCAGAATCTAGACAAGAAATTTTCCAGGACAAAGCAATAGGGAATGGATAACTCTCATTGACCTGAAATACAAACAAATCAACATCAAAATGTTCAAATGCACATTGTTGATTGTACAAAAAGAAGCGTTCTAATGCACAAAAATCTAGAAAACCAAACCAAATCATACGCACAGTCACAAATGTTTAAGGGAAAACAAAATCAGTAGAAACAATCTGAACCTCTTGAAGGTCTGCCTATTTACCCCTTCCTACATTCATTGACTAGAATAACTCGATAAACAAATATGAACTCACAAATACAAACTTCCAACAGTTAAACATGCCAAAACTTAAGGCAGTTGGGCTTCATGATACGATTGTCAGAAAAATAAAGGAAAATACAGCCAAGTAACTAATGTTGAGAAACAGATGAAGCAACTGCATGCTTCCCTTTGTAAGACATGACTGATTTTTCTATACAAGGTGCCACCATATAAAACCGAAACTAAGATTTTCCTACCGATCATGCTGGTCATGTAATGAATTTTAAACAGACACACACACATATACATACATATATACTGTACACACATATGTATATGTATATGTATGTGTGTGTATAGATCGAAGATAGAGAGAGAGAGAGAGGGAGACCTGAAACTCTCGAACTTTAAAGGTAGGACTCACGATGGCACATTAAAGAGCACATCCACGTGCAACACACTCACTAGCATTCATTGTTCTTCATGGCTCCTTCCCAAAAAACTCGGTGAGGATCCTAAAAATCACAGGCACCCGTGAACCTGAACCCACGACTTCAACTGAATGAATGTCTTCAACTGTAAGCCCAACCTCATGAATGGACCTCTCCAGTGGACCCTTTACCCTCTCAAGGATTGGAATGCTGATCTGCTCAAACTCGTCCCTTTTGATGAACCCTGTTGCATCCTTCTCATACATCAAACATTCTATGTTTAGTGGTGCCTCTGGATTTGCGCTCAACATTTTCTTCAGCTTCTCACAAGCTGTCCAGAGCCACTGAGAAGCCATGTATTTGACAAAACATTAATATTATACTGCTCTTTGAACTTAGAAGCAAAATGCTGGAAGAGAACCTCATCAATGCAGACATGCATACTTGCATGGCCAACATCAACAAATGCAACATTAACTTGATCAGATTCTCGCAAGTCTGTTTTGTAAATCCCATAAGCCAGAGCTGTAGCTGTAGTTTCATTAACAAGTCTCAGAGGATGCAGTCCAGCAATAGTAGCAGCATCAACAACTGCTCTTCCCTGCAAGTCATTAAAGTAGACTGGAATACCTATGCAACAGTCCACTACAGCTGCATTCAAGTTCTTCTGAGCAATTCCTTTGAGGTTTGACAGAACCATTCCAAGAAGCTGGGTGGGGGTGAAAACCTTAGTTTCTCCCAGGTAATGAACATGTACAAGAGGGAAGCCATCAGGCCCTGCTGTCACTGTGAAAGGCAAGGATTGCAGATCATGCTGGAGCTCAGGATCAGAGAATGCCGACCTATAAGACATTTAATCTGGCTAATGGAGTTTTTAGGGTTCATAACTGAAGAAGCTGCACCTGCTGTACCAATGAATCTCTGCTTGTCACTGAAGCAGATAATGGCAGGAGTTTCTCTCTTCGACTCATCATTAAGGACAACTTCAATCCCACGTTGTCTTGTCACAGCAACAATACAATTCTCATTTCCAAAGTCAAAACCAACAACACTCATCATTTTCCAACCTTAAATACTGCACAATTGATAAGGCAGCTCTATGCTAGTGATCTCACAAAGGACAAACCAATTCGTTACCTGCAAAGGAAATCAACAAAAAAGCAAGTTCAGAATCTGTTCCATTTGTTGAAGAATATGCTTATCTAGTGTTAGTTTTATGTTTCTAGGTATTATTGTACTCGCCCAAAACTATAAGGGCATTTTGGTAATTTTCTGTACTAGGGGTATTTTGGTCATTTTAGTCAATTTCTGTTTTACAGCTCCTTATATAAGGGCTGGTAAGTTGTATTAGAGGATGTGAGGTTGTGTTGTAAGAGTGAGTGAAGAAGAGGAGGGGCGACCTCCATTGGAGGTCCGCCCCTTCCTTCAACCTCTTATTTTTCCTCTATAATATTAGTCTTATTTTGTGTGTTTGATCTCTTTTAATGTTTCCTTGAATTACAACATGGTATCAGAGCAAGAAGAACGGTGTTATTGTTCCCGAATCCGTATTGAAGAAAAGAAAGAGGCTGGAGGAGTGGAATCTGGCGAAAAAACAAGATATTGAAGCAAAGAGGAAGAACGCCGAGAACAGGAAGTTGATCTTCAAGAGGGCTCAGGAGTACGCAGAAGCAAAGTTGTTTATCATCCGTATCAGAGGTATCAATAATATGCATCCAAAGACTAGAAAGCATGTTGCACAAGGTTGAGCCCTATGTGACATACGGTTACCCCAATCTGAAGAGTGTGAGAGAACTGATTTAGGGTTATGGAAAATTGAACAATTAATGTATTGCACTGACACACAATTCCATCGTGGAGCAGGCTTTAGGCAGGTTTGGAATAATCAGTGTTGAGGATTTGATTCATGAGATAATGACCGTAGGCCCCCATTTCAAGGAAGCAAACAACTTTTTTATGGCCATTTCAGTTGAGTGCTTCGTTGGGGGGTCTCAAGAAGAAAAGGAATCACTATGTGGAAGGAAGTTGATAGTGGTTCCTCCATTTGCGAGGAAGCAATAGCTGAAAAAGTTACAGGCCCGTCAGAAACTATGAGAATTAAGCATAAGGATAAATTGAGACACACTGGACATGTCATAAGCCGAAGGATAATGGATGGTGATTTGGTCTAAATGTTGGCTGAACCAGCAATTATGACAGTTGAAAATGGACTGCATCTAATTAAATGTTAAAGGCGTTGTTTGTATTAACTACTGCAATAAATACTGTGGGAAAGGAATACAAAGAAAAATCACAGATGACATGGAGAACATAAGAGGCAATTATGATGGACCAGAGAAAGACAACAGTTACTAGAAAAGTGGAGCTGCTTGGCAGATGCATTTAATAAATATGGCGGCTGAAATTAAATGCTGGAGTTATTAAAAATGGTGGTTGCAAAGGCTTTACTGTGTATTTGTGTATTTCCAAGAAAACGTTGGGAACTGCAATTATTGAAAGACGGCTAATTTGAATAAGGCGACTGTATTTGATAAAGTGGCATGAGTCATTGGTACGTTTTAAACACATTTTTGGTTTGACTGGAAGGGTTGGAAACTCAGGCATTGATGTGCACTATCTATCAGGAAACCATGATGTTGGATACTCGAGTTTCCATTCTTTGAATCCAAAGGTTATGAGCCGCTACGAAGAGGAATTTGGACCAAGAAATTACCATTTTAGTGTTGGAAAAGTTGATTTCATTTTTATTGATGCTCAGACACTTGATGGTCCTTCACAAGGGATTCATACGCTATCTTCATGGAATTTTGTGAAATCTATGTCTACTGATGATCCTTTCCAGGCAACAATTTTATTAACACATATCCCGCTTTATGGACCTGATGGTACCCCTCGTGGTCAACATCGTTCATCACCAATTATTGATCAGAGAATTGTTATGGCAGAAGCTGGTCAAGGATTAAAATATCAGAACTATCTTTCTGAACAAACATCATACCGATTATTAGATCTTCTCAAACCTAAGCTTGTCCTTTCAGGCCATGACCATGATCAGTGTATGGTGACCCTTATCCTACTCACTCTGTGGTTGAGAAGTGGTTTGCAATGTTCACACTGGTATACAAGTTTGATTACATTCACGAAAAGCATGTTGGGAAAGGAACAAGATGAAAACCCTGAAGACAAAAATGCAGTCTCTCATGAAGGAAGGCATCCAGAGTGGAATGAAACTAAAGAAAAACTGAACCTTCAAAAATCAAGTCCAAGTGGCAGGAGTATGGAAAATTGGAAAGTGATACGAAGGATCTGTCAAAGGCTACAGTCTCCATTGCTTGTTGAATCTACGAAGTTGGGGCAGTGGTAAAGTTGGATTTTCATTGGGTTCTTCGAAGTCAGGGGATACCGATCAGGATTGGCTATGTCGATTTTGAGGATGATGCAAAGTCTTGTGACTGGACTGGTACCAGTCACCAATGAGCATTGTAGACCAACTGTTTGATTCAATGCCTAAGAGAGATGTCTATGCACCATATTAACTATTTGATGAAATGATTCAAGAGAGATGTTACCTACACGACAAGTGTTCGATGAAATGTCAAAGAGAGATGTTTATCTGCATATCAAGATGTTCGATGAAATGCTCAAGAAAGAGATAAGTAACATGAACAAGAAGTGTTTGAGGAAATGTTTAAGAGAACTGGAAAATTCTTATGTATGTTAGCAGTCAGGAGGACTGCTTTGTTGATTGTGACAGCCAGGATGGCTGCTTTATTATTGTGACAGTTAGGATGGTTGCTTTGATGTTGTGACAGCCAGGATGGCTGCTTTATTGATGTGACAGTCAGGATGACTGCTTTATTGTTGTGACAGCCAGGATGGCTGCTTTGATGATATGACAGCCAGTATGACTGCTTTGGTGTTGTGACAGTCAGGATGACTGCTTTGATGTTGTGACAGCCAAGATGGCTGCTTTATTGAGGTGACAGCCAGGATGATTGCTTTATTGTTGTGACAACAAGGATGACTGCTTTGTTGATGTGATAGCCAATGACTGATTTGTTATTGTTACAGCTAAGAAGGCTGAGTTAGTAGTGCAGCCAGAGATACTGCTTGTGATTTACAAGCCAAGAAGGCTAATATATTTTCCAGCCAAAGAAGTTGTTGAAGATCAAGATCAGTGATGAAGACAGACGAAGAACGCAAGCAGATATAAAGTTTTTTGTTGGCAAGTTGGAGTTCGAAGTATCTCACTCCCAACTTGAGGTGGGTGTTGAAGAATATACTTATCTAGTGTTAGTTTTATGTTTCTAAGTATTATTGTACTCGCCTGAAACTATAAGGGCATTTTGGTAATTTTCTGTACTAGGGGTATTTTGGTCATTTTAGTCAATTTCTGTTTTACAGCTCCTTATATAAGGGCTGGTAAGTTGTATTAGAGGATGTGAGGTTGTGTTGTAAGAGTGAGTGAAGAAGAGGAGGGGCGACCTCCATTGGAGGTCCGCCCCTTCCTTCAACCTCTTATTTTTCCTCTATAATATTAGTCTTATTTTGTGTGTTTGATCTCTTTTAATGTTTCCTTGAATTACAACACCATTTGCATAATAAAATATAATGTATGCTCCAAAGAAAAATATGATTGCATGAAAAAGAAATCTAAATAATTTCTATATCTTTGAGTGCTCCAAATTTTTTACAAGAACATCTATGGCCAAGAAATGAAGGGAAAAGACTTAAGCCAAAATATTAAAGATTGGTATACTGATCAATAACATATAGAACTGGCTGGTGGCTTATTCTTTTTATGCATTTCAACAACACATGCCAAAAGAAAGTAAACGTTAAGTAATGAAGCCATTCCCCAGGCCAAATATTCAACACTTAATTGTATCTTTAAGTTCAAGATTTAAGATTGTGCTCCTTAACTCAGACTAAGTAATTCACCCAGTGTTATCCGTATCGCACCGTATCATATCGTGGGAGTCCATATGATACGCGGTACTATATCGTAAAAGATACATTATCGTGCGATACAAATGTGAATCATGTGTATCGTACAATACAAGCGATATGCGTCCCTGACCGAACAAAAACCCGCATTTCTGGCTTCCGTTTTGGGTCTTCAAGCTCCTTTAAGGTGACTTCCAACTAGGGTGAGGCATCTCCAACAATTTTCAAGGATCTCCAACGCCACCATCACTCCGTTATGAAGAAGGCATTTAATGGATTAATTTGGAAAGAGCGCAACAACATCAGGTGATGATTTTGATTTTAAAGATGAAGGTGGTGATGATATTAAACAAGGAGGAGAAGACAAGATTATTTACTTGATCCTGTTTACAATATGTATTACTCAACTTATGAATCATATGAATTGTTTTCAATTATCATGATTTTTTCTTGATTTTTTACGCTTTTTAAAAAAGTTTTAGTATTAAAAAATGATACGGGACGATACGATGCGTAGCGTATTGTGGACCAAAACGATACACGTCAAACAACACTGAATACACCATGTAGCACAGATACATAAAAAAATAGTAGTAAAAAAAAATTAAAAAGGCAATTAGATCCTTTAAGATATTATATGTTGGCACATCGCTACAACAGGAATGAATTTGACCATGGATGAGTTAAATACCAAAACAGCATAGAAAACTGGAAGATATACGACAATAGTGATATCTACATGCCACTAGGACCAAACACAATTATGTACAGGTGCACCTCAGACGGGTAATAATCATCCAGCATTGAAAAATTGCCTGGGAATCAAATAATAGAGTATAGAGAATGAATTGGGAAAGTAAAACCATTTAAACACTGAAACACGTATAAACCTGCATCTAAGTGTATATTTGAACCAGGCATACAGCGAATGAGGGTATTACGTAGCCATAAACGGAAACGGACACTTCTACGTAATTCTGGTTAAGCATCCAAATAAGAAGCAACTACACCTACAATACTAATCTGCTATACACAAAACTCTGATCTACAGCAACTTCATAACTAAAAATTCTGGAAGTTTCCCCAACAACAATTATACACGAACCAACAACAATAGTTCCTTGAAGACCCAGAACGGAAATTCCAAAAACTTGACAAAACATGCATTACGGATAGAAATGGGAAAAAGACGCGGATTTGAATTCAAAAGAATGACGAAACAAACAAGTATAGATCATAAATTCAGGAGCCGGGTTATAAGAAAGGTGAAAGGATAAGATCTACCCCCAAAAGCAACTAATCACGACAAAATGCTATAACAAAAATGAACCACGAGCTGCTAACACCGCTCACATTAGCTGAGGTGAGAGATCCCATCATGTCATTCTCATGCAAGAGAGCTAAATGCAAAAAAATCCGGTATTGCCATCACGAAGCGAAACCAACATCACAACACAGAAGGTCTGACGCTCACGTCGAAAGAGAAAACTGCCTCAGATCAAGGTTTCCCGGCAAAGAGCGTACCCCCAGAAAACTGGAAGATTCTAGATTGACTACGAAGCGAATCAGGATAACCAAATGGATCAACGTCGGGGTTAGAGTTTGGGAATTTGGAGCTTTTCGAGGAAGGAAAACCTTTACCTTGCGGCGGGGTCCGGTTCTCAGCAAGTTCCCGAGATGTGAAAGAGAGGGGGGCGTGTGAAAGGAGGGGGAAGTGGAGAAGCAACGAAGAAAGCCTTCGCTTCTAGAAGTCTCTCGAACTCTCCCGAATTATACTGTAATCTCTGGAACAGTGACGCCCATTTGGATCTAGCAACTGGATCCACACGCCCATTAGTATCGATTGTGTCCATCCATTTTCTGCTGCTCATGACACCGTCTGTGAAGGGCGAAGAACCTTCAAGGCTTCTACCTTCGCAACGAGCTCACTGGCTAGAAGGTCCACTCACAGGTCGAACGTTATGAGTTCAATTCCCTCAGCCTGCCTGACTTCAGTCTCGTAACAAATAAATAAACAAAGTCAACCTTCTACGTAAAAGCGAGGAGTCCAATGCAAGCATGCACGAGCGGCAGAGGGTCAAAATCAAGCCTTTTCCTTACGTGAACTCTACATCACCAACGTTTTCATTCTATTAAATATTGTAAATAAAAAAAAGAAGGAAATTGAGTCACAATAAGAGGCTGAAGCCAGGTATGCACGGTGCGGGAGTCGAACTCACACCAAACACCATGTAGAGTTGAGGGCCTGCCAGGTGGGCGAACTCCAGGAATGCATAATCCAAATGCAAAATTGATAAACTAAGACATGAACAATGAAAGAATAAAAACTTGTGATATGCTTGAACATATATATATATATATATATATATATATATATATATATATAAAATATTAGACAAACATATTGTTTGCGCTAAAAATTGAGGAGACGTGACGAGTATTCATGGAGCTTGAAAGGAGAAGTCGGTTTAGGCTCACGATGTAGAGCTACTTCTACGACAACACATATGTTAGACGAATATGCAATGGTAATTGGTTGTGTGTTCAAGTACTTGATGTGGGAGAAAAGTTCAATTTCCATAGCTGAAAGATTATATTAAAAATTTATTTTGTATCGGAAACGAGCAAGAGTCTCATTGGCCCATATCAATGTCAGCTTAGCTCAAAGAATATGAGAAATGAATGGTTAACCTTAGCTCAGCATGCTAATTAAGCCATGCCTGCAGCATAGAGGACGATAGAAACCTGGACTCAACCACCAACATAAGAGAGATTCATAAACACTCACAAGCAACACCAGGATGCATGCAAAGACAGACCCCCTCTTGAAGGGGTTGGAGACACTGCCTCCTGCACGCAGTAACAGCCAATGAAATCACCTTCGAGTCGGACGAACTACGCATTATAGCATTCGTTCAGGTTAGGATTATTTTTTTTTATTTTCTGAATTTTGGGTGGAGAAGACATCCGACCTCTGCTAAATATAGATCTGTCATTGCCTACGCACCCACCAGCAATATGAAAATGCATCTAAAGCGATATCTGCTAAATTGATGTAAATTTTGAAGTGTTTATCTCCACTAATCAACTTCCACATTTGCTGCAACCATATGCAGGGCATCATGGTTTAGGCTGAGACGCCGATAGAATCCCAAAACAGTCTCTCCCTCAATGCCGGATTCCATGAGAGGGAAATAGACAAAGGAGGTGAGAAGCATGAAAAGATCTTCATGAACACTTTTGCTTAAAGCCAGGGAGGTTGATTCAGTGTGGAATCCTCTCCCACGCAAGGGAATGCTAACTTTAAGGATGTTCATGGTTTGACTTGGTTCAATTTTAACTTCAATCTCAAACCAACCCACCATTTGTGGTTCTTGGTGTTTTGAGAACCGGATCAAACCGTGGCATGATCAAAACCAAACCAAACCGAATCAACGGTTCTAATCTGGTTCAGTTCGAAACCACAGTTCTACATATTTAGAATTTAACTAAAAATTATCAAGAACAACACCCTTTAAAAAAGGAACGAAAATTAATTTAATATATATGATCAATCACCAAATATTAGATATCAATTTGATAAAAATAGAAGTTACATTTAACCTTAGCGAAAAGGCCAAGAAAAGTATTAGTATGCTTGTGAAAACATGACATCTATAAAAAAAGCCTCAAGGCTTTGAACAAGCATACTGTTTTTTAACCTTTTCACTAAAAGACAAAAACCAAACCAATGGTTCGGTTCCAGCGCTGGAATCGTGAATTGCACCTCCCATATTTTTCCTCTTAAAACTGAACCAAACCAAACCGCCGGTTCAGTTCGGTTCCAACGGCTCTTTGAACACCCTAGTGCTAACCATATTGGAAAGAGGAGCGGGACAAGCGGTGATCCAGGCCATAGTCCGCACTTGAAGAGGAAACGAGATGAGGGAACACCGGTTTCCTGCCATCACCGAGGTTTTCTACGGGCAATCGTTGTCTAGCAGGTGCCATGCGAGTTTTGGGGGACATAAAGGAACAATCAGCCCAACTTATCGTTCTAACGTTTAGGTAAGGAGAGAGTTGATTACGAGAGCTTTTGGAATTGAATACAGAATTCAGTAGTGCAATTTTTTGAAGCTGCTTCCCATATTTAGATGATACCTTCTGCTACGAGATAGAGTTGGTTCGAATGATAATCAATGTCAAAATTCTCGATGTTCTTGATGCCGCTCGTGCATGTTCAATATGAGATTATGCTGATGAGTTTACAGACTCTCGAATGGGAAGACGCCGAGCACGAGATCAGGATGGAGGAGTTGCTTTGGCATGAGGTTTTGTATGAGAGAGAAAATTAAAGTGAGAGAAAAGGGTATTTTCAAAAGAAACGAAAAAGTGCATGTTTAGTAAAAACAAAGTGTATGTATAGCAACACCGTAAGGAATATGCTTAAAATCTTGGTTCTGTGATTCAAAATATCTGCGGCAAGTATCAAAAGCTTCTTCAAGAGTGTCAAGCAGGTAATCTTCATCTCCTTATTTCAGGTCTGGTAAGATTTCATTGGGTGATTTTTCATATTTGGCTGCTTCACAAACAAATGACCAAATCACGACATTAATATGAGTACCCAAAAATGCCATGCTTCAGAGGAATGTCATGAAAGAAGGCAATCATCAACGTCGTACAAGCCTCTTTCATACCAAAACTACAAAGCTTGATAGCAAAATTGAATCATTTGCTAATCTTTGCATACATCAACCTTCTACGACTAATGGATTCTCTGTTTCCATAGAATCCGATCACTGCCATACTAGCAGTTACCTCAACATAAGCTATATTTTTTATTGTTTCTTTGCAACACTTTTGTGGTCTTCCTAATCTTTGCATGTATCTATGCAAAATGCCGGGGAAACTCGATGGGCACTGAAGGGACCATCAATCAATGGATTTATCAAGGTTTGGCAAGATAGACAAAAGGAAAAGCACAAGAGTGGCAAGGAAGGTTTTGAGACAGGCCTCTGGTTTGACACTCCCATGGAGCATGCGTCTAATGAAACAAGTCATGTCCTTGCCAAGGAATTGCCTGGAAAAAGCTTTACCAGTAGATGCCCTTTGGAATATATTAGGAGGGTCACCATCTAATATTTTAAAAAATTTGAACTCTTTTAGTAATATTTCAACAATTACTAAAGGGAATTGCTTCGAGATTCCCGAGCAACTGATGGAGGAGGCTGATGCCTGGGTCACCGTATTGTCAATCCTTCTTTCTCGGCAATTTCTTCTCCAGCTGTTCCACTTACAGTAAAGTATGAGGAGCAATATACCCCTTAGTAATCATGACATGCTAAAAGAAAATCATGGCAAATCAACATAAACCTGACTTTACAAATGAAAGAACAGCAGCCTACCCTATAATATGCGTGCGTGTGTATACATACACACACACACACAACATACACATGCTAGTATAGAGCATAATCTTTATAAAGTTCCTGGAGACGGAAAAGTGTCAACAGCTTACAGTCAAGACATGACAATATTGACAATAACAAATTAAACAAACTTCATGAGCCAAACGGTAGCACACTGAATTGATGACACAAAACGAGCAAAGATAAGCTGGGCTTCTTGTTATGATCTCATTCACCTATACAAGCTGAGCAAAAGCTAGCCAAGGTAACTAAAAAGCTGAAGCGATCCAAGATGAGCTGAACACCGAGCAGATTGTCTTCTTTAACAGCCCTAAATGCTACGTATATCAAGTAAGCAAGATTCTTTATAGAGCAATATATAGAAGTAGGAAATGGCCCTGTCTTGGTATCTTTCTATGCGCCATTTAACAAAAATAGCCGGTTTCTCATGCAAAAGTAAATGGTAAAGGATCAAAAGAATATCCAAACTCTTGTTTGTGCATATAGCAAATAGAAATTGAAAATGTAAATGACAACTAACGAAATAAATCTGCTCATTAATTTCTTTCGAGCTCATTCAAATCTATTACACAATATTTATGATATAATATACAGTTTCTGCCATGGGTGCAAACAAAAAATATATTTGCATGTCAAACTAAGCTTGAGATATCATCGGTTTCCAAACTTTTCTATATTTTCCCCTTGAGGTTTTGCCTTTGTACAAGAACCAAAACGTTACCTAAATAAATAAATAAAAGAATCATTACTTACACGTTAGTCCTGTGATGTGGCCGAGTATTCGAATAACAAGCGGCTGGATGGAGAAGACTGAAAGAGGATCCGCAATCGGCTTGTCAGCTGATAAAGAAGTGTCCATTGCATTGCCATTTCAGAATCCTTCATTGACCTCACGACCGATGCCTGAAAAGAGGATATTCAAAAGGTCATGGACCTCGCACTAGTGCCTGGACTCAGGACCACCATAACAGGCAATGGTGCACAAATTATCAACGAGAATTACATCAAAAGAAAGAGACTAGAAAAACAGGTGCTACCTATGTAAGTTCCTTACTTAGGGATAAAACATACTGTACGACATTCTCATATTTTTGCAGTAGATAGAACTGATAGTTGAAAAAAGCCAAGAAAGTACCATATGGCCCCCATAACGGCTGACAGTGAAAGGCATTCAGGATATGCGGGAAGTTAGAGGATGTCTAGGTTATTTCCTACATTCAAGCAGAAATCAGCAGAGGAAGCAACACTATGGACCTGTACCTATTGTATTGTGCTCAGATTTTGTAGAACCCGTCATCCATTGCTGTAGGACAAGTAACTGAAGAAATCAGGAAAATGAGCATGATAGGCCAACCAGGACTGGAAACAGGCAGCCCGATTTTCTACACCTCCATACAAGTTAATGAACTCTTTATGCCAGCTGGGCCAACTGCCAAGTAATTGTCGAACCACCATTTTATCAGCTATATCCTCTTACTGCTGATGATTTATGTCAGATGACACGCAAAGGTTGCATCATGGCAAAAAAATTCTGTGACCTATTTGTTGCTTTCATGCTAGAGACTCATAACAAATTTTATCCTCCCCTTAACTTTGTATTCCTTCACAGTTTACAGCTTTACATGAATAAATTTTCTTCCATCGGCAAAAGGAAAACATTTATAGCAGTCAAAAAATGTTTGAAGAGTCAGAATCCGAATACTGATTTCATGATCTCTTCCTGCATCAAATCAAAAGGGAGACCAAATAATGACTCATCAAATCACCTGAAGTCGTCTACCAAGCTGAACTTCCACTTCTGTGCCAAATGAAATACCATTGGCTAGAGTTTTAAAAGGGTCTATAGTAGGATCAAGTGAAAGCAAACTTGGAATCTGCGGCGCATAAACTAGCCTCCACCTAGCTTGACCAAATTCGCCTTTTCCTTCAATCCTTGGCATAATTGTTTCTAGGCTGGCAGTTATTAACTTCTTGAAGGCAAGCTTGCCATCGCCTTCTAACAACAATTCTGCCAACTGGCTCTCAAATACTTTTGCAGCCTGCAGTTTAGTTCAACGAAAGAAGTCAGATTCACAATTTTTTACAGGATGAAAACTTCATAGGCTGAAAAATGACACTGGAAGCATCAGTGATTCAGTGATCAAACTACACGTAAAAGCTATCCATCAAAGGATGGTTAACACTATGGACTGCCGCTGTCTAAGTATGTCAAGGTGTGCACCAGATGAAGTTCTGATATGTAATCCACACATCACATTATTTTTCCAAAAGAATTCATTTAAGGACCAGCGAGTCAGATTTATAACATAGAAAAAAACTACATAACAAGTAATCAAATTCAAGCACATATTTGCTGTCATAGGGCTGAAACATTTATGCAGAACACAACACGAGGACTCAGTTATATGGAACACTAAATAATTTGACCATGGAAGTGAAAAACTCATTCATGGTGATTAAGAGGAAAGACAGCCAGTTAAAGTCCCCTCTTTGATTTGGATCGTGTATCAAATCCCCCAAACACAAGTTCTATACTGAAGGAGAAAACACCATTCATGTTAGCACTACATCAAATTGCCAGAAACAAGAACTATGACAAGGCTTCGCGGTGAAACCCACAAGCAGTACTTAAACTTCTGTATTTTTATCACAAGAAATACTTAATTTCTATATCCTTTTCTTCTTAAAGGTAGGAAAGCTATTTCTATATAATTGGAAACTGCAGTGTTTTCTCAGTCCTTTTTGACACCATCAATGAAATCCTGAAGTCACTTTTTTCTGACCAGCAGAGGAAGTTCTCATTGGCTTCCCATCTTATGTGAGCCTAAATATCTCACCTTTCCCTGTTCTCACACCTCTAACCACTGTCTCGGCCAGTACCTTATCACATATAAACAGCACAGTTTTGCATAGGCCTGGTCTTCACCGCAGTTGCTTGTGCAACCTGACTTGGCTTGTAAGCCGTCCCGCAAATGACCCCTTTCCCATTATGCCAAAGATTCCTTATTAAAGAAAAGAGAATCCTTGTGGAGACATTTGGCACAATGCAGGCCACAGGCCTATTCCCAAAGCGAGCATGCAGACCAGGGTTGATTACCTAATAGCAAGGGACCATGCTTCAATGAACACTTAGAAGCAGATGCTAGCAGTGGAAGAAAGCACCAGTTCTCACAGCCTTAAGGACATACGAAATCAGAGAGCTGCAATATGTTATCAAATGATAAAACCTTCAGTAGCAGATATTCACGTTACAAATTTTTAATGGTACCTCGGTTGGTGAGAGAACATCTTGTTCGACAGCACGGGTAGATGTAACCACCAAATTGTCTTGCCAATTACTGGCCCTACTTTGAATTCTCAATTGATATTCCGAGCCAACCAATGCAAGATAAAGAGTTGGATCCAAGCCTTGATCAGGTTCAAATTTGGCGATATTTGGGTGCTCCCGTTTAAGCCTCATCTGCATAGAAAAATGGCGTAATGTAATGAAAAGCACAAAGCTGATAGAACGATGTCATAAACAAAAAGGATTTCTGCAAAGTTAATCATGCAACACGATTCACCTGAGTAGCAACCAGGTTCACATCCCCATTTTCAAAAGTTAATACACCCGTAGGTTTTATCCATTTGGGATCAGCCAAACCATTAAGTACAAGTTCCCCACTGACTGCAAAATCAAGAATTAAGGGATAAACAATCTTTAATTCTGGACCAAGGTGAAGTTTCAAGTCACTCAAGTGAACATCAAGCCTTGGCTTTGCTTTTGCCAATTCCTTCTTCTCCCCAACTTCATCTGTTTTCCCTATCACAGACACAATCAATCAGCTTCGGGGAATTGTGTTCCACCAGAGGAAAAACAAACCATAAAGACAATTTATAGGAGAGATGCAAAGAAGTATATACTATATCCTACTCAATTGCATACAAAATCGGGAAACCACTGGAGACAAAACCTTCAGATCAATAATGTGAATGAGGCTCCCCTATTGCCGCTATGTCAATAACCATCAACTAATGCCAAATTGGCATATTCTCTAGTTTTAGTTAAACCTTTTATACTGACCCTAATGTGATTTATGACTGCATCTGAAATGTTCGACAGATATTCAGGTGAACTTCAATATGTAGACCAAGTGTTAATACAACACGAGTCAAATCTGTGGGGATGATTCAGAATAAGAGCTTCACTATGTGACTTGCAGATGAGTATAAACTGTTAACCAACTTCGTAACCTGGTAACCAGTTAATCTAGGGTGTATGTCAACAGTGCGATACTATAATTTGAGATGCCAATGCAGCTATAGCTGTGTGTAGGATGGATACAACAAAAGTAGTCCTCTCCTGCTTCTTTTTTCTCTTTTTTTGTTTATCTTCTTCTTCGTCTTCTTGCCTCCCCTTTTCCTTCCCCCAATCCATGATCTGCTCTCTTCATCTATTTCTTGTCTGTACACATCACAATTTTTGTTACTGTATTATTCTTGTATTGTTAATACTTTTGATTTACATCAGACGCATCATATTGTGATTGATCTATCATTAGTTTTAGTATGTCTTTTGTTGAGCTATAATAAGTGGAATATAGATATATGCAGCACAAATACATAATTACACATCAGATGATTGTGAGAACGTCACCTTTTTGCTCTACATTTACAGGTAGCAGCTGATACATACAGCACATATACTGAAATAATAGGACCTTTGTTTATTATCCAGCAAATTTCTTTAAAATGAAATAATTGGCTATTCTTGCAGTAAATTTTATGGATTTGATACTAATTTGCATCTCAAATGGTGATAAGTTTGTACAGATATGAAGAATTTTGTACATACGGTCATAATTTTGTAGCAATTTCTTTATATGCATTTCATGCGGCTGCATGTCCATATTGCAGTATAGAGTTGCCTCATTCATTCTTTTGTTCTTTCACATGCACACATGATATGCAGTTCTATTTTTGGTTGACATAATGAAATCCAATATAGTTTTATTGTTATATAGATGTTTATATGGAGACATGACTTTGTCAATTTATTTATATTGATTGCATTTATAGATGAGTTTGCATATGTTTATGTTTTTTCTATAGCTAATTGTCTATTTTTTGTCTTTGATTCTTAATGGTGGTTTACCAATAGATCTATTATATCTGATGGAATACTTTGTTATTGTCCACTGCTACATTCCTGCTATCAAATAACTAATAGTCTGATACACATGCACACACAGGTATATTTGTCTTTGCTTATCTGTTTGTTGAAATTAGATAGCATTTCAGTTAACAGTTTTCCCGTTAAAGGGAAGTTTACAGATGTGATCTCCGTGCTCAAATGAAAATTACCTACGAGTTGACTGTTTTGACTTACTATATCCATGTAGAGACTCAGAGTTTAATATCTTCATACCCATTTCAAGCAAATCAATACTAGAGCTTATAATTGAGAAATCACATGACACTATGAGTTTTGACATTGGAGTGCACTCCACCCAAGTTCTCTCTCTCTCTCTCTCTCTCTCTATATATATATATATATATATATATATATATATATGTGTGTGTGTGTGTGTGTGTGCGTGTGTGTATGCATATATATGTATATGTATATATATAGAGAGAGAGGCACACACAGACAAGATGCAACATCAGCGCTAGGGTCATACAAACATCCAAGGGTTAGTGTTCTGGTACCACCATAATATAGTCATTCCAGACCACCATGGTCACTCGTATATTGATCTGCCTTTCACAGAAAGCAACCTGCTTCACATGAATGTTGACTTATCTGAAAGTCGCTACCAACAATAAGCTTGTGATCTGTTGTTTTCATCTCTCAACAAAATGTGTGGTCGGGAGACTTGAGAATATGAATCATATGTTCCAGAACTGGCCCCTTCTCCAGTTTTTTTAAAGCACTTGACGGCCTACCCTTCAACTGTGCAGTGACGAACCTAGCATCATAAAGGACCTTCTGTTTGAGTTGTGTGCGATCTTCCACCTCTTTTCTCAAGGAAAAATGTACTTTAGCACACCTGGCTTCTGTGTGTTATTTTTGTTAAATGTAACTTAATGTTACAAATTGGTGAAATGGCAAAAGATGTGTTAGGTGAATGAAAGGAAGATTCATAAGCTTTTTAATGAAAATACAAACGTTATTATTAGCTTAGGAGAGTTGGTGAAATCAGAAAAGTATATAAACCATAATTTCTATCGACGAATTCAAAAAAATGAAGTCAAAGACACTTTTAAACATATCAAGGCTGACAAATTTGTAGGACCAATCAATATTCCTATAAAAGTATGAAAAATCTTAGGAAAGATAGGGCTCACTTTGCTTACAAGACTATTTCATGAAATATGGAGAACCCAAAAGATATAAGAGGAATGAAGAGCAAGTACACTTATACCATATATAAGAACAAGGGAGACATTTAGAATTATTCAAATTATCAATGTATCAAGTTAATGAGCCACACTATGAAATTATGGGAAAGAATTATTGAACATAAGTTAAGACAAGTATCGAGTACAACAGAGTACCAATTCGGATTCATGCCCGACATATCTACTATCAAAGTGATTCACCTATTGAGACGTCTTATAGAATATTTTAGAGCAAAAACGAAAAAGCTTCACATGATATTTATTGATTTAAAAAAACTTACAATAGGATGCTAAGAGATGTTCTTTGGAGAACCTTAGAAAAAAGAAGCATCCCATTGGCATACATAAATCTTGTAAGAGAAATGTTCAATGGTGCAAAAATGTGCATGAGGACTCATGAAGGAATGACATACTCTTCTTAAGTTAATATTAGGTTACATCATGGATCAACTTTAAGTCCATATTTATTTATATTGATCGTTGATGGGTTAACAAAACATATTCAAGATGAAGTACTTTGATGTATGTTATTTGCAGATGACATTGTGTTAGTGGATGAGTCTAAGGAAAAAGTTAATAGGAAATTGAAACTATGGAGAGAAACGTTAGAAAATAAAGGCTTCTGACTTGTAGAATAAAGACAAAATATATGGAATGTAAGTTTGATTATTTAGGTACTTCAGAGGACATAAAAATTAAGATTAATACACATTGCATCCCTCACAAAAAAGTTTTAAATACCTAGGGTCAATTTTTCAAAATGATGGAATAATTGATGGAGATGTTTGTTAAAAGTGCCCAATGGCTACCTTAGGTAATCGTTGGGCCAGCCCCCAACGGCTACCTCAAGTAGCCGTTGGAGACTCGGCAGGGGTTGCCTGCCCCCTCTCAATTCACTCTCACTCCCTTTCCATCTTCTCTTCCCTTCCTCTCTTCCTCATGTATTCTATAAATACCCCTCTTGTAAATAGTTTTTATTAAAGCCTTTTATGGCTAAATAATATTCTTTCTTTAATATATTGTGCTTTTGTTGCATACGCTTTATTATAACCTTTTTTCTAAGGCATTTGCGAGTGATATTTTGAAGTGATATTCATCAACCTTCCACTGCCATATTGAAGATCATCTTTATCACATGGTATTAGAGCCATTTTGCGATCGTGAGAATATTATTCATCGCCTTGAGAAGCATACCGATCGTATTTTGTAAGTTTATCTCTTTAGTTTCTTTTTCTCCTTGAAATATGGATGATAAAGGGAGATTCAACTTTCGTCTAACACCCTCGAACTATAAGACATGGGTCCAATGTATGAAAAATTACCTATATTTCAAAAAATTATGTAGTTATTTAAGTGGTTCGAAGGTAGAATCCTCTATGAATGTCACATTTAGCAAAAAGATAGGTAATTTTCCGATCATATTTAAGTGGTTCGAATATGAAGGAGGTTATGGAATAATCCTATGGGTGCTCATGAATAGTAAATGAGCATACTAGGAACACTTTGACCGATTTCACCAACGCTAAAGAAGTATGAAAATATTTAAAAAAATCCCATGTTCAAAGCGTTGTAGCTCATAGGATAGCATTAAGAAACAAATTGGTCTCACTTAACCAAGGAGATAAAGGGGTAAATGAACTTTTTGGGGAATACTCTAATGTTTGAAACCAATTATATCGTTACAAAAAGAAATATCCACAATGTCAATGTCTTAGTAAAAGACAATGTGAAGATAATGAGAATTTCGTATACCAATTTCTAAGGAGTCTCAAGGAAGAATTGGAAAGGATAAGATCATCTTTCTTTCATAAAAAACCTTTCCCTACAAAAGAAGAGATTCTTACCGATCTTTAAATGGCGGAAACAAGAATGAATGAAGTTAGATTTAAAAAAGACACCGCCTTGGCCGCATAAAAACCCGGAGCAAATATGAAGGCTTACCAACCTCCTCATTTCAAAAGTGAAGGAAGAAAAGACATTATTTGCTATCATTGTAGAGAGATTGGACATATAAGGCCAAATTGCCCAAAGTTGAAAAGAAATGTGACATTAGTAGAATAACAGGTCTCATCCTCTATCGTTGCACTCGAAGAAAAGATAAAAAGACTTGAAACTCAAATGAAAGACAAAGCAACAATAGGTGCGGTTTGTTCTTAAACTAACCAAGTTCACGGTATGGTTTCTTGGATTCTTGATTTCGGTGCCTCATTTCATATGACTTGTAATGAAAATATTTTAAAATCATGTGTTGAAAAACACTTATCATGTGTTTATATTGCGAATGAAACACAATTAAATGTTGATAAAATTGGTGACTTGCAAAATAAAAATTTTAAAGTTTTCAAAATTAGTGTTGTTCCAAAACTAAATTTGAACTTACTTTTCGTATCCCAAATTTTGGATAAAAATTGTGTTATAACTTTTTCATCCATCGGATGTATTGTAAAGGATCACCTCTTGAAGAAGGTGATTGGTCGTGGTCATAGGGAGGGCAGACTTTATATTATGGATTACCTACATAGCATAGGATATGCTAATGTTTTAACTAGTGATGCTCTTCTATGACATAAAAGATTCGCACATCTTAATATTAAAAAGTTGTATAAATGTCCTCTTCAAATAAATAATATTAAAAACTTTTCTTGCAAAGATTGTGTACTGGCAAAATGCAACATCTACCATTTTCAAACAAAACACATATCTCCACAAACCATTCATTCGGATGTATAGGGACCGACACCAGTTTTATCTAAAGAAGGGATCTCCTACTATGTCATTTTTATAGATGATTTCACTAGATATACATGGGTATATCTTTTAAAAGCCAAGTCTGACGTTTTTCAAAATTTTGTGATATTTCACAATCTTGTAAAAAATCAATTTGATTCTGAAATTAAGATTTTTAGATCCAACTTGGAAGAGTTTATGTCTTAAGAATTTAAAAACATCTTGACAAATTTGGGATTGTACATCAAACTTCTTTCATTAAAACTCCTCAACAAAATGGTATTTTGAAACGTAAACATCGTCATATTTTGAAAACCACAAGAACATTGTTATTATCTAGTGGTGTTCATAAAAATTTCTGGGTCGAAGCCATTATGACTTCTATTTACCTAATTAACCGAATGTCATCTTCAGTTTTACAAAACATGTCCCCTGTAGAAAAGCTCTTTCAACTTTCTCCTAATTACTCTAGACTTCGTGTGTTTGGATGTAAATATTTTGTTTATACTAACAAATATGATAAAGTTTCTTCTCACGCCATAAAATGTATTTTTCTAGGGTATGAAATAAATAAGAAGGGATATAGATGCTATGCTTATAAAAATGATAAACTCTATGTATCAAGAGATGTCAAATTCTTTGAAAATGAATATTTCTTTAAAGGAATGAATGACGCTCATCCTATTGATGAGTCGTCATACTCCATGAATGATGTTCTCGGGAATGATATAATACACGTTGAAAATGAGCTTGATGAACCTATGATTTCAAGACAGTCAGTTACACTCTTTGATCAATACTACACTAGAAGAACTCAAAATGATTTTCCATCTATACATCGAAGGACTAGTCGAGACTCTAGACCTTCGGAACAATTTGTTTCCTATGACAGTTTTTTACCAAGACATAGAGCCTTAGTAACCAATATTTCTACTATAAAAGAACCAAGAAATTTTAAGGAAGCACAATCATCACAAGATTAGATTTATACTATGAATGAAGAATTAGATGCCTTATACATAGCTGAAACTTGAGATATTGTGACTAGACCACAAAACAAAAAGACAATAGGTTGTAGGTGGGTCTATAAAGTTAAAATAAATGGTGATGGATCTTTAAATTGCTATAAAGCTAGATTGGTTGCCAAAAGGTATTCAGAGAAATATGGGATTGACTATGAGGAAACCCATGACCCGGATGACAATTGTCAGAACCCTTATAGCCATATGTGCTATTAAGGATTGGAATATCTATCAATTAGATGTCAAGAATGCATTCTTAAATGGTTTGTTAAAGGAATAAGTTTGTATGGAAACTCCTCCTGGTCTCAATATACCTTAAAACCAAGTTTTAGGTCTCAAAAGAGCCTTATATGGTCTTAAACAATCTCCTAAGGCTTGGTTTGATAAAATGACTGAATTCATGACTTTGCATGACTTTGACACCGCTTTGTTCATAAGAAAATCTTCTGTAGGCAATGTTATCCTTCTGCTATATGTCGATGATATGATTATTACAGGCAGTGATGATTCTGGGATTCTTCAAATCAAACAAGAACTTGGTAAGATGTTTAAGATGAAAGATCTTGGGCAACTCACTTACTTTTTGGGTATTGAGGTAACTCGAAATACTAAAGGTTTCTTTTTATCTCAAACCAAATTTGTTAATAACATTATTCTTAGATCAGGTCTTACTAATGATAAAGTCGTTGAGATATCTGTGGTAATCAACCAAAAGATGCGACTTGTTGATGGAGAGCCATTAAGTGATCCAACCCCTTATAGACAGATGGTCGGATCACTCACTTATCTCAACATCTCACGTCCAGATATTGCACATGTTGTACATATTGTAAGTGAGTTTCAACACTCTCCTACCTTTGTGCATATGAGTGACGTTATGAGGATTGTTCGATATATTCAGCAAACAACGACTAAGGGAGTATTTTTATCATCTTCATCTTTACTTTAATTAAATGCATATACTGATGCTGATTGGGGTGGTAATCTCAATGACACGCACTCCACGACTGGTTATTGTATTTTTCTTGGCAACTCTCTTGTCTCCTACAAATGCAAGAAAGAACAAAAGGTGTCCCTTTTCTCTATTGAAGTTGAGTACCGCCCAATTACCAACACGATCACCGAATTAACTTGGCTCAGACGACTACTACAAGACTTAGGCGTGATACTCGAGTTCACTCTAATTTTGTAATGCGACAATAAGAGTGCTATGTATATAGCTAACAACCACACATTTCATGAGCGTACCAAACATATCGAAATGGATTGTCACTATATTCGTGAAGAGCATCTACATGGCAATTTGACACTACAGTTTATTAGATATGAGTATCAGCTTGCATATGTCTTCACCAAATCGCTACCCGCTCCATGACTCCACTTCTTAGTTAGCAAACATTCGGTCATGGCATCGTTAGTTTGAGGGAGGGTGTTAAAAGTGCCCAACGGCTACCTCAGATAACCGTTGGGCCAGACCCCAACGGCTACCTCAAGTAGTCATTGGGGACTGGGCAGGGGTTGCCTGTCCCCTCTCAATTCACTCTCACTCCCCTTCCCTCTTCTCTTCCCTTCCTCTCTCTTCCTCTTGTATTCTATAAATACCCCTCTTGTAAATACCTTTTATTAAAGCCTTTCGTGGCTAAATAATATTCATTTTTTAATATATTGTGTTTTTGTTGCATACGCTTTATTATAGTCTTTTTTCTAAAGCTTTTGCGAGTGATATTTTGAAGTGATATTCATCAACCTTCTGCTGCCACATTGAAGCATCATCTTCATTACAATGTTGTCAGATAATTAAAATGGAGAGAGGCAGTAGGTATTTTGTGTGATAAGAAGATACCATTAAAGCTAAAAGGTAAATATTATAGAGCAACAATTAGACATGTTATGTTTTATGATTCTGAGTGTTGGTTAGTTAATCATCAACAGGTGCAAAAGATGTCTGTAGCATAAATGAAGATGTTTGGACATGTAGAAAGACGACCAAAAGACGTTCCCATAAGAAGATACAAAAAATTAGTGTGAAAATGTTAAAAGAGGAAGAGGATGACCACAAAAGTGTGGAAAGAAACTATAAAGAATTATCTAGTTTATATTGAGTTAATTGCTAGCATGACACATAATAGAGCAACATGGAAACAAAGAATCCATGTAGCCGACCCCATCTAGTATGGGAAAAGGCTTAGTTGTTATTTGTTTGTTGTAACTTAACAAAGGTAAAATGCATATTTCGTTTTTCTATTTCTATTTTTCTCTTTTTTATCAAATATGGTCTCCAACGGCTAGAATTCTTGAACATCCTCATTAGATGTTAACCAATCTTGATCTTGTTCCTCGTTTTTCTAGAATATCAGTCATAAAAGAATATTGTGTATCATTACTAAAGCCATCGTTTTCATTTCCATAAGAAAATTCATTTTCATGAAGCTCAACATTCCGAGACACATAAAACTTATCATTTTTAGGGCCATAACACCTATACCCTTTTTTTATTGTGTCGTACCCTAAAAATACACACTGAATGGCTCATGAATAAAGTTTATCAATCTTATCAGTTAGAACAAAACATTTACAGCCAAAAATTCTAAAAAAAGAGTAATTTGGGACAACTTTCAATAATTTCTCTATAGGTGAGATATTTTGTAAAACGGATGAAGGCATTTTGTTTATAAGAAAAACCGATGTCATAATAGCTTCAACATAAAAATTCTTTGGAACATTACTAGATATTAATAGGGTTCGGGCAGTTTTAACTATTTGTCTATGCTTGCATTCAGCAATACCAATTGCTGAGAAGATAATTATTCCATTTTCTTCAAGATAGCTTTCAAAATCCCTAAAAATAAATTCACCACCAAAAATAGATCTAAACACTTTAATGTTGACATCAAATTTATTTTTAATCAAATCATAAAAAATTACAATTTTTTTAAACACTTCAGACTTAGGGTTATTTCAAAAGATTTGCTTGAGGTAGTCATTCTTTTAGAAAAGAACATTTCATTTTTTCAAAAGCACAATCCTTGCAAAAAAAGTCTTTAATTCCAAGAGAATGACATTCATACAATTTTTGAACATTCAAATGGCGAAGTCTTTTATGCTATAGAAGAAATCTTTAGATGAAAAATTACATTATCCAAGATTTTGATCATGCAAATAATCCATTATATAGAGTCCTTCTCTACGACCATGTCCAATCACCTTCTTTGTTAGACGATCCTTATAATGCAATTGTTTGATGAGAAGCTGACTATACAACCATTGTTAGATATTTGTGAAACCGAAAAAAGATTTAAATTTAACTTTGGAACCAAACTTATTTTTGAAGATCTCCGATTTTGTCAACATTGAGTTTAGTTCCATCGGTTGTAAACACATATGAAACATATTTCTATTGTGTGCAATTGTTTAAAAATCTCTTCACATGTTATATGAAAAGAAGCTCCGAAATCGAGTAACCAAGATTTCGTACCTTCAGTTCCGTTAGAGTTGGTAGAACAAATTGTCAAATGGATTCACTTCCTTTCTATTTATTCTTTAAGTTGCTTTATTTTATCTTGAAGTTCACAGAAAGCAAGAGTTTTTTTCCTTCTCCCTTGCGTACCTTCAGTTCCGTTAGAGTTGGTAGAACAAACTGTCCAATGGATTCACTTCCTTTCTATCTATTCTTCAAGTTGCTTTATTTTATCTTCAAGTTCACAGAGAGCAAGAGTTTTTTTCCTTCTCCCTTGACTGCAATAACTTTGTTTTTCAATTTAGGACAGTTAAACACATGAACTGGTTCCTTACAATAAAAACAAATTACCTCCTTTGTAGTAGGTTATCCACCTGTCTTAAAATGTGGTGCTCGATAGGGCCTGACGTTTGCTCCTGATCTGGATGCAGTATCGAGTCTGAGTTTTTGCATCCTTTTGCCTGATTTATGCCATTTGTAAATCGGCAAGAACTTCTTTTGAAGGGAATGGTTTTCTATGAATGAGACTAACTCTCATTCCTTTGAATTCTTCCCTCAAACTTCTAAGAAACTTATAGACAAAGTCCTCATTTTCTTTGCATTGCCTTATGTTAAGACAATGTGTACACTTTTTCTTATATCCAAGAAGTTGATTCTAAACATTAGAAAATTTCATGTAAAATTCACTAATGTTCATATCTCCTTGTCTTAAGGTCATAAGTTTATCTCTAAGGGTCATTTTGTGAGTTATATCACTCTCTATATTACGTTTTTGAGATAATCCCAAGCTTCTCTAGTATTTACAAAATTTGCTAGAGTATATGTTACATGCTCATTAACATTGTTCATGAGGATCCATAGAACGGTTCTATGTTCTCTCTCATATTCTTTCATTTCTTTTAGACTTGAATCGATGAAAGGTTATGTTTTTGTTCCGCTAACATAACCCCATAGCTTCTTGAAATATAAATAATTTATATGGTTTATGCTCACGTCTTATAGTTGATGTTTGTTAGGCAGAAACAAAACCCTTTATCTTTCATTATAAAAAACAAATAATCAACAAATGTCTCACTTGAAGAGATGAGCAGTCCACTGGATTAATGTCTTGCAAGAATCAGTCCAACTGTGCCTTCTTAAGCACCAAATCACACAACACAAATACTTTGAAGAAAGAATATTTATTATCAAGGCAAAGCCCCACAGCTTGTCATTACAAGAGTGAAGATGAGATATTTATAAACAAGGGAGTAGGAAAGAGGAAAGAGAGAGGATAAGAAGGAGGGCCACCATCCAATGGCCCTTATCCAATGGCTAGAAAATCTAGTCGTTGGGCCAGCTAGCCGTTGACTGGCCTGCTAGCTGGCTGCAATGGCTGGCCCAGCAGGGATGGTGGCAGCAGGCGGCGGTTGTGGCAGCAACAAGTAGTGGTAGTGGTGGCGATCAACAATCCTTTTCAAAAAGCTTTATGGATTCTTTGTTTCCACATAGCCCTATCATGTGCCATGCCAGCAGTTCCAATAACTTGCTGAATAAAAATATTAAATTTAAAACACTGGAATGACTGAAAAATATAAACGATGCTTATCTTCAAACAAACAACAACAACAACAACAACTAAGCCTTTTCCCATACTTGACGGGGTCGGCTACATGGATTCTTTGTTTCCACAGATCTCTATCGTGTGCCATGTTAGCAGTTAACTCCCAATAAGCTAGATCATTCTTTATTGTTTCTTTCCAACACTTTTGTGGTCGTCCTCTACCTCTTTTAATACTTTCCAAATTTAGGTTTTCTAACCTTCTTACAGGTTCTTCTTTTGATCTTCTTTCTATATGTCCAAACCATCTTAAACGATGTTCTCTCATTTTATCCTCTATTGGTGCCACTCCTAATTTGTTTCTAATAACCTCATTATGTATACGGTCTTTTCTTGTATGACCACTCATCCATCTCAACATCTTCATTTCTGTCACAGAGATCTTTTGTACATGTTGATGATGAACTGCCCAACACTCAGAACCATAAAACATGGCAGGCCTAACTGCTGCTCTATAATATTTACCTTTTAATTTTAATGGTATCTTCTTGTCACAAAGAATACCTGATGCTCCTCTCCATTTTAACCAACCAGCATTAATTCTATGTGTAACATCTCCATCAATTCTTCCATCACTTTGAAAAATTGACCCTAAGTATTTAAAACTTTCCTTTTGGGGAATGCTATGTGTGCCAATTTTAATTTCTATGTCCTCTGAAGTAGCCAAATGATCAAACTTACATTCCATATATTCTGTCTTTGTTCTACTAAGTCGGAGGCCTTTGTTTTCTAATGTTTCTCTCCATAGTTCCAATTTTCTATTAACTTTTTCCTTAGACTCCTCCACTAATACAATGTCATATGCAAATAACATACACCAAGGTACTTCATCTTGAATATGTTTTGTTAACTCATCCATCACCATTATAAATAAGTATGGACTTAAAGTTGATCCTTGATGTAACCCAATATTAACTTCAAAGAAGTCTGTCGTTCCTTCATGAGTCCTCACACATGTTTTTGCACCATCATACATGTCTCTTATAAGGTTAATATATGTCAATGGGATACCTCTTTTTTCCAAAGTTCTCCAAAGAACCTCCCTCGGTACCCTATCATAAGCTTTTTCTAGATCAATAAATATCATGTGAAGGTCTTTCTTTTTTGCTCTAAAATGTTCCATAAGACGTCTCAAAAGGTGAATCGCTTCAATAGTAGATCTACCAGGCATAAATCCAAATTGGTTCTTTGTTGTACTTGATACTTGTCTTAACCTACGTTCAATAATTCTTTCCCATAATTTCATAGTATGACTCATTAACTTGATACCTCGATAATTCGCACAATTTTGAATGTCTCCCTTGTTTTTATATATGGGTATAAGTGTACTTGCTCTCCAAACAGTGATCAAATAAAGCACTAATGGTCTATGACTCTATTTTATATGCTTAAGCAAGCTTCTTTCTTTTATTGCAAGCATTCAGTCTCAATATCCATAGCATACCAATCTGAAACACGAACTCTTGAATTCCATCCACCAATTACAGTTTTGAAAACATTCATCATATGCAGAATGTTAAATACTACCTGATGGTTCTGGAAGTTTTGCACGAGTGGTTGATGAACCAAAGAATCGTGAAACATGCCCAAACGAAGCCAATCGATTATAAATGCTGCTTGGGACGCTGGAACGATTCACGGTTAATCTATTGATGGTTGCACCTGCCCTTTTATCATGGGGCAAATATGCTTCTCCATGACTTAATTTAATCATGCCAGATACATCAGGCTGCAGTATAGACCCCGTAATCTGGATTTGGCTATCCACCTGGCCACTGCCGTTGGAAGCCAAAACAAGAAAAGATTAATCATAGAAAAACAAATAAAGGCGAAGAAAATCATAGATCGTAACATTAGCACACAAAGGAAAAATATCAACCTGAAGACATTTTTTGCACGCACTTCCAACACTTCACACTTTAACTCGATTTTGTCTCCAGTGAAGATTTTACTGGCATTTAGGGGTAGATTCCCTTTAATCACCAATCTTCCTTTTCTTCCCACCCTGCTCTCCAAAATGTTGACGGATAGGCGATTAGCTTTAACATTAACTGTACCTCCTAGATTGGATAGTGGCTTAGGTAGGACAGGGGATGATACTGATGCCCTGTGAAACGAAGCAGTTCCATCTACCATTGGTTGCTCCATTGTGCCCCTGACCTGTCAGAGGGGGATAACACTTAGGGAATGGATTACACGCATCCTACCAATAGAAACAAGATAGGAAATCCTTGACAACCATAAGTAAAAGGAAACAAAAGAGACCAGTAAGAAAAGGATGCCATGAGGAGAAGGAATGAAGATTGAAGAAATAATCAACATGCACTCACTCGACAGAAACTCATGAACTTGCATGACATGCAATGCAGTAGAAATTAAAGTGTATAGGCCATTTTGGTTACAGTTTGGTTGTAATGGTTATTTGTTAATAAATGCTTCTCTTTTAATCCAAGGGGGTAGCATATGGGAGGGACTCAACATGCACTGGATGTTTCGACAACCATGGCTTGGTTGTAGTAGTTATTATCTTGTTTCTAAATTCTTATTTTAGGGGCTCTACCCCCATGTGCGCTATATCTTGTGCAGGCCAAGCATCCCACAGGGATCTTAACTTGAGGTTCTATGCCACAAGGGATGTAAGTCTCACTTCCCAAGTCAGATTTTCTGAGTAATTAAGAAAGAAGATAGGGGGAAGGAGAAGCATATTTGCATAATGGGGAAAAATGATGCCTGACATTTCCATAGATGTGCACTACGCCAGAGAAAAAAATTAAAGATTTGCAAAGAAAATGTAAATGCAAGTCTAAACCTGTAGAACAATGTCTGCGCTACCATGAAGCCAATTTGCATAAGGGAATAAGGCTGTCAACAGCATCATGCCACCGTCTTTGATGTCTGCATCAATCCTTACCTCACCAACCTCTGCTATATTCAAGTTTAGGCCTTTAAAACGTTCAGACAAGGATGCTTCTCGACCTTCTTCATTTCTGTCCCAGACAATTATATTCTCACCGATGGATTCAGTATTATCCTTTATCTTTTCTAGCTTCCAAGATGCAAACCATTTTGTCCTAATGCTTTCCCTGTCCATTTCATCTTCCATCAGTGAATCATTGTCAAAAGGAGTGACAGGAATGCTGCCCTGGATACGCACGTGGCCACCTTGAATGACGGGTTCAATGTTGGCATTGAAAAGAAAACGGCTAGATGAGGTTAAAGAAGCAAGAATTTCAGCTCGTCCAAGATCAATTCCCCCAACAGCACCATCGAGGAGCCTTACTTGAATGTCACACTGGGGTTTAGAAAGACCACCTCTAAGATCTCCTTCCATGTGCAATATGCCCTTAATTGGTGCTAAAAGTGCTCTCAAAGAATGCACTGCATCTGTAGGTGAAGATTCTATAACCTGAAGAAGGGCAGGTACAAGGCTAACAGGGAAATTGAGGACAGCAAAATGGAGATTTGTCTTTGGGCCTAGTACAGTTCCATCTGCATGTAGAGTTGCATTATCTTTCTGTATAAAAATCTTCTCAAGGCGCAGACCATCGTCATTATTGTATGTTCCAATGGCCAGAACACGTTGAGTTTTGTAGGCTCCCCATTCCCAGTCCTCCCCATGGAAATCAAAGTCTGCCTGTTAACAGAAGTAAGTGAACATAAAAATGTCAGTCTTTTCCTTTCATTTTTCTCTTTGTGCTTCTTTCTCAAACGTACATTGAAAAATATTCTTGAACTGCAACATATGTGGAGATACAGTGATATAAAAAGTAATGTGTTCTGACACACAGAAAATGACTCAACACACATTCAAGCAATAGCAAATCCAACAGTGTTACCAAATCAGATTCAAATTAGGATTTTGAATTGGACGGGAAGCTAATCGTAATTCCAGACCCAATAGTTAATAGGAAATAGTCTCCGTGATACCAGGTCAGAATATCAAAAGCTGTGAATGTTGTGAAGAGCAAGTTGACAGAATGTTTAGAGTCTAGGTTGTGTCGTGTAATGTCTTTATGTTGAGTTATATGTAATTAGTGTGAGTTATGTACGGTTTGGATCCCAATGGATCAGATTGTGATCCATTGGGACCCGAATCCTATTAATTACTAATTAGGGGCATTTTAGTCTTTCAAGTTAGATTAGTAGTATTTAAAATGTTGTCATTAGGATTAGGGTGTGAAAAAACGTGGGCAACAGGTGGCGGCAGCCAAGGGGTACGGACTTGCACCCTTCTTCATTTCCTCTTGTATTCTTATATTTTCTGATGAATAAAATATATTTTGGAGGGTCAAATCGACATGGTATCAGAGCCTAATCGCGAAGTTTCAGCCATCATGAAGTGTTCTCATGTCGATTAAGTGGATTCAACCAAAATCGTAAGCCTATTTGATTGTTTGGTTGAATGTTTTCTTCTATTTTAATGATCATAGAAAGAATTCATAAAAGAAGGGGATTCTATCCATTGGATTGAAGATACCGTGATTTGCATATTTCATATTGAGATTAAGGAATCGATAAAGTGCAAATTATATTAGTGATTTTGTGGATTACAACGGTATCCTGTTTCTTCTTTATATCGTGATTCATGATTTTATGAAAGTACATAACAGAGGGTTATGCACAAGTAACTTAGGGTTCACGGGTTCTTTAAGTGAGAAGCAGATTCCTAGGGTATTTCAATCCCATGGTGTATTTCATACACACACAGCTGATTTGATCGTGTTTCAAGTGTATTTAATTTAAATTGTAGTTGATTAAAAAAAAAGGATTACCTTGGAAATATTCATGGAAAGAACCAAGATAGATGATACAAATGAACAGTGTTCTACATATAAGAATGAAGGGTAACCAATCTAAAATTAGATGGAAAAAATCATCTCCAGTGGGCTCGTTCAATTGAATTGGCAATTATGGCCAGAGGGCATTGGGATTACATAATGGGTGAAGTAACTCAACCTTCAAGTACAGATCCTCTTTATTCTATATAGAGAAAAGAAAATGCACTAGTGAGTGCTTCGTTGATTAAGTCTATGACACCTTCCATTGGAAGTATCTTTATGTTCTTGGAAACAACCAGAGAGATATGGTTGGTAGTACAGGAGTATGGTTGGCAGTACAGGAGGCTTATGCCCAGAGAAAAAATATTGCAAAGAAGTATGATCTTATAGAAAAGATTAGGAAGTGTAGACAGGGAGGAAGAATCATCAGTGAGTACTATGTAGAACTCAGAGGTCTGTGGGAGGAATTACAATTCTACTCCAAAACCAAATGCCAGAGCTGCACACTTGAGTGCAATGAAGAATTTGAAGAGCGAAAAGTATTTGATCTTCTATGAGGAATTTTTTCTGAGTATGAGGCTGTTAAGAACAATATTCTTAGTAGAGAATAACTCACACCATTGAGTACAATATATTCTCTCATACTTCATGAAAATGACAGAAAGCAACTAAAAAAGAAAACCAAAGTGAATATATCAGAAACTTCAGCATTTGTAGGAAGAGGTACATCTACTCCCACCTTTTCTAGGGGGAGAGGAGGTTATGGACGAGGCAGAGGCATATCTGGGACCACTTCTAAAGACAAGGATAAGTTAATCTATTCACATTGTGGAAAATCACACCATACGAGAGAAACATATTAGAAATTAGTTTGAGTACCTACTCAGTTTCAGAATCAGAATCGATCCAACAGGGCTTACTTCAGCAGTGATCAGACAAAGAAACCAAGGAATGATGATAGTATGGCCTCATTAGCAGATATGAAGAAAGAAATTGAACTTCTTAAAGCTAGACTAATTGATTCTCAATTTGCGTCTACATCATCTCACAGTGATCCTCAGGCCACGGTGGCATATCCTTTTTCTTTCCTGACTCAGGTTAATATTGGTTCTTCTTATTCATGTATTTGGGTTATTGATTCAGGTGCGACAGATCATATGATCAGTCGAAGAGAGGTTTTTGATAATTATGAATTGTCTCAAGACAACAATAATATCAAACTTGTAAATAATTGTCGATGATCAAAGGTTGATGTGGCACAAATCAATATCATAAAGTTGCCAAGAGTCAAATGACATTCACACACGAATGTCTATCTTCAAGAATAATTAACAAGAGCGGAAGCACATACAAAAACAAGTTAAGAAGCAGTGCAAGACTGCATAATCTTATTCATGAAATGGTGTCTTATTTATAGACATTACAAGGAGAAGAAGGCATGAAGGAAAGAAGCAAGAGAGGCAACATAGTGGGCTAGTGCTGGTCCTGGCCAGCACTAGCCGTTGGGGACGCCCTGGCCCTTCGGCCATGATGGTGCGGGCCCTAAGGGCCTGCATGCCCTATTACATATTAACACCCTCCCTCAAACTTACGGGGTATACACTGAAAGTTTGTCCAGTAAAAACTGAAATCGAGAAGCTGAAAGAGATTTGGTGAAAAAGTCTGCGAGCTGCATCTCAGATGTGATATAGCAAAGTGAGATCTTCTTATTTAGACACTCTTCTCGAACAAAGTAGCAGTCCATCTCGATGTGCTTGATCCTCTCATGAAAAGTGTTGTTGGAGGCAATGTACATGGTACTTTTGTTGTCACAATACATGATGGCGGGGTGTTTGACATGGACGCCCATGTCTGCTAGAAGGGTTGTGATCAAAGAAATCTCCATCGCAGCTATAGCTATGGCTCGATACTCGGCTTCTGTGGATGAGAGGGACACCTTCTGTTGCTTTTTGTACTTCCAAGAAACAAATTCACCTAAAAACACACAAAAACCAATCGTAGAGTGTTTATTGTTGACATCTCCACCCAAACCAGCATCCGTATATATAGATAAATCAAAAGATGAAGAGGAAGTTAAGAGGACCCCCTTGTACGCAGTGTTTCTAATATATGGAATAATGCGCAAGACAACACTCATATGAACAGAAGTAGGAGCTTGTTGAAATTGTGATCACACATGTAAGATACACCAAAAATTCTCAGTTGTATCACACATTTTGGTTTTTTCCATCAATCACTAGAGTAATAAGTTGTGATCATGTTCTATTAGAGTAAGATACACCAAAAATAAAGCCTCAAAACCAAAATTTGGAATATGCAGTCAGTCTTAACCACAACGATCTGAACTGAAAGTTACTTAGTAACCAAAACAGCTGATTGTCGATTGTCTCAAAAATGAAATTCTTCTTTCAATGATGAAGTTTCACCAACATATATAAATAATCAATCAAGTCTTGATCTTAATACTTCAACCAACGTTTCACAATGAATTGCACAGTTGCCGATTTCTTAAAAAAATGTTGCTCTTTTTAATTCTCAACTCACTGCTTTCTTCAAAGACAATCCAAAGGATCTTCACCACCGTGAATGATCAATTGGTAAATGAACTTGCTTAGATCAAATCCTTTCCAATACAATATTCTGCTGTGAATGTACTCAACAAAAAAACTAGATTCTTTTGTTATATTTAAATGAAATCGTGAGCCAAATGATTGAATAAACTTATAGATTTTCCACCAGAATCCACTTAATTGCCTGTTAATGATCCACTATGGCCAAAAAACACGAGTTTAGGCTCTGATACCATGTTGTTTTTCATGCATCAAATCATGCTAAATAAAATAAAAAAATATTTAGACAGAAATGGACAGAATCAGGGCTGCTGTCGCCTCTCTCTCTGGCCGCCAATCCCTGCTGCTCTTTATTTTTAATCCATCGTTCTATTCAAAACGGCAATCCTAATTACAATTTATACTAAGTACTGTTTTAACTTAAAAGACTATAATACCCCTACTTAAAGTACACGGTTCCTAATGAATCCGATCTTATTCATTAGGACCCAGACCCTAGATTAGACCCAAAACTCTTAACTAATTCTGAATTACATAATAAACTAAAACCAGAATATACTAAATCTTCTTGAAGACGAGACTTGATCTCCCAACAACAACCACTAGTTGTTTCTTATTTTTCCAAGAAATCAAATTACCACCAAGCAATGTTAGATATCCGAAGTAGATCTACGGTCATCTAGAGAACCTGCCCAATTTGTATCAGAATACACTTCAAGCTTTAGTGATGTTGATATGGAATATAGAAGACTTGTTCCTGGAGTAGACTTTAGATATCTCAATATTCGATAGACAAAACATGAACAAACCACAGAGATTAGCTATGTACTACATTACATGACTGCAAGGTGAATCGAAAATGCAACTATACCATGGTGTCCCCATTGCCTCCACCACTAGCATCAAGAGAGCCATGCCAATGTCCTCTTAGTTCAGCCAAACCTGGTAGACTAATATCCTCTAGACTAACATCATCTGAAGAGATATATTGACGATGTATAGCCTGCAAAAAAGAGTTGATGACAACTAAGCATTAGCATTTATTAGAATAAATATTTTTTGTCGCTTCTCTATAATTTTTTTTATTTCAAGTGAGCCTAGCCAGTACCCACCTCTAGTTGGTCCGACAGGTTTTCAGCATAGAACCCAGCAGCTTGTAAGCTTTGCATGAAAAAATCCTGAAACCATATTACAGTAGTGTCCATAAGAGGTTAAAAATCTTTGCACAAGCCAGAAAAATCTGCAAGTGACAGGAAATGACAAGAAGGTATCATATAGAAAGGCTGCAAGCTTAAAGAGCTACTATTCATGAGTTTACACATGCATATTGTCATTGTATTTCAGCATATGCATACGATTGAATAGAACATGTGCAGATAAGGTACCACTGGCTTCAAAATTCAAATCCAACCATAGGGCATACCATTTGATGCACAAGAATGATGTACTAGTTTTGATGACCCTTGGATGGATCTGCAAAGAGTGAGTGCTATAACATGTCTCCCAATGATGAATTAATTCCCTATACAATGTTCAGCATGTAAAAAACACAATGTGTTACATAACTCTTTGTACAGGCTCCACCAGCTGTCATTGGTCAAGCTGATCTCTCAAGTTTAGAGGGTGTTTTATTTCGAGGAATGCCTGCTGGTTGAGCGTGGAGACTATGCACATGAAGTAGAATGGAGATATGGATAAAGAAGGCTGCAGTCAACAACAAAACCATATCCAACACTACAACCCCAGTACATGATTTCTCAGTTGCAACCGCATTTAACTCCAAAAAGCAAGATCATATTTTTCACCTTTCCTTCCAAGAGTAGTCAACTAATTGAACTCTATCATACAAATTATAAGTTCATAGCTGAGTTAATTTGTGCCAAAGAGTTTAATGACTGTTACATTCCTGTTGAACTGTGACAATTTTAAGAGCTACCAGTGTACTTAAGCCGGTGTTAAGCTTGACATTAACAACTGTTTCATTCCTGAGTTCATTTGTGATAGAGTTTAACAACTATTCCATTCCTGATGAACTGTGACACTAACATAGGAGCTAATGGTGTACTTAAGTGAGTGTTAAGATTGATATGAACAACTATTTATTCCTTTTGAACTGTCGTCTATTTCATGGCATTGAGTTCTAGAACCATGGCAATGGTTGGAAAGGCAAGGATGGTTTTAGAAAAACAACCTAGTATTTGATCAACGTAGACGAATTAGCAATGATTCTATCCTTTTTGGCTGCTGTCTACTCCATGCTAGTCAATGCCATTGAACACTAGAACGCATAAACAACTTCCACACAACTAATAGCAGAAGCCACCATATGATATCAAATGGTGGAAGTAAAATGTGCCACCTAGGGAAAATATGACGGTAAAATGTGTACTTTGCCAAATGATTGAAATGCCAGTAAATTGAAGAAATATTTTCAATACATTAGTTGAACGCTTTAAAGAATCTGACATACTGAGCAGTATCACTTGTATCAGCTAAACTAAGATTACCTTAGACCTTGAGCGAACTGCAGGGTCACTACTCCTCGAAAGAAGGCGTGCCAGAGGAAGCATTTCAGCAACTTCAGCATGAGGAACCTCCAACCTAATTCGCCACCTTCCCATTGAAGATATCACTCTTCCTAACTGCCCCGCCATAGCCTGTTTGAGCAGACCATCTTGCCCCTCTTCAGCACGATAACGGTCACGTGTGCCTGGCAACACATACTCTCCTTGAAGCTCATATTTGCTGCTGAGTTGCTCCAATACAGTCTTCTCAATGGTTATCTGCATTATGACACAGAATTGTAGAGCTTATAGAACACAATCTAGAAAAAACTTTGAAGAAAGGAACCCTAAAAGGAAACAAAAAAGAAGTAGCCATAAAGAGGTTGATTGGTATTCTACCTACGAGTATTTTGGTATGAAATAAACTGATAATTAAGAACAGAATGCATAATGCTACTCCATGTTCAGAAAGAAACTATATATATGCATGAAAGCAACTCTTAATGCATAGGTTATTAAATGTATCTGCGCATTGCACATTTTTTCATTTTTAAGTTGTTAGTGTTCGTGTTTTTCATGCATTCACACATCAACATCAAGAAGAAACTTGCAGGAAAAAATGAAGAGGGTCGACCTGCACTGCTGCCGCCCTAAATCTCTTTTTTATTTCTGTAGTTGTAAAGCCTACACGATTAAGGGTTTTCACCCTTTAAATACTGAGATTACAACTTCTTATTTACTAATATGCCATTAATGAGGCTTGATTTTAAAGCTACCTTTAAAAACATTATTAACATATAACTAAGTAACTATCTTAATTACAGTAGAGCAGTCAAACGTGTAAATCGTCAACACTCCCCCTTAAGTTGGGTGAAAGATAGATGTTACACTCAACTTGCTGCTTAATCTCTAAAGTAGATTTCTAAATGATGGCTTTGGTCAACATATCTGCACATTGATGTCCCGATTGTACATGTTCCAACTTGAATTCTTTTGTCTGTACACTTTCCCGTATAAAGTGACAATCTATTTCAATATATTTTGTTTGCTCATGATACACAGGATTTAAGGCTATCTGTATCGCTGCCTTACTATCACAGAATATAGGTATAATTTTTCCTGCAAATAAGTTCATTTCCATGAGTAGAGATCGTAACCACTTTCCTTCACACATACCTGATGCTATTGCTCTATATTTTGCCTCAGCTGTTGATCTAGCTATAACTGATTTTTTGTTACTCTTCCATGAGACTATGTTACCTCCAACCAATGTTATATATCCTGTGGTTGATTTTCTATCTTCAGTGGAGCCTACCCAATCTGCATCTGTATAAATCTCAATGTCTCTGTGACCATTGGCTTTGTATGTAATCCCATATCCTGGTGTTGTCTTCAGATATTGTAATATATGATACACTGCATCCATATGATATTTTGATGGTGATTGCATAAACCGACTTACTATGCTGACAGTGTACGCAATGTCTGGACATGTGATGGTCAAATATATCAATTTTCCAACTAATTGTTGATATCTAGTTACATAAACTTTTTCAGTTCCATCTTCCATATGCAACTTATGATTTATGTCCATTGGAGTATATGTAGGTCTACAATTTTCATTTTCACATCTTTTAATAGATCCAAAGTATATTTTCTTTGATTTAGAAAATTTTCTTTATCTAAGTAGGCTACCTCAATGCCTAAGAAGTAATGTAACCTTCCAAGATCCTTAATATCAAATAACCAATGAAGTTCTGCCTTTAATCATTGGATTTCTTCAATGTCATCACCTGTTACAATAATATCATCTACATATACCAATAATAGTGTTAATTTTTCTCTTCTTAAAGAATAGTGTATGATCACTTACACTCTTTTGATATCCCAAGTTTATAATACTTCGACTAAATTTCTCAAACCAAGCTCTTGGAGATTGTTTTAATCCATAGATAGCCTTTCTTAATCTACATACCTTCTTTTCAGGATTCGGATAACCAGGTGGCAATTCTATATAAATTTCTTCTTTAAGCTCCCCCTGCAAGAATGCATTTTTCACATCAAGTTGCCATAATTTCCAATTGCTCTAAGAAGCAATACTAATGATAACTCGTATAGAAGTAAGCTTCGCTACCAGTACAAATGTTTCCTCATAATCTATCTCATATTCTTGACTATATCCACGAGCTACTAACCTTGCTTTATATCTTTCTAATGATCCATCCACCCTGTATTTTATTGTATATACCCATTTACATGATACTGCCTTTCTGTCTTTTGGTAAATCACTAAGTTCCCAAGTTTGATTCTTTTCAAGTGCTTGAATTTCAAATTTTATGGCTTCAATCCACTGCTTATTCTTGGATGCTTCATAGTAGTTCTTCGGAATTTGATGTATCTCAGCCGCTAGCACAAAATTGTAATAGTTTTTTGATAATTTATCATATGAAATGAATTTGGAAATTGGATACTTACAACATGATCTCTTGCCTTTTCTGAGTGCTATAGGAATATCTAAGTCAACCAGATTATTATCACCCGTTTCTTCCACTGTTTCGTCTGAATCAATTATTGTTTCTCCCCCTTGATTCATACTCTCTATCTGTTTGTTACTGAATATATTTCTCTCCCCCTTTTTGTATACCAACATTCTGTTTTCTTCTGTTGGTTGATCTGTTCTCATAAAAGATCTTTCTTCCCCAAATTCTTCACTAGTAATAACCCTTAGTAGAACTGTTTCTTTAATATTAGGCTTAGACACAATCATTCAAATTGCTGTAGTATGGGATACTTCCAAAGAAAGTCACATCCATAGAAACATATTTTCTATGAGAACTAGGATCATAACAGACATATCCTTTCTTTTCACAAGAATACCCAATAAAAATACATTTAGTTGCCCTTGGATCCAGCTTATCTCTGAATTGTTGATGTACATGCACATAACATATACACCCGAATATTCTAGGAATGAGATGAAACAGGTTTTCCTCAGGTTTAATCACTTTAAATGGAGACTTTCCCCCAAGTATCACACTAGGGATTCTATTCATAATGTATACTGTTGTGAGAATAACTTCTGGCCAAAAATATTTTGGAACATTGTGTTCAAGAAGTAATGTTCTAGCAATTTCCAAAATGTGACGATTCTTTCATCTGTCACTCCATTCTGCTGTGGGATGTAAACACACGATGTCTGATGTATAATACCATGAGACTGAAGATATGATTTCAACTGAATATTACAAAATTCTCCACCATTATCTGATCTAAAAGTTTTAATAGTGTAACCAAATTGAGTCTTAATAAGATTATGAAATAGAGGGAAAATTGTGGGTATTTCCATTTTGGACTTCATGAGATACACAAAGGTAAGTCTTGAAAAGTCATCAACAAAAGTAACAAGATACTTAAAATTTTCCAAAGAAGGTATTGCACATGGTCCCCAAACATATGAATGTATCAATTCAAAAGGAATAGTTGATCTTCAATCACTACTAGGAAAAGTAGCTCTATGATGTTTAGCCCTCTGACATACATCACACTGAATAACTACATCACTAGGAATTGAAAATTAGACAAAATCTCTTATTTTAGAAATAGGCAAGTGTCCTAATCTACTATGCCAAATTTTTATTTCTTGTTCAGTAGTAATAGCTGCCAATGCTTTTCTTTGATTTAATATATGATCTCCAGATAGTATGTATAATCCATTGCGTAGTTTATCATGTCCAAAGATTCTTCCCGTCTTCAAATCCTGAAAAACACAATCATGGGAAGAAAATGTAACTCTACAATTCATATCTCTAACTAAGGAACTTACTGAAAGGAGATTCACTGGAAATTTTGGAATATATATCTCTAAATTAAGTCAGAGATCATTTCTCTGAATGACCCCTTTTCCTTCCATAGGAATTAAAGATCCATTTGCTACTTTAACATACTGTGGAGTTTGAATCTTTTCATACTGCATTAGATTAGATTTGTTCCCTACTATATGATCAGTAGCCCCTAAATCTATTATCTAATCAGAAGATGTAGAATATGTAAGAAAATAATTACCACTAATACTGGAAGATGTAGGAGGAGGACTGGAATCTATCTTTGATGAAGAAATAGATGGTTGATCACGTAAACGTGTTTCAATTTTAGCAATCTGTTTCTTCAATTCTGCCATTTCATCTGCAGGACTCAATTCTTCTTTCTTGTCGGGTACAGTAGTCATATGAGTGTCATAATCTTTATTTTCTGTGTTTCTTCTACCGTAATCTTTATATTCTTGTGGTTTTCTAATAATTTCCCAACAATATTCCCGTGTTTGTCTTTTCTTCCCGCAATGAGTGCACTGTAGTTTGTTCTTATCATCATAATATTGATTTCTACCTTTTCCTCTACCTCTGGTCGTATCTCTGCCTCTCTGATAATTACTTGGTCCCCTACCGATAAATGTATATCTCTCAATCTGTATATGTTCGCCTTTTTCTAAATTCTTTCTATCTTCTTCTCTTAAAAGAAGTGAATATACACTACCAAGAGATAGTAGTTTCTCCTTGCTTAGAATATTTAATTTCATAGATTCGTATTCTGATGAAACTCCCCAGAGTAAATCACACACTTTTCTAATTTCTCCTTTGGCAGTTCTTTTTTTTACACAGTGACTGCACTTATTTTCCATAATATATCTTTGTTCATTCCAAAGTTCACGTAGTTCTCAATAGTATTCACTGATTGATCTGGTTCCTTGGCGACATTTTCTGATCCTTTCAATAATCTCATATTCTTTGGCATATTTCTCTGTCTAAAATAAGCTTCTTCCACTGTAGACCAAATTTCGACAGCTGATTCCATATACATAAATGTTTTGCTAATTGACGGATTCATGGATTGGATTAACCATGAGCTTAAGTGCATCATCTTTAGACCACCTTTCAAAATCTGCACTGCTTCCCTCTAGGGGTGGATTCTGTCTGATGATAGAAGCCTTTCCTCTGGATTATAGGACAAGTTCTATAAACCAAGCTCATTCTCTATAATTTCTTCCATCTAATCGGATATTTGTGATTTGGAATGGTTCCAGTTTTTTATCATTTCCATAGGAAGCAGATAGTGATTTCTCTTTCAATCTTCCTTCCATTTTGCTTGATTACTTGTGTTGATGTTTTCTTGTGTTCATATCTTCTCTGATGTAGTTAGTAACTTTCACAATCTGCAGTGCATATTAATCGGCCAATCTGCAATTCAAACTTAATACTTGGCAGGGAGTTATCCTCCTGCCGTGTGATGGGGCTTCTGCCTTGTGATGGGAACTTGGCTCCTGTCGTGTGATGGGGGCTTCTGCCTTGTGATGGGAACTTGGCTCCTGTCATGTGATGGGGCCTTCTGCCTTGTGATGGGAACTTGGCTCCTGTCATGTGATGGGGCCTTCTGCCTTGTGATGGGAACTTGGCTCCTGTCGTGTGATGGGGCTTAGCAGGGATTTATCCTCCTACTGTGGCACAGGGCTTCTGCCGTGTGATACTTCTGCAGTGGAATGCTTTTCCTGTCGTGATACTTAGCCAGAATATTGGTTTTATCCTCTTGCCGTAATGCTTGGCAGGGATTCTTTTCTTGTCGTGATACTTGGCAAGAAATTTTAGTGAAAACTATCGTGAAACTTACCAATCCAAACGTGCAGGTGGCTGTCGACCATTGCCAATCTTCCAAATAATATCTTTGATCTTTCATAGAAAGTGATGTGCAGGACGTGCACTTTGAAACAATCCAACAAAAAACAGTCTTCTTGCCAAACACCACAATTAGAAGATTAAGTATACTTACTTCTGTCTCTTTTTCAGGTACCGTGGGCTGCTACAATCTCAAGGGAGGCTCTGATATCATATTTGTGTTTTTCATGCATTCACACATCAACATCAAGAAGAAACTTGCAGGAAAAAATGAAGAGGGTTGGCCTGCACTGCTACCTCCCTAAATCTCTTTTTTATTTCTATAGTTGTGCAGCCTACACTATTAAGGGTTTACACCCTTTAAATACTGAGATTACAACTTCTTATTTACTAATATGCCATTAATGAGGCTTGATTTTAAAGCTACCTTTAAAAACATTATTAACATATAACTAAGTAACTATCTTAATTACAGCATAGCAGTCAAACGTGTAAATCGTCTTCCAACAGTTACTTAATTTTATTTTTTCTTTATTGTACTTTTCTTTTCTTTGCTTTGTTTGAACGGGTCCAGCAACAAGCCTCCAATGGCTAAAATTCTACCTGTTTGGAGGGGCCTTTGCTGGGAGCCTTCTCCTATAAGAGTCCACTCCCTTAGACGCTACTTCTTAAGGTCTTGTGGCTTGGTAATGTGAAATATTGTGAACTTATATTTAGTTCGACACTTTTATCCAGTGTTTTTGTGCTTTACTTGAAGAGCGAGAGTCACATTGATGACTAGTTCTTTGCAAATGATATTGGTGGACTATGGCAGCCATCATTGAAACACTTCAGGTGCTGTTTTCTTACATAGTATCAAGGCATTACTTGGTTCTGCTCGGGATTTAAGGTGCATCGTTTAGTGTGCCAAGTGAAGGAAGCTTGCTCAAGGTGGCTGATTCGATCAAAAGCTGGAAAATCTTTATTATTGTAGCTCTTGTTAAGTTCATTGGTGATGTTGTGGAGACTCTTTTGCCTCTCCCAGATCTCTTTACTTCTACAAAGGTTGGTACATTATTTTTAAGGGCATGGAAGACAAGAGTGAGAGGTCTAATTTTTGTTTGACTAAGTCCAATTACAAAACATAGGCTAATCAATGGGAAATTATTTTTACCTAAAGAGATTGTGGGGCTATGTAAGCTGCACGAAAGTAGAACAATGCTACTCTATAACAAAAAGAGGAGTATGAACTATGAAGGAGGATATATAACTATATTATAGGTTCATATGAATAATATGAGTGATCATGTACCTGACAATCTATGGGATTTCACAAAGCTAAGTGCCCATACATCTCAGGATTAGCTTGATGCTATGAACAAGGAGTTAGATACCTTAAACAAAGCTCAGACTTGGAAAGTAGTTATTCGTCCTAAAAGCCAAAAAGCCTATCAGATGTAGATGGGTGTACAAAGTTAAAACAAAGAGTGATGATATCTTAGAAATATGTAAAGTTCATTTAGCCACCTTCTTAGCCGCATACATTAATCAGAAAAAAAAGAAATATGCTTCCTTGAAGGCATCCCAAACTTTCTTAGACATGTTGGAGTATGAATTTAGAACATGTGAATTGACCATGGAGTCGACAATTTCCTTGTTGAATATCCTTACGGCTTTTAACATGTGTCTCATCATCATTGATGACATCTTTCATGATTCCTCATGTCATTATTGTAAGTTCTAGTTCTAGGGCTTGTGACCATTTTCATAGTTATTTTTCAATCATTATGCTTATCACTTAGAATAGCTCAAGAACACTAGTGTTTATATTGCTCTCACAGACATTACTTTCCCTTGTTTTGGTTCCAAATGAACTCGAAGTAGTCGGACTCAATCATTCACCTTTCTTTTAACTTCTTTCACAAACAACACTTACTGGTTGCATACACACCTCATCTACACTATTTTGGTTTTGGTGGACCTACACTTTCACCACAACTCCAGTTTTCAGAAAACTTCAACCCAATTTCTTATATCCACTCCAGTTTTCAGAAAACTTCAACCCAATTTCTTATATCCACTCCAGTTTTCTTTAAAATGCATTTTATATCTTCAGCCATCCACTCAATCATTCACCTTTCTTTTAACTTCTTTCACAAGCACTTACTACAGCTACTGGGTGGATACACGCCTCATCTACACTATTTTGGTTTTGGAGGACCACCTTCACCACAACTCCAGTTTTCAGAAAACTTCAACCCAATTTCTTATATCCACTCCAGTTTTCTTTAAAATGCATTTTATATCTTCAGCCATCCCCAATAACTTCTCTAATTATCCCAGTAACATAATCAGCTTACCCAACAATGGCAGCAAGGAAATTTTTGGAAAAGAAAATCTATAGCTCTTCAATGCAGCTCTGGATTCTATTGAAAAGGTATGATCAATCTTCAAGAAAAATCTATAGCTCTCCAATGCAGCTATGAATTCTATCGAAAAGGTACTATCAATCTTCATAAACAAACCTATTTTGGTGTTGGATATATTATTTGCTCGAGTCTTGTGCAGGTTAAATGTTCAGACCCACTCTCTTGTACGTCATTTCATTTCACTACAACAGCCACGTTAAGTATTCTAAGGCATTAGATTGCTATTTGTGTGCATGTGTGTTTGTATATGAGAGAGAGAGAGAAGCCTTATATATCCTTCGTACCAAAGGAAGAACTTATATAGGCATCCAGAAATACTAGGAGTTCAAACGAAACCAGAATGCCCCTCATCAATAAAACCGACGGGTTATTGAAGATATTGAGTAATATCGGATCCTGATGTTGGATCCATCCCCTTTATTTTTTTGTCTAAGTAAGGACATATTAGTCCTTTAAGTTATAAGAGGTCTTATATAGTATTAGTTTAGGGTTTAGAGTGTGTGAGAAAAACAGCAGCAACAAAGAAGGTTGTCGAGATACACTGGTTGTTTGTGCAGTTCTAAGATAAAAGTTGTAATTCTCTGTTTTTGTTACTTTTGTGTGTGAATACAATTTATTTCAACATGGTATCAGAGCTTTGTGGCGTTTTTCTATAAGTTTAAATAGAAGAAACAAAGGCATGTATCTCGAGTCAGGTCTGCACGGATCCTGAGGTAACCCTAATTCCTATCGAATATGAAAACATTGATCCCGAGGAGAGAATCACAGATTTAGTGATTGAAATCAGCACAAGATACATGCAACCTCTGGCAGTTCATGTATATCTCAAGGTGGCCCTTAAAAAAAATTCAAACATCTTTGTTCCAAGGGGGAGAATCCCTATTTCTATACTGAAATTAGTATAAGCAACAATCAGTTGATCATCGAGAAAAGTATAGATAATATTTTTAGGGAAAAGCAAGAGAATATTGAATATCTTCAAATTACTAATATTCGATTTGATGGAACAAACTATCAACTATGGGCCAGATCTGTGGAACTAGACTTAGAAGCTAAGTATTTTATTAGTTGCTTGTTTATGTGTTTATATTCTACTCATAAAATTTGAAAAGTTATTGAGGATGCATACTTTAACAGGAAAAACATCACGAGAAGAGTTACCATCTCTGGTAACTGTCTATTCTCTTCTCATTCGAGAACAAGATCGTAGGACACTAGAAAAGGGAAGCTCAACTACTACAAATCCACCACAATAAGCACTTATTGGAAGAGGACAGGTTCCTACGGGTCCACCTTCTCCTTTCTTTAGCCATGGACGTGATTCTTTCTTCAGAGACAGAGACAGAGGTCATGGAACTAGGACATCTACTCATAAGGATAAATTATAATGCTCTCACCATGGTAAGACAGACATATTAGAGAACAATGTTCGGATTTAATTGGTAAGACTCCATTTATGAAGAATAAACCATTCCAAGTGAGTGAAACAACAACTAGAAGGAAGTTGTAAATAGAGATACTATGAATCAATTTTCGAAAAGAATGGCAGGCTTTGAAGCAAGACTTAGAGAGCAAGCTTAATCCTTAGGACCATCAGCTACCATAGCAAAGAGTAAAGGTACCTCTTCGTTATGTGATTATTGGATTATTGATTGAGGAGCTACTCTTCATATGATTGACACTAAGGAGTGCTTATTTGATTATCAAAATGTTCAGAGATGCACCTATGGTTGGAAAATGGAGTATTATGACATCCTTGAGTGTTCTTAATTATGTGTTTTATGCGCCTAGTTTTTCTATTAAATTACGATCTATAAGTACACTTATCAAGACTATGAATTGTATAGTAATCTTTTTCTCATCTCGATGTGTATTTCAAGATCCAGTGTTATCCGTATCGCATTATGGGAAGCCACGATACGATACACGTTACTGTATCGCATACAATAACTTATTGTGAGCCCAGGGACCTGTTGAACAGAAACTCGTATTTTTTTGGGTTTTTGATGTCTGTTCACGGCTCTCCATCGTTGCTCAAGCCTTCCACTGGTGGCTCTCCCCGTCCTTGGTGTTCAAGGCTCCCCAAAAAGTGTTTTACGGTGTCCTGCAAGTCTCATAACTTGGATTGTGTTATATTTTGAGTGTTTTTCGAAAAAAAAAATCTTTGTATTTGTTATTTTTTGGTATTATTTGAGTTTTTTTTTTTAATGACAAAATATGAAGTTATTAAGTGCATGAATGACAAAAAACTCCGCCCATGTAAGGGATCACCCTTGCATTGCCGGTCCCAAGCTCAGATAAAGGAGGAGGGTTGTGTTAGGCTTCCGACAGCCAACGTAAAACCTCGTCGGATTTTTATAACATGGATTACAAAAATTATGAGCATTGCTTTGGGGCATCCCTGCCTAGCGACGTGCTGCAGACCCCGAATGCAGTAAGAAGTAAGCAAGGGCCACTACATTTTCGCATGAATGTAGTGAATCAATTGCAAAGAGGGTTCCCACATCATAGACGGGTGTGGGTAAAGAAGTTAGTCCCGCTACATTGCCGCCCAAATGTAGTGAAAAATTTTCAGAGAGGGTCTCCGCATTTTGATTATGGATGGATGCGAGGGATATGGAAGCTAGTCCTAGATAATAAGATTCATATTGGTTCTTGGAATATCGGAATATTATCCGGTAAGCTAATGGAGGTGGTAGATACTATGATTCAGAGAAAGATTCATATTCTATGTTTGCAAGAGACAAAATGGGTTGGAGAAAAAGCAAAGGAGATAGAGGATACAGGTTTTAAATTATGGTACTCAGGTAAAGAAAAGGCTAGAAACGGAGTTGGTATTATCATAAATAAAGATTTAAAGGAGAGTGTCGTAGATATACAAAGATATAGTGACCGAATCATGACGTTAAAATTAGTGTTAGGAGCAGAGGTTTTGAATATAGTTTGTGCTTACGCACCCCAAGTAGGACTAGAAGATAGTATAAAGACAGTTTTTTGGGAAGAGTTAGATAAGGTGTTTCAAAAGATTCCACAAAGGGAGATGATTTGTTTAGGAGGAGATTTAAATGGACATGTCGGTAAAGAGGCATTAGGATATCAAGGGATTCATGGAAACTTTGGTTTCGGGGATATAAACAAGGAAGGTAGGGAGATTTTAAATTTTGCTATGGCATTTGACCTCTTTATAGTCAATACAATCTTCAAAAAACGAGATGAACATTTAATTACTTATAAGAGTGGCTTATCACAAACACAAATTGATTACTTTATTTATAGAAAAAAAGATAGAGCGTGTTGTAAAGATTGTAAGGTAATTCCAGGAGAAAGCTTAACCACCCAACATCGACTTTTAGTTATGGATTTACAAATAAAAAAATGGACAAAGAAGAAAAGAGTGCATCGAGCTATTCGGACTAAATGGTGGAACCTCAAAAGTGAGAAAGAAGATATATTTAAACAAAAAGTCCTTCAAGGAGATGTTTGGAATTATGTTGGCACACCCTCTGATATGTGGAACAATATGGCTATACATATTAGGAAAGTGGCGAAAGATGTGTTAGGGGTATCTAAGGGAGGTGTACCGGCACAAAAAGAAGCTTGGTGGTGGAGTGAAGTAGTACAAAACAAAATCAAGGCAAAGAGGGCATGTTACAAATTACATTATGCCAAGAAAACCAGTGAAACTTTAGAAGCTTATAAGAAAGCAAAGAAGGAAGCGAAAAAGGCCGTTAGTGAAGCAAAAGCTAAGATTTGGGAGGACTTATATAAAAAACTCAACTCAAAAGAGGGTGAAAGAGATATTTTTAGGATAACTAGGGCTAGAGATAAGAAAACTAAAGATCTTAATTATGTTAGATGCATAAAAGATGAGGAGGAAAAAATTAGTGGCAAATGATGATATAAGAAATAGATGGAAAAACTATTTTTATAATCTTTTAAATGAAAATAAAGATGTTAGTATTAGTTTAGGAGATTTAACCAACTTAAAAAAGTATATAAACCACAATTTCTACCGACGTATTCAAAAGAATGAAGTCAAAGAGGCTCTTACACATATGAAGGGTGGTAAATCGGTAGGACCAGATAATATTTCTATAGAAGTTTGAAAAATACTAGGAGAAATAGGAATCACTTGGCTCACAAGACTATTTAATGAAATATGGAAAAACCAAAAGATGCCCGAGGAATGGAGAGCAAGTACACTTATACCCGTATATAAGAACAAGGGAGACATTCAAAATTGTGCGAATTATCGAGGTATCAAGTTAATGAGTCATACTATGAAATTATGGGAAAGAATTATCGAACGTAGGTTAAGACAAGTATCAAGTACAACAGAGAACCAATTTGGATTCATGCCAGGCAGATCTACTATTGAAGCCATTCACCTTTTGAGACGTTTTATGGAACATTTTAGAGCAAAAAAGAAAGACCTTGACATGATATTTATTGATCTAGAAAAAGCTTATGATAGGGTACCGAGGGAGGTTCTTTGGAGAACTTTGGAAAAAAGAGGTATCCCATTGACGTATATTGACCGTATAAGAGACATGTATGATGGTGCAAAAACATGTGTGAGGACTCATGAAGGAACGACAGACTTCTTTGAAGTTAATATTGGGTTACATCAAGGATCAACTTTAAGTCCATACTTATTTATAATGGTGATGGATGAGTTAACAAAACATATTCAAGATGAAGTACCTTGGTGTATGTTATTTGCAGATGACATTGTATTAGTGGAGGACTAAGGAAAAAGTTAATAGAAAATTGGAACTATGGAGAGAAACATTAGAAAGCAAAGGGCTCCGACTTAGTAGAACAAAGACAAAATATGGAATGTAAGTTTGATCATTTGGTTACTTCAGAGGACATGAAAATTAAAATTGGCACACATTGCATTCCCCAAAAGGAAAGTTTTAAATACCTAGGGTCAATTTTTCAGAGTGATGGAAGAATTGATGGAGATGTTACACATAGAATTAATGCTGGTTGGTTAAAATGGAGAGGAGCATCAGGTATTCTTTGTGATAAGAAGATACCATTAAAGTTAAAAGGTAAATATTGTAGAGCAGCAATTAGGCGTGCCATGTTTTATGGTTCTGAATGTTGGGCAGTTAATCATGAACATGTACAAAAGATGTCTGTGAAAGAAATGAAGATGTTGAGATGGATGAGTTGTCATACAAGAAAAGACCGTATACATAATGAGGTTATTAGAAACAAATTAGGAGTGAGACCAATAGAGGATAAAATGAGATCATCGTTTAAGATGGTTTGGACATATAGAAAGAAGATCAAAAGAAGAACTTATAAGAAGGTTAGAAAAACTAAATTTGGAAAGTATTAAAAGAGGTAGAGGACGACCACAAAAGTGTTGGAAAGAAACAATAAAGAATGATCTAGCTTATTGGGAGTTAACTGCTAACATGGCACACGATAGGGATCTGTGGAAACAAAGAATCCATGTAGCCGACCCCGTCTAGTATGGGAAAAGGCTTAGTTGTTGTTGTTGTTGTATTTGCATTTTTCTTTTTTTGAATGACAAAATATGAAGTTATTAAGTGCATGAAGTGGGAGACACTCTATTTGAGTGTTATGCGAAGATTGGGGATTTATGAAGTGCTTTTATTTTCAGTTTTTGGTTGAAGTGAAGTGATAAATTGAGATGGCAGGAAGGGGTGTTAGGGACTCTCAATCTCAGTACGATGATACGACATCACAGTGGGGTACAACAGTTGAGGGTTCCAGATTAAAGATCAAATGTTTGTTTTATGAGAAAGTAGTTAGTGATAGAATTTCACGAATGAAACACCACCTAACAGAGACTAGGAAAGAAGTTGTTCCTTGCATGGACAGAGTTACAAGTTTGTCATAAGGCATTAAATGACATTATCTTCAAACGATTGAGAGCATACATGAGAGGAGACAACAAAATGATGATTTAGGGACGTTTGAGGAAGATGATGATGATGTTATTGGATTGACTAATAGTATTCCTTTAGATACTAGAACAGAGACTGGTAGTAGTAGTTTTCGACCATGAAACAGGGAAAAGAGGGTTGTTGAAGATTTTGCAAGTGGAAGTGGTAGAAGAGGAAGCTCAAGAAGGAGTAGAGGAAGAGCTTCTTCTAACATAGAATCATTTTTTCCTCCTTGCACTACATATGGTGCTCAACCTGGAATTCATGTTGCTATGGCTTTAAAACAACTGCATGATCAAGCAGACCTTGCAGTGGGCAGATAATTTTATGATGCATGCATTCCATTTAACGCAGCAAATAATTTTTATTTTCACGCAATGACATGCAATTGCTAATATTGGTTCAGGATACAAGATGCCCTCTTATGAGAAGTTGAGAGGAAAGTTATTAGATAAGACCATCATTTAAGTGCAACTACATATGTTTGGTGGAATAGGTTTGGAAGTGATTGCCCAAACCTTAGAGATTTTGCAATAAGAGTTATGGGTCAAACCTGTAGTGCAATGGATTGTAAAAGGAATTGGAGTGTCTTTCAACACATCCATACATAAAAGGGCAACAGGTTGAAACATAAGCGGCTCAATGACTTAGTTTTCATCTGTTATAACATACAGCTTCGCCAAAGGTAATCTTGTATTAGTTACTACTTAAAAATTCAATTCAATATTTTGTTTGACTTTAATTGTTAATGTTATTTACTAATTACTTATCTTTCTTTCTTTTAGGCAATTAAAAAAGGTAAATAGAGAAGAAAGACAAATTTGATCCAATAAGTTTGGATAATTTTGATATATTAGAGGAGTGAATTATTAAAGATAACCAAGAAAATGCACTCCTAAGTGAAGAAGACGTTGCATAGATTAATTTGGAAGGAGAGCAACATTATCAAGGAGATGAATATTTTGATTTTCAAGCAGAAGATAGTGAGGATCTTCGACAAGGAGAAGATGAAGATTATTTAGTTAAATGATCATGATTACAATATGTAAATGTAAATGTATTTCATTTTTTACTTCAAAATATGTAATTTTTTTTAATTGTTCAATGGTGAATGATCAATATGTACTAAACTTTGCATTATATGAATTCTTTGCAATTATCAGATTTTTTCTAATTTTTCTAATTTTTTTATTTTTTCTGATTTTTTTAGATTTTTACTATTTTTAATATTAAAATATGATACGCTATGCTACGATATGCCCGTATCATGGACCAAAATGATACACGATACGATACGCATCGAACAACACTACTTAAAATGGAGAGGATCTTTGAGCATAGTAGTTTGGAAATGAGACTTTATATACTGAGGGAGTCATATATGCATTTACAACCTTATACACCATCAATCTTGGCTAGTAAAGAAGAGGCAGTCTGATTATGGCATTTGCGACTGGGACACCTCCAACCTTCAAAACTTTAAAGGATTTTCCCTCAAACATTTAGTACTTTACCTTCTTTTATTTATGTTGAACGTGATGTAAGTTTAAAGTCAAAACATCTTCATGTTTCATTTTCAATAAGTGAACCTAGATCTTCTATTCCATTTGATTTAGTTTGTTATGATGTATTGGGTCCAAGTCCTTGTTAATTGTTTACTGGACATCAATACTTTATATCATTTATTGATGATTACACTCATTTCACCTTCATATACTTGTTGAAATCTAAGAATGAGATGTCACACATATTTCCCATCTTCCATAAATTTGTTAAAACTCAATTCAATGCAAACATTAAAAAACTCTACTCCGATAATAGAGGAGGGTATCTCTCTCAAATTTTGAGTAGTGATTTACAACACAATGACATTATGCATCAAAACATACCCATACACTCCTCAACAAAACGGGGTAGTTGATGTTAAATGTAGTTTTCCCTTTTTATGTATTTTTATTCTTTTTATATATAATTTAATTATGTATTATGATAGGACCCGAAAGCACCGGGGCCATTCAGGTCTTGTCCATGTCTAGCTAGGAGGCCACGGGCACCAGGCCACAAGGGTCGATGCCGGTTGGCTTGACCTCTCCTTATCACTTCTCCTCTCTCATCTCACTTCTCACTTAACCCTCTTTTATAAATTCACTCTTGTAGATTATCACTTCATGCATTTTTGAGTATATTGAATAATATTGAGTTTCGTTATTATTAGTGCCTTTATTGCACGTATGTGATTATAGCATTTTCTAAGGTATTGTGATTGACGATTTGTGGTTATATTTGTTCATCGATCTTTCGCTCCTACATTTAAGCATCGATTTCATTACATTGTATCAAGGTCATTCTCAATCATGGGAACATTGTTCGGCATCTCGAGAAGCATGTTGATCGTGTTCTTAACTTTATTAAAAGTTTACCTTTTATATTTATTTTCTCCTTTAAATATGGATGAGAAAAGAGGGCTTACTTTCGTTTAACACCTTCAAACTACAAAACATGGGCCCAATCTATGAAAAATTATCTATATTTTAAAAAATTATGGAGTTAAGTGATTCGAAGGTAGAACTCTCCGTTAATATTATACTTGAGCAAAAAGAAGAATATGAAGGAGGTCATAAAATGGTCCTATACATACTCATGAATAATGTGAAGGAGCATTTCACTAACGCTAGAGAAGCATGATAATACTTAAAAATCATATATTAAAAGTGATGTTGCTCATAGGATGACATTACGCAATTAGTTATCTTTACTAAGAGAAGGAGATAAAGGAGTAAACGAGTTTTTTTTTAATATTCCAATATATGGAATCAACTTTATGGATACAAAAAGAAATGTATTCAATATCTTAATAAGAGACAATGAAGAAACCAAAGATTTTGTATACCAATTTTTAAGAAGTCTTCGAGAAGAATTTAAAGGGATAAGATATCCCTTTAAATGGCAAAAACAAGATTAAATGAAACTAGACTTCAAATAGACACCGCCTTAGCCGCATCTAGACCCAGAGCAAACTTTAAAGCATATTGGCCTCCTCACTTCAAAAGTAAAAGGTTAAGCGAGGCTAGAAGAGAGGTTGTGTATCACTTTTGTAGAGAGGTCGGTCGTATAAGGCCAAATTGTCCAAAACTAAAAAATAAGGTTGCCCCAGTAGAAGAACAAGTATCTTCCTCTATTCTTGCTCTTTAAGAAAAAATAAAAATAATTGGAGCTCAAATGAAGGAGAAAGCAACGGTTGGTGATGTTTGCTCTTTTTTAACAAAAGAAACTCAAGGTATGACTTCTTAGCTTATTGTTTCAGGTGTCTCATTTCATATAACTTTTAATGAAAAAAATTTAGGCTCATGTGCTCAAAAGCTCATCTTGCGTTTATACTACGGATGGAACAAAATTGAATGTTGATAAAATTGGTAACTTAAAAAGCAAAAATTTTGAAATTTTTAAAATCAGTATTCGAAATCTAAATTTAAACTTGCTTTCGGTATCTCAAATTTTAAATGATAGTTGTATTATAACATTTTCTTCTACGGGATGCATTATAAAGAATTGTCTTTCCAAGAAGGTAACTAGGCATACCCATAGAGAAGGGAGACTTTATGTCATGGACTATTTATATAGCATAGGATATATAAATATTTTGTCAAATGATGCACTTCTATGAAACAAGAGATTATAACATTTTAATGTTCAAAAATTATATCAATGCCCTCTCGAAATAAAGACTATTGAAAATTTTTCTTGCAAAGATTGTGTAATTCACAAAAACACCTTTCTTTTTTAAATAAAACACATATTACCACGAAACCCTTTGAAATTGTTCATTCACATGTACGGGGTCCCACACTCGTTTTATCCAAAGGAGAATTTCCTACTATGTCATCTTCATAGATTATTTTAGTAGGCATACATGGGTGTATCTTTTGAAAGCCAAATTCGATGTCTTTTAAAATTATGTTATTTTCATAATCTTATAAAAAATCAATTTAACTCTGAAATCAAGACCTTTAAAAGTATGTTATCAATAGCGCGCTATAGCGGACGACCCACGAGGGCCGCTATAGCACCGCTAATATCGCTATAGTGGACCGCTATAGCGTTGATAGCGAACAGTGTTAATAATACCGTTTTGAGTCGGGTCGATTTAATTGGATCAACCCGATCCAAATGAAACAAAAGATTTAACCCTCGCCGCCAGACACAGGTTACTCTCTCTCTCTCCCGCCTCTCACCATCTCTCTCTCTCGCCTCTCACTGCTGCCACCACCCACACGCCACCACCGATCATCCAGATCCACAGCAACCTGAGGTATTTCCTTTCTCTTCTCTCTCCCCTTTCTCTCTTCTCTCTCCCTGTTTCTCTTTCTCTGCCTATCTCCGCCTTTCTCTATCATACACTCTCTCCCTTCCTCCGCTATAGCTCCATTAACAGTTGTGTTCCACCATGTAAGCCATTACATGATATGGCCGACACCATGAACTATTTAATCATGTAAAGTGCCCAAAATGGCTCTTATTTTATTGATATAATGTGGCCTTTTCTTGTCATCTAAACGACCGTTGAACATTTCAAACATCAGCATACCCTATTAACAGTCACGATTTTGAAGCAGTCGGTCACTAAACGGTAAAAAGCTATGTTTTCAGAATGAAGTAAGTATCTTCCAATTGTTGCATATTGTAGTCAGCCACCGGCGGTTAAGAACAGGTCATACATATCATCCTATTTTCGTTTTTACAGGATGTTTAGCTAAAGGCGGTCTGTATCTCTACTTTTGCAAGCATACTATTTCCTAATGAGGATTGTCGACACGACAACCTTCAGTGCCCTTTTGTGTGGGAGTTGGATTTCCAGGTATTTCATCTCTTTTAATTTGTCTTTTTCAATATTAAATGTTGACATCGTCTATGGATTCATAATGCAGACTTCCATGTACACTGATATTAGAAGATGATCAATTTTTAATAATCACTGATTTACATGAAAGGGACTGGCTTTTGGTTTATATCGCTAGTCGCTACCAGTTATTTTGGGCAGATTATGGCATCATTAACTTTTCTTTTGTTGATGCAGATTATCTTCCATGATTTGAAGACATCAAGTTGATTGATTGCCGCCGTAGGATTAGAAAAACAAGGTGCTAGTATTACGTAGAGATGGATATCGGCAGCAATGTGTTAATGATCTGCTTACATTTTCTTTTCACGTTCATCTTTAGGGAAAATCAGGGTCTCCAAGTCTTGGAGAGCGTGGAATGCTCCTAAACTATTCTAGTATCTCCACTGGCAATAGTAAGTGGCCAGGAAACCTCCATTGCATTTACAGGTCGAAATCTGAGAGTTATTGGCACCAGATAAGTGCACTCTTTAGCTTTAAGGTTAGAAAACCGATCTTTTATCTTAAATGCTCAAAGGGCTTTATTTTCCGTAGACTTCACCCCATGTATATGGGGGGATACACTTCCATGGGAGTTCTTCAAGATTGTTCCCCTTGCTCTGATGATGAGTTTAGTTAAGTGAGTTTTAATTTTCCTGGTGCTGCATCAATGTTAATAGGTTGGTGCTTTATAGAGGTAAGTTCTAGTCCTGGGTGTTTCTTTATAGAAAAGCAAAGCGTTTGTGTACATGACTAAAAGCAAAGCGTTTGTGTACATGACTCTATTTCGCCTTTGTCTGAGCCTTGTATTTGCGTGCATGCACCAATGTTTGAATCGTAGGTAGAAAATAGATTCAAAGGTAATAGTTTTCCGGTAATAGTTTTCCTGTAATAATTGATGATTCCAAGATATGAGAGGAGCTAAGAAGTCTTGAACACTTAACCAGAGTTGCAGCAAGGTATAAGGGGATCTTCTATGATCTCAGATGGGCAAGTTCATGATGGTGGATTTCTGAGCTATAGGGAGGGCATTCTTCACTTTTTTAATGAGCTCGGATGGTTGTTGCAGAGAAAAAGCAACCAATCTGCTTCAGGGGAACCCATAATAAGGTTGCTCTTGAACTGTGATTGAATGATATCCCATTGTATCATAGAGCTTTAGTTTTCTACTTTGATTACAGTGTTGGTGTTCATGAAGATTGTGACCTTTGAGCAATGGTTGAATGCATAGAATCTTCTCAGCTACGAACTATTGACCTAGCAAAAGATCGATGTCTCATAAGTTATTGAACTTCTTGGTACGCTTTTCTCTTTTTTATACATTTTCCTTTTCATAAAGTACTCAATTATGACTTCGGTTGTATCTTTCTTATGTCTCTTTGTTTTTAGAAGTTATAAGTAGAATTTGTTTATTTAGTTTGATTCATATTTATGAAAGAAGCGGTTGTGTTTCTTGATATTTCTTAGAAATTAGAAAACTCATTATATATATATAATTTTTTAATCGTAAATAAAAGTGTACCGCTAAATCCACTATATCCCAGCTACCGCTATATCAGGGTAACCGGCTAATAACCCGCTAACCGCTATTGATAACATAGTTTAAAACTGACTTAGGAGGGAAGTTTATCTCTAAAGAATTTAAAAATTATCTTCTTAAATTTGGAATTGTTTATGAAACTTATTGAACTAAGACTCTCGAACAAAATGGGATTTCAGAACGTAAACATCGACATATTCTAAAAACTACTAGAACCTTACTTCTATATAGCGGTGTCCTTAAAATTTTTTTAGAATAAGTTATTATGACTACTATTTATTTAATTAATCGTATGTCCTTTTCAGTTTTACAAAACATGTCTCCTCTAGAAAAACTCTTTTAAATTCCTTTTAATTATTCTACACTAAGATTTTTGGCTGTAATATTTTGTTTACACCGATAAAGACGATAAGTAATCTTCTCGTGTCATCGAATGTGTATTTTTAGGATATGAGATAAAGAAGAAAGGATATAAATGTTATGATTTAAAAAATGACAAGATCTATGTAACTAGAGATATCAAATTTTTCGAAAATGAATATGTATCTAAAAGTATAGATGATGCCAAATCTATGAATGACTCTTCTTATTCTTTTTTCAATGATATTTTAGGAGATAACGTGATAAATATAGAAAATGATCTAGATGAATACACGTCTCCAAGGAATTTTATCGTTCCTTTTGAATAATATTACTTTAGTAGAACTTCTAACCAGTGTTATCCGTATATGTATCGTATCGTACCACCACGATACGATACAGGTAAGTGTATCGCAAATGACAGAATATCGCACCGTATCATGTGATATGAGCCGTATCGCATGATACACCCTGAGTCTCCGGCCGATCGAAACCCGTGATTTTTCGCGGGTTTGCTCTCTCCTTTTGAGTTCCTCAAGCTCCCTAAGAGCCAGTTTTCGCCTCCTTGGTGTTCAAAGCTCCAAAATCGTACCCTATGGTGTCCATATAAGCCTCCAAGTCCAAACTCGGATTTAGGTATATTTGTAATGTTTTTCCTTTATATTTGTTAGTTTTTGTGTTATTTCGTTTAATTTTTTTTAATGACAAAATATGAAGCTATTGTGTATACAATTTTTATTGCATTCATGAAGTGGGAGACACTCCATTTAAGTGTTATTTGAAGATTGGAGGATTTACGAAGTGCTTTTATTTTCAGGTTTTTATTTGAATTAAAGCACTCTATTGAGATGGCATGAAGGGGTGGTACCGAGGTAGAGACTCTCATTATCAGTCTGATTATCCGGTGGCAGTGGGGTATACCAGTTAAGGGTTCCAGGTTAAAGATTAGATGCTTATTTTGAGAAAAGGTGGTTAGTGGTGGAATTTCAAAGTTGAAACACCACCTAACAGGAACCAAGAAAGAAGTTGCTCCATGCACAGGCAGAGTTAAAAGTTTGTTAGAAGGTATTAAATGGCAATGCCTGCAGATGATTGAGAGCATACAAGAAAGGAGACAACAAAAGGATGATTTTTAGATATGTGAAGAAGCTGATAATGCTACTCCCACTGGAGTTGAATTCACTGATAGTTTGCCTTCAGATGCTAAAACAGAGATTGGTAGTAGGAGTTCACGGGCACCTAGCAGGGGAAAGAGGGTTGCAACTGAAGACTTTGGAGGTGGTAGAAGAGGAAGAAGTTCAGGAAGGAGTAGAGGAAGAGCTTCTTCTAGCATACATTCGTTCTTTAATCCTTCCACTACACCTGGTGCCCAACCTGGAATTCGTGTTGCTATGGCTTCAGAACAACTGCATGATCAGGCAGACCTTGCATTGGGAAGATGGTTTTATGATGCATGCATTCCATTTAATGCAGCAAACAGTTTTCATTTTCAAGCAATGGCAGATGCAATTGCTAACATTGGTCCAGGATATAGGATGCCCTCTTATGAGAAGTTGAGAGGGAAGATATCAGACCGTCATTAAAGTGCAGCAATACTGTTCGACTTTGAGACAGTCGTAGAAGGAAACGGGATGCACTATCATGGTAGATGAATGGACCGATAGGCGAGAAAGGACATTGCTAAACTTTCTTATATATTGTCCTAAAGGACTCATGTTTTTGAGATTTCTAGATATGTCATAGGAGAGGCACACTGCAGAGATCCTACGACAGGAATTTGATAAGGTTATACAAGAGGTTTGGGTGGAGAATGTAGTCTAATTGATTACAGATAATGCAACTAACTACAAAGCAGTTGGGAAGGAGTTAGTTGATATTTATGGGACTTTCTACTCGACACCATGTGCAGCCCATTGTTTAGATCTCATCCTCGAGGACATTGGTGAGATGAATGAAATAAAGGCAGCAACTGAGTGTTGCCAAGATATTACAAAATTCATTTATAACCATGCATTTGTTTTATGTATGATGAGGAGATATACAGAAGGTGCAGAGCTTCTTCGCATAGTTGCAACTCGGTTCGCAACAAACTTATTATCTGTACAGAGTATTGTGAGACAGAAACAAGCTTTGAAGAGAATGTTCTCCTCAGATGAGTGGCAACAATTTGCAGAGTTGCCTCAAAACAGAAGAAATAGCAAGTTCAATGAGATTGCAGAAACAGTTTTTAGAAGTTCATTTTAGAATGCATGTATCAGATTATTGAAAATTACTTGTCCTTTAGTGAAAGTTTTGAGATTGGCTGACTGCGAGGAAAAACCATCTATGGGCTACCTTTATGAAGCCATGGATAGGGCAAAAGAAGCCATCAGAAATAACTTTAATAGAAAAAAGAGAGATTATGTGCCCGTGTGAAAAATAATTTATAGTAGATGGAATAAACAATTGCATCAACCTATTCATGCAGCAGTCTACTATCTAAACCCATCATTCAGGTACTCAGCAACCTTCAAAAGAGACGGTGAGGTTAATCGAGGAATCATTGATTGTATCGACAGATTAGTCCCTGATGAGAGCATAGCAGATGCGATACATCGAGAGATGGAGATATATGATAATGCTCTTCACTTGATGGGTTTCCTGTTGCAATTCGCAACCGCACTACGATGCGTCTAAGTAAATTGTTTATTTTTATATTTAAGTTGCATCTTACATTACTGTGGATTATTATGTCTCTAATGTTTGTCTTTTTTTACATATGTTTGGTGGAACAGGTTTGGAAGTTATTGTTCAAACCTTAGAGATTTTGCAGTGAGAGTATTAAGTCAAACCTATAGTGCAACAGGTTGTGAAAGAAATTGAAGTGTTTTTAACACATCCATAGAAAAAAGTGCAATAGGTTGAACACAAAAGACTTAATGATTTGGTTTATATTCGTTGTAACATGCGCTTTCGTGAAAGGTAATGTTATATTACTTTCAAATTTTCAATTCAATATTGTTTAACTTCAGTCTCCAATTGTTAATATTATTTACTAATTGTTTATCTTTGTTTGTGTCGTAGACAATTAAAAAAAGTAAATAGAGAAGAAAGTCAGTTCGATCCTATAAGTTTGGATAATTTTGATATATTAGAAGATTGGTTATGGAAGACACTGAAGAAAATGCCCTCCTAACTGAAGAAGACGTTGCCTAGATTAATTTGGAAGGAGCGCAACAATATCATGGAGATGAAGAATTTGATTTCGAAGAAGGTGTCATTGATGATGATGATGAGGATCTGCAACAAGGAGAAGATGAAGATTATTTAGTTGATGATCCTAATTACAATTTATAAAATGTAACATTGTATGTAAAGTAACTGTAAACTGTGTCTGTATTTCATTTTTTGGATTCAAAATATGTAAATTTGGATGCAATTGTTCAATGTTGAATGCTCAATCTGTACTAAACTTACATTATATGAATTTAAAGCAATTATCTGATTTTTTTTATCCTTTTTTTTATTTTTTATTGATTTTTAATTAATTTTTGCATTATTTTAATATTAAAGTACGATACGATAAGCCCGTATCGTGGGGCCCAGCGATACACGATACGATACACGTCATAACACTGCTTCTAATATCACACCATCCATACCTAGAAGATTTGGTCGTGAATCTAAACCTCAAGAACGGTTTATCTCTCATGATAGTTTTTCATGAGGTTTTCGACCACCATTTCAACTATAAAAGAACCTAGAACTTTTAAAGAAGCTCAGGTATCACAAGTATAGATTCATGCTATTAATGAAGAATTAGATGCTTTATACAAAGCCCAAACTTAGGACATTATTCCTAAACCGCAAAACAAGAAAACTATAGATTGTAGGTGGTCTATAAGATTAAGACTAATGGTGATTGTTCTCTAGATTGTTATAAAGCTCGTTTAGTTACCAAAAGTTACACACAAGAATATGGAACTGATTATGAGAAAACATTTGCTCATGTTGCTAGGATGATAACCGTGAGAACTCTTATAGCTGTTTGTGTTATTCAACATTTAAACATTTATCAATTAGATGTTACGAATGTGTTTTTGAATGGTTGGTTAAAGGAAGATGTATATATAAAACCTTCTCCTATTGTTATATTCCTAGTAATCAAGTTTTATGCCTAAAAAAGGCTTTGTATGGACTCAAAAAAGCCCTCAAGGCTTGGTTCAATAAAATATCTGAATTCATGACAATAGATGGTTTTACTACCTGTTACACTGACACAACCTCGTTTATAAGAAAGTCTTTTGCAGGTATTATTATACTTTTACTCTACGTAGATGATATGATTATTACAGGTAGTGATTATTCTAAAATTAGACAAATCAAGCAAGAACTTGGTAAGATGTTTGAGGTGAAAGACCTTACACAACTTTCTAATGTTTTTGGGTAGTGAGCTAACTCGTGAATTTCGAGGTTTTTTTTATCACAAACTAAATTTGCTAATGATATTATTCTTATATCAGGATTTACATATGACAAAATTGTTGAGACAGCTAAGGCGATCAATCAGAAAATGTAACTTAATTGATGGAGAGTCATTGAGTGATCCTACTCCTTGTAGACAGATGATTAGTGCACACTTATCTCACTATAACATGTTCTGATATTACTCATGCAATTGACATTGTATGTCAGTTCCAACATGCACCCACTTCTGTACATATGAGTGTAGTAATGAGGATTATTCGATATATTCGACAAAATGCAATTAAGGGAGTATTTTTATCATCTTCATCTTTATTTCAATTAAATGGATATATTAATATTGATTGGGATGGTGATATAAATGATAGACACTCCATTATAGGTTATTATATTTATCTTGGTAACTCTCTTATATCCTAGAAATAAAAGAAATAATAAAAAGTGTCTCTTTCTTCCACTCAAGTTGTTACCGTGCAATAGCCAACAAAACCATTGAATTAACCTTATTAAGACGGCTATTATAGGACTTGGGAGTGATATTAGAAATCACTCCAATCATGTGCTGTGACAATAAATGTGTTATGTATATAGCTAACAACCATACATTTTATGAGCGCATTAGGCATATCGAGATAAATTGTCATTATCTCCATGAAAAGCATGTACAAGGTAATTTGACACTATAGTTTTTCATATCAGAATATCAACTTGCATGTCTTCACCAAGTCACTATTAGCACCGCGATTTCTGCTTTTGGTTAGCAAACTTTCGATTATGACATCATCACTGTGAGGGGGTGTTAAATGTAATTTTTTATGTAATTTTGTTCTTTTTATATATAATTTAGTTATATATTATGATATGGCCCAAAGGGTCATTCGGATTCTGTCAATGTCAAGCCAGGAGGACGCTGGCACCAAGCCACAAGGTTCGACACCGGTCCCAATGGCTAGTCCAGCTAGTCATTGAGGAAAGAAGAGTGTTGCCTAAGTTATAATGAAAAAGACTTAGAAAGTGATACAAAAGGAAGTAAAGTTTGTTGAAATTCATGGGGAAGTGCAGCAGATCATAAGAAAGAATATGAAGGAAAAAGTTGGAGAATGGAGGAGGGGGCCCTCCTCCCTCTCTTTCTCTTTCTTAATATAATTCCTTAAACCTAATACAAATTGTACGGTCTTTATATAGTGGATTGTTAAATATAAAATGATCAAACTACCTTTAGTAATAAAGTTTATTACAATAATACCTAAATCTACAGAATTATTATAAATATTAAATTATCATATTCTTCAACACCTCCCTCAAGTTGGGAGTAAGATATTTCAAACTCTAAACTTACAAAACCAACTAGGTAAAAGCAAGAACACTGCTTAATCATCTCAAGAGCATATTCCAACTCTTACTATGAACGAAAAATGAGTTACTTCCACCAAGCGGTCCTATTCCACCACACATGCAGCCACAAACTTTCTAAGGTTATTGGTTTCTTCTCTTCATGTTGTGATTAGGAGCAACATTATTACCCTCTTCTCACAACACTACCATAGTAAACTTGAAAGAAGATGGACTTGGGTAAGATGGTTGATCTTGATGCAGCCGCCCCTCTCTCACTTTCTTCTTTTCAATTATCATAAGATGAAATTAAATTGCCTCTCTCTTTCTTCTTTTTAATCACGAAAACATAAGATGGAATTAGATGGCCTCTCACTTTCTTCTTCAGCCTTCCTAGTTGCACACCACCTTTTTTGCCTTCTTAGTTGTCCACTTTTCACCAACCTTCCTGGCTGCAACACTTTTCAGTAACATTCATAGTTGCAACATGTTTCGGTAACTTTCATGACTGCCCATATTATTTCACTCAGCCGACATGGTTGTTCACTTCAGCAACCTTCGTGGCTGCAAACTTTCAACAACTTTACTGGCTACAAAATCACTTCAATAGTCCTAACTCCAAACTTCAGCAACCTTCATGGCTGCAATAATCTTTCACCAACCTATATGGTTGTTCATCTTTCAGCAACCCTCCTAGCTACAACTTCCATCCAACAACCTCACTCGTTGCAAAGTCATTTCAGCCCACATTGAGGGATTATGTGGAACATTATAAATAATACATGGAACAAACAATTACATCAATCTATTCATACAATAGCTTATTACATAAACCCAACATTGAGGTATTCAACAAGCTTTAAAAGGGACGGTGAGGTTAATTGAGGCATCATTGATTGTATAGACAGATTAGTCCATGATGAGAATAGAGCATATGTTATACATCGAGAGATAGAGATCTATGATAATGCTCTTCACTTATAGGTTTGCCTATAACAATTCACAACCACATTAATATGCACCCAGGTAAATTGTTTATGTTCGTATTTAAGTTTCTTAAATCTTATATTTATTGTGTCCTGATGTTTGCCTTTTTTTACAGATATTTGGTGGAATAGGTTGTGATTGCCCGAACCTTAGAGATTTTCCAGTAAGAGTTCTGAGTTAAACCTGTAGTGCAATGGGTTGTGAAAGGAATTGAAGTGTCTTTTAACACATCCACACAAAAAGCGCAATAGGTTAGAACATAAGGCGCTCAATGACTTAGTTTTCATCCATTGTAACATGCGGCTCAGACAGAGGTAATCTTATATTAGTTACTACTTAAAGATTCAATTCAATATTTTGTTTGACTTCAATTTTTAATGTTATTTACTAATTACTTTTCTTTCTTTCTTGCAAGCAATTAAAAAAGTTAAATAGAGAAGAAAACCAATTTGATCCAATAAGTTTGGATAATTTTGATATATTAGAGGAGTGGATTATAGAAGATAATGAAGCAAATGCACTCCTAACCGAAGAATACTTTGCATGGATTAATTTGAAAGAAGCGCAACAACATCATCAAGGGAATGAAGATTTTGATTTTGAAGCAGAAGGTGGATCTTCAGCAAGGAGAATATGAAGATTATTTAGTTGATGATCCTGATTATAATATGTAAATGTATTTCATTTTTTGCTTCAAAATATATAATTCTTTTTCAATTATTGAATAGTGAATACTAAACTTTTGCATTATATGAATTTTTTGTAATTATCAAAATTTTTCATGTTTTTTCTGTGTTTTTAGGTTTTTACCAATTTTTTAGTATTAAAGTATGACACGCAACGATATGATACTATACGTATCGTGGACCAAATTGATACATGATATGATATGCGTGAACAACACTGATTCATATTGTTTCAAATCCAATTGACAAAACATACAGAGATTGACTATCAATTTATTCAAGAAAAAGTGACGAGTGGAGAATTTGATTAAATATATGTGAGATCATGTGATCAACCAGCATATATATTAACTAAGCCAATACCTAAAGGAATCCTACAATTTATGCTTAGCAATGTTGAGAATTATCAGTATTTCTCTCAACTTGAACGGGAGTGTCGATGTTGAGTAATATCGGATCCTGGATGTGGATGCATTCTATGTATTTTTTGGTTCAATTATTAAGTATACTTAAGTAAGGTCATATTAGTCCTTTAAGTTATAAGAGATCTATAAGTAGATGGTTTTAGTTTAGGGGTTCGAGTGTGTGAGAAAAACAGCAACCGCCAGGAAGGCTGCCGAGACACACACAACCTGAGTTGTAATTCTGTTTTTTTTTTTTGTTACTTCAGCATGTGAATACAATTTATTTCAACACGGGTATCCCTATATCATCACCAAAAAGAACCTTACTACATAACAAAAGTGCATTTGCCTGAACTAGAAAATGACACTTACACTTGTAACAGTAAAGGTAATGTTTTTTGCTTTCAAGGAGATTCCTAGATGAAGTAACAAAATTTGTTAGCAAAAATCAAGCTAAGCAAAAAGCAAATTAATAAGATAGAAGAATCGTATACATTAACATGGCATGAAGAAATTCATCCTTCGATGATGACAAAAACCTCAAAGCACAAACTATGGTATGGTCTGGTGTTTCATCCAATTCCCATATGTAGGATCTAAAAGTAATATTCACTTGACTAAATAAATATAAAAAGTATTTGAAGCCAGTTCACGATTGGTCAAAATATGTCAACTAAAATGCTAAAATGCAACCATTCCAACTAACCCAAGCCTCAAAGAACTAATCTGTACAACAAAGAGAGGTACATACAACATCACCACTCCATCGAGCAGACACATCAAGGGCTTCACCTTGTACACCGCTAAACTTTGGATGAATTACAGACAAGGATCCATGACCCTTTCTCTTCTGAAAATTTAGTTGAAGCTCCGCCTGAAGCAAAAAATGATACATAAGAATCAAGCTTCGTTGATCTTTGAGAAAACATAATAGTTTGCATAGGATATATAATCTAAAACAAATGAAACAAAGCTAATTTTATTGTTACACAAAGCAGATGATGAGTACTCTGCAAGAGCTGGTTGTTTTCCCCACTATTTTCCTTGCTAAGTAAACTAGCAGAACCATCATTTATAAAGGTCAAAAGTAGCCAAAATAAAGAAACACATCTGAACTAAGATTGATGTTCTAAAAAGGCTTTCCTGGCTTGCCAACAAAGATTTAAATAAATAAGTTGAACTGAGTGCAAGATTATAACATGAAGCTAACAAACAGACAATGTCCTCAAACTATCCAATCAGATAAGCTTTTTTGTAGACCAAGGCTTCCATATATACCATTGCAACCTCATAAAAGCCCTTGGAGAGATAGGTATAGACATATAACGATTGGACTAATGTGCACTGCACTAAGGTACTAGGTGCAAAGAAGTTTCAGTCAGTTTCAAATGTTGGACCTCCTTACACGGATATGCCAAAAGATCCTAAAAGATTCCCCAAGACAAATAAGCATGCACACAAGCATCCAGCACATAATATAGAGGAAACAAGGATCAACACTTCTACAGTAAACTGTTAGTGATAGAATTTTACAGCCAGACATCCAACCGTGACTGAACTCTTGAGCAAATAGACTGCAGAGTGAAATTCGCAGAAACCAATAGGCTCGCAGTCGCATCTACATCCCTAGTGGAACTAGGGGAGATTGAACTTCTGCAAAACAATTTCCTGCTCAAAGGCTCTCAAACATAAACTCAAACGACTAGAACACTATTCACAGCAGAACTGATAACAGGGGAATAACACAATTCTAATCCACGATCCTTCCACTACTTACAATCTGCTAAGAATGTGATGACAGAACATACTGATCCAAGAATACCAATGCAGAAGCGAAACAGGAACAAGAGCAGAGGAATTACATGATACTTCAACACAAGAAGCAATGGAACAGTAACAATTGGTTCTCAGGACACTAAACAATGACTCCTAAATGTCTTAGACAACCAACAATTCTACCATCCATCAACATTTCTGCCAACACAACAAGGAAATTGACCCAACCGGGAAGGAAAATCCACTGAACATCAACAACGTGCCACTTTTCCGGCAATTGTCTGAAACATTGAATAACGCTACATTCACCACAAAAGCTCAGTGATGGCCTTATCACATGCATCTACAGACAAAGAGCAGACAATTTCGCCAATTAAGGATCAGAATTCCGGCCAAAACACCCACAACTCCAGCCAGACAAAATCAGAATTCAATTCAACCACCCAACAATTTTCCAACAAGAAAGCAACTCCAGCAGAACAGAACTGAACAGGTTGCGCAATAATTCACGGATAAAATGAAGAATCAGGATAGTTTATCATTGGACAAGATGAAATCCATTGATGCCTGATAAACAAAAGTTAACGGTGTTTTCCCCTGTCATATGAGTGTTTGGGTTTTGTTTCTGTTGCGTGTCAATTTCAGATGTGTTCTGATAGTGCTTGATGCAGTTGGCATCATTTCTTTGATAATCAGAGTTGTTCAGTCGTGTTCCGATTGAGTCATGCAAATCTGCTGGTTAATTCTTTTGTTGCTGAACTTATTCACTGTTGGGTTGAAATTCCGGCTTTTCTTCCTTCAGATCCTTCTTCTGTTTGGGCGATGATTGCTGTTTCAGATTTCAACAGAATCGACAATCAAAAGATCAATTATGTCACAGATATCTGTAAAACACCAGCAATGAATTGAAACAATATTGAATTCTCACTGATCATGGCTGTTTCTTCACATCCAATGACTGAACTCCAGCAAAACTTAGATCCAGCAACTCCAGCCACTGATCTAAATTGGATGAAATATGATGAGTGATAAACTCCATTGTAACCCAACCTGGCTCTGATATCAATTGCCATTGGACAGGTGACAATGCAGTAGAAACAACCCAAATTCGTCGAGAAAATCATCTGATGATGGCTTGGTTAACACAAAACCAATCACCCAACAAAGCGGGGTTAAAAATCATAGTTCTCATTAACAAGAGTTCCTTCTACACCCAACAACGACATTAGGTGCTATGTCACACAAACACCTCTAGGAGGTGAGGTGTCAGCACCGACACTATGTCGGTCAACGTGTCGAAGGACATTTTTGGGTGCGATGTTTTTTGTCTTGCATCTCTTGCCATTGAGCCTCTCTCACCTATACGCCTCAACTCATTTCTCAACTCTGCCTGCTCTCTCTGCCACCCCTCACACGTCGGCGCCTCGACGGCCACCACCACCACCTAAGCCACTCTCTGTTGTGTCTTCCCTCTGAGGCCGGTATTCACACTCTTCCTTTTTCTCTTCTCTCTCTCCCTTTCACTCTTGTTATGATCCGGTAGTCCCTTCAGTTGATAATATTGTTGATAATGAAGATCTACGATTTCTCACGTAGTTCATTTTATTTATCAAATATTAAGATTTTTTTTATTGCTTTATGTATTAACACTATTGTTTTGACTTATGTTTACAAATATAATTACGATGAAATTGTCCGATTTCATCAAATATCAATGAAAAACATAACAAAATTAAACAATCAAATCAATATTGAAGAATGGGCAGAATCGGCCCCTTCATTGGGCAGCCGTCTGCTTCTATTTTTCTTATTCAGTTTCAACCCTAGTTACAACCCAGAATTTATACTAATCCTATTCTAACTTAAAAGACAAAAATACCCCTACTAGCCAAGACACGATTCCCAATGGATCTCATCCGATCCATTGGGTCCAGACACTTAGACATACTCTATCTATTTGAAATACATGTCTGAAATAAACTTTTAAACAAGACTTAAAACACTACACTAACACTCCCCCTCAAGTTGGGTGAAAGATCGATGTTACGCCCAACTTGCTACACAGTCTTTGAAGTAGATCTCTAGGAACTACTTTCGTCAGTATGTCTGCACAATGATGTCCTGATTGTACATGATCTAATTGAAATTCCTTTGTATGTACATTATCCCGTATAAAATGACAATTTATTTCAATATGTTTTGTTCTCTCATGATATACTGGATTTGAGGCTATCTGTATCGTTGTCTTACTGTCACAGAATATAGAAATAGGTTTTTCTGCAAGTAAGCCAAATTTCCATCAGTAAAGACCACAACCACTTTCCTTCACACATACCTAATGCTATTGCTCTATATTCTGCCTCAGTTGTCGATCTTGCTACAACAGACTGTTTTTTTATTTTCCATGATACTATGTTGCCTCCGATCAATGTTATATATCTCGTGGTTGACTTTCTATCCTCAATAGAACCAGCTCAATCAGCATCTGTATAAATCTCAATATTTGTGTGACCATTAGCTTTATAGGTAATCCCATGTCCTGGAGTTGTCTTCAGATACCGCAATATATGAAACACAACATCCATATGATACTTTGAAGGAGATTGCATAAATCTACTTACTATACTCACTGCATAGACTATATCTGGGCGTGTGATGGTCACATATATCAGTTTTCCAACCAATTGTTGATATTTTGTTATATCAACTTTCTCAGCTCCATCTTCCATATCCAATTTGTGATTTACTTCCATTGGAGTAAATTTAGGTCTACAACTTTCCATCTTCACGTCTTATAACAGATCTAAAGTATATTTTCTTTGATTCAGAAAAATGTCTTGACCTGAGCATGCTACTTCAATGCCCAAGAAATAATTTAATCTGCCAAGATCTTTAATATCAAATACTCTATGAAGATTTTCCTTTAACCTTTCGATTTCCTCTATATCATCGCCTGTGACAATGATGTCATCCACATATACCAAAGTAATGTCAATCAGTCTCCCCTTTTAAAGAATACATATAGACTTCTTCTTCTAAGTCACCATCGAGAAAGAAGCATTCTTCACATCTATTGGTTAAGAGTCCTAGTATGCAGTGGTAATAATAGCAAAAGAGTATTAACCGAAGCGAGACAAGAGCAATCTGGAGCAAATGTTTCTTCATAATCAATCCCATATTTCTTAGATGCTTCGAAGTAGTTTTTCGGAATTTGATGTATTTCTGCCTTTAGCACAAAGTTATAGAAACCTTTTGATAATCGATTATAGGAAATAAATTGGGAAATTGGGTACTTACAACAAGATCTCTTCCCTTTTCTGAGTGCAATAGGAATATCTGAGTCTTCTACGTTTTGGTCTCCTGTTGTCTCTGTATTTTCACTTGAATCAGATGTTATTTCTCCCCCTTAATTCATAGGCTCTATTTGTCTTTGCCCAAATATATTTCTCTCCCTCTTTTTGTATACTTGAATTCTGCTTTCTTCTGAAGTTTGATCTGTCTTTACAATATACTTTTCTTCTTCTGATCCTTCGCTTGTACTAATCCGCGGTAGGACAACTGTTTCTTCAAAACTAGAATTAGATGCATCATTTGAATTTCTGTAATATAGAGTCGTTTCAAAAAAGGTTACATCCATAGAAATATACTTTCTATGAGATTTAGGATCATAGAAAATATACCCTTTCTTTTCACAGGAGTATCCAATAAAGATACATCTTATTGCTCTCGGATCAAGTTTATCTCTGAACTATTGATGAACATGTACATAACAAACACATCCAAAAATTCTAGGAATAAGATGAAACAGATTATCTTCTGGTTTAATAATCTTGAATGGAGACCTTCCTGCAAGAATGACAAATGGAATTCGGTTCATGATATATACAGCAGTTAGAATTGCCTCTGGCCAAAAAAAATTTGGAACATTATGCTCAAGGAGTAAGGTTCTAGCAATTTCCAAAATGTGCCTATTCTTTCTTTCAGCTATACCATTCTGCTGTGGAGTGTAAACACAAGAAGTCTGATGTATAATACCGTGAGCTTGAAGATATGACTCCAATTTAGTATTATAAAATTCACCTCCATTATCTGACCTGAGGGTTTTAACAGTATAACCGAACTGGGTCTTAATCAAATTATGAACAAGTGGAAAAATCGCAGATATTTCTGACTTAGATTTCATCAGGTAAACAAATGTAAGTCTGGAAAAATCATCAATAAAAGTAACAAAGTACTTAAAATTTCCCAATGAAGGTATCACACACGGTTCCCAAACATGAGAATGAATTAACTCAGAAGGAGCAATTGATCTTGATTCACTACTAGGAAACGTTGCTCTATGATGTTTAGCTCTTTGGCATACATCACATTGAATAATCACATCACTAGGAATTGAAAATGAGACAAACTCTCTTATTTTTGAAACAGGTAAATGGCCTAATCTACTATGCCATATTTTTATTTCTTCTTTAGTAGTGGTAGCTCCCAATGCTCTTTTCTGCCTTAAATTCTGATCCCCAGATAGTACGTATAAATCATTGTGTAGTTCACCACGACCAAAGATTCTTCCCATCTTCAAATCCTGAAAAACACAACCATATGGAGAGCATGTAACTATACAATTCATATCTCTAACCAAGGAACTTACTGAAAGTATATTTACTGGAAATTTTGGTATATATATCACTGAATTAAGTCTGAGATTATCCCTCTGAATTGCACCTTTTCCTTCCATAGGAATCAAAGAACCATTTGCTACTTTCATATACTGAGGAGTTGAAGACACTTCATACTTCATAAGATTAGACTTGGTCCCTACCATATGATTGGTAGCCCCAGAATCTATTATCCAATTAAACGAAGAAATGGAATCTTTAAGAGAGTAATTACCACTAATACTGTAAGAGGTGGGGAGACTCGATTCAGAAGAGGTTGAAGGTTGATCCCGTAGTCGTGTTTCAATTTCTGCAATCTGTTTCTTCAATTCTGCTACTTCATCTATAGTATTCGTTTCAGCTTTCTTTTCTGATATGGTTGCCACATTACTGCCATAATCTGTGAGTTTCCTGCCATAATCTCTATATTCTGGAGGTTTTCCAATAATTTCCCAATAATGTTCTTTTGTATGCCTCTTTTTTTCATAATGTTTACACTGTAACTTGCTCTTATCATCATAATATTGGTTTATGCCTCTTCCTCTACCTCTGCATGAGTCTCTTCTCCTCTGATAATTGCTCTGTCCTCTACCTATGAATGCAGATCTGCCAGTTTGGATATGATCACCTTTCTCTAAATTCTTTCGATCTTCCTCTCTTAGTAGAAGTGAATAAACTGTTCCAAGTGATGGAAGTTCCTCTTTGCTCAGAATGTTTAACTTGATGGATTCATATTCTGGTGAGACTCCTCAGAGTAAATCGAACACTTTTTGAATTTCTCCTTCAGCAGTTCTATCCTTTATACAATGACTACACTTATTTTCAATAATATGTCTTTGTTCATTCCACAGTTCTCGCAATTCTCCATAATACTCACTTACTGATATGGTTACTTGGCGACACTTTCTTATTCTTTCAGTAATCTCATATTCTCTTGCTATATTCTTGTGTCTGGAATACGCTTCTTCCACTGCAGACCAGATCTCAGCAGCTGATTCCATATACATAAAAGTCTTACTGATAAAAGGATTCATTGATTGTATTAACCATGAACTTACAAGGGCATCGTCTTTGACCCATCTTTCATAATCTGCACTGCTTCCTTCTAGAGATGGTGGATCTTGTCTGATAATAGAAACTTTTCCTCTGGACCGAGCCCACTCTCTATAGACCGAGCCCACTCTCTATAATTTTTTCCATCTAGTCGAATGTTTGTAATTTGAAATGGTTCTGATTTTTTATCATTTTCATATACAACTCGTATTGCTTCTTCTTTAAGTCTACCTTCCATGTTGATTTTCAGTAGTCTCAAACTAATGTTTTCTTTTCCAAATAATTCAATCAATGATGATCACTATCCCAAGATTTAAACGATGCCTTATTGTGGGATATCAATTGCGCAGGATATGTATGGTTAAGTCTGTTGCTGCCACTTCAAGTCTGTCCCATAAATGTCTGGACTGATCAATTACTGGCAAAATCCGATTTATCTATCGTTAAGTCTGTCGCTGCCACTTCAATGTTGGACGATGAATAAACTTGCACAGGGGAGATCTCACCAATATAATCGAAACCCAATGCTTCACGCCAAGAAATATGAAATTAGACAATGAATAAACGTGCACAAGGAAAACGATTTCAAGATTTCACCATTCCACGACTTCACCAAGGCGATTTCACGATTTCACCAATATAATCGAAATCGTTGTTTGTTGATTTCAATGAATCAATACACGATGAATCATGTTGCAGTCATTGCACGTTCAGTCCTTGCTACAAATAAAAAGAACTTCCTGTCTTCTGTCCCAGCTTTCTTTAACAATTAATACTGAACAAGATTACTTACCTCTGTGCTTTCCAGGGATTATTTGCTTCTGATGACTGCTAAAACTCCATATAAGGCTCTGATACCATGTCTGATTTCATCAAATATCAATGAAAAACATAACAAAATTAAACAATCAAATCAATATTGAAGAATGGGCAGAATCGGCCCCTTCATTGGGCAGCCGTCTAATTCTATTTTTCTTATTCAGTTTCAACCCTAGTTACAACTCAGAATTTATACTAATCCTATTCTAACTTAAAAGATGAAAATACCCCTACTAGCCAAGACACGATTCCCAATGGATTTGATCCGATCCATTGGGTCCAGACACTTAGACATACTCTATCTATTTGAAATACATGTCTGAAATAAACTTTTAAACAAGACTTAAAACACTACACTAACAGAAATTAGTAGTTGTTTACTTGTTTTGCTTTAATATAAAGTTGTGTAGTAACTGTAGTTACTTTTGCTATATACTTATGTTAATTGATGTCTCACTTGCTCTAGTTTGAATATTATATATAATATTATATACATTTGCCGTATCCCGCACTCGCACCCGTGTGACATAGCCTAGGTGATCTCTCCAAGCCGGTCAAGAGCATAAGCTTGACTACAAACCAGTGCATAGGCTTCTTCAACTCTCACACACTCAAGGAGTGGAGAAGAGAGAAGGAAATGCTACTCTCTAACCAGGAATACAATTAGACCCATAGACTTATGTAGACTTACCTCCCTTATTTATAGTGGCATGTGGTAGGAAGCACGTACAACCCTGCACGGCTAAGAGAAAACAAAGGAGGAAAATCAGGCAGAACAAGTAGCATCCAGATCGGCTCCCAAATCTGGTGTAGTAGCAGATTGTGCACCGACCTGCAAGTGACATGAGCCCAGACTCAAGGGGCTGAAGTGCCTATGCATGGTCGGAATCGATTGGGTAGCACACTTGATAATAAGGATATAGCACCCTTGGTAACCGTCAGGTAGTCAACACCCCCCACTTACCACTGTGCAGACCTCCCTTGGCACTATATGTTTCGCAAAGCACTCATACTTGACTATGGTTTTAGGGTTTGCAAATAAGTGCTGAACCACTACCTTTTGTAGCATGCTGATTATGGTGTGTGAGCTCCAGTGCCGTGAGCCATCCCCACCTCACTTCAAATGAAAATGGATGAGGCCCAACCCATTATGCTCCAACAAGACATTTAGTACAATTGTGAGAAGCGAATGAAACCAATTTGGTTTTTGTAAGTCCCAACGAGGCAAAAACTACGTCAGTTTTCTCCAATAAGGCACAATTACATGGAGAACCATGATACACTGGAAGATCTTGATTTCTAACTTCTAACTAACAATTGATAGGTACTTCCTGTAAACAATATCATGCTTGAATCATTAAAGTTGTCCTCGTGAAGAGGGTAAAAGAATTGTATCTAGGTCTCACACATAGGAATGAAACATGGGTTCACATTCCTATGGCAATTGCACTTTGCAGCAGCAATAGCCTTCTCTCCACATCACCATCTCCTACTCTGCTGGAATGCTTCATATGCATGATTAACATAATGGCGTAATGTAAAACTTGTTTCAACTACATAACTTTTTCTTTTAAAACCTTGGGAAGTTCCGAATTTTCACTGAGGAAAGAATCAAATACGAGATTCAAAAACAAATAGGTCCACAAATACACAAAAAAATATTCAAAACACATCAATATGTGAAGACATTATACAAACAACAACAACAACTAAGCCTTTTCCCATTAGACGGGGTCGGCTACATGGATTCTTTGTTTCCATAGATCCCTATCGTGTGCCATGTTAGCAGTTAACTCCCAATAAGCTAGATCATTCTTTATTGTTTCTTTCCAACACTTTTGTGGTCGTCCTCTACCTCTTTTAATACTTTCCAAATTTAGTTTTTCTAACCTTCTTACAGGTTCTTCTTTTGATCTTCTTTCTATATGTCCAAACCATCTTAAACGATGTTCTCTCATTTTATCCTCTATTTGTGCCACCCCTAATTTGTTTCTAATAACCTCAGTACGTATACGGTCTTTTCTTATATGACCACTCATCCATCTCAACATCTTCATTTCTGTCACAGACATCTTTTGTACATGTTGATGATTAACTGCCCAACACTCAGAACCATAAAACATGGCAGGCCTAATTGCTGCTCTATAATATTTACCTTTTAATTTTAATGGTATCTTCTTATCACAAAGAATACCTGATGCTCCTCTCCATTTTAACCAACCAGCATTAATTCTATGTGTAACATCTCCATCAATTCTTCCATCACTTTGAAAAATTGACCCTAGGTATTTAAAACTTTCCTTTTGGGGAATGCAATGTGTGCCAATTTTAATTTCTATGTCCTCTGAAGTAGCCAAATGATCAAACTTACATTCCATATTTTGTCTTTGTTCTACTAAGTCGGAGCCCTTTGCTTTCTAATGTTTCTCTCCATAGTTCCAATTTTCTATTAACTTTTTCCTTAGACTCCTCCACTAATACAATGTCATCTGCAAATAACATACACCAAGGTACTTCATCTTGAATATGTTTTGTTAACTCATCCATCACCATTATAAATAAGTATGGACTTAAAGTTGATCCTTGATGTAACCCAATATTAACTTCAAAGAAGTCTGTCGTTCCTTCATGAGTCCTCACACATGTTTTTGCACCATCATACATGTCTCTTATAAGGTTAATATATGTCAATGGGATACCTCTTTTTTCCAAAGTTCTCCAAAGAACCTCCCTCGGTACCCTATCATATGCCTTTTCTAGATCAATAAATATCATGTGAAGGTCTTTCTTTTTTTCTCTAAAATGTTCCATAAGACGTCTCAAAAGGTGAATCGCTTCAATAGTAGATCTACCTGGCATAAATCCAAATTGGTTCTGTGTTGTACTTGATACTTGTCTTAACCTACGTTCGATAATTCTTTCCCATAATTTCATAGTATGACTCATTAACTTGATACCTCGATAATTCGCACAATTTTGAATGTCTCCCTTATTCTTATATACGGGTATAAGTGTACTTGCTCTCCATTCCTCGGGCATCTTTTGGTTTTTCCATATTTCATTAAATAGTCTTGTGAGCCAAGTGATTCCTATTTCTCCTAGTATTTTCCAAACTTCTATAGGAATATTATCTGGTCCTACCGATTTACCACTCTTCATATGTTTAAGAGCCTCTTTGACTTCATTCTTTTGAATACGTCGGTAGAAATTGTAATGTGAAGACATTATAATTGAATATTTTTAAAACAGTGTCAACAGTTCATTATTGAATATTACACACTTCAGTCACTTTATGGTGACATCTAAAAATTGCAAGGATCTTAACTTTAATAACATTTAACTAGTTACAATTGCAAAGCTTCATAAGCTCATATATATCCAATTTAAAATACTTGCAGGCTTCAGGTCCATCACAACTACATACCAAGTTTCAACTTGCAACTACTCTTTCAGATTATAATAGCTGAAGTTTTACATAAAATTTTGGCCTCATAAAAGGTGACTATATCCGCCTATATTGGTAGCTTAAGTACATATCACAGTCATAGTCGGGGAGCATATGCGTTAGCATTTCAGATTGCAAGAGCAGGATGGTTTACCTTTTGTATTGTTCCACGGAGTGATGCAACTTCCAATTCATCCAGTGGCAAGTTACGTACCTACAAACATTACAAATGATAGTTATGAGAAAAGAAGACAAAAATCATAATGAAAGTTTACAATAAATGAATGAATTAATCTACTACATATTATGACAAAAAATATTAAATTATACGAACAGAATAGATCTTCAAATTTCCATACCTCCAAATTTGCTGAATAAAGTGGCTCATAGTAAACATTAGCCCGGAACTGACCTTTTTGAAGAGAAGTTGATACTATTGTTCTCTTCTGCACGCAATCTACTTTACTCCATATAGGCCCAACAATTTCCACCATCAAATTTTCATCTGGCCTACCAGTGGCATCTAACTGCATAAAGATGTGCAAATACAGAAAAAGTTCAATGAACAGCAAGTTTAAGATGAGGCTAACGTTTAAAATCAAAGGAACCCCAAAGTATGGAGAACCAGTTCTCCCTGTTAAAGAACTGGGCCAGAGTGGTCCGGCCCTGGCCCCCAACGGCTAGTGAAGTAAGCCAGTCCCCCTCTTTCCCCTCTTTTCCCTCTTCAGTCTTTCACTTCCTCTTACTCTTTTTCACTCCCTTTTCTCTATAAATATCTCTTTTAAACTATTGTAAATTCAAGCTTTTGATGGCTAATGAATAAAGATTATTTATTAAAGCTTGTGTTGTGTTTATTCTCCTTTTCGCATGCACTTGTTGCTCTCGGCTATTGCCTTTTTTAAGGCTTTGTGATTGATACTTTGTGGTGTTGTCCACCCATTGATCTTCCGCAACTATATTGAAGCATAGTCTTCATTACATGGCATCAGAGTCATTTCTCGATCGTGAGAGTATTGTTCATCGTCTTGAGAAGCGTGCCGATCATATTTTGTATTGCTAATCACCTCGAAAAGCATGCCAATCGTATTTTGTAAGTTTACCTCTTTAGTTTCTTTCTCCTTGAAATATGGATGATAAAGTGGGTTTCAATTTCCATCTAACATCTTCGAACTATAAAACATAGGCTCAACCTATGGAAAACTACTTGTATTTCAAAAAATTATGGGGCTATGTAAGTGGTTCGAAGATAGAACCCTCTATCAATGCCACACTTAAACAAAAAGAGGAATATGAAGGAGGACATAGAACGATCCTATGGGTGCTCATAAATAATGTAAACGAGCACACTAGGGACACTTTGGCCGATTTCACCAACGCTAAAGAAGCATGAAAATATTTTAAAAAATCCTATATTTAAAGCGATATGGCTCATAGGATGGCATTAAGAGACAAATTGGTCTCACTCAAACAAGGAGATAAAGGGGTAAACGGATTTTTTGGGGAATTTTCCAATGTTTGGAATCAATTGTATGGTTACAAAAAGAAATGTATACAATGTCTTAGTGAGAGACAATGTGAAGACAATGAGGACTTTGTATATCAATTTCTAAGAAGTCTTCGAGAAGAATTTGAAGGGGTAAGATCTCGCTCATTCATAGAAAACCTTTTCCAACAAAAGAAGAGATTATTACCGATCTTCAAATGGCGGAAACAAGAATAAATGAAGCAAGGCTTCAAAAAGGCACCGCCTTAGCAGCATCAAAACCCGAAGCAAAAATGAAGACTTATCGACCTCCTCATTTCAAAAGTGAAAAAGGAAAAAAAGACATCATTTGCCATCATTATAGAGAAGTCGGGCATATAAGGCCAAATTGCCCAAAATTGAAAAAGAAGGTGGCCGTAGTAGAAGAACATGCTTCATCTTTCATTCTTACACTTAACAAAAATTAAAGCAACTTGAAGCCCAAATGAAGGAAAAAACAATGGTTGGTATGGCTTGCTCCTCTTCAACAAAAAAAACTCAAGGTATGATCTCTTGAATTCTTGATTCGGGTGCTTCATTTCATATGACTTCTAATGAACATATCTTAAAATCATGTGTTCAAAAACCCCTATCATGTGTTTATACGGCAGATGGTACACAATTAAATGTTGATAAAATTGGTGACTTGCAAAACAAGAATTTTGAAGTTTCCAAAATTAGTGTTGTTCCAAAACTAAATTTAAACTTATTTTATGTATCCCAAATTTTGGATAAAAATTGTGTTATAACATTTTCATCCACCGGATGTATTGTACAGGATTGCCTCTCGAAGAAGGTGATTGGGAGTGGCCATAGAGAGGGCGGACTTTACATTATGGACTATTTGCATAGTATAGGATATGTTAATGTTTTGATAAATGATGCCCTTTTATGGCAAGAGACTTCGACATCTTAATGCTCAAAAATTATATCAATGGAGCCCCCCCTCTTTCTCTCTCTATCTTAATCTCAGACTTTTCTAACCTTAATACAACTTATCAACCCTTATATAAGGATCTGTAAAACGTAAAATAACCAAAATACCCCTAGTACAGAAAATTACCAAAATACCCTTACGACTTCAGACAATTACAATAATACCTAAAACATCAAATTTACTATTCTAAAATATCAACCTTACTAAAACTGACACTAAAACTCATATTCGTAACATTCATTTTCAAGCAATGACAGATGTCATAGCTAACATTCATCCACGGTATAAGATGTCTCTTATGAAAAGCTGAGAAAGAAACCATTGGATAAGACTATCCTTTAAGTTAAGAGTATTCTTCGACTTTGAGAGAGTCATGGAAGGAGACAGAATGCACTATCATCGCAGACGAATAGACAGATAGGCGAGAAAAGACTTTATTAAACTTTCTTGTTTATTATCCTAAAGGACTCATGTCTTTTAAATGTTTTTTTAGATCACTAGACATGTCAGAGGAGCGGCATATTGCAAAGGTTCTAAGGCAAGAATTTAATAAGGTGATATTGGAGGTTGGGCTTAAAAATATAGTCCAATTAATTACAAATAATGCAACTAACTTAAGCAACTGCAAAGGAGTTAGTTGATACTTACGGGACTTTTTATTGGATACTATGTGAAGCCCATTGTCTAGATCCCATTCTTGAGGATATTGAAGGGATGGACGAGGTAAAGGCAGCAATTGAGTGTTTCGATATCACAAAATTTATTTATAACCATGCTTTTATATTATATATAATGAGGAGATATACAGATGGTGCAAAGCTCCTTCATAAAGTTGTTACTCGGTTTGTAACTAATTTCTTATCAGCATTATTAAACAAAAGCAAGCCTTAAAGAGATTGTTTTCCTCATATGAGTGACAGCAGTTTATAGATTTCAGAACTATTAAGGATTACATATCCTTTAGTCAAAGTTTTGAGATTGGTTGACAATGAGAAGAAGCCTTCTATGGGTTATCTTTATGAAGCCATGGATAGAACTAAAGAAGCTATTAGAAGCAATTTGAATAAAAGAAAGAGAGATTAGGTATCTATGTGTATGATTATCGATAATAGATGGAATAAATAGTTGCAACATCTTACTACCTAAATCTAGCATTTAGGTATTCTGCAAGCTTTACAAGTGATGGTGAGGTTAATTGAGGTATCATCGATACATACACAAATTGGTCCCTGGTGAGAGTAGAGCAAATACTATACTTCGAGAGATGGAGATCTACGATAATGTTCTTCGCTTGATGGGCTTGCCTATAGTCATTCACAACCATACTAATATGTAAATATGAATCATTTATCTTTTAAGTTTCTTACATCTCATATTTATTATGGAATAAATCTTTATATTTGTGTTTTTCTATTAGATGTTTGGTGGATCAGGTTTGGAAGTGATTGCCCAAACTTGAGAGATTTTGCTATAAGAGTTATGAGTCAGAACATATCCACAACAGGTTGAAAATAAGTGGCTCAACACCTAGTTTTTATCCGTTGCAACATGTGGCACCGACAAAGGTAACAAAGGGTTAGTTATTAATTAAGTATTCAATTTAATGTTTCAGTTTATTTAATTGTTAATGTTATTCTTGAACTTTTCAGATTTATTAATTATTAATGTTATTTACTTATCATTCTTGTAGGCAATTAAAAAAGTTAAATAGGGAGAACCAATTTGATCCAATAAGTCTGAATAATTTTGATATCTTAGAGGTGTAGATTATAGAAGATAATGAAGCAAATACACTCCAAACTGAAGAAGACATTCAATGGATTAATTTGCAAGGAGTGCAACAATATCATCAAGGGGATGATTAATTTAATTTTAAAGCTGAAGGTGGTGATGATCCTGAACAAGGAGGAAAAGATTAAGATTATTTAGTTGATCCTGATTATAATATGTAATTCATTTTTCAATTATGAAAATTGTAATTTTGCCAACGATGTACTACTTAAATGATTTATACATTGAAAATTCAATGGTGATTGATGAATATTTACTAACTTATGAATTATATGAATTGTTTAGAATTATCATGATTTTTCCTGAATTTTATGATTTTTTATTTTATTTTTCCAATTTTTTAGTATTAAAAAATGATGCAGTGTGATACGATCGTATTGTGGACCAAAATGATACACGACATAATTTGATACAAACAACACTCGTAGGACAATAACAACTAGGCAAAAGTCAAACGGCCACCATAAGAGAAGTGATAGGGACTAGAACAAATCTAAGTGCATCTAATTCTTGAGACTATTCTCATATTCAACATGTTTGATGGATATAGGACTTCACAGTAAACAACCCCTATCGACTCAAGACCCAAGTCTGACTGACATGGAAGAATGCCTTTTTTGGAGATAAAGCAGACTTCGGTGCTCAGGGAGTGATTAAGTGGGTGCTTTAGCATGCCTTTGACCACTAAGATAACTCACATCACTAAGTTCTAATAGCATGTAATCACATTAAAGTCAACTGTTATTTCATACCTTAAGAAGACCTGAAGAGAACAATTATTCTGCATGTATTGTAAGAAAGGAAATTGGTAGTCTTCTTTATATTGTCACTTCGATCGGTTGAACACTTTGCTTTGGTGAATAAAGAAAAGTACAAGTTTGAGATATCACTGACGTAAGTAGCTTTATGCATCATACAATATATATCGCATCTCACAGTATTTGTGATACTCAGAGGTATCATTAATGGGAAGCACGTTAAACTTGTATCCTCATATCGTAACACGAGTTTTTATGGATCCTATATGAAGCATAATATGTTCTCCACAATAAAACCAAACTATGTTGTTCAGTGCAAGAAAATATTCAATTTCTACTGCCTAATTTGTGTAGCATCGTCCACAGGAACAAATCAAGCATAAAGCCATGCCCAGAAAATAGACGCTAACAGACACAAGCAAATATCACAGAACTAAATATTCAGAGATCAACCATGCATAAGACAATTTCAAGAGAAGAGTCATCTGCAGTTACAGATAAATGTAGGGTTAAGAGTTTAAGCTTCAACCTTCAAATTCTCAGAGGAAACATTCACAGATCCTGCTAGATAAGGTGCTATCATCAACTGGTTCAATTTTATCCCAGATAATAAAATGCTTCCAACAAGGACAGATGCTCCTTTTTCTACGGAAACGATCCCATCTGTATCATTTGCCCTGCCTAGAGTCTCTCCTCCTTCCTCTGCTCCTATTGGTCTTTGAACAAGACCATGAAATTTTATCCTTCCAGTTGCTTTAAGGTGCAAGGGCTTTGGTGTACCAAAGGGATTTGACAAGATTAAACTGAAAAAGTCAAATCCATGCATGCGAAGGTCTAGCTCAACCCCATCAATTACCAGAGGAGTTGGATTTTTTGAATGATGGCAACCATTTTGGTCAAGAAGACGTTCATCAGGATAAGATGTTAAAAGTTTCAAATAGATCTCAAAAGAAGCCGATGAAGAACTGACAGTTATGTAGTCATGTGAAATTATAATGTCACCACGTGCATCATTGAATGATTCTTCAGCATTTGGTGCAGCCCACTTAATGTCAAATCTTCTGCATTTACAAAACATATAGGAAACAGGAAGGCCACAATATAAATATCAATATTGGAGATGTTGCTCAAAGACAATGTTCATGAAGACAAACAGTTTGTAGTACATAAAGACTAATACATCACGTTGGAAAGGGGAAAAAAGACTAGATACATCTAGCAAAAACAATGATTATCATTCGCCCTGAAGGACTTTCAAGTACTTACGGTTTTAAAAGAGAACCAGAAAGTTTTGTTTCTCCATTTATATATCCAATTTTGACAGGCAGCGGCTGTACTTCAGCTGGCAAATACCTGCGAACAACATCATCAAATGACAAGCTTCCGGACCAATTGGCATCCAATGCTGAGTCATCCACCTCTCCCTATCAGTCCACAAAGATCATCGACAAAAAGAAAACCAAATAAGTATCTATTTGAAAACAAATAACTGCAGAGGGGGGGAAAGAGAGGAAGAAATCCAACAATGGAAAACATGAAAATATATCCTGAAAAAGAAAAAGCACATCCATAAATGCCAATGCAATTTTTGTTCTATAGGCCAGCTAGTTAATAAGTGAAATTTTACACCATGCAGTAGAATTTTGTGAAATAGTTTCCCGGATATTTTCAAACCACTTTTGTGTTTTTCATTATTAAATGTGACATTCATCCAAAACATTATGTCTCTCACAACATTTTCAAAATGGCACAGCAAAGCATCCAGATTTTGCAAAATAAGCCTTTTTACTTATTAGAACACTCCCAAAGGCTTAAAAAGATATGCCCAAAGTTATCAACTTTCCGAGTTCCTAAAAGCCTAAAACGACACACATGTATGATGTACCTATACGATGAATATGAAAGCGAGTGTTTTTAAGCTTCTTATGATGTAGAGACCTAGATAGGATGTAGAGACATATAATCCCCTCCTTTCCTGGTTTATTTTTGGCCCTTTTTTGTTGTTTCTTAACAGTACATTATATACTTCTTTTTAAAAAAGCAGTTAATTATATACATTTGTGCTTTTAATGATGGTGTGGTGCTGGTTTTGCTCTATCCCTGCTCTATCCCTTTAATACTATGTCACGGTCAAGCATTAGCTGTCCATGTACCCCTTACTTATAACATGTAGTAGTAGAGGCATCGGTCAATTGCTCAATGGCCCCGTATCTCCAACAGCACATGCTGCAATAACATATAGTAGTAAAGCTATTAGGGCTTTGCTCAATGGCTCATAGGTTGGTATCTCCAACAACACAAGCTGAAGGGTTCACCAACCCCTGAGAACCCAAGGATTCGAGAGTGAAGACAATAATACATGCATAGACAGTGATCTAAAAAGGCTAACAACAGAATCTGAGGATGGAGCCGCATCACATGGAAGTTTCCACTCGACAGTAAAGCATCCTATAAAAAAAGAAAGGCTCTGTTCATCATAGTCTAGTGATGGCCTGACCTGCTTATCATACACAAAGTCTTTGGCCTTCTTTCACGGTTCAACCAATGGTCCATGACTGTGGGTGGAGAAGGAAGATGCAAAGCCCCCTAGTCTTTGAACAGATTCTCTAACTCAACTCAAATGGAGGATAAGAACGAGCATTTAATATATTTTGTTTCTCAAAGAGTATCAGAGTATTTTAGTTTTGTCAATATTTTTACCTAATCCACAAACTCATGGTTTTCAAATTTTTAGAAACTAGGGATTTCCTTTCTTACTGATATTTTTCAAATACCTTTAGAAATCACATGGAAATAAGAAACAGCCTATCCGACATATTGCCTAGTAAGGCCAACACTGGTCACTATGGATGCAGTCAAGAAGTCACAAAGTGGAAAAGAGGTCAGGTGTCAGGTCAGTCACTTAGAGCAGGAAAAATACTAATAAGAAAATGTCCTTTTCTACATTAAAGTACAAACGAGAAGATGAAGGCATTTTTTGGTTTTAATGTCATCCAAATGCACATGAGTGGAGAAAGAGAGTAAGCTTCCAGACTTCCAGTATCCATCTTATTCAACAGTAGATGGGAAGGTGGGGATGGAAAGACATGGTCCAGTTTCTTTGCATTCAAATACAAACAAACAGAAGATAGAGAAGGTAGGATTAGAAGAGGAAATCTGAGGACTTCCAGTGGAACATAGGCAAGGCACACAAAGGTTAACGTGTCAAAGAAATCAGCAGCTAAGATCTTCCTTTCTAGAGAAAAGCAAAAAGCAATAAAGAACATATTAGACCAAGAAAAGCCAGTACAGCAGGAGATGGTGGAAGGGAGAAAAGGGCAGAGGATAGTTCAAATATAATTACATTGAAACGACACAAGAATAATATCACAGCAATCAGAAAACGTGGCAACACTACCCAAGTAACTATACCTCAGGGCAGATCCATGCATTTCCAGCTCCACGAATTTCACCACCATCTAAAAGACTAGCCCTAATACCATATAAGTCAGCAACCTGTTGAGGAACCCATTGTCAACATAATTGCAACAAATTGTTAGATGAGTGAGCAGAAAAAAATTGTGAGCATAGCAGGGAAACAACATAAGGAAAGAAACTCACACTGTTATCCATGCTGTAGGTAAAGTTGGCAGAGACATAAGAGAAAGGAATACGGTCAAAAGCAGCAACTGCACCAGCCTCTCTGTTCTTTAGCATTGCTTCAGATGCCAATGATGCAGGAAACCTTGTGATGGAATGTGCAGTTCTCCTAGAAATCATCCCACTACCAATGATTACAGGGGCTTCTAGAGGTCCTTGACAGTTGAAAACTGCTGTTACAGAGCCAGCCAACTAAAGGAAGGAAAGAGAAGATTTAGTGACATACAGCTTGTGGAGTATATGGCTATATGCAAATCGAGTCTCATAAACCGTATAAGCTATATGATACAATCAGTCAACATAAAGCAAAACCAATTTTGCCTTGTTGAGGAGAAAAAGGAATTTTCAAAGTGATGAACCAGATAAACCTATTAAATAAATGTACATTAATCCTTTAATTGGCACAGAATACGGATCTACATGACAGAAAAAGCTTTTCTTTTGTAAGTTCGTAAACTTTCATGCACAAATGCTACTAAAGTTAACACTGTTTGCTGACTATTATACACATGGTGAAAAAATGGAACCTTTACGTTTAGTAGTGCCCCTTTAACTCTAGAAACTATAACCAACAAAGATAGATTTGTCATTAAATTGTTGAATAAACTTCAATCAAATAAGATAACTTCAAGTGTGCCTTTGAATTGTTGAATAACATGCTTCATATGGCAAACATGGGTATCTACCAACTCAATGAGTCATGGACTACAACAAGTCAGCAAAGGGACTATGAGGACTGACTGTTGTAAGATTTAGTACGCTTCAGGATTAGTTAATCAAGTTGAACAATTTTCAAGATCTTTATACATCTTAAATCTACTTCTGGTTCCAAGTCCGTTCACATGTGAATGTGTGTGAATAGAGTACATATATGCTGTGTATGTTTGTGCATGTGCGCCTGTATGTATATAACATAATTTTAAACCTAATTCTAGATAGGACTTTGTTCATGTGTCAGGTATTCGTAAAGACTCTTGATTTGCATTTTACGCACCACTAAAACGTGATTTCATGAAATTAAATGTCATATCCAGATATCACCCACTTTTGTCCTCTTAGATGGAAAAGAGAAGAACAACATTCCGTTTCCCAGAAAAATAAAGTCCAATGGCTAAAGTAGATACTTGATTTTTCGCCCCTCACAAAAGAAAGACTAAAAGAACACCCAGTAAGCCCAGACTCTAGTTTCTTATGGGACTGGTAATCTGCTCCAAGTAGCTCACATTTATGTTGCCAATGTTATTCCTTCCATTTTGACGAGTCAATTTGAACGCAACCAAAAAAGGCTCACTGCATCTAATATAATCAGCATATCAGGCAGAAGTTATAAAAATGAACCTGATTATAAATGACAAATTAAGGATTATGACAACTGGGATAAGATTTGATACTGGCAACGATAATCAGGAGAAACTCAGAGCAAGTACCAAATCGTTCTAAAAAATATCATAACATTGTCATATAATTGTACTTAAAGGTATTGTATCAAAATAGTTTCCCAACAATTAGTACGTCATGCACAAAATTGTCCTAGCTTTCAAAAGTTGTGGCATACACATATGGGGTAAGCCAACTCTATTGTTTAAATAAGCCCCCACTAATATATATATATATATAGCACACGCATGCTCCACGGTCAACTTATTTTAGGTTATGTAAACACCCAAAATTTGAAATATTTTCAAAACTCCCAATTTTGAAAATCAATTTAAAGCCTTTATGAACCTCTAAATTCGAAAACCCCAACTTTTTAAAAGTTCAAGTCTTTTTGGGAACATTTCAAAATAAAAGTTTTAAATTCAAGTTAAAAAGCCCATGGATTTCAAAGCAAATCGGACGAAGAGGTGAGACCCAACCCGATCAAGACCAATTCTAAAAGCGAAGGATGGATCGATTCAGAAGCCTATCCTCTCCAGATAAAGCAAGCATATCAAAGAGGATTCGAAGATCAAAATTGGATAAGAAGATCAAAGATGAATTGGACCGAGATTATGGACGGGATTAGCTTAATGGATCATTTCAAGTTACGAAGACAATTCAAGTTCAAATACGTGGCAAAGATGGATCGTCTCTCATGGGATGAACTAGGATTTTAAATGTTGAATTTGAAGAAGCATCAAGGTTACATCCAGCTCATATGATCAAGCCAAAATGTGAATCAAGTCAATGGTCCACACCATCCTATCTAGCCGGCCAAGAGGATGCACCCGGTTGAGCCTAGACAAGGCCAAATGAATCCAAGGAACCAGCCCACATGGGGCCGGTCCATATCATCACAAGGGGACCACTCCACTTTAGATTGGGGCTGGACTTGGAGCAGGCCAAACCAGCCCCAATGAAGGGCCTAGAACCAGCCCTTGGCCTATAAATAGGGCTAAGGGGGGGCCGGGTTCAAGATCTTGTACATTCTATCATTTTCACACATTGTTTTCCTTAGGAGTTTGGGGCTATCTTGGTGAGAGAATTAGGAGTTGGGATTAGCAAGGAAGTGTTGCATCTTCCTTAGGTCATGGGCTGCAAGGAGTGAAGGTAAGGTGGGTAAGAGAGTGGGGTAGATCTAGGCCATTGAGTGTAAGTGAGAATGAGAGATTAAATCAAGGAAGAAGGAGGCCGAACCCCTCTTGGGAGTTCAAATTCGTGGGTGAAGGGCTGTAAGTGTTCCTAACCTTGATTCTAATCCTTCTTCTCCTCTAATTCAATTTGAAAGGGGTTGTATTAATGGAGCTTTGTCTCCCCCTATATTGTAATAATGATTCCATTTGCTGAATTTTCATTCTCACACATGCACTCTATGTGTTTGTTTATGTGATTCTTCCCAAATATATTCTACAGAACACTTCTATACTCTCTACCCCCTCTATGCTTAAGCTTATATACATATTTCCCTTCATTTCACTTCAGCAATTTCAATTCATGATGTTGTGTTGCTGCAATTTCAATTCGTGTGAGTTTGCATCACGTATGTTTCTAAAAATCTAAAAATTGGATTTCATCATCTCTGCATACGTTGATTGCTTGAATTTTAATTCTTGAATCTCTTCTCCAATTCATCTGAAACATTGCACACATACTCTCAACACACAAGCCCACTTCTAATAAAATTTTTAAGAATTTTAGGGCCGTGCAACATCGTGATTAAAACTATGTAAAATCGGAACAATTTCTGTCAGCTATCTGTCAAACCTGTTGGCCTGCAACAGAGCCTGGGTTTTCATCCCATAACTTTGTCAGTAGGCCTCCAAAATTGATGAATTTTGATTCATTGGAAAGCTGACATCTATAGCTTTCCATCAAGATCAAATTCACTAAATTTGAAACTTAGAGCACTGAGATACAGTGCTCATCTTTAAGTATCTGTATTTCTGTGACAGAACAGTTTCGGGTGCTTGAGCAGAGGCACTTCTCTGATTTAATTTTGCATCAATACAACTCCGAATCACGATCTGTAAAGTGCTAGAGACCCTCCACATCTCAGGCTTAAACCTGTTAAATTTTGATGATTTTAAGAAGTCTGTAAGGCACTGAAAACGATTTGGAAAACAAGGCCTGAAAACAAAACATTATGTTTTTCAAAACTTATGCATTTCAAAGCTTTAAATCAAGTGCATTCATTTCTTCTTTGAAAAACACCTCATCTTCACGTGAATTGGAGTCTTTTACCTTTAGAATTGAAGTTTCTAAGCACTTAGGTTGACCCTTGAGCGTCGGTTCAAGAAGACCTAAAGCGAAAAGAGCCCGCTTAGCTACAATCGCCATTTTGTCAGATTTTGTTATACTTTTGCTAGTTTTTAAAAACTAGCTGGCACGGTCGCGCATTGAGTAGATTAGAAATTATCATTTCAAGTCTCTCCATAGGCTTGGAGTGAAAATTTCGTGTCTACAGGTTATAGAACATCTTATTGGCATATGAAGACTGACAGAAAGAACCCCCGGCAAATCCAAGTTACATAAATACAAGCCATGATAACTGTGTCTACATATATGTCTCGAACATTCTTGCTCATATTTTTAAATTTGCCAAGGGATGCCATTCTCACCTGCATTAGCAACGATATCTGCAAACTTCCCCATGTGAGATGTGGGGCAGGTGTATGCAAGAAATGGAAAAAAGAAGATGATTGGAAAAAGACGATTGCATGTTAACAAATTTCTTGCAGAACATGAAGTTTCATCCACACAGTCATCACTACATCAGATGATTACCATTTCACAAGATGTCATCATAGTGAGTATGAAAAGTCAAGAGCAGAGGGAGCTTGGTGTTGGCAAAATTATAGCTATTATTTTATTTTCGACATGAAAGCATCATACTTAATCCTAGAAGAAAAAGGTGCAGAATCTCTCTTGCACTTAATAGTTACTACGAAAACAGTTGCAAGATGAAAATTTCTTACTATAAACGGACAATCTAAAATATCTTCACATAAAAAAAATCAGAAACAGCTTGCTGAATGCATATATGTTAATATAGAAGGCTTCATAACTTACAGGAAACAGCAGAGGTCGCATCTTAAAAGTCTTCATCAGGGCATTCACTTCAACATACGGTACCTGGAATCAGGAAAAGTTTCAGATAAACAGACTGTCGAACAAACAGAACTAAGAGTCTGCAGAACAAGCATTTCAAAAATGGAAATGGAAGTACTGTTGAGCATGATGTGGCAACAAGAGGTACTTCATAATTAATATAAGCTAAAGTGCGATGACGACCTTGGCTACGACGACAGCTCTACAGTCATACTGGCCTCAGTGAAGATAATACTTTGGAATGAGAAAAGAGTTGCAAAGTGTGGCACAATAACGAGACTGGTTATTGATATATTCATCATCCAAGAGGATGCTCTTTTTGCCCATGAAGGGGATTGATGTAAGAGAAGGATTCATTCTCACACTAATCCTGTTCAAACCCCATCAGGAGAATTGAATTCTATCAAGTTAACTCGTTTCTCCTATGGGCTGCTGAAGCTGACATAGCAGGCATTAGGATGAAGTCATGATGAGACACGAGAATGCAAATACATCCTTCAAAGCATTTACAAGTACCTACCATTCATCGCCAGAAATATGAACACTCATCTATTCAGTTGTTTATTCAAATTACACATACCAAGATACAGCAACTTTCAATTGACACAACTTGGACTTTACCTGCTTAGACAGACCATGTCTAAGATAGCTGTCTTACTATAACTTAATGATTCACGTTTTACCACATTATTCATATAAGAAGGGATAAGTATCGGAAAAAGTCAATTGTTTATGTAATAACTAATTTCAAGGACCAATTGGTCCGCTAAACTGGATTTCCAAAGAGAGCAGTAGCAACAAGTGAATGGTTGAACAGATGATCAAAATGCAAATTTAAGAGAAGATAGATTTCTTCATTTCCATTATAGATATGCATCAGAACTTATGGTAAGGATACCTGGCACATTAAATGAAATTCACCCTCAGGATTTATGCCAAAATCCCCAGATACTTCTAAAGGAGCATCACCAAACCATCCATTTGTGTTGTGCAAAAATATTCTTTGGCCACGGAAACATAAATTTGCAGTTACCGCCTGCATGCAAAGAAAATATATGTATCCAGGGTAAAACATTGTTCACACTTTAAAATGAAAGGAGTACACTAAGGAAGCCAAGAAACAAAGCGAGCAGTTGCAATGGTGACAATAGATCACGCAAAAGAATCATGAAACTGTGAAAGGGTATCATACAACCATGAGAGACCAAACACATGCTACTAAATATTGGCCCAATCAAGAATTAGATGAATGAAAAAGTAGAAATATATTCTTGGACATATCTTCCCAATTCTATCAACCACCATAGAAGCATAAATCTTCATAGATGATATCATTCCCACCTTTCAAGTTCTAGAGATAGTAGCAAACAATCAAGTTTGGTTTTAAGTCTTGGATACTACCATTAATAATTGGAAGATAATGATCAAAATCAGAACACAAGCATAGATGTCAAACAAAATCACATCTTCCTCTATTCTTTGGCAAAGTTAACATTTTACATGCTATTAAAAGTCCTTCCTTCCAAATTTAGCTTGTCTTGATGAAGCATCAAGAGTGGCAAGCCAACCAAAGTCCTTGCTGCAGGCGTAGAACCAGAACAGACAGGCTCAACATCCTGGAGCAACATGTCTCCTATCCTGTCTTAGATGAACAGGTCCATTCTGCTGGGCAAGGTTGTTAAGTGCTGAAACAAGGTGAAGCAGTAGCGCAGTCTAAGTATTCAGTATTTAAACCTAATTATCATAACTAATTGTGATTCAGGTAATATAGAAGGCGAATACGCAACAATAATTGCAAGAAAGGAGTTTACCAATACGAAAAGAAAATTAAAATGCAAAAATGTCCACAGACACATATAAATGCATGATAAATGTCTAAATGCATGAGCTGCATTAACAAGGTATCTTCTTTACAACTAGGTTAACCCAAATATTTTCATCTTTCGAAGAAGCAAACTAAAGCAAAATTAGCTCAATTCATGCTTGTTACGATACAAGCATTACAAAATTTGATCAAGCCAACTCTAACCTGATGAGGATAAGACCTATTCAACAAAGTTTGTATGAGCCTAGACAACAAATTTCACTTGTCAATGAACACACTACAACCACATACAGTTATCAATCAAATTCACTTAAAACTGCACACCTAGGTCTTAATCCGATTAGAAATTACACTCGATTCATTTGGCTGAGAACAACAATGATATTGAACCGAAACAACAAGGCCATCCTCCTAAGCAATCAGCTTTGAATATGCAGGTCAAAGGTCCAGCGCCCAGAGTATGAAATTGAAAAGGACCTGTAAACCCAGCTGGCCCATCAAAGAACAAAAAAAGAAAGGACTGGGATGAAGTTGATGATCCACCTTGAAACAGAGCCTTTTACATCTTACAAAAAGTTAATTATGAAAGTAGTAGTTCTCCAACAGAAAAAACTTTTAAATTAATTTATGAAAGTAGTAGTTAAACTCTGCCCATGTAAGAGATCACCCTTGCATGACCGGTCCTAAGCTCAGATAAAGGAGGAGGGTTGTGTTAGGCTTCCGACAACCAGCGTAAAACTTTGTCAGGCTTATTTATCATGGATTCTACAAATTATAATAGGGCTCTGTAGAAACAAAAAATCCATGTAGCCAACCACATCTAGTATGGGAAAAGGCTTAGTTGTTGTTGTATGAAAGTAGTAGTTAATGAATGATCAATGATGTAACTTGGCGATTGGGCTATGTGGAAACAAAGAATCCATGTAGTCAACCCCATCTAGTATGGGGAAAAGGCTTAGTTGTTGTTGTTGTATGAAAGTAGTAGTTAATGAATGATGTAACTTGGTGATCATCCCACACACTAAATAACATCATTGAGTAGGGATTTTTAATAAACAGAAGCCCCTATAGATATATAAATGATAAAGTCAAACTAATGTAGAAGTTGACCAAATGTATGCATATATTACAAAGCCATGGCCTATCCAGAAAAAGAATGATTGGTGAATGCACACTTGCTGTTTCAGAGGCACAGCACAAGACATTGAAAACCATGCATCACACACAGGGTAAATAGGGATAGTATATGGTTTAGAGGCAGAGACCCTTCTCCTTTTATCTCTTGTTCTCTTTTAGGTTTCTTTGATGTCGAAGAAAAATATGAGAAGGTGAAATTGAATCCATGATCTGCTGCATTTTCACTTGCAACTTTTGGTTGTGAACTGCAAGTTCTAGCCTTACCATTTAACTGCAAGGTCATTCTAACCTTGGAACTGAGGTGGATGCCACTCATGAGGCTGCACATCAGGGTGAGAGCTGTGCTTGAGGTCCTAAAGTACACACTCAGATCACTGTGCACCTCACCCTCTCAAGGCGTGAAACAGTGCTCTGCCTTAGAGATATAGACTGCATGCCTATGCTTAATTATTTCACAACTTTGCTGGAGAACTTTCAACAGTACACGACCACCAAACAGCTACAAACCCCCAACTAATTCAATCAACAGGAAAATTGAATCTCAGCCCCGTAAGCAAAGTGCCCTGTTCCAGTGGTATTTGATCAACAGTCCTCGCTGAAAGGTTGTTAACTCTTTCATAGGCTGCTCACCAACCCAAGGGTCATGCCAGATGGAAGCCAACTTAAATGACTGTAACCTTAGTTATGGTTTAGCAACAAACCGTCAACCATCATATCCCCTGAATGTTCCACATGATTATCAGAATAACTCATTTTTCACTCCAAATTAATCTGGGGCACTACTAATTTATTTTTCTTCTTCCAGACCATTGGAACCGTGTAGGTTATTTATCTATCATGACCATCTAAGGTATTACTAAACATCGAGAAACGGAGCCTCATCCATGTGCCATGCCCCGAAAATGCCTTCGTTATGTCTTTGTGAGGCCTCCATACTTCCGCTGTTTTAGACCAATTTGTGAAAGACGAAAAAGAATAAAAGCAGGAAACTCCTAAGGCTAGTAGACTAAAAGCTTCAACTAAAACATCCCCCCCCCCCCCCAAAATTCCCCCACCCACCCAACCCCTACAAAGAAAAAAATTAGAAACACACAAAAGATAAATACTAACATAATAGGTGTATAGATATTTAAAAATATATACTGGGAGCATTGGAAAAATCTTAAGTTGCATGACTGACAACTTGCTGGGTTTGTATATATTGCATAGCAGGCTTAAAGTCCCCATGTTGTTACAGTCTCATCACTCACGTGAACGGCAGGGATAAAAGAACCGGTTCCTATTAGATATTTCATATTTGAAGGCTTCACATTAGTCAATTGATGAAAAGGAAACAATCCACAGTGCTAGCCATTGCGAATCTGTTGCAAATTCTGATGTGTAGATTTGCTCCAATGTAAACCTGTTGAGTCCAACATTTCCTGATCAAGCAATCAAAAGATCCATGACTACATGTACCTCCTTCATGCAATCATAGATGCAGTTGGTCGTGCTGCTCTAAGGAAAGATGTGTTAGAATACTGGCAAACATATCACATTCCCTTACATATTATGATGTCCGACAAAACAAACAAGTACTATACCAAAGGATAGCATATGTAGTATTTTGTTGCTACAGCTTAACCACGCAATTGGAATGTCCCAATACATTGCACACATATCCGTTTAACTCACTCAAACAGAGAAAAGGAAACCAGCATTGACAAAAGCCTCCATTAAATATAATAATGAATATAAAAGTGTAGTCGCATAGAAGAAAGTTTAGCATAATACAGAGAAGCAAGCTGGTGATTCAAGTATCTGAAACTCCAAGCCATCCACATCAAGTTGGCCATGAATGTTAGGAAACGTGTCACCATTAGACATACATATATGAACCTGCATGTATAAGAAACAGGTAAAATGCTGACAAAAGCAAGAAAATCTATCAGCTGAAAATGATACGAGCTTTTCTGGCAAACAATTATACTGATGTATGAAGAAAAAAAAGAAATTATTGAACACTGGCATGCCCTGGACTTATGGTGAAAGTTTGCACTACCAAAAGAATGTTGAACTAGATACCAATTGCATAGAGTGATTGTTTGTTTGACAAGATTCTCAATACATTAATTAACTTCTGCAGGAAAGAAAAAGCATCTGAAACAGAAGTTACTATACTAAAGTAGCATTTGGTAACCCATTATCAGTCGAGGACAAGAAAGCAAATGTATAACAACCTTTTTTACAGCAATGACATACAGAAGTTGAATTCGGCATTCTAAATGAAGACATATGATCAACAACTCAGAGAGAGAGAGAGAGAGATAACACCATTAGACCACCTATAGTTTCAGCTCAACCTGAAAGAGGGCCCCCTAATACACTGTCAGCCAACATTCACGCAGTTGTTTAGACATCAAAAATGTTTGGATGAAAGCCCAACCATAAGTATTTCAAATTATATTTTCTAGCATACAATGTATTTCAATTTTAAGTCACATCATCTGTGTCACCTATCATACTAGACATGGCCATATTTAGTTTCTGTTCTAGTATGTCAAAAGCCCTTGGCATCTAGGATCTCCCCAAGTCCAACATTCAAATCACCCAAGGACTCCCTCCCAAAAGGAATTGGAAGCACCACGAATCACAATGTTTCCAGATAACAAATAACTAATATATATATAAGCACAATTCTTTCAAAAGATTTCCTAATTTTCTAATGTATAATACATGTATAATCCATGTAGCCGACCCCGTCTAGTATGGGAAAAGGCTTAGTTGTTGTTGTTGTTGTTGTATAATACATGTATAAGAAAACCTATGTACATATATATAGTCACCGGGTGATGTAAATTTGGAATTTATCTAAGATTAAACCTTGTATAGTTAGTACACCAGTGTCATTACTAGCATGTTGTAGCTCTTTAGAGCCCGTAAAGCTCATAAAAGATGTACGGGTACCTAACATGCATCTTTCATACTATCAGGCAGAACGTGACAAAGCTAGGTTTGCCTCATAGCAAAGTACATGCTGTATGTTTTGCTGGTTAAAACGGGTCAAAGCCACCATGAAAAGAAGAGACTGACCAAGTGCAGGGTTTCATACCCTCTTTATCTTGTCCAACATCCCAGCGACTTCCTACCACAACACTTCTCAGGCAGGTATCTAACCACCAGCCACAGACATAGCAACCATTTTTCAGCAAGAGCAAATCTTTTTTCCCCTTATTTTCTTCTGATTCTTGGATACATCTTTCTATTTTCTCATCGTCATCATCATCACTTTGATATTCTGTATCTTCTAATTCTTTCTCTTTTCTCCACTTTTGTCTTCTTCTCTTGTATTTAGCACCATCTATCTTTTGTTTCTTGTTCTTTGTCATACATTTTTCTTCCTTTTCGTTAAATTATTCCTCCTTTCCTCTACACATTATTTACTTCTTTATTTCTTACTTTGTATTCTTTTTCTCCTCTTGCAGCATCTGCACTGCTACATCATCTTATCCACAGAAAATCCTTTGTAATTGAAATCACTCCTTCGTGGTACTGCAGGATCCACAGAAGCTGCCACATCTTGTACTTTTTATCTGAGTTATGGATTGAAAATCAAGTTCCTATATTATGGTCATGTGAAAGTTTATTAGTTTATCATCTGAGTGCCAGAATTAAGAATGCAAACTTAGAAGTTAAATCAGCTTCCATGTTCCTCTTTTGAAATGTGATACTGGAAATAACAAATATTGACCAGTGTCTCTCCTTTTCAAATGTTGCCACTTTGTACGGGATGCCTCTGGTGTATAAACGAATTTAGGCTGACTTAATTCTACCATATTTTACAATGAAAAGAAAGAAATATGTAGCTTAACCAACATTGAAGCTTTATCATCCCACTTAAGAATCATAGTCTGTGAGACTTAGAATTAACCAAAGAACCTTAACAATTCTTTTTCATTCTTCGCTCATAATGTTAACTTATAATTTTAGGTTGATTTGCAATACTTGTCAAAATGTCTTATGATACGCTGCATATGTAGCTATTGCCCCATGCTACACCGTGATACTATTAACATCATTCAATGAGTTAAACTTGTTGAAATGACTTGAATGCCCCCAAAAGTGGGTAAAAGTTTACAAGAGACCTTTTTTATATCAAAACCTTGTTTTGAAAGGAAAGAAAAGGTAAACCTAGCATTAGAAGTTTTCGTTTCAAATTTACATTCATAAAGGAAAAGTGACGTCTTTGCCCGCAAAAAGTAATCATGTATTTAAAATTATGTCCTCACTTTGATGACAACTGAGCCTTTAAATAAGTTTAACACATCTGGTGACAACCATAAAGGGTTCTATTACATGTACAAAATATGTACAATCTATCAGGAGCCACCACGTAAGTTTTTTCCAGCAATTTATTATTTATCACAAGCTTTGCATATTCACTACAGTTGTCCTGACTCCTGAACGCTAATGCAGCTTTGTTTGTTTTATTTTCACTCCCAGAGTCCTGTATTTCAAAAGTGCGCAAGATTCTTATCTCCCAAGTTGAAAATCAACGTACATCATAAAATTCATAATAAAAGGCAACTATGTGTAATTGCTCGCTAAGCAAGGAGTGAGTAGACAGCAATGAAGACAAGCACCTCACCACTAGCTCTGCCTTTTGACCACGTGATTGGAATTTCCAGAATCCTTTCAAAAAGCTGCCAGAAAGAAAGAAGAAAAGCATATAGTCGTGAAGACCAAAGAGAGCTTAAAGTTATTAACACAACCCAAACTCCTCAATCAAATATAGCAATGTGTTACCGGAGCAAAAAGGTCAGCTATCTTCAAATTAGCATGCCACCTCTGTTCAACAATGTCAACAAAAACATCTGCGGAAAGCCAACCTCCATCTCTAGATGGTACACTCGTTCTCCACTCTTTGCAACATCCACTCAGCTGCACATACACACGTCCGTAGTGATTTTGCAATTGCACGTGTCCATTGACATTCTCCATCTCCCTGTAAACAAGCATATACAAGTGCATATAGACTTAAAGAGACCATAGTACTGTTGGAATTATGTTAACTGTTAAGTTTCAAACTTTTCATGGCATGATGGCAAGCCTTAGAATATCACATATCAAGCAATTAGAACAATACAGACACCATCTGGCAAGTTGAGGACCTATGGACCCGTATAAAGGATTGCATTTTGTTAGGCAACAATAGAGAAAAATTAAGGATGCAATACTGGCCTACCACATGGGGATCTGACCCAATCCAACCCGAATGGGGCAGGGTTAAGCTTGAATAAGTTTGGGTATGCAGCACGGAACACTTGAATTTGTTTGACCACATACGGATGGGTTAAGAAATACTCAACCTATACCTAACCTAGCCAAGTAAGTTGCTTTTTCTTTGACTGAGTGACTGTGTTTGTGTGTGAGTGAGATATTGAGCTTTCAAATTTTCAACTACTTAACCTTAAAGTTGAATCTTTTCAGTTATTGGATAAATGGACTAGATTTGCGAACGATAAGATTTTAGTAAAAAGTACTTCTAGTGTTATTGATATTGGAATTGGGGTACGGGATACTTACTCCATTATCCACAGGGAAAAACAGATCAACAGTGTACCCGTCCCTGAAGGTAATGGAGCAGATATGAAGCACAAAATTGAGGTTTGGGTTTGGAGTCGGGTATAGATAACCCACCCCACCCCATTGCCACGTCTAGGAAAAAGTCGTTGCCATTTTGATGAGCATCGTAGCATTCAATTTCATGTGTCAGACTTATGTTGAAGCTGCCATTCTAATCTAAGGAATTCATAGCTAAGATGTACAATTATTTGCATGATTTCACTTCCAGCAGAAAGCTGCCCCTTCAATCTGAGAAGCATGACATGCTCTTTTCCACTCAAAATGGTTGACAGCTTTATTGGACGAATCAACTCACCTTGTTGAGGGATTCGATATAAGGAAATTATGCTAAAAAAAGAGGTCCAAAACAGAGAAACAGAAAATGGTTTGTGGCATAATCCCACTTCTAGTGTTAGCCCAGTCTATTCAGAGAGTCAAAAGAAGGGAAATCACCCCCACTCTTAGATTGACGAAAAACAATGGAGGACAAGTAAAAGCATGTTCTCTCTCCCTCTTAACACCTAATACCAGAACTAAACAAAATTATCACCTTGGTTCTTGGTCACCGTAACCTAATAACATCAACGTTCCCCCGGTAAAGTGCACTGAATCAAGTGTAACCGGAACCATGTTGTCAAAACCACCGATGGCTACTTCCTCTTCATCATCCACCATTTCAACAAACTCAGCAGCAAGACGCTCCACTTTCGAGCTCAAGTACGGTCTGATTCTATGAATATGACTAGCCAGAAAATCAGAAATATGAATAACCACAGTTTTCAGCCAACAGGACAACTCAAATTTACTCGCCACTGCCAAAACATGCGAAAGACTTAGCCCTGCAGATGAATGTAGGCCTACTGCAATAGACTTAGACCCATGTGCAAGATCAACTTGCACTTTATCGCTGCCTTGAGGACTACCGACAAAACTTTCATGCATCAATTTTTTGCTACTAGATTCAGAACGTATATGATCTGCATCTAAAAGATCAAAGTTGATCCCAACGGTTTTCTGGATATCCGTTCTGACAAATGGTTCTCTTGATTCGTTAGGACGAGTTTTGCCACTTGCAGTAAAGTTTTCACCCGATGGAGGCTCAAATTCTTGAGACTCTACAGTGTATAATGGTCTCTCCTCGTCTCCTATGTTTTGCAGAAGTTCCTTAGAGGAACCTAACATCGTCTCATCCCGCATAACATTTTTCTCATCATTGTGCAACAAAATCTTTGATCCTGTATCCTGAAAATTCAACTTATCGTCCTGAGCACCATCTGATGCCAAAGCTTCTCCAACTTCAAGTGTTTCTGACTTTTTCGTGGTATGACCACCATTGATACCAGTACTCAGTTCAGCTGAAGGGTAATCCAAGGGCTCAGCATACGTCTCGCTCGTCGCTCCGCCATCGATCTTTTGAAAGTATGAAGCAGCAGCCAAAGCGCTGCGCTCAAGCAACCTCTTCTGGACAGCGATGTAGTCGGCCAAACCCTTTCTCTTCCCGACTTTCTTCCTCTTGAGCCTTCCACAAAGTGGGTTACGCCACATTCCCGACCAAAACCTGATACCGGTTGCAGAACTTCCAGAGCCGAACGATTTCTCAAGGCCGGCGTGCTTCGAATCGTAACCAGCGCCGGTATCCACACAATGGTGGTCTCTCCATAGCGTCCGCTCGTCGGAGCAGAAGAAGGAGCCCGGAGTCGCGGGCTCGAGAAATGCCGGATCAACAAAATTGCGATCTTCGGCGGCTGCCTTTTGACGGGTAACGACGTAGCCTGTCTGCGCGGCCTCCCGCGCAGAAGTCTCCCTCTCCCTCGCCCAATTTGAGGCGGATTCTTCCCTGGATTCCCTTCTGATCCTTGTCCGACGGTCGATTCCCTCTTCATCTGATGCAAATCGCCTCCACCCCTTCTCCGAAGGCACGGGAATTCCCAGCCATGAAAAATTCTCCTTCTGAGCGACCAACAACGTCGGCTGCAGCAGAACCGCATCGATCACGAACCTCCCCATTCGGATGCTAGAGAACGGCCGAAGGCGGAGCTTGACTATCGGCGCCTCGGCGCAAGAGAACTCGTCGGCGGCCGGCCCGATTGAGCACGATTGCAGCGTGATGCTGAGCGGAGAGACGCGGCGGACTTTGCCAAGATCCAACTCCCTCTGCAGATATTCGCTCAATGAGGCCGATACGGAAGGAAGGAGACGCTCCTCGACATACTGCCTGGCCTTCATCTGCGTCGTCCACAGCAGAATTCCGACGGCAGAAACGACGGCCAGAAAAACTGTACATCGGACGAACAGCAATCCTTCCCGCCACCACTGGCTGAATCCAAAGACCAAACGCCCTCCTCCGACGATTCTCCCGTCTGAGCAATTCGATATTAACCTACTCCCCGCCTTTGCATCATCGGAACCGATCCCTCTCGGAATCCCACCGTCCCGAAAATTGAATTTTTCCCCGAAATGATTCCAAATTGAGCTCCGAATAACTCCATTTCTGGAACTGAGAGGGGGGAAACCCAAAACTTCGCGTCTGTGAAGCTCGTGATTCTTCCGTAGCTTCGGAGAAGTTCGAAACCCAAAGCTTCTCGACAGGGTGCGCGAGAGTAACCCTCTGCTGTTAACCGGTAACCCTAGAAAAGGGCTACCGAGATTCTCGACGCTCATTCTATCTCTCCCATGATCATCCGACTTACCATGACGGCCAGGATTCAAATCCTAGTCCACAAGAACTCAACGAGTTCTCCGAGTGGAACTCAAATGCTGAAAAAGAAACTAAACTGCAAGACTCCTAACGCCATGAACGCAGTTTCCCCAGCAGAGGAAGCACAAAGAAACGAATGATCTTCCAGAAATCGACGATTGAACAATGACGGAAACGGACGACAGATGCGGAGTGCGAGTGAGAAAGAGAGGGCAGAGACGAACACTACGGGTACAGAATGAGAGAGGAGAGGGGGAAGAATCAAAAAGATGATACGCAACGCGCAGGGGGGGAAAGAAGAAGATGATACGCAACGCAGGGATGGTAACAGCTTTGGCATGGTCCGTGCGAAGCGGACGGTAGAATGTAGACGCTCCTGGGAAACGGGTGGGTCCGGATGGCGGGTCCAGTATAAGCCCGTTGTTGGTTAGATTCGATTTCCACCATTCATCTCGGATGATTATGCTTATCTTCCTTCTCTCTCAACTAAGTGATCCAAGTTCTGAAAAGAAAATTTTGTTACAAGAGGAGAACGAAGCCTAACACACACGCAGCCTCTGGGAGTCGAACTCCCTACCAGCAGGAGCACCCTGCCCTTGAGCTAACGTTCTCGGTGCACAAGTTTGAAAATTACGACTTTAAAAATGTGTTCGTTTTAGTATCGCACAACGAGAAATTAGGAAGAGTGTCAACAATTGAACCCAACTAAAATAATCAAAACCGAAAAGCTTTTGAACCGAACTCGAACCGAAAATGTATAGGTAACCGAATCGAACTAAAATATTTCGGTTTGGTATAGGTATATTATATATAGGTATGTGCGAGTATATGCATATATGTATGGATATATAAATATATCTATAAGTATATATATATATATATATATATATATATATATATATATATATATATATATATGTGTGTGTGTGTGTGTGTGTGTGTGGTGTATATGTATTTATATCCGTTTTTTGGTTTTCAATCGTTGAAAGTGAACCGATAAACCGATTTTTTATAAAAATGTAAACCGAACTCAAACTGATTTTCAATAGAACTTAAAAGAAATGGAAATTTTGGTTCAGTTGGATGCGAATAAGCTCACCCCTACAGTAATAACTCACTTAGTTACATGATCAACTAGTAACATGAAGGTCATGAGTTCAATACTTGGGGCATGCATCTGGTTCGACTTCCCTTCCCATACTATTAAAGAAAAATGTTTTACCTAATATATACTATGAAATATAGAAGTTTGTTTTAAAACGTACACGTTGCAAGTCATTTGACAAATTTTCAATCTTATCCTTGAATAAAAAAATATAAATGTATTTAACTTTCCACCTATTATCTGAAATGTGTTTATTAGTGTATTGGGATTGGGTGAAGGTAGAATAACACGAATCATTGAATGGAAGTAAGGGAAAGAGCATGATGGTGGCTAACTTGCTAAGGGCGAGGGTTAAAAGGAAGAGTTACATTGACATTGAAAATCAACAAGTTTTTCATAATTGCTATCCATACACTCATCTTAATAAACATTACACCTTTTTCTAAAAAAAATTCAAAGTATTCATGATTTTCTCTTCTCTCTTCTTTGCTCACCAGCTTCTTCTCCTCTCAATGATCGAAGTTCTCCTTTCTTCCCAACAACATTTTTCGATCTCTCGCTTGGGCAATCTCTTGTAATCTTGTTATATCTTTTAATCATTTGATTTCTCTTTAAATTTTACCATATTGAATTCTGCTTTCTCTAAACTTTCACGAATGGTTTTATCTCTTTATCAATCTATTTTGGATTTCTTTCTTTGTTATTCTCGATTTTTGTCTTGATATGAAGATAGATCTCACAAAGAATCGATATAAAATGGAGTTATAGAGGATCGGTCACGATGAACACTTCAGGTGAGAGAATAAATCAATGACCAATGAAAAGTGTATTTTATTTAAAGGACAAACGCACTCACAACACACTATTATTTGAGGAGCAAAACACGGTGAGTGTTTCTTTATCCTGAAGATGGCGTGATTGAACCACATTGCTCATCGATGATGAGACACACTTAAGGTGCATTATGTTTAAATGGTAGACGTGTTTTAGGCGTGCCACTTTTTGAATGGTGAGTGCATCTTTTTTCCTAGAGAATAGTATGCACAAGAAGAGAATGGATGATAGAGAAAACTTGAACATCAAAAGTTTTGAAAAATTGATGACAGTGATGTATGTTTAGTAAAAAGAGTGTATAAATAATAACACCTCAATTTTGTTCTCTTTTTCTTTTAGAATCATGCCCTTTTCAGAACTAAGTTTGAGTCATTAACGCACATGAATAAGAACCATTTCATTTTGTTCTTTTTTTGGCATTTTTTATAGTTAATATGGCGTTGTCATACTTATTCTAGGTGTTTGGGTATTGACTCATGACCAATTGTTCCTCTTAGCCAATGACATGGATCCTTAAGGTGTTTTTTATTCAATCTACCATGAGAGTAAGACCTAACACTTTTGAAACCATGGTACTAAGTCTACGCCACTAATCAAACAAGGAGTGCTAGAGAGGATGAAACTATAGTTCCATGGGCCTATTTTCACCTAAAGTAAGTCTTTGTGTATCGTGTTGTTTCTTAGTTTGACACATGCTTATATGTGCAAATAATAGTCCCTATCTAGATTTTTGAAGATTAAATGAAGTTGCATGCAATTATTTAATATTTTCATGTTTTAATGTGACAATTAACAAAAAAACAAGTCGCTCTAGAGAAGATAGTTGTTGATCATTCGCGAGTCGAACTCACTCTCTTGTCACAACCCTTTCAATCACTCGCTTGAGATGGACTCCATCTTTTCTTCGGCAGGTCGAAGATTCCAATAGCTCTTCAGAACCACCCTCCCCAAGAGGAAATGAGGATGCAAGAAGAACTTTACTAAGCTTTTTAGAGCAACCGAGGATTCGGCAGGTATTGTGCTAAGGACAAGGAAGGTATGAACAGATGCACTTTATTCACTCTTTCATTTATGAGAGTTTGCATATTGGTATTTTTACATGAATATGTACATGATCAACCTCATTCAATCACGTATAATTCTATCAATAAAAGTATAGATTTATTTAGAACGTATTATAGAGATTGATCATTCTATTATTTCCTCTTTCTTATGCAACTAGAAATTGTAAAATTATTACGAGACATTTTATGAGTTTGAGTTTTGCTATAGGATGCACAGTACGTATCAGTAGAAGACTATGTATGTATCATGCTATAGACTTTAGGTCAACGAGCATCTAATCAAAATACACAATATGTTTTTCACATAACGGGTCATATAGTAAGTCAATATTTAAAGAAAGTTATAGCAAATATGTGTTATATATCACAAAAATATATATTTCAACATAGCAAATAGACACCTAACACATGATAGAGCTATGTGGAAACAAAGAATCCATGTAGCCTACCCCGTCTAGTATGGGAAAAGGCTTAGTTGTTGTAGCAAATAGACACCTTCAAATGTCATGAATGTCTCAAGATTTTTTTCCTATTTAAAAATATATTTTTTTTCCCACATACATATGTCGTTCATAAAATGTATCATAATTCCTTAAACCATCATCATTTTATAGGAGTACTTGAGGACAATTGTTGGTAGGCATATTCTTGGTTGTATATCAAATGATAATCAACTATATAGTATATACAAAATACTACAAAATGTATTAGGTGTGGTTAGATCTAGTATGCACTTCTATTATGTCTATGTTGGTTGAGAAGTAAGTACATGTACATCCAAAGTGACTTGTATGAATGTATTACTGTTCTTCAATAGACTCATTAAGAACCATTGCAATTGCATGAAACCCCAATATAGATGATTCAACAAGGGTTTTGTCAGGTAAATATAAGAGATGACAATATTGACTAGAAAATCAGGTTCGGATCCAAACCAACCTTAATAACCCGAGTGTCACCCACTTTGACTGGGTTTGGAGAAGACCCGACATCTTTGACCGTGTATGTCGTAGATGTAGGTAACACGGATCCAACCTGCACCACGTTATAAACATATGCCTCATTCATATTTTAGAGAGAAAAAAGTATGACAAGCAGTCCAAAAAGGAAGTATGTGAGAATTATCAATGGCTTGAATCTTAGGCCATTCTCAGAGCTTTCACATCACAGAAGAGGCCCGTAGTTACAAACATGCGCTATTATATGAGCTTCGTGTCTACCATACCAGGAATCTCTCCCGGTGAAACCCTAGGCACAACCGTACAACCCTAGTGCTTTTGGATGTAGCCACAGGTTGGCCTACGGTACAAAAAAAAAGTTCTCTAAGGTCATATATATATATATATATATATATATATATATTGTCCCATCACCCGAAGTTTAAACAAAATGAGGTCACACACGAACACGAAATGACCACATCGGAACATCATAAGACACGAAAAAGCTAGGAAACCTGGTCAAACGTGTTTCAGTTGGCGCGCCTGCAATCTGCTCTAACCTCGAGCTGGGTGCCGGAAGGTGGGTTTAGGTTCTCCATCGTGTTTGCAAAGTCGATAAAAAATGCAGGGGAGTCATTGGAACACAGGTTGACTATTGAGTTAGTAGAACCTTCACTGATTAGAACATGGTCTGAGTGAAGGAGGCCCCTCCACTTCGGTTCTCTCGGGCACTGGGCCTGCCGTTTCATTTGGAGAAAAGGATCAATGTTCCTGCTCTCGGTGTAGATGCTATGGCGGAACGTGGCGCAGCGAGCTTGGCCAACTGTGTGTGCGCACCAGACAGGGCCACCATTTCCCTTGCACTGAACCCTTCTCACCAAACTTTCGAATGTGCTCCTCCAGGTCTAGATTATGCCCAGGGAGATCATTCTTTGCACCCTCCGGGATGCCTGTTATCGAGTCTCTTCTTCCCAGAGGCACAGAGTAAATTAGCCTTATATTAATGGATGGAGCGATGAATTATTTTGCCGACTTCCACAACAGAATCACGAGCAGCTATAGCCACGATATCTGAGCAGGAGACAACGTTGCCGCCGCATGCCGTGTTCAGTTGAGCTTTGATGCTATCGATCACTTCGTAACATCTCACAGACCTGTTGGGAGGTGTGTCCTTCTCCCCACCGTCGTCCAGAAGGATGCTTGCATCACACCCCTGTGACGGCCAAACAACGTTGCCCAAGTGATTTTACACATGATAAGCCACAAAAGCGCACACACACACACACACACACACAGAGAGAGAGAGAGAGAGAGAGAGAGAGAGAGAGAGAGTTACGTTGACAAAGCAGTCGTGAAATAAGAGGCGTAAGAGGGATGCTCCCGTGCGAGGCTCCCTGCTGATTGCGGACTTCACTGCATCACGCACCGTCTCGAACACTGAAGGGCAAGCGTTGACATGGTAGCCAACAGAAAGTTGGCCATTTGTGGGAGACAAAACCAATTCCAACTCCAACACAACTAGAAATAAGCACACAATAGTATTTCCTGTGAAGTTAATGGCAGCCATTTTCGTGATCAAAGAAACGACTATGATAAGCAAGACAGTTCTCTTTCCTTTCTCCTTTTTTGTTTACGAAGAAAAGTAACAGCGAATTGGCGAGACAAACTCTATGTTTGATTGTTTGAGTTGGAGAGAAGAGGCAATGATTCATGTATTTATACGCAGAGTATTCCATTTAGTCAAAGTTTGAACTAATTGGAATTAATCTTTTCTTTGGCCCACTGTTGGTCAGCCTCCTGAACCTTCCTGAATAAGTATGGGAGCCACTATGAAGTTCGATTTGAAAAGTATACAACTTTGAAAGTTTTGAGCTGACGTGAAAAGTCTAATTGGGTGAAATTCAGGGAGGCCATTTATATAATTTTTCTAAATTGTGGACTGCTTGTATAATTCGCTTGTGTATGTGTTTTTCTTCTATAAATAAAGTCACCGCTTTATAAGTAATTATCTTAAGCAAAATTATTCATCCCGAATGGATGCAGATGGATGAATCCTTTGGTTACTAGAAGAAAAAGAACATATAGACAAATAAGCATAGAGAAAGTTAAATGCGAACTTGATATTATATATATATATATATTATTTGGTTACGGGAAGCATGGCCTTCTCTCGGATTTAATGAGTTTTTTTTTAAATAAACTTATTCGAAACTGATTTAACTTTTTGAAAAGTTCTTAAATGAATGACTTTTAAAATGAAAAACTCAAAGAAGAAAACTCGAAAGATAAAAAAAGTAAGGTATATATTCAACAAAAATATATACAAAAAGGATGATATACTATTGATTTCTTCCTTAGAAAATCATCTACGGGTAACCTTGTCACTCTCTCTCTCTCTTCTTTTCCCTATTTCATTTACACCTTTATCACTGCTGCTTCCACACAAAACTCAGAACCGCGGACGTGGAGAGAACCATGTGCCTTCATCATTCTTGACTAGGAAATACAAGCTTCGGGCTGACAATTTTGAATAAACGACTACATATTGAAAAGCGATGATGAGCCTAGCATTTTGGCCAACACACTAACCCGCTCCATCCTTGGCCACCCACTATTGACTAAGAACTGGGATTTGTAATATATATATATATATATATATATATATATATATATGGAAATCCTTAAGATGTTTTCTCATGTAAACCGATTGTTTTTTATGATATAAGTATAATTTAAAATTTTTAAGAGTTTCCAAAAAAAAGACAAAAACAATGTTGTTATATTTATTTTTCTCATGTCAACCCTCTTAGGCGAGCTAACGCCTGAGCTCATGCTGGTGAAACTTCTTAAAGTAAGGTGGAAGCCCTTCTTGGGCCATTTCCAACTCCTAGCGGCTGTTTTATGAGCTAAGACGAAGGTAAACTTGATTTACATAAAAGCAAGATACGGACTAGTGCCTATTCCGGTGCCCGATCCTTCGAGCAAAAGATTTAAATTGATCACCACAGCCGATTGACCTGCGAACTAGTCAAGCTTATGAAAATTGATTTGTAGAATTGAAGATGGTTCATTATAAATTTTACAAACGAGTATGAACCATGTAAGGTAATAACTCAAACTTATAATGTATCAAATTTGCCTAGTGCATACGAATACTTTCGACGGTGAGATTAGAAGAAACCCCAACAAGGCGATTTAGCTTAGTAAAACTTGTTTCAGTTGGCCCGCTTCCGATCGTCTCTGACCTCAAGCTAGGCGCCAGCATGTGGAGCTAAGTTTCCCATCCGAGTGAGGGAGGCCGCTCCTATTGATGAAGGCCTGAAATAGTTGTTCCCGAACCGGTTCGGACTTGGCTCATCCAAGTTGTCATCGGTGTAGGTGTAGATTAGATCTTGGAAAGTGACGTAGCGGGCTTGTCCAACTGTGTATGAACCAGACAGGGCCACATCACCCTTGCCCTGAGGGACAGCCCGGCCCAGCCCATGTTGGCCCCAAAGGACAGTAGGACCAGGCCTGGCCCTGTTCAAATAGATGTATGTGCTTTACACATTTTAATTTTTTTATAAAATGTTATTCATTTCGAAGAAAGTGAAAGTAGTGATGATAGAAGAAATAATGTACGACTAATGAAGTTACTCATGGTTAGTTGCGTGCACAACGTGGTAGTAATAAATAAGTGAGAGACTTATTAACAAACATGGTATGAAAAAAGTATTCAAAAGTTTTCTGAAATAGTTATTATGAATTTCAATATTATCATTTTCATTTCTTATTTATATTATTGAACTAACTTTGATAACTCAATTTGTTTACATGGATCATTCGGATCATGATGGGGTTAGTTATAATAATATGATATAGAAATAATTTATTGAATTGATGTACTTGAAGTTTTAACTTCCATTTATATTTTAATTAAGCTACTTCTCTACTACTTATGAATTCTTGAGTACTATTTGTGACTTTTCCTTCTTTGTTGCTAATTTTCATATTGAACCAAAAAACAAATCAATAAGAGATAATGGCTTGGCATGATACAAGGGTTGATAGTGTTTGGAAGGACTTTATTTTGGGCTTAAAGTTATAGTTATCATGAACTTATAGTTGTAATCTGTTTTATTATCATCTTGATTTTGTTATGATCATGAAGTTGTTGTTGATATGCCTATCCTTGAAGTTATAGTTGTTAAATATGATGTTGAGTCAAGTTCCATGACTATGTCTTTAATAACTCCACTTCGGTGATTGTTGAGAAGTTATTATGGACTTAAAAGATGACTTCAACATATTCTATGTTGCAAGCGACCAGTTCATAGTTTGGCTTAGTAATTCAGTTAGTTTAAAAACCATTAAATTGTTGCTTCCCAAGCAGTTTTTATACAATGCAGATGAATAAGAACAATAACGATTTCCATTCAATATATATCATCACCACATCCACCATCCTTCAATATAATATCAGTTACTCCCGATCATATGCAAATAATTCAACATGATATATATTGTCTCTTGCTCTCTTATAAAAGGATTGCGGATATTTTTCTTCAAAATGAATGAGCTATGTATGTTGGAAATGTAAATGGGTAGACCTTCGCGTCTCATCATAAAATAATTACAATATCTTGTTGTCCTTAATGATTCAATTAAAATGATAATACAAAATAAATTATAAATGCATGAACATATTGATATCTACGAAATAGAAACCAATAACCATTTATTCAACTTTCATCCTATATCATTGATCATGGATCATCCATAACATAGATATAACATGTAATATTTCATTTTGATACTGTAGTGGCCTAAAAGCAAACACAACAATTTATCAAGGTGTGCCAATGCTTGGAGTATACTCGGCCCCAACTGTGTAACATGGTAAAAGATATATAGAATACTTAGACTTGATTGATAAGCTATCATCAAAGCACTCGTCACTCGTATCCTACTATTATGGCATCCCCTGCCCGCGCTCACCAACGATTCTCGCAAAAGTATCTTGTGCTTTCCAAATTTTTACACATCGAGAACCAAATTTTCGACATTTTAGGATGAATATGAGATTTTTATCATTAATCAATTAGGGTCTTGAAGTTTGAATAGTTAATTGAAATAGACACATCATAGCTAATTAAGTTACTCGTTTTTATGTCTTCTAAAAACTGCAAAAATAAATATTATTCTATTAATTTAAAAATGTAAATTAGTATTTTCATATATATATTTTTTTGTTTTTGGTGTAGAATGTAACGTTAATGGTTATCCAAAGCTTGTGCTTAAGAGGGAGGTAGATCATTACATTTCCTTAAAAGAGCGATCTTACCATGACATCTCCCACACTCTTTATAACCTCTAGTCTATGAACTTCATGAGTCATGAACAAGAACTACACATGCCCATCCATGTTTGTCTTGTAAACTATAAAAAGTTAGTTCATGTTTAACTCTATTCCAATGCAAATCGAACATAACAAATTAGTGGTAAGTTGAATTGAGCCGAACAAGACGTTGCTCGACTCATCGACCAATTGTAGTATTTTTTCCTTTGATTGGTTAGATTATATGTTCAACTTACAAGACTCTTCTAGTATCAAATTCAATCCTTTGTAAAACATTTTGCAAGCTTATAGTTAATATATTATGTAGCATGAGTCTCATGTATTATATCTTAGCGCAATTGAACAATTTCATACAAAATAAAACATGTTCTTTGTCCATAGAAGGCTGGGGTAGACATACTTTCACCAAATTATAAAATGCAATGCCCTAACGAGTGAGAGATCTATGCATACCCTTTGGGGCAAAAGAAAGGATGATAAGCAATTAAATTGTTGTTGGAAAAAAGAAGAGGACATTGTTGTTAACACAAAAAATAAGACAAGTCTCAAAATACTCAAAATGAAAACCCAAGTGACTCGTTCAAATGATAATGGATTTCTAGAAAGTGACAACATGAATTATAGTTATTGTATAATAAATAGTGAAAGTAAGGAAAGTTAAAACTCATATATATCATATTCATACATACTCTTATAAAACCACTTTTACGACAATTCAAGGTTGTGTCAATAGTAATCCCCGAAAATTAGTATATAGAGTCGATCGACCAAGAAGATGAAAGTCATGACTTCGATGCATCATGCTTCAGCCTTTCATTAAAAAGAAAAAGAGTATCGTTCAATTAAAAAGAAAAAGAGTAAATATGCTTTGGAAATGAAGACTAAAAAATAGTGATTAATGTGAAATAATCGGCAACTTTTTATGAAAGTGCATCATAAGAAGAAAGAGTTATCATAGCCAATTCAAAATGCAATATTGATCTATACTTTACTTAAATGAACAAAACAAGGCACTAAAACGAGCACATATCTCTGTTGGCAACAAGGCTTAAATCATTGTCCAACTTTTTGGAAATTTACCACGAAAAGGAACACGCTTATAAGATGAGCGCCTCTTGTGATGCCCGTTTATTCGCCAAATATACTTGTACAAAATTCCTCATAAAACCGTCCAGGGTATTCCCCTTCCTCAATTGGCAATCCCTCCTGCGCGGCGCCTGTACTCTCTCTCTCTCTCTCTCTCTCTCTCTCTCTCTCTCTCTCTCTCTCTCCAGGAGATCCTACCGGTCGGGTGATGGAGACGCTCGTGCCATACCCAGATGACAACCCACGAGAGGAAAACCCCTTTCCGTCGCCGGAGGCACCCGTCTCACTCGAAGTCGTTCCACCACCACCCGATTCCCACCCGGAAACCATCCCGCCTCTGCCGCCGGTGGAGCCCCCACCAACCGAATCTTCCGCGCCTTCCCAGACGGAAATCAACGGTACCACCGCCACCCCGAGCTACAACGCTGCCGGGGACGCCTCCGGATGCGAGGACGAGACGGCGTCGAGCCGGCGCCGGCGCCGATCCCGCTGGGACCCCCAGCCGGACTCCTCTGAGGGCGAGGGTGGCGGTCGGAAACGGAAATCCCGGTGGTCCGACAATGACCTAAAGTCGGGGATCCCGCTTCCCGACTTCGTGAAGGGCCTCGCTGAGCTTGACCCCGAAGTTCAGGCACTCAATCTCCGCCTTTTGGAGATTTCGCGTTTGCTGCAGTCGGGCCTCCCGATCGACGACCGGCCCGAGGGCGCTCGCTCTCCGTCGCCAGAGCCCTTATACGACAACAACGGCATCCGCATCAACACCAGGGAGTTCCGCGCGCGCGAGCGGCTCGGCCGTGAGCGACAGGAGATCATATCGCAACTCATTAAGCGGAATCCTTCGTTCCGGCCGCCGGCTGACTACCGCCCGCCGAAGCTACAGAAGAAACTCTACATCCCCATGAAGGAATACCCCGGGTACAACTTCATAGGCCTCATTATCGGGCCGAGGGGTAACACACAGAAGCGGATGGAGAAGGAGACCGGCGCCAAGATCGTCGTAAGAGGTAAGGGATCGGTGAAGGAGGGACGTCTGCAGCAGAAGCGCGACCTTAAGCCAGATCCGGCGGAGAATGAGGATCTCCACGTTTTGGTAGAGGCGGAGACGCAAGAGGCGCTCGACGCCGCTGCCGGTATGGTGGAGAAGCTTCTCCAGCCCGTCGATGAGGTGCTGAACGAGCATAAAAGGCAGCAATTGAGAGAACTGGCTGCCCTCAACGGCACAATCCGCGACGACGAGTTTTGCCGGCTATGCGGCGAGCCCGGCCACCGGCAGTACGCATGCCCTTCGCGGCTGACGACCTTCAAGAGCGACGTTTTGTGTAAGATTTGCGGCGACGGAGGCCATCCGACCATCGATTGCCCCGTGAAGGCGACTACCGGAAAGAAGATGGACGATGAGTACCAGAATTTCCTCGCTGAGCTCGGGGGAACCGGTGGGCCCGGAGGGTTGAGTGGCTCAGGACCAACTTTGTCGATCGCCGGAGGGCCGGGGCAGAACCCACCTTGGGCTAACGGAGGCTCTGCCACTAATCCGGCAGCGGCGGGCGATTCCGCTGGAAAATTGGCGGTTGTCAGCGCGAAAGAGTACGACGACACCAATCTGTATATTGGGTATCTGCCTCCCAATCTGGACGACGACGGGTTGATTTCACTATTTGCCCAGTTTGGGGATATTGTGATGGCGAAGGTGATCAAGGATAAAATCTCGGGATTGAGCAAAGGATATGGGTTCGTGAAGTACTCGAACGCTGAGCAGGCAGCGCAGGCAATAGCAGCCATGAATGGGTATCGTTTGGAAGGTAGAGTTATAGCTGTTAGGATTGCCGGAAAGCCTCCGCAGCCAATTCCGCCTCTCGTGCCCGCTCCCCAACCGCTAGCTGCGGGGAGCTACCTGGGTGCTGACCCTAATGCTTATTCATCTACACAGAGCCACGCGCCCCCTCTTTTTCCAGGGCCGCATCCGCCAGTTGCTTATGCCGGAATGGTTCCGCCGCCTTGGAGGCCACCGCCGGTTCCTTGGGCTCCACCGCCGTTGGTGCCGGGATACGGGATGCAGTATCCAGGAATGGGTGGTTATCCTCCACACGAGACTGCCCCGCCACCTCCGCCTCCGCCGCCGTCAACTGCTGATCCTGATGTTTCGCAGGGATTCACCTATGCTGGAACGTCTGCACCACCATCTACGCCTCCGGTTTATGCTCCTGGAGTTGCTCCACTGCCACATCTTCCTCCGCCAGGCAGTTATCATATGTATTACGGAATGCCGGCTCCTCCTCCGCCACCCGTGCCGGCAGATCCTGCTGTTGCTGATGGATCACAGACTGTGAGCAGTTCGGTGCCATGGATGGCTGCTCCTTCTTCTTCTTCTTCTTCTCATACTGCTTTGTCATCATCAGAGCATAATGCGACTGGAGACTTGGAATATGAGAAGTTCATGTCGGAGATGAAGTAGCTGTGGTATGATCTTCAGGTAAATTCATTGATACTATGCTTTGAGTTGGATGTTAGCACTTAAGAAGCTTATGCATTCTATATATATGATTTTTAATGCCTATTCTTCTATTTGTGTGATTGAAATTTGGTTTTCGGCGAAGAATGGTTTGGATGGGGTCATATGATGTCGAACCTACCTGGACAGCTCATTCTTCTTCCTTCTCATTCCCGTTATTGTTACTCTGATAATCATTTTTGTTGTCTCTATTTTGGATCAATTTGGGGCTTCAGTTTATTGAATTACCACGTGGAGTTGACCTTTTCCTTTTGCTATACGTTGATTTTTTCGCAGGGGTGAGGTTTCTTGACTTGGGACTTGTTGGAAGTTTGGAACTTAACGTCTTAACCTTGCTCTGATGTTATGACAATTGCAGAGATTTCATAGTCAAAGACGGAATAATACTCTGTGCTGAGAAGTGGATCGACAGAAGTGGTCTTTCTTCACAAATTCCTTATTATGTACTTCTTTTGCTGCTTATTTCTGTCATGAGTCTGGATGGCTATTAGTTACCATTTTCTATTCTTCTAAACGAACTATATTACCCCACAAACATGCAGGGAGAGGCTAGTCACATGCACCGCCTCTTTCAAACTAGGTTTTATTTGGATAAATTCTGCTGGCATATTATAATTTTGTTATTATTAACTGTTGTTTTGTCTGCTGGATACTAATTAATTCACTTTCTCGTGTCTTGGCAACTGTTTCTTCCTAAGTTGCTCTCTTCGCCATTGTGTTCTTCAAGGAGGTGAGTTCTGTCAATATTTGCTTACTGTTTGTGCACAGGGCTACATTGAAGTTCTTTAAGTTTCATTAACTTTATCCCTTACTTGCTCATTATTCTTCTTGAAAGCATGTTGTCGTTTTGGTCATCTCTGTTGTAGGAAAAGCAAGATGGGGATGGAGGCCATGTGATTGGGGCTCTCCTTCGAGGCAGAAGCTTATGTTAAAAACTGATAATATTGAACATAATTGTGGGTGGGGTGGGGGATAGGTAAAACATTTTCAGTATTGGACTCAGAAGACCAAATAAGATGTAGAACAGTAAAGTGGTCCTACTATGTTGGCCTTATAAATGATTTCTAAAATTAAAATCCATTTGTTCTTTGAAAAATGAGTTTCTGGATCTTCTGATTAACTACATAAGAAAATGATGTAGCACAAAGAGCAATAGCTCACTTGGCTAGTGGTTCTACTTACAAGTTGAAGAAAATACCCAGGGCATGCATGCCAAAGAAAAAAAAGATGATATTTTCTTAGTTATGAAATATGTGGATAATGCAAAAACTAAACCTAATTAAGAAATATAAAGTGTTATTTTCTTTCAAGGAAAGCAAAAGGAACATGCCATTGTTTTGAAGAGCAATAGCTCACTTTGTGATCCTAAATTCCTAATAGAAGTGAAAACAGCTTGCCTCTCATTTGAAAGCGTGGGACTATTCCTATTAGATCAAAAGGTTTCAAAGAACACATTTGGGATGAATATATTTCCCATTTTATAAAGGATTTTGAAGGATGGCAAAATGATTGGTTCATGCACTTCAACTCCATTGGCATTAAACTCTTGAAGAATTGCTAGTCCGTATCATTTTCCTGCTCCATTTGGATTTTCCTGCTTAGGAGCTAGGGCATCAATTTTCATTGAGATGAAGTCCACAATGATGGATCCACTTAAGAATAGTGGAGTAACACCAATTTATACTGCATCGTAGGTATGGGTTTTACCCTTATGGTGCAGGAGATGAATCAAGGAAATCCTAGATGGAGTAGCATGGAGATTCTCAACGCTTTTGTGCAAAGAATAAAATCACAAGCAACAAACAAATTTCTTTGTTCTTCTTTGTTGAAATTTTATTATTTGTTTCATTTTCAGCTTTTGTTTTAAAATTTTTGTTGTTTGGAACAAGTTTCTCTCTTTTGAGTTTTATGAGTTTTCATCTTCATTTCTTCCTTTTTCTTTTACAAGCATAGGTTTCTGTTAACCTAGATGAGCAAGATGGAATATATGGTCTAGGTGGGTTTGAATGCAAAAATGGTCAAGGTGTTTTGTATGAAACCAGGGTGCCGTGTTGAAGAAGTGGATGTTAGGTTACTCCTACTCCAGGAAAGCAGTAAAGAAAGCCGAGGAAAGAAAAGAAAATCGATTGATGTGTGATTGTTTTGTAAAGGGATTCCTTTTCACAACGACAAACTTCTCCCTCCTACCCTACCTTATCGTGAGGGTTGGTGAAAGGGGAAGTCGGTAAACAGAATAGGGATAGAAGATGAGAATCTTCTGGAAGAAGACTCCCTGGCCTTTCTAGTACTAAGCGCAACCCTTCTAAACAAAGCCTCCACTGCTATCCGATACTGCCACCTTTACACGCTAATTAAAGAAGGCATGAGAATCTACCAACGGACATTACAGTGGACTGTTTTCTAAGTTGATTCACGAGTCTGTCATCATCCTTGTCATGTACTAGTTTAAACTTTAAAGTGATCCTTCTTTTCCAAGTTGGTGTTTGAAACCTACAATCTGGAAGTAAGCATAGAAGATTCCCTGTAGGTGACTCATCCTCAAGGATTCTGCCGATCTATGCAAAGTGTACTTTTCAGGCAGGTGTTCCACATTTCAATCTTAATGTGGTGATGTTATAAAACTGATTTTGATGCACAATGTACGCTGTCTGGCACTGTACATTATTATGTTGGAAACAATTTTCTGCGAGATTCCAACAATGGAAAAATGTTTGTGTTATTCATGACAGTCTAGGATCATGTTATACGCTAATGATTTTTCAAGCTATTTTATTTTTCCTTCTAAAATGTTCCACAAATGCTAATCCCTGACATGAAATTCTTTCCGAATACATGAGGTCTGTATTGTTTTGGTCTTAAGTAAAAGGCATTGTATTTTCTATGAGTAAAATATATTTTAATTATTTTGACCCACATTCAGGACACTTGTGCAAAGAGTGTTTTACATATTTTTCTAGTGGCATAGCTGATGCTTGTGGATCATGAGAAATGGAGTGGCATCAGGTCATGAGTAATTCCTTTTTTTGCAATTATTATTTCTGAGTAACATACCCAAATGTGACATTTTGGGGCTTTCTACTCTGGGAGCAGAATTGAGGCACTAATTTTGGATGTACAAGGGATGTTATGGCAACTCTATGGACATTGAAACTTTCCTGGTTATTCCGTGGTGCCTGTGAATTATCAAGGTGTGAGCACAGATGTTCCGGTGGGGGGAATATGATAACTCTAACTCTCTCTCTCTCTCTCTCTCTCTCTCTCGCCCCCTCTTTCTTATTATGTGAATCTCTGAATGTATGCTGGTGGATTCCACTGTATTTGGTCCAATATAAGCTTCTTGAGTAATTGCCATGACTTCTTGCTTCTATTGCAGTTTGAGTGACTGGGGAGATTCATACTGTTCAGCGTTGCTGCTAATGCACGCTGTTTTCCTGGGTACATGTGTCTGTTCATAAACTGTTAGGAGGCCTAATGGTTGATTGCTACTGGATCAATGACCAACGATGCTTATTGGGGAGTATTAAATGGGGAGCTAAAACTCCTTGTCCTTTTGGAATCATCATAGCACACTCATCAATTGTAGGATACTTTATTGAGGTTCTCTTAATAGTTACTATCGCAGTACACTTTATCATTTTGGGCTGCATAAATGGTGTCTATTTTTATCGGGGAACTAAGAGATCCGTTGGAGGACATAAGATTTTCTCAGGTGTGTCAAACTTTACTTGGGTGTAATTCAGCTCAGGCTATCCATATGGTTTTTAGGAAAATCTGGTCTGCCTATAGACTCACCTCACCCATGAATAGGTCTACCATTGAACGGACCATGCCGATATCATTCACCTTTGTTGCATCTGCGCGTTGTGCATCATTAGGGAGGTCGTGTGGTCCATGTCATGGTGTTACAAATTTGCTTCTGATCTGCTTCTCCATTGTTCAACTTACCACCTATATGAGACCCGTTTTCAATGTCTCCCGAGTGTCTGTGTATTGACCAATTGCTCTATCACGCTGTTTTTGCCTGAATTGGTATTAGTCTGGGGTTACTGCATATATGCTGTATGCTATGTTTGGGATCCTGTTTTCTGATAGAAGCATAGCTTCTAAAATGCATGTGCTTGGAGTGTCAGCATAGTTTGGGAAACAACAATTTTATGGTGTTGGAGCACCATCATTGAAATCCATTTTGTGACCCCAAATTCATCCTCCTGAAAACCGTTCTTCCCTAAAGTTTCAGAAGTTTTTCATGCCTGAGTGCCATTTTCCTAGTTCTTTGTTCTTAAACCGAGCCCTGAAGTAGTACACACTTGAAACTGCACTTTATAATAATCGTTTTGTATTTCGCTGAAGGAGCCATGGCTCTTCCGGCTAGCGGCTTCATCATGAAACATGTTGTGGATAAGGTCAAGAGTTCGATACCCTACATCTGATGGGGGCCTGTGGCCCTCGTCTGTTGAAAAAGGAAATTTATGCATTTGTTGCGGTTCAACATACATAAGTAGGGCTGCTAAATGAATAGCTGTTAGCAGATGAGCTTGGTTTGGATAGTTCCCAACTTGCTCCTGTTTGGTTGGTAACCTTGACTGAGCAAAACATGAACTGTGTGTGTCTTGATCAGCTTGTGAAGACGGTCTAAAAGGTGATGCCTTTGGCAATTGTTTCACGTTGCGAACTAATGGGAACTTACTGGTCTGATCGGTTGGTCAATGGTAAGGTAGCTCATTTATAGGTCTCCTTTGGGCTATATCAGGATATATTGTTTCTATGAGATGAGATAAAACAAGTGCAGAGTACAAATTAGCAGAAATACTAGTTCAACCCAGCCCGAAAGAGTTCTACAATAGGTAAAATGCACTTGATGTTGGATCCTTACCTCACTCTCATTTGCGGGCGTTCACACACAAATAGTATGGCTGACAAACAGTTGCGTTGTCAATGGCTTCTTTGCTGAGGTGTGAGTTAATTTGAACTATAGAGAAAAGTGTAACGTTAATGAAGTTGATGCGAATGAACTAGCGTTATGATTCATTGCTAGTGATACCGACCGATAATGCCTTGTTTGAAGAGCTGTTTTTTTATGATCTCATACCAGTGGTGTATCTACCTTGACCTGAGGTGGGGCGATCGCTGTGCCTGAAATTTTGAAAATCAACTTAAAGTCTATAGCCCATTGTGAGATTCATGGCTATAATAATATAGTCTTCCCCACCCAAAATCATTGCTCGACTCACCCCAAAGAATTTTTAGATCTGTCACAGTCCCATTCCATATGGCTATACATTAAACACAGACATGACCTATGTTCATTGTTCATGTTCAGCTCATCTAAATAAGCCAGATCATGTTGATCTTGTTAAAACATGAACCGGCAGGCATTTCAGATGTCAAAGTGGGCTGAACCATGAGAATGGTTTCCCTCACCCACCTTACGTAGAAAATGAGAAGTTGAATATCACTTGTGAGAATGTTTAGTCACATCTAACTTGTTTTTGGGTTACAACTGGAGGCTGAAGCCGGTTAAACACTCCCCCGCCACCTTCGTCATGTCAGTTAAAAGCACTGCCAGGTGTGCTGATTCCCTGGTTACATCCCAGCCTTACTTTGAAGCAGGAGGACCAAAGCAACCATAGTATGGGCTTGATTTTTTTGATTCGTCCTAGGGGTGAGCATTATCTGCTTAAAACCAGATAGCCGATGCAAACTCCGATTTCTGTGTGGTTATTCTGGTTTTCTGATTCTGGATTGTTTTGGAAATTCTTGAAGAATTTGGTTAGTCGGTTTGGTTTCTAGGGTACAAAATCAAATCAGATTGAACCAAATTTTCATGGATAATTGGATTTTTGGATCTTGTAGAATGTACGGTTCCCATCCCAAAATCAACCACCCGGGTTCCGTGTCTTGATAGTCTCTGCAAATAGTGGCAAGTTGCCGCAGGTGTATGCTGCCATCGATGGCTTCCTCTCTGTCCTACAATCAATCGAGGAGTTTGCTTTGGATGGTAAGTACAGCAAGCGGACGAACTTTGCATGACAGTAGAAGATCTGAAATATACAACTGATACACAAATTCTAACTAGCAAAACTTATGACTATGGAACCAAAATCGTAATAACTGAATCAAATCGATCAAATTATTTTGGTTCGATTCAGTTCCTTTATCCACTCAAAGCCGTTCGGCATGGTGTAAAGGTATCCCAACAATTTTGGAGGGTTTACATACAGGCTTATACAGATGATAAGCAACAGTGATTGCTAGAATATTACATGAAGCATTTCAACATAGAAAACATTACTTGACCTCCAAAATGGTAGATGGAGGAGGAGCATCTCCACCCCTCAAAAATGGGAATCAAGCAAGATCCCTTAATCAAAAAGGAGCAAAGACAACGTGGTGAACAGAGCTATTATAGTTAGGATGTCAAACACTAACTTTAGTTTATCATTGCAAAGTCTCTAGTTTTGCCAAAAGCTCGAGAAACGCAATGAGCTACCATTGTTAGTATTTTGCAAGTCTTTGACTTTGGATTAGATGAATGTTGTAAATATCGTACCCGATCTTGTATCACATGGGGCACAGATACACCTATATTGTATGTATAATGCATGTGGAAAAATATTTTTAAAAGAATTCATAAGGAATGTAAAGAAATAAAAATCATAAAATAATTATGTAGAGTATATATCAATAAATGTAGAGTACATATGGTATTTTAGACTATCAATACCATAGACTACTCTCGAGCCTCATTTTGAAACTTAGGATTGATGACTATCAATAAATGTAGAGTACATATGGTATTTTAGATTTAAAAATCACGAAAAAATTTGTATAATGTAGAGTATATATCATATGGTATTAATAATATGCATCACACCAAGAGACAACAGATTCAACGTTAAAGCAAACCAAGTTACATGTATGCATCACCCTTGAGCCTCATTTTGAAACATAGGATTAATAACTATTAATGAATATAGAACACATGTGAGATTTTTACAGAGAAAGGAGTTGGTTTTGAAGAGAAGAAGGAATAAAACATGCAAAAGGAGTCAAAGAAACTGGCTTAAAGGGGGTTTAAACATATCCAAACTTTTACTTAAAAAAATACCTTTTTTGAAACTTATATCATGTCGTATGATACGATACTCGTATCACATCGTATCTTATGTACCACAACATATTGTATGATATGATTTGATACAGTACGATAAATGGTGTTTTGTGATACATATATATGAATCATATTGGTTTAGGTACTGATACACATGATACATGTATTGTACTGTAAGACTTGAAACTGTTTTTATAACATTGCATTAGATACCGAATTTTTGCACATTAAATTATGTATGCTATATGTAACAGTTTTTGATTTACATAACTGAACTCTAGAGTTGATTGTTTTCAGTGGTGGATCTAAAAGTTTTTCGGTCAATTGCCGACAGCTTTCCGTGGGTTATGCAGTATACCAGGCGGTATGACTGTCAGCTATACCATTGGCTCTGTATTATCGCTTGAACGTTAGAATTTGTAAGCTTGCTGGACTATCTCGAACACAATGTATGTTTGAGAGCAAAACTTCAAGCATCACTATTCCAAGATAATCTAGTTCTAATTCAAACATATAAGTTCGATATTCATGTTTTTGTTAAAATCACCTTTGGTAAATTTTGTTGATTGCCAATTACTTGGGTGAATCTTAAATATTTCAAAAGAACATTAGCCTAAAAGAGGTCAGCAACATCTATATACAGTAGCAGATCCAGAAACTCTTTTAGGGTAAGGCGAATAGTTCCTTGAACGGTTTCGAGGATGGGACGAACTATATTATAGCCCATGAATTCCACCATGGGCTATAAATAGATTGTAAGTTGATTTTTCAAATTTTAGGCTCGATTCAATGTAGATCCATCACATAGACTGTCTATGTACATGTTTAAAACCATAACAAGAACCAAGCCTTCTTGTACATTAAGTAGTGTAGGGTAATACATACGAGTCTATCCCAAAAAAATAATAATTCTCGAACAAAATCGCCAAATTATCGACTGATGCAATTTAATAAGCTAATTTACTAAAAGGGTTTGCAATTTAAAATTCTAATTTAATGCCAGGGGAGACAAACAAGAATGGAACGCTAGGACTCACCCTATAACTTATGTGCGATCCAGCGGGGAGGTACTAGGAAAAACAAAAAACAAAACAGGCAGTATTTTACAAATTTCTTGGAATTTGGAAGCCGCTCTCATTTCTTTAATGAGGTCCATTTATTAAGGTTATTGTCTGGTTTCGGCTTGTCTACGAAGCACCTATATTTTAGTGACCTGACAGACGTCCTTAAATGCCGACCCTGGCATATCATTGACATTTTCAATGATGATAAAATGCCAGTAGTATAAGTAGCCTTCAAAATTAGTGCATGAGTCCCTATTGAGCATCATGTCTTAGACGTTAGTAATTTGACTCGTGTCACTGTGACACTTTCACTTCACACAGCTAACATTATATATATAAAGAGAAAGAGAGAGATGAATATAAAGAGAGTGATGATATTTTTAAATTTTACTTTTGATGATAACATATTTTTTGATAATAATATATTGAATTTTAAATTTAAATTTTTTGATTTATAGTCATGTCACTAAAAAATAATAAATAAATATGTCTGATATATATATATATATATATATATATATATATATATATATATATATATATATATATATATATATATATATATATATATATATAAGAGTGTATATACTAATTGTGTACAATGAGATTTGTTTACAATCGTTGTGCACCATCACATTTTACTGCCGATTAATGTTTTGCTACTGCAAACAGCTTTTCTTTACTTCTTTTTTTCTGCTGGCATTGGAGGCCTTGCAATCTTTGGAAGGAATATTGTAAGGGTTAGTATCAACTATTGTTTATTTATATTATTTTTCACATGTATTCAAACAACACACACACACACACACACACACACATATATATATATATATATATATATATATATATATAAAGTTTAGTATATGTTCATAACATTACATGTTAGTATACTCAAGCAAGATGTATCATTGATATTTTAACTTAAAAAAAATCTACTTCTAGTTTGTTGCAAGTGTACATATAACAACTTTTTTTTAGATTCTAATTTCAATTATTCACCATTTTAGATATGATACATGACACACACACACATACATACATACATACATATATATATATATATATATATATACATACATATATATATATATTAGAAAAAAGAGAGAACATAATGCCAAGTTCTCTTTGAAAAACAGTAATAAAAAGTATAATTGTTTTATAAAAAAGTAAAAGTATAATTGTTTTATAAAAAACCCGTCTAATTGTGTGATCTTCCGAATCCAAACCCTAATTATCTACGGATGTGAAAGGTCATAGAAAGTTGTGTTCTTTCAGAAGAGCATAGATTCTCTGTGCACTTGTGGGATGCCAAAACTGGTTAAATAATGATCATACACAAACGGCTAAGGCTAGCCGTTGGCTAGCTAATAAGACATTAGGGTTTAGGGTTTTGGGCTCTAAAAACGGGTCGACCGACCTGACAAAAAATGGGCACTAAATGCTATGGTGATCGTCAAGGCACGCCAAGCCATGCAAACTTGCAAAGTACGTCGAAAGAAGAGACAAACCAGGATGAAATAAATATATTTACACGAATATATAAATTAGATACGGTATGAAGCATCAGTTTATAACAGTAAAGAACAGCTTCCCAGGAGGTCCATTTTGAGCCCCGTAAATAACCTCCAGTGTTCATCGCGCAAGCTAGGCCTGTCACGTGCGACAGATAAATAAAAACAAATGTATATTATATATATTATATGTAGAGAGAGAGAGAGAGAGAGAGACTATTAGTGCTTTAAGTCCGGGTCTGCTCCACGGCGAAACAAATTTGATTCAAGAACCTTACATTTAATTCGTGCCATCCGTAACCATCTCACACTGTCTCACCGGGCTCATTACGGGGGACATTCATGCTTCGCATTGGGCGTGAGTTCGTCGGGGTTAGGTTCGTGGCCATTGGCCCGACTTGGTTTAAGAGGAGGTTTATGTCTTTACATTTGGTTTTGTTTTGAGTTTGTAATAAACGATTCTATGTAACCCTTTCTCGGTGTGTTAGTGCGAGTCCAAATAAGGGATGGATCATTAAGATCAGGTTTTATTTGCTCTCATTTGGGTTTGAGTTGGAATGGATCATTAGGATCTGATTTACTTCACTAAAATCCATTTGTATTAGAAGGGATTTAGTATATAAACCACATTTAGGTCTTGTAATGCAGGTTGTCCTTTGAATAAAAATCCGATCTTTTAAAAATAAGCATCATGAAGAGGGTGTGTTTGTGTGGTGTACTCTGCACGAGAGGACACCGATAGAACAAGAGTGAGTCTTTTACCAGTGGACTGAATAAGAGTGATGGCATTTGTTGTCATCATCGAGCGCTTCCAAGGACCAAATCTTCAAATCCGGTGAAAGGACATTAACACATATAGCGTTGTTGTAATTACAAAATAAAAGCGACGGGTGTACAAAGAGCAATAGCTAATATGGCCAAAGGGTCGACTCACAATTTGAAGGGTGTGACTTCGATACCTGAGGGCGTGCATATAACTTCGGTCTCTCTATGATAAGAAAAAGAAAAGAAAAGAAAAAGCCACCGGCATAGATCTGTAGGCCAAGTAGCCCGGCGGGTTTCAGCTTCGCTTGGCACTGATGACTGATCTTAAGCCACCACTCTCTCCATAAACACAAACCAAGTCTCGACGACACAAAAGTATCGATCACAAGCACGTCTTAATTTCGTTTCTTCCACTAACGAGTTGCAGAGACCTGGCTTTGCTTTGCTTCGAGGACAAAAGGCCCCCAACTCTCATTGGAATGGATGGAGGGCGTGTCGGAACTCCAAGAGAAAGATCGAGGCCTCATCAGATCCAAGGTGATACGGTGAAAATCGGGAGTGTAGATAAAAGATAATCGGTGCTTAAGAACATAATCCACAAAGTAATCTATTTATCTATCTATCTATATATAAGATGATAAAATAGATTTGAGTATAGTCCATTTTGAGTATCTACCATTTCTTCTCTCTCTCTCCCTCCCTCTATCTATCTATCTATCTCTATATATATACCTTGAGATGATAAAGTAAACTTGAGTATAGTTGGGTTTGAGCATCTATCATTTCTTCTCTCTCTCTCTCTATTTATCTATCTATCTATACATATATAATGGTCCATGTTCCACCATTTGTTTTGCATGATTCCACCACTTGAACTATTAGCAACTGACCTCCTACACCTTCTACTATTCTAATCTCTAAAACCATATTTTATCAATCAAAACCACAGTAGTTTTGTGGTTTTTTGGGTAGTGCCCGTGTTAGTTTTGATTAGTGAACGGCTTTGGACAGTGGAGGAATAGCGAAATGTGTTGGAGGCCAGCCTTCGATAGTTGAAGCAGTAAAACCATGTGAAATGGATGTTTGAGTACCTTGATGAATTGAGTATGAAACACTCCTTTCTCTTTCTATAAGTAATCCATGTTCAATAAAGCATGGATCACACACACACACACACACACACACACATATATATATATATATATATATATATATATATATATATATATATATATATATATATCATCTCTATCTTTCAATCAACATAATTACTTAATATATTATGTGAGTTAAATATTTTTTGTTTTATCACCTTCACCATTCATCTTAAAACATCAAATAGTTGAGATGATAAAAGTGGACTTGATTATAGATGAGTGTATGCATGAACTTCTCTCTCTCTCTCTCTTTATATATATACATACATACATAAATATTATACACATAAATATATATATATATATTTATATATGTAGAGAGAGAGGGAGAGAGAGTATTTAAATATAACCTTTTCAGTGGTGATGTACATTATGAGGAATACAAGAACATACACTCGGGTTATGCTTATACGGCAAGCGTGGTACTTGGCAAAAATAATTGTCTATAAATAAGGATTTGTCCTACAAATAACTTGGTCTCTTTGAGGTAGTTATTTCTTCTTTGATCGAGTCATGTGAATGTGCATGCAGGTGATCAATATGGGCGTCAAGGATTCGGGCCTGTTTGAATCAGGTCCTTTCAAATCCTGGGTCTTATTTTCAGTTACTACTACAAGAACTGGATCTGGGTCCCATACGGTGGGATTGTATCCCCACAAAACCATACTGGTTCCTGTAAATATAGACCATACTTGTTAAAATAAATATCCTTCCAAGTGCTTTTGCCTTGAGAATTGTGGGTCTTAGTTTAGTTTTGCCGGATACGGGTTCGGTATTAAGTAGCATAAACCAATATCCGGCGTAGCTGGGTGCAATAAAGAGATCTTTCAAACAGGTTTCCGACGACTGGCTCTACCTCATCGAGTTGTGGAGCAATGGCTTAAAGCACACAGATAGGCACGGCCATCCTGGAACAAGGAACCGGAACCTAATTGGGACATGGTATACATGGCTGGTTCTAGGAGCCTGATTTAATACTTTTTTTCTTGGTCTCTAGGAGTGTGTTTGATATAAGGTTTCAAGAGAACTAGACTTTCAATTTTTGGTGCTTGTAGTTTCAAGTATCATTATGCGTCAAATGTAGAACTTGTCATTGACAAGAAATTAAGGTTTCATAAGTTGAATTTGAGTTGCAAAACTTTGGCACCAAAGAGAAGGTGAGCCATAAGGATTGGGCTCAAAAGTTTTACACACAAACCGAAGCACTTCCTTCTCCGATCCTTAGTACACCTTCAAATCAAACGCGAAATAGTAGTTCTTCGCGTCAATGATTACAAACTCATATGAGCCTAGACTTGCACTTGTAGTAATTGAGGCCTAACACCACGATTCAAACACACCCTTGGGATTTAGGACTCAAATTGGAATCGAAATCTACCCGGTCTTGATTTGTTTCTGGTTTGAGTCTTAAACCACTTAGGGGACCAGAAAAGAAAAATCATTAAATCAGGTTCGTAGGACATGGTAGACATGACCGGTTCGTTTGGCTCCGTATGGCAGCCATGCTTCAAGCACCCTCCTGTTTTGCCAACTCTATCACACTGCAACAAAATCATCAGACTGCCTCCCTCTCAATAATCTCAGAAGATGGTAGGGTGAGTGCCCAAATTTGTGTCTGGTTTGACGCTTGCTGGAAAGAAGAATGCCAGCTTCAAAGCATTAATATCACTGGTGGACGGTCACATAACCCTAAAAATGCTGTGTTCTTACATAATGTGTCACGGAAAACCCTAATACCACATTATAAAAGTTCACCAACTGGGCTATCATAGACTTCCATTAAACCACTCCAAACGTGTTACTGTTTTTTTTGTTATAAGAGGAGGCCGAAGCCTAACACCTAACCACACACACATGCACCCTCTGGGGGTCGAACTCCCCACCACCAGCAACTATGATAGAGCGTATACAAATGACTCAACTTCGATAAGAGTTAAGGATGCAAGTGGGTCGTCCGCTCGCACACTACTCAAGCTCGACTTGAGAAAAAATTAAACCGGACTTGACCTTGTTGAGCTCGAGTTACTTTCTCCCAAGCTATGAGCTCGCCAATACTCTCCTCAAGAAGCTCATCAACCTAATCGATCATATATATATATATATATATATATATATATATATATATATATATATATATATATATATATATATATATATAATATGTAGAAACCAATAACTCGAAAGTGCATCATGCTTGAATCAAACTAGGGTTCGCGGTGATAGAAGAATTGGATCCGAAAAAAGAGGCATTCTAGTTATAAGATATCTAATGAAACAGTAGCGGGAATTGAGATATTAAGTTTCTTTTTGTATCATATATGTATTATTCGATTCGCAGGGACCATGGGTGGAAATTTATTTATCATTTTTCTATAATAGATATAATATTACAAATTCGTATCCTCTCTCAAGCAAAAAATTATTTTTTTTTTTGATAGAAATTCACAATTTGTTTCCTATGGTGACTGGGCTCAGGAATTACGCTCAAATGCTGCAAGACACATTTGTCAAAGTTTCATGTATGTAATTAACTTTGAGGTTATAACTTTGCAAATTAAAGTTGTTTCACAAGTTCAATCAAGCTTGATTGGGTTCGTGCTCATTGAGCTTGATCATGATCTAAGCTTAATAAAGTTAATCTTGGTTGCAGAATGCTCAAACGAGCCTAGCGATCCGGGCTCAAGTTGTTCGAACATAACTAGAGCTCAAACCTAAGCTTGAACATCAGATCTGAACCCGAGAATTTTCTGGAACCATGCTTGCTTGTACTCGTGCTCGACTCGGCTCAATTACACTTCTAGATCAATTGCAACGTAGTTATTTGGTTATCTTCAACTACGGAAACGCGAACAAGGTAGTGCCCATTTTGGTGCTTGTTTTGATGCCCATTCCTTTTCCCTTGCAGAGAACAATACTAGATACAAAATCATTAATATCACAGTTAGGCAGTTACGAAACCCCCAAAGTGCTGTATGTTTAACATAATGACAGTCCCCACAAAACCCTAACATCTCATTATAAAGGTTCACCGTCTCTTACAGTAACACAGTGCTTTCTCCTTTAAGGCTCACACACACCACGCGACACCACCGCCCAATGCACCCTCACCCTCACCCCCTCGTTTCTCAAAACCTGTTTATTTCTTTTTTCTTTTGTTTCTCTCTCCCTCCTCTCTTGATTTTGTCAATCCTCTATGTTCACGCTACCATTAACTTACTATATATCTATAGAGAGAGCATATACTATTAGAGAAATGCATATTCTATTATAAATATTAATAGAAAATCAGCATACTATCCCCAAGTATTAATGAAAGGACCAGAATTGCAGCACAGTGATCCACAGGAAACTTTGCTAGGTGGTGGACTCCCAACATGAACATGGGTTTGATGCCCATGGGTAGTAGAAAGTGTGGTTGAATGGTGACCCCACTTTTACCTTATTAGAAGGTCTGAGTTGCTAGAACTGGAATTAAAGTTTCATTTCCGTAGTTTAGGTCTCGCAATAAAACATCTTGTAAGGATTGAGAGAGTAACGGAGCTAGAATTAGAGTTTTAGTTCCCCACTTCACAATCAAACATCCCACAAGGACCAAGAGAGTAATGAAACTAGAATTAGAGTTCTAGCTCCGTAGTCCTGGCCTCACAATCAAACATGGACTAGGAGGGTAAAGATTGTAAAAACAAGTAGAGATAGCCTAAGTAGTCTTGTTGGTGGCTCGTTTCGTTAGCTTAATTGCTTGTTTGTGGTTTGCCTGAGCATATACGGAGTCGAGTATGGATTTAGATGAATCAAGCACAAACATGACCATGAAACTCGGTAAAACTCAAGTTTTCTCATTGAGAAATGAAATTAAGCTTGAAAATTTAATTAAAACTTTGTTTTAAGGCAATCTTAATTGTAAAGATAAAACATTTGCCCATATGCACATACATCCCCGTTCCGGTAAGGAATTTCTCGACGTATGTACAACTGCCCCGAAACTGGAACTGAAACCAGAGAGGAACAAAGGACCCACAGTTTGGTTTCACTTCCACCTATCAAAGATCAGAACTAGAATTGATGGTCCGAATCAGTAGTTCCAAGTTATTCTTTTTCCAGTTTTAATATCTATACATTTCTTTCTAAGTAATTTTAAGATGAAACCGAACCAAATCAAAACCAGAACGGTCTACAACTGGATCCTAAATCGATTTGAGACCAGCCGAACTGGAGCTGGACAAAGAGAGGGGCTAGTTCGGTTCCAATTTTAGGTTTTGGTAGAACCAGAAGTATTGGTTTTAATTCCAAGAGTCCCAGTTTGCCTTGAACCGGCCAGGTCTATGCCAGCCGGTACAAGAGCTCAACCATTATGTAGCTCCTTTTAGCCGAAGAAAGAGCAGCTGGTTTGTTGTGCCTTAGTCAATTGCCAATGCGTCATCAACAAGGAATTAGATTGACCATATATTTAAAGCTGCAAAACTTATATATCTCAGTATATTATATGATGCAACGCATTAATGTAATACACATGTTTGTTCGCAATGAATCCAATTTTTTTTTTGTTACAAGAGGAGGCCGAAGCCTCGTACACACCTACACTTGCACCCTTTGGGAGTCGAACTCCTACCAGCGGCAACTGTGGTAGAGCACCCTGTCATTGAGCTAACGCTCTCGGTGCAGTTTATGAATACATTTTGCTGACTGGTTCTCTTGGGAAATATATCATACAGTATCATACACAAATGTTTCTGTTTGGGTACAATCGGGGGACCGAAGCCAATGCACGCCCTGCGCATCGAACTCATGACCTTTAACTTGTGAGTCAACACACTTAAGTATGTTAACTATTGTTGAGAATAATTTTTGTGGGTCACCGCTTTGATGCTTATGATTTGGGAGAGATTAACAAATATGTTTGATTCTGCATATCAAATATAATTTGAGCATATAAGATTAGTTTGTGCTTTCATACAATAAAAACTAAACAACTAAGCCTTTTCCCATACTAGGTAGAGTTTGATCATTCTTTATTCCCATATCATAATTAACTCAACAAGAGTTAGATCATTCTTTATTGTTTCTTTTCAACACTTTTGTGGTCTTCTTCTTCCTCTTTTAACATTTTTACGACATAAGCTAGGAACGTGCTTTTCATGCATCAAATAAATGAGATAAACGAGGCTGGCAAAGGAGCCTAATGAACTGAGCTAATGACTCGTTTTCTTCGAGCTGATCGATTATAGTTGAACTCTTCTTTAAACATGTTCGTTCGCCGTTCATTATCGCATGACAAGCCGACAAATTTAATTAAATACCCTAAGTAGAATGCTTTTTATTTACTTAAAACAAATAACAAAGGGAAAGTCTGTGTAAAGAGAAATTAGATGATGAACATTCTAAAGAGATCAACAAAAACTTCATTTTGGATTTTGGTTTATATGCAAATAATGTACTCGAATTCAGATACAAGTATGAGCTCAAACATGTTGGGTGACACTCCGAATCCAATTTCTATTTGGATCCTATGCTGCATACTGAATCTCAGGTATGACCGGTTTTAAAGCTGCCCGGAGGTTTCAACGGAAACTGAACCACATCAGGGACCTGTTGGAACTGGAATTAGTCAAACGGAACCCTAAACCGGGGATCACTTAGTTTGGTTTTGGTTTTACCTTTTATATAACCTGAACCGCTGTTATTTTTTAATTGCAAAAAATTGAATGATTCTTTTTCAATTCTAAGAGGTTTAGGACTCAATTCAGAACCAGAACCGGCTCTGTCTCCTACTGACCGAACTCGAGATGGGGTTGAATTTGGATATCCAAATTCTTTTTCCATTAGTTTCGTTTCTTGCTTGAACGAAAATGTAAGGGCTTTCTGGTAATTAAGGTGATCTTTTGAACTTTTCACCCTGCCCCAGGCGAACCCAATTTCCCACGAACACATGCACGCTCTTACCCGCTCGACACTTGACACCCGACCCAACTTCGTCTACTCGCCTCACCAAATCGCCGATTTTTTAGGATCGTAGGTGTACAACATCCGGGTCCGGTCGAGCCCACTCGGGGCTCCGATACATTACGTCATTAACACGAATCCGGATATAACTTGCTTTAAGAAAGAATAAAACTAAAAAATTTAATTGCAAATAATGTAACCACTTGGAACCAAAATAATCCATAAAATTTCTAAATTTAATTTTTTTTTAGAAAAACATGAAAGTGGCAGTTTCGAACCTTCGGTTCTGATTCCAACACATTTCCAGTCCCATGAAAGGTAAAATCGAAACTAAACCAAATTAGTCCTTCATTCTAAGTCCGATTTAACCGGTTCTCGTTTCAGTCGTTCTTGTTGTGATTCAATTTCAATCGAAACCGACGAACTTATTTCAAATTGGTCGTGTCTAGTCATGAACCAAAGTATCTGCACTTAACCTGCCTCGCACGAAATCCCAAGCATCAATTTCACTCGTGAATCAAGCATAGATGATTAAAAGCCCATGTAAATCCAGGCTTATTGGTTCTAATATCAGGCGCGTAACTCCAAGAATCAAACACACTTGATAAAAGGATGAGAAAGAAGTGCTCGTTCTCGTATGTTTTTGGCGCCCTTCAAAAGAAAAGACTTTGCCTGTGTCTAAGTGATAATTTGGTGCCCGCTTGAAGAAACGTCTCCTTGCCCCTGCAATCACAACGCGCACAGAGCACAAGCACACACAAACAGACCGTGTCAAGCGCCAAAAGAGACGATTAAGAGATGCGATCATTCCATCGCCGAATCACTCAAATCGCCGATTCTTCTTGTCTTCAACTCCTGCTGTCTGTCGCTTCCCATACTTCCTCCATTTTTCGCTTGCTTCAAAGCTCTCTCTCTCTCTCCCTCTCTCTCTCTCTCTGTGCGTGCGCGCTAATGGCGGTCGCAGCATTCTAATGCCACTTCCAGAAGTGCCGCTAAGTCAGCTTCAGTGCAGGAGATGCACACAATTAGAGCTGGCTTCATCATGAACTACCATGACCTTCTTCTCTCTTCTCTCTTCTTCTCGTTCGTTATCACGTTCTTCGTCTGCCCGAGTCCGGCCACCTCCCTCTCGCCGGACGGTCAGGCTCTGCTCTCTCTCCTTCCCGCCTCCGATTCATCCGGCGGTGATCCTTACCTTGCCTCGTGGAACCCTTCACAGGACACTCCTTGCTCTTGGCACGGGGTCACCTGCTCCGTCGATGGCCGCGTTACCTCCCTCAGTCTCCCCTCCACCTTCCTCAACGCCACTCTCCCCGGGCCCCAACTCGCTTCCCTCACTTCTCTTCAACTCTTGAATCTTTCCTCCACCAATATCTCCGGCACCATTCCGCCGGAACTCGGTGACCTCTCGGCGCTTCGCCTACTCGATCTGAGCTCGAATGCGCTAGTTGGTCCGATACCGCGGCAGCTCGGCCGGCTCTCTGCTCTCCAAGTTCTCTTGCTGAACTCCAATCGTCTGTCCGGCCCCATTCCCCGTCAGCTAGGTGATCTCTCCTGCCTTAGAATCCTTTGTCTGCAAGATAACGACCTCAACGGAACTATTCCTCAAGAGCTCGGCCGGATTCCGTCCGTCGAGCAGTTTCGCATTGGCGGCAACCCCCAACTCTCCGGCGCCATCCCGCCGGAGCTCGGCAATTGGGTCAATCTCACCACCTTCGGCGCCGCGGCCACCGCCCTCTCCGGGTCCATTCCTTCCACTTTCGGCCGACTTGCCAGCTTGGAGACCCTCGCCCTCTATGCTACTTCCATCTCCGGCCCCGTCCCTGGCGAGCTCGGTGGCTGCTCCGCCCTTCGCAACCTCTACCTCCATATCAACCAGCTATCCGGCGGCGTTCCGCCGCAGCTCGGTCGGTTGAAGCAGCTGACCAGCCTGTTGCTTTGGGGTAATTCGCTCGAGGGCCCGCTTCCGCCGGCGCTCGCGAATTGCACCTCTCTCGTTGTCCTCGACGTTTCGATGAACAAGCTGTCCGGCCCGATCCCACCGGAGCTCGGTCGGCTCGCCGCCCTGGAGGAGCTTCATTTCTCGGAGAATGCCTTCAATGGGTCGATCCCGTGGCAGCTTAGCAATTGCTCCAGCGTGACCGCGTTGCAGCTTGATAAGAACCTACTTTCTGGTGCGATTCCATGGCAGTTTGGAAACTTGAGGTCCCTGCAAAGTCTCTTCCTTTGGGGTAATCTCATTAATGGCGGTATTCCTCCCAGCTTAGGCAATTGCAGTGAGTTGTATGCGTTGGACCTCTCCAGAAACAACATCAATGGTTCGATACCGGAGGAGATTTTTGGGCTCAGGAAGCTCAGCAAGCTTCTGCTTCTCGGAAACTCGCTCTCCGGACGCCTGCCAAGCGCGGTCGCGCATTGCAAATCGTTAGTGAGGCTCAGGCTGGGAGAGAACCAACTGTCCGGCGAAATCCCGGTCGAAATTGGCGAGCTTGAGAATTTGGTTTTCCTTGATCTTTATTCCAACAACTTTTCAGGTCGTTTGCCCGTGGAGATATTCAATATCTCGATGCTCCAATTGCTTGATGTATCGAATAATTTTCTGATCGGAGTGGTTCCCAGTGAGCTCGGCCGGTTGCTCAGTCTCGAGCAGCTTGACCTCAGTCATAATAGGTTCTCTGGGGAGATTCCGGCGAGCTTCGGAAACCTGAGCTATTTGAACAAGCTGAATCTGAACAACAACTTGTTGTTTGGTCCGGTGCCGAAGATGGTGAAGTATCTGCAGAAGCTTACTCTGCTAGACCTCAGCTTCAATGGGTTCTCGGGCGTGATCCCGCCAGAAATAGGTTCGATCACAAGCTTGACGATTAGTCTGAACCTCGGTGGAAACAATCTCAGCGGTGAAATCCCACCGGAGATGGCCGGATTGACTCAGTTGCAGTCGCTGGATCTATCGCAGAACTCGCTCTCTGGCAGCATCAAAGTCTTGGGGAAGCTGACCAGCCTGACTTCATTGAATATTTCCTTCAATAATTTCTCCGGCCCAATTCCAGTGACGCCGTTTTTCAGGACACTTTCGGCGAATTCTTTCCTGGGAAATCTGGGACTGTGCATGTCTTTCGATGGGGAGTCGTGTTCTTCTGCTCAAATTCGCACGGCTGGCCTCAATTCTGCGAAGACGGTCGTCCTGGTTTTTGTAGTCCTCGGCGCCATAAGTCTAATCTCTTTCTCTACTTGGATTCTAGTTTCCAATTACAGGAAATCAATGGCAGGAAAGACATCTGCATTGTGTGCGAATTCGAACATCGAAGACTTCTCCTTTCCTTGGACGTTCATCCCATTTCAGAAGTTGAATTTCACCATAGACAACATCTTAGACTGTCTTGTTGAGGAAAATGTGATCGGAAAAGGGTGTTCAGGAGTCGTTTACAAAGCCGAGATGCCGACGGGAGAAGTGATCGCAGTGAAAAAGCTGTGGAAATCCAAGAATGAAGAAGAAGAAGAAGATCGGGCCTTCAGTGCCTTCGCATCCGAGATTCGGATTCTCGGGCACATCCGGCACCGGAATATTGTTAGGCTCTTGGGCTACTGCTCTAACAAATGCGTAAAGCTTCTGCTCTACAACTACATTCCTAATGGCAATCTGCAACAATTGCTGCAAGGCAACAGAAGTTTGGATTGGGAAACTCGGTACAAGATCGCCGTCGGGTCAGCACAGGGATTATCCTACCTTCACCATGACTGCGTGCCGGCAATTCTTCACAGAGATGTGAAGTGCAACAACATACTGCTCGACTCCAAATATGAGTCATATTTAGCGGATTTCGGGCTCGCCAAGCTGATGAATTCACCTAATTTCCACCATGCTATGTCCAGAGTTGCTGGCTCTTATGGCTATATTGCTCCAGGTACAGCTAGCTCAAGTTGTTCATTCCGAAGCTCCTTCCGTTTTCTACATAAGTTGTTTAATTTGTTGATTTTGAACTGTGGAATTGTTCCATATATCCATGGTTGCCATTTTAATCCGTCTCAGCTCTTGCTTTTATAGTTTTATGGTTTTCAAACCTTGAGCCGCATTTCAGAAGTTAATCATCCACTCGTTCACTTTTTCGCAATTGAACTGCCAGTCTCATTGTATTTGGTCATTTGGTCGTTTGTGTTTAAATCATCTTAAGTACGTCTCTCTCACACACACACACATTTTATCCTGTCTCTCTCTGTATGTTTAAGCCACGTTGTTGCATCTCTCTCGTTTTATCATGGTTCCTTATATATATGTATATGTGTATGTGTTTATATGTGTATGGATGAATGAATGAACGTATGTATGCATACATATAGAAAGCTTATGATATTGATGGTACGAATGGTGGTTCTGGGCGTTCCATGTAAGACCTGCATTGCTTGGGGTGTTCATTCATCAAGACATGAAGTGTGTGCAAATGCCCAATCACAAAGCTTGCTAGAATTTAGACATTTTACAGATTCTTCTCAATAATGGCTTACATTTATTTCACCCTGCATCTGTGTGTGTGTGTTGAACGTGAATTGCATCTCCCCCCCCCGCCCTTGTTATTGGAAAACAGTGACATGTAAACAGTAACATAAATCTTCTGGATGTAAATACTGCTGACATAAGATGGACCATTAGTACCGGAAGCTTTGTGGTTTAAATGCGGATATGAATACAGACCAGGACAGTGCCCACTTAAAGATTCCATATAGCGATCAACTTGGTAATATTGCAGTTCAATTGGCTGCTTCTGTTGTATTCCTTTCAATTTTGATTATGTATAACATTGCATTTTTTCTATTGTGTTGTTTCCATTAGATTATATTGTCATTCAAGTGTATAAACACACACACGCATGCACGCACACAATGATACTATCTCTAGATTGGGGAGTTTTCTCTTTACTTACTCAGTATGGCAAACTTCTTTGGCGCAGAGTATGGATACACCATGAACATCACAGAGAAGAGCGATGTGTACAGCTATGGTATTGTGCTGCTGGAGATACTAAGTGGCCGGAGCGCTGTCGAGCCGTGTGTGGGTGATGGTCTGCATATTGTTGAGTGGGTAAAGAAGAAGATGGGGAGCTTCGAGCCAACGACGAGCATTCTGGATCCAAAGCTCAGAGGCTTGCCTGATCAGGCGGTGCAGGAGATGCTTCAGGCCCTGGGGATTGCAATTCTGTGCGTAAACCCTTCGCCTTCGGAGCGACCCACCATGAAGGAGGTGGTGGCCTTGTTGATGGAGGTGAAGAGTCCTCAGGAGGACTGGGGAAAGAACTCACAGCCCCTCATTAAAACATGATTAGGGTGGCTCTGTATCACATTGTTGGCAAACGAGCAAACTCGAAACAGCTGAGTAATGGCCCAATAGATCCACGGATCTGTGTATATAAAGTTTGAGAGATTAGGAATCACTTTTAATCAGTTTTCTATTCGACGATTGCTGTTCCTCCTGTTCTCCTTCCCTTGACGCAGTAAGTTTGCCCTGCGCAGACAGTAAACAACTTAAAGTTCATGGGGTTGGGCCAAGGACAATGACAAAAATCAACTTCTTATGCGGGTCCATGTTTTCTTCAATATTATTATTTTGTATAATTATAATTAAAAAAGTCAGATTTTCCAAATTTTGATTTGGCGGATGATGTCCGAATGCAAATCTGCAGGTAGTAATGGAGGCTTGTTTCACAAGGCTTCGTGGATACATGATGGTTAAGGCAATAAAAATGGTTGCATCTGGTGATGGTGTGTGGTGACTGGAGGAAACAGCAGTAGGAGATGGGGATCACCAAACAGGTTGCAGGAGAATGACTAAACTAAACAGAGCAAGCATGTTAGATGCCATTTATCTTAAAATTGTTGATGTAGTTGACTCTATTTAATATGGGAAAAGGTTTAGTTGTTATAGTTTTAGGCATGATACAAAAACCCATAACGACACGACCTGGAAAATCCATGCTCACACACTCTCTAAAGTGCGTGGAATTTTCTTCTTAGTGTAGTACACCATGGGTATTGAAACCCGAAGGACCTCGAAGCTAGGATGGCCAATTATGGTGGTGAAGCTCTTCCAGCACTGGTTTGCTTCATTAACAAGATTCAAACTCAAGACCTTGCTTAAGGGAAACAAGTGCTAAACCACTTGAATCGACCAGTTAGTGACGTGAAAAAGATTTGGATCCTGTTCAATTTGACCAGCTATCGACATGAAAACCAAATTAAAAGGCAAAAACACAACTCAAACCACAAAATTACGGCCCTTAGGTTACCCATGATTAGAACCATCTGAAGATTAATGATGGATAAGAGTATCCATCCTTAAACATGCTTTCATGGTATCGTGTCTAAAATTGCCATAATTTCAGGTTTCAGGTTGTATTCGTGTCAAAAGCAAGTGAATCGGAGCACGTACTTATTTCTTCCCAATTTTGGTAAACAGAAGATCGGAGTTTGGACTTGTGTTTGTGTCTAGTGTCCGTGTTGTGTGTCGAATTGGACTCTTTTGGGTTGTACATGTGTCTAGTGCTCTTGTTGTGTTTCAAATCCCCTCCCCTGTGGCACTTTGGATCGTTGGTCCTTCTGACTCCAATTCATCATTACATGAAATATTTTGGCTGAAATGATAGTCCTCGTAGCATAGCATAAGATTTCCTTAATCTTCCCACTATTTCTTATCGATTTTTCTTTTTCTTCTTCAGCAACATAATAGGAGGTATTTTGGAGATTGTTTGCCTGAAATTTGCAGCACACAAAACTAAGCACATAATTACAAGCAAAAATCAATGATTTCACCTACAATGGTATTTGTTTTCTGAGTTTCATTTTATTAACACCGACCAGAAGGGAAACTGAACGACTCGAAATTGAAAAAAATTGGCGGCAAACAATGAGTAAGGCAAGGATGTGAACAAGCTCAACATATCAAAGTGATCGGAAGTGGGTGATAGGAACGTAAAAGCATAAGAAATTGACGAAAGAAAGAAAAGTTATTCTAGAACTGCTTCAACGACTCCATAGGAAAGAGGGTAGAGGAGCATCAATGGCGGAATCAAGTCTCATTATCAAGTATAATTCTAGTCTTTTTCCATTCTAATTATAGTTTTCTGGAGTTCGTATTGCTTCAAATCTATCTTACTTTGTCACGTCCCGAGATGTGGGACTCACCGAATGGTAAACATAAACTCTCATTTGACTCGTTCGCTGCAACTCGAGATCCGAATAGTGATGTGAATGAAAAGTCTAAGATCAACGATTATTCAAATAACTAAACAATAAACTTTTCATTACAAAATCTAAAATAAAAAATAAAAAAACTTTTATTATGAGTTTGTGAAGAGAGAATTCCTAGTACTTGATTGTGAGTTTCCTCCGTGTCTTTTGGTAACCAAACGCAGAAAAGGCAAAATCAAACTGATAGTCAGCAGTATCATCAGTAAAGATGAATTTGTGAATAAGTTCCCTATACTACAAGAAAGAGATGAGAGAATGACCAGTCGATTCATTTGGCTGTTTATCGAACATAATAACCACTTTCTTATTCGTTCCTACCCACCAACACCAACCAAAACGAAGCTTTTCGTCATTCTAAGTGGGTTCAGCTGCATGAGTTCTAAATGGTCATTAGCATTTAACTTGATCAAAGCAAGATCATGTTTTACTCAGTTGATTTCGGTTTTTTTATTATAGCCATCTTTTAGAACACTTGTCGGTCTAACGAGAGTTGAGTTATAGGCCATAAAACCCAATTTGATACGAACGGATGAATACAATCATGCTGGCAAGCAATGCTTCACTTATCTAATAGTATAAAAGTGAGTTTAGAACATTGATATTGTGATAGAACGAAATGTATAAACTCGAGTACAAAGCAGAAGCAAAGAAAAACAAAATTGTTGGATAAAACGAATCCAACAAAAAAAATCCTGTCGATTCAGTTAAGTTTTTCAGTTATAATCAAATTTTGCTCATCTCTAATACTTCCCATTTTTGTGCTCATTCCCTTTGATAACATGAAAAGGTCGTGTTCAACGTAACATGAAATAGTTAAGTCGGTTGTATAAATACATGATTAGGGCTTCCATTTGTAAATTCCTCTAAAATACCACGGGCTGTCAGCATAACCTGGCTATGATGACAGTCTTGACAGCCTGCCCTCCTGTCCATATTCAACCCGAATGATTGATCCATTGCTGCTTTCCCCTCCAACCATCGATCTTGGCTCCTTCTTCCTCCCCCTCCCTGAGAGAGAGAGAGAGAGAGAGAGAGAGAGAGAGAGAGAGAGTCCAATTTGCTTTTGGTCAATCAGCTTTCTTTTTGTCAGATTGAAATGTGAGAGGCTCATGCTATTATCAGTGGAAGGACGGTTCGTTTCTCCTTCCTTCTCTTGGCAGTCGGCGGAAAGTAGCAGCAAGAGGACGGAAATTCTGGAAGACCCATCTTTACGATGACAGAATTTTTTGGTACCAACTTCGAATTGGTGACACCCAAAGAGGAGTAGGTCGAGAACAACGACGCCGACGACGAGCACCACCCGCTGGCGCCGCCCAAGGGTCGGGGTTGCTCCACTGCTTTGGCCGGCCCTCCCCGAGCCGCCTCGATGCCGTGGCATCTCCCCTCGATTCCCAGACCGTCGTTCAGTGCAATGGTGTGAAGATTTTCCTCAAGAGTAGCCTGAAGAAGCCGTCTGCAGACGTCGGTGGTGCTGATTTTGTTGTTGGTATTGATGGTTCTGATGCTGTGCCTCGTGGTAAAACTGGGGAAGTGTTTGATGGTCACGAGAGTTCGGCCTCAGTGAGCGCTGCTGTGAAGAGGACAGTTCAATGGAGGGACGGGTGTGGCCTCGACCTAGTCGAGATTAGGGAATTCGATCCGAGGTACTTCCAGCTTGCTTTCCTCTTCACTGATCATGAACTCATGTTGTTAAATCCCCGTTTATCTCAGTTAGAAGTTGCTTTCAATTAAATGTGAGGTTTTGCACCCAGAGAACCCAGAGCTTTAGCTCAGGGGCATGGCGCTCTGACGCCCTTGCTGCAGGTGTGTTCGGCCTCGTTTTGTAACAAGAAAAAGCGGGGTTTTGCGTTTAGGTAGTTAAGCATGTATGGCATTTTCTTTGCTTTTTGTGAGATTTGAGAGTTGGGCCTGGTAATATTATGCATTTAGGGTTAAGTTGTTTTCATAGATTGAGCTTATTTTATTGGTTGTGCTTGGATCAAACAATCGGTTCGTTTGTGTTGGTATCTTTCACTTGCTGGACGACGCGTATTGGATAAATGGATCTCTTCAGAAATCATTGAGGAGCATTCTTGCAATTCAGTATTTTCATTGGACGAGTTTCCAGCGTACATAAGAAACTTAGTTGACACTGCAAAATGGTGCTCCGGTTGATCAATAGGTTTCTTATTAGTGGCTAGATTAGTGAACTGCACTGGTTCTATGGGTCGTTCATTTCGATAAATTTAGATATTAGGCTGTGGATGCACTTTGGATTCGGGGTGGGAACGGAATATCCGGTCGCAGGGGAAATGGAGGTATTGTAAAGGCGGATAATTGATTTCCCACTGTTTCCTTTGCTGCTGGACAGGCAGTGAGGAGTTGGAATCTCATGGGTGCTACCCCTATTCCGTGCAAACCAATGCCATAAATAGTTCCTACTGGCGAGGGTCTTGGCCTCAAAATTTTATTATGGGCAGTCCCAGGGAGAAGAATACCTTATTCAGTAAATGCTCATGACTCTAGAAAGGTAGTTTCTTCTAGTGATATATCAGAGGAAAATATTTCCTCCTTGTCTTTGAGAAGCCTCCTGGAAGTATGCTCCTCGCTTGATATCTGCTGCAGCTAAAGTGCATCAGATGGAAGCGTTAAGTTTTTATGTAAGCCTTATGTCTGAGATAACAAGCACTACCTATTCCTCCTATGTTTATGATTGTGTGTTTCAAACTAGCCTGGAATTCAGAAGAAGGATTGCTTTATATCAGCCTTTGATTTTACGCAATAGAATGCACCTCTGTGGTCACATTGTGGCAATATTTTAACAGCATATTCAGGAGATGCCCACGGAAACGATTATAGGTGTCCAATAAGCCATCAGTTATCGATTCATTGTGTCCGGCTTGTCATAAAAGATATGAGTGGAGGCATAGGATATATAAGGTCCTCTTGGCAAAACTAAGGAGTTCACATTCATGCTAGAAGCTTGGAAACTGTTGAAACCAATGCTGCTTTATTTGGCATGTAACGTTCCTGCTTGCACAACATCCAACTAACTGCATGATTCATTTGTAAGCTGTAGGACCCTATTGTTTCTTTTTCCTTTTTCGATTCATAACTTGGAGAGATTCCTTTTAGAGGAGCCGGATCAACCTAGCGAAAAACTGAGGCTAGAACCCTTGCCCTCAGAGGCTGTGCTGTGTTTGTTTGTTCACATGGGAACTATCGCGTTAGCAGCGAGAGACTGTCCACTATGTAACTTCGGAGCTTCAGAATCATATTCTTGTAGAAGATGCAGTGTTAACTTTTTTACAGCTTTTGGACATAGAGTTCATGTGAACTTTGAGTTATAGAAAAACTGAATCAAGGAAGATATTCATTTGATAATTCACAATTAATTTTGGGATTTGCCAGTGAAGAAGATGACTCAGGAGATGCAGACGATGAGAACGGTCGAGGTTACAGTTGTGTCATACAATGAGTCCAGGTAACCGCTCGGTTAGTTCTCCTACCACCTTCATTTCTGTCCCGTAGTGAAACATGATATTCCGAATTCTTCAAAGAAAATTTCTGATGATTGGTTAGTCTACCCATTTTTATTGTTGCTGACTGATGGTGCTCTACTAATCTAGTATTTTTGGGGATGAAGGAGATAACTGTGAGTTACTTGGGGGTGCATGTTTTCTGACTTCAGTTTTGGATGTATAATTGTTTTCCTTGTTAATATCTTGTACCAAAACTTGGATTTTTCTTTCTGTGTGCGAGTGTCTATGTACCTATTTATGTGTATGCGTTTGTGTAAAAAACGCGTGAAGACATTCTTTGTGCCACTGCATGAGAATTCTTTCTGATCGAATGGATGTGCACCACTGAGCCCTATGGCATCATGCTTCTGTCGTGGAGAAAGTCTGCTCTGCCCTCTAATGTCGGTGAGTGTTAGAGCTAGGTGCCTCGACGCCCAACTGTAAATTTAGAGCTAGATGAGATGAATACGAGATTACACTAACAAGCTTAAATTGTTACTGGATTTTCATTGCAAACATGAACTTCTTGCTCATTTATGTCACGCATTAGTTTCTTAATGAGACCTTTGTTTCCAAAAGAACACACTTCACCACTACAATAGGAACCACAATCCAGTCTTATCCCACAGTAGGTGAGTTTGGCAACACAGATTCTTCGACTCCATATAGTTGAATCTTGTGCCATTTCAGTATTTAACTTCAAAAATTTTACAGCTTCTCTATGTTTCTTTTCAAAATATTGTTTCCCACATAACTATTTATCCTTCTAAACATTCTTGAGTAATTTGGTTAGCATGTGCTCCTAACAAATAACACTTATCTATAAGTCCTATAAAAAAAATCAAGAAGCATTTCACAAAAGTACCATGTGGTTGTTGATTTTGATATTTTGAACCTTAATTTCATTTGTAATAAATTAGAGACATAAGGTTTTCACCGTTAATAAAAATAACCGTTTTAACATAATGAAGTTCTTTTTTTTCGCTTACATGTACATGTCAATGTAGCATTTGAACCATGCCCGCTACCATTTACTCGTCACATGAGCTTATATGAACCATTAAGTTGTCATGCTAGCATATATAAAATATTAATTAATGTCAAATAAGTAAATTAATATTATATTAATTATATAATATAAACATATATTATTTAATAGCAAAATAGGAATTATATTGTATAAATATCAAGCATTATATATTGAATAGTAGTTAATATTAATTAATCAAGATATATATTAATATACCTTAATTAATATCTAGTACAATTTCTATTTAATATATATTAGATATTAGTTAATAACTATTAATTATTAACTATAATATAAATGTTAATTAATATCTATAAGCTAATTATTATATTAATGATATAATATAAATTAAATATTAGTTATAATATGGATTAATTCAATATAATATAAAATAATTATATAATTGACAGTAAATTATTACTGTAATATTAATTGTATAATATACATATTGTAAGTAATATCTATCAAAGATTAAATCATATTAATTATAGTATAAATGTTGATAATATCTATTAAACATTAAATATTAATCAATACCTATTAATATTGATTAATATTAGTTAAAATATTGATTGTAATTTTTTTGTTACTATAATGTAACATTTTACACGGTAGGTGGACATGGCAATGGATAAGGCTCAGTGCCACGACGACGTGTGTACATGTTCCAAAACAAACACTATTATATGAGAGGTTCTTTTTTATTAATGGTAGAGGCTTGAGGTGTCGTGTTATTGGAACAGAAATTGAGGTCTCAAAGTGTCAAAATCGAAGATATACCTTTGTCAAAAAATTTCAAAAAACCATAGCGCACACTGCATGCAGGAGCTGTTGTAAGCTGAACCTAGACGACTCATATTTCCAGCCTAGATGAGTGAAGTGATATTTCCTCTGCTTGTTTCGCCAACTATATAAGCCAAGTTGTAGGTCGGCTCGTGCGACTCATGATAAGAGCTAGATAATGCGAAAAACAAGGAGGTCAGTAGCGTTGCTCAAGGGTGAGACTGTGAGAAATAAGCCATTAACTTTCCCTGTCTCAACCAAAAGGTGTCGCCAAGCCTAAAATAATCTCCTCTTCTTTCAGTCATTTCATCAAGCAATGTTTCGTGCACTGAATGAAACCCTCCGAAAGGAAGAAGTGAAGTTTATGGCCTCACTGGAAAGCAAAATCTGAAGGAAGCCATGTCATAGAATGCGATTCCACTTGCAAGACATTCAGTAAGTAGTCAACCATCGCAAAGAGAGTAAGCCAAATACCACTTGATTCGTGTATTTGATTCTAACCGCAGCAGATGATCATCAACCAGGATGAGCGAAAGTTTGCTGTTTACTGCAATCTGTTGATACATTTTCACCGCTTGATTGGTGGCCATCAAAATCTATTTCCTTGGAACATTACAGTCATTACTCTCTACATGCCTCTGTTCTCGCCTCTCTAAAGCGACCATTTAGAAACCTAAACGTTCTACCATAACTGATTCGATTACGAGATGGTGAACGAATGCGCAGATGTTGAACAATTCAGATTCAAGCATGGAAAGGGAAGGAGTGATCGTAACCTATTGCGCTACTGATGGCATAAAACCAGAGAACCTCTGAGACCATTCGTCACCAGCAAGCCCTCTTCCTCCCAAAAGTATACTTCTATGAATTCGGTCCGAGAACAAAATGCATGAAGGATCATATTGTAAAGATAAGAGGATGACTATTCTCAGTGTCCTCATCCAAGAAAAACGTCTAGACTAGCCATCTAGTCATTTTTCGTGAGATAATTATAACAACTTAAGAGATAAGAGCTCTTAACGAAAAGCCTAGTCAGGGAATCCGAGAGGATGGAGCCCGGTGTTGCTATATAAATAGAGAGCAATGCATTGATCTAAATACAGAAAAACAAAAGCAAAAATCCTCTCTAAAAAATACGGTTGTGGGAAACCGGAAATCATACCTACCCTTCTATTTTTCGTCTTCAAATAGAGAGGCCATCCACTGTGTAACAGAAATCCATCGAGAGCTGTTGCAGAGACTCGTCAAGAGCTGCTGCAAAAATCCGATGAGGACGTTGTCAAAATCCATCGCTGGTATCAGGGTCAGGTTACCTGCAATAAAAAAGGTATGTTGTTAAAATTCTTGTAGAAACGGGAAGACAAAAAGAACATGAGATAAGAGTGAGAACTCTCTGTTTTCTGGTAAAAAATAACCGGTCGTCTGTCGAAAACCACGAACTTTGGCCTGAGACAGGAAGTAGAAAAAAGAAGCAGATAAGCTAATAGGGAACTTCGCAGAAGCCAGAATGCCAAGAAGGTCGTCGGCTAAAGTGGAACCTCGCAGAAGCCAGAAGGCCAAGAGGTCATCAGATAAAGCGGAACCTCGCACAAGAAGGTTGCTAGCCATAGAGGAAAACCCTGCAAGGCAAGATAACAAACGGCCAGAGGGAAGCCACAAGCAAAACCCTGCAAATACAAGAGATTAAACAAAAGGGGTAAACGACCGAGAGCCGTCGCAGTCGCCGTATAGAGGACCAATGGCCGGAGGTTGTCGGCCCCCCTCTCTCTCCTCCCTGAGTGCTCTCTCTGCTTCTCTCTCTCTCTTTCCCATTTTATAACGCCCTCAAAACAATGTTCAAAAACCATGGGTGGAAACCGCTTCGGGCAACGTACTAAAAAGTTTGTTCTACCCCTAGTCGGTTTTGAAAATTACGAACTGTCACGAGGTAAAATTATTAAAATGTCCAGATATATTTAAGTAAAAAGATAATTTTACCCTCAAATAAGTGAAAATATAATTTTGCCCTCTAGTTGTTTATAACAATTATGAAATACCGACCTAATGAATTATGTTCCTGTCCCTAGATGAGTGTATATCCGAAGTCTTGCCACTTTGTTAAAAGATAACTCTTGTCTTTGAGAATGTCGATAGATTTAGACTGGAGGGAAGATTTACCATCCTACCCTCGATCAATCATAGATTTTATTGAAAAACTAGGTGCCACTATTATCGTTCTATCCCAAGACTTTTTGAAAAATTACAAAATCGGATAAAATAACTGGTTTGCCCCTTGAACTTTGAAAAATTACGATGATAGGAAAAATAAGGAAAATTACATATTTCTCCCTAGTATGGTTTTGAAAATAATAGAATCAAGTTATAAAAAACTAAAAAATGGTACTTAGAATATGTTTGAAGTTCTTTTAAGTACCATTAGTTATTTTCAATTTAGTAGATGGATATTTTGTATTTTATGTTTTAATAGTTGGTTATCTGTTGTATGTTGCTTATTGAATGTTTTCTTATTAGATTGTCTAATTGATATTTTTTCCAAACACATAAAAATAAACTCTAAAATATGTGTGTCAGAATTGACAAAATAAAAAAATTAAACGGTCTTAATTTCCAAACTTGGAAAAGAAGAATCCCATTGGCACTTATAATAGAAGGTGTAGAGTATGTACTAGGGGAAACAATACGTCCACCACTCTCTGACACTACTGAGCAATAAAAGAAAATGTACAAAAATTCTTAAAGATGACACGATATCAAGGACTATTATGTTAACATATATAGAGGATGACTTAATTAAGGTGCTTGAAAAATACGAGACTGCAAAAGAGTTGTTTAATTTAATAATAGTTAAACACAATACTACAACTAAACTACATATTCTGTTATTGCTACAAAAGTACAACTACAAAATAGAAGAAGGAGATTATGTAGTGGAACATGTGAACCACATGTTGGTAATGGCAAACGACTTAGTTGTAGCCAAATCAATCATCTAAGAACCTATGTAGATATCCACTATACTGAATAGTTTTCCCCTATCATGAAACATGGTCACTATTGATCTTAGACTAGGGTCTGAGACAAACCTTTCTAAATTTTCCCTTAAGTTAGCAATCAACTTTAAAGCCAACTAGAAGAGAAATAAGCCAAACAAGAAGTTTGACAAAAATACCAAAAATGATGGTCAATCTTTTAAGAAAACACATGAAATCGCTTCTCAAGTCAATTGTTTCAACTGCGAAAAAATGTGGCACTATAAGAGGGATTGTAAGAACAAAAAGAACTATGAAAATATCCAGCAACATGAACAATCGGGAAAGCATGATATAATCTGCGTAATATCTAAATGTTTGTATCTTGATCGTCCGGTGACTAGCTGATGAGACATACTCGAAAAGTAAGAAAGGGACAATTAATATAAATGAATACAAACCAGGAGAACATCGAGTATATATGAGAAATAACACTTTTTCAGATGTTCTTGGAATTGAGTCATTTAAAATTTATGTATAAGGCACACCGATTGTATTGACTCATATATTGATTATACCAACTATAAGGCGTAATTTGGTTTCGGTCACTGCTTTGGTTAAGAAGGACTTTGAGGTCATGTTTATTTCTTTAAAAGTGACTATGGAGAAACATGAGAAAGTAGTCTTCTTTGGTCAGTTTGATGTAGAACATGACTTATTCAAACTGAATGTTAATGAAAGTTAAGATTCTTCTGCTTATATTGATTGTGTCTTTAATGTTAATGTGAATGTATGACATAAATGCCTAGGGTAAATAAGTTTTAAAAAGTTGAGAAAATTATACAACTTTGACTTATTGTCAAGATTTAAGGAAAACACTTTTAATAATTATAAAACCTGTATACAACCATGTTAGAGATCATCCACATTGATTTATGTGGACCTTTTACGATAAGATCTTATTGTGGGAAGGTATATTTCATAACTTTTATTGTTAATTACTTGAGATATACATACATATATCTCTTAGTACATAAATTTAAGGCACTTGAAGCATTTAAAAAATATAAGCAGTAAGTTGAGAACCAATTAGGGCATACAAATAGAGACGATGAATATACCTCAGCAAAAATTTTAGAATATTACAAAGACTTTGGTTTGATTAAGAATGACAAATCAACCTCCCGCCAAGTATTCTTATTTGGATGTGGAGTTGTTTCTTGGGCCTGTAAGAAACAGGGTTGTGTAGCGTTACATACACATGAGACTGAGTATGTGGCTTGCTATATGGTTGTAACTAGTGTTATTTGGATAAGCCGCTTCATATGTGATCTGAAGTTGGATATAGTCAATGAACCAATTGTCATTTATTGTGACAACAATGCAGCAATTACTCTAATAAAGAGTGGAGCTAACAACTCTAAAAGCAAACATATAATGGTTAAATATCACTATGTTCATGACATGGTTATAAGAAAGAAAATATCTATCTCATTTATGCGAACTCGTGATATGTTGACAGACCCCTTGATTAAAGGCATAAAGAAAATCTTTTCTCAAAGCATATTACAAACATGGGTTTAAAATATGTTTGAATGTTGTGTAGGTAAGAAACCACATAATGGGTAATGATTGTACAATAATTATAAATGACATGACTAGGAAAATCCTACAAAAGTGAGAGGTAAAACGAGTATGTTATATTACTTAGCTCGAATGGTCAAATGAAAGATGTAAAGATAAGAGGATAGCCATTCTCGGCGTCCTCATCCATGAAAAATAGCTAGATTAACTATCTAACCGCTTTTCGTGGGATAGTTACAACAATTCAAGAGATAAGGGCTCACAACGAAAAGCCTAGTCAGAGAATCCGAGAGGGTGGAGTCAGATGCTGCTCCATAAATAAAGAGCAACACATTGATCTAAAAACCGAAAAACAAAAGCAAAAATCCTTTCTAAAAAATTTGGTTGTGGGAAACCGAAAATCATACCTACTCTTATGTTCTTCGTCTATAAACAAAGAAGTCATCCGTTGCATAACAGAAACCGTCGAGAGCTGCAACAAAGATTCGGCAGGAGGTGATGCAGAAATTTGCTAAGGACATTGTCAAAATCCATCACATATTGTTTCACGATTACCACCAATTGATCCAAACTCTGGATTTTTTATGGTAGGGTTGACAACCTAGGCCACAAACACAATCGAAAGTTCCGTCTTCATATGCAGTGATAAAGAAAAGAGTTTGGATTGGCAGGTTTCCGCCACAAACCTAACTAACATGATGGTGCCATGGCATTAGTGCCAATATAACACCCCATACAAATACCAACTCGAATATAACACCCCATATAAATACCTTACATGCTCACACCTTTTTTATTATCTACACTCTTTGCAGATTCCCACTTTACCATTGATCGTCTCATACTATTTATGGTTTGAAGCTCTATCCAACGAACCATCCACAATCCCATATTGCTTCAAATCTGATCGAAAAGAAAGGAGAAAAAAAAGAATGAAGAAAAAAAAGAGGAAAAAGAAGAATGAGACCAATTCTAAGAAGGTTTGAATGATTTTTAGAGGTATGTTATTGATTTAATATATTTTTATCGTTTATTTCATGTATTGAAGTTGTTTTCGGTTGAAATCAAAACAAAAAAGTGACATCAAGTTCTCGACTCAAGATGCGGTAAAGACGTATCTTCTCGATGAGGGAGACAAGCCTATGATGCTTGCCGCTATTGGTAAAAGACTCTATTGCAGGGGATGTGACTGAGAAAAATCTTTCTTATTTCATGGGGTGTTCGTAAAAATATAATCATATATATTTTTTTATTCTTCCTCTTTTTGTTTTTTATTCTTATTTTTCTTTTTCCTCTAATTTTGTTCTTTTTCTTCAATGAGGTTTGTAAGGATAAGTATTGTTTGGATGTGAAGAAGGCAACAATGATAAAAAAAAAAACTAAATACTGGTCACCGTAGTAAAGAGAAAAGAATACAAAATGGGGTGGGAGACGAGAGAGAAATCAATGAGGAATAATTTTAGTATTTTTGAAGTAACCAACAAGCATTAATTCTATGCGTAAAATCTCTATCAATTCTTCCATCACTCTGAAAAATTGACCCTAGGTATTTAAAACTTTTTTTGGGGGGGATACAATGTGTGCCAATTTTAATTTCTATGTCCTATGAAGTAACCAAATGATCAAACTTACATTCCATATATTGTGTCTTTGTTCTACAAAGTCGGAGGCCTTTGCTTTCTAATGTTTCTCTCCATAGTTCCAATTTTCTATTAACTTTTTCCTTAAACTCCTTCACTACCACAATGTCATCTACAAATAACATACACCAAAGTACTTCATCTTGAATATATTTTGTTAACTCATCAATCACCATTATAAATAAGTATGAACTTAAAGTTGATCCTTGATGTAACCCAATATTAACTTCAAAGAAGTCTGCCACTTAATGAGTTCTCACACATGTTTTTGCACTATCGTACACGTCTCTCATCATGTTAATGTATATCAATGGGATATCTCTTTTTCCAAGGTTCTCCAAAGAACCTCCCTCATTATCCTATCGTAAGCTTTTTCTAGATCAATAAATATTATGTGAAGGTCTTTCTTTTTTCCTCTAAAATGTTCCATAAGACGTCTGAAAAGGTGAATCACTTCAACAATAGATCTACCTCATATGAATCGAAATTGGTTCTCTGTTATACTTGATACTTGTCTTAACCTACGTTCGATAATTCTTTCCCACAATTTCATAGTATGACTCATTAACTTGATACCTCGATAATTCACAAAATTCTGAATGTCTCCCTTGTTCTTATATATGGATATAAGTGTACTTGCTCTCCATTCCTAGGCATCTTTTGGTTTCTTCATATTTCATTAAATAGTCTTGTGAGCCAAGTGATTCTTATTTTTCCTAGTATTTTCCAAACTTTTATAGGAATATTGTTTGGTCCTATCGATTTACCACCCTTCATATGTTTAAGAGCAAGTTGACTTCATTCTTTTTAATACGTTAGTAGAAATTATGGTTTATATATTTTTCTGATTTGGCTAACTCTCTTAAGCTAATACTAACATCTTTATTTTCATTAAAAAGCTTATAAAAATAATTTTTTCATCTATTTCTTATATCATCATTTGCCACTAGATTTTTTTTCATCCTCGTCTTTGATGCATCTAACAAAATTAAGATCTTTAGTTTTCTTATCCCTAGACCTAGCTATCATAAAAATATCTCTTTCACCCTCTTTTGAGTTGAGTTTTTTATATAAATTATCCCAATTTTTAGCTTTTGCTTCACTAACAGCTTTTTTTTCTTTTTTCTTTGCTTTCTTATAAGCCCCTAAAGTTTCACTAGTTTTTTTGCATAATGTAACTTGTAACATGCCCTCTTTGCCTTTATTTTATTTTAGATTACTTCAGTCCACCACCAAGCTTCTTTTTGTATCGGTACACCTCCCTTAGATTTACCTAACACATATTTCGCCACTTTTCTGATATGTATAGCCATATTGTTCTACATATCACAAGGTGTACCAACATAATTTCAAGCATCTCCTTGAAGGACTTTCTGTTTAAATATATATTCTTTCTCGCTTTTGAGGTTCCACCATTTAGTCTGAATAGTTTGATGCACTCTTTTCTTTTTTGTCCATTCTTTTATTTGCAAATCCATAACTAAAGGTCGATGTTGTGTGGTTAAACTTTCTTCTGTAATTATGTTGCAACTTTTTCAACATGCTATATCTTTTTTTCTACAAATAAAGTAATCAATTTGTGTTTGTGATAAGCCACTCGTATAAGTAATTAAATGTTCATCTCGTTTTTGAAGATTGTATTGATTATAAAGAGATCAAATACCATAGCAAAATTTAAAATCTTCCTACCTTCCTCATTTATATCCCCAAAACCAAAGTTTTCATGAATACCTTGATATCATAATGCCTCTTTACCAATATGTCCATTTAAGTCTCCTCCTAAACAAATCATCTCCCTTTGTGGAATCCTTTGAATCACCTTATCTAACTCTTCCCAAAAAGTTGTCTTTATACTACCTTCTAGTCCTACTTGGGGTGTGTAAGCACAAACTATATACAAAACTTTTGCTCTTAACACTAATTTCAATGTCATGATTCGGTCACCATATCGTTGTATGTTTACTACACTCTCCTTTAAATCTTTATTTATGATAATACAACTCCGTTTCGAGCCTTTTCTTTACCTGAGTACCATAATTTAAAACTTTTATCCTCTATCTCCTTTGCTTTTCTCTAACCCACTTTGTATCTTGTAAACATAGAATATGAATATTTCTCTGAATCATAGTATCTACCACCTCCATTAGCTTACGAGATAATGTTCTGATATTCTAAGAACCAATACGAATCTTATTATCTAGGACTAACTTCGTTAACCCCCACATCCATCCATATTGAAAATGTGAAGACCCTCTTTGTAAATTATTCACTACATTTGGACGGCAATGTAGCGAGACTAACTTCTTTACCCACACCCGTTCATGATGTGGGAACCCTCTTTGTAATTGATTCACTATATACGGACGAAAATATAGTGGCCCTTGCTTACTTATCACTGCATTCGGGCTTTGTAATGTGTCGCTAGGCAGGGATGTCCCAAAAAAATGCTCATAATTTGTGTAATCTATGGTATAAAAATCTGGCAAAGTTTTACGCTAGCTGTCGGAAGCCTAATACAATCCTCCTCCTTTATTCGGGCTTGGGACCGACAATGCAAGGGTGATCCCTTACGTGGGCGGAGTTAATTGATAAATATCTAATAAAGTTAAAAATACAAAGTGTTAAAGTCGTGTGTAGGAACATGTTCCTATTGTGTGACATTTTATCACGCAAGAAAAGTGACAATACCTATGCATACCTTGATAGTTGGGCACTGATTTCTCTAACATAAGTCTATAAGGGTGATTCAATCGAGATAGGTGTCTTACCCTATTCTTATTTATTTGGTCATGTTATATAGTTTCTTTACGACTTTCTTTAAATATGTGTTTGATTGATGTGGGCATGTTTTACCTCCAGTTCCTGTTTTGTTTATGTCAGTTTTGGGTCCAACTTCAGCATGTTCTCGTTCCAGTTTCATTTAAAATTTTCATGAAACAAAAGTTAGATTTTTAGAACCGCTATTTCCATACGGGAGACGGTCAATTTCTGTTCCGATTTCAGTAAGGTTCTCTCATAGGTTGAACCGAAACTAAAGGGGTCTTTGGTTTTGGTTCCGATTTCAAGGTTGTTTAAACCCAATTCAACCCATTGAACCGTATCCGAACTAACCACCTCTATATGAGGGTCTATTAAAACAGCCTCTAAGAGAAATCTAGCCTCTAGGTCTAGGATGCTCACCCATAGTGCATGTGTTTGGAGTCTTAGTCCTATTGAACAAATAATACAATATTTATTTGTTTAATCAAACATTTTCTTGATTTTCTAGGTCAAGTAATTGAATGCATACCATATTAGAAGCCAAAATGTGCATATATTCCTCTTAAAACTCTCGTATTAGAACAAATCCTCTACACACACGCTCTTCCTCAATACTATGTTTAATGATTTACTTAACTAAGGTCAACCTTCTGTTAATATGGGATAGTAGATGATTAACTCCAAATTAGGACTGTCGTCAATTGAATTGTTGTATAAATGTAAATAATTTGTTGTAAAATCAGTAATATGCAAATTGACTAACAATGTGTGTGTATATATATATATATATATATATATATATATATATATATATATATATATATATATATATATATATATATATATGTATGTATGTATGTATGCTGTCCTTAAGAGTATATATTCCTTGATGTGAACCATCCCACCACTAGGGATGAGAATACTGAACCGCCCCAAACCGACCCGAATGGGATCTGGAATACTCGAAGCTGATAGACTCAGTTATGAGATAAGATGTCCCAATCTTGTACCCGATCCAATATTTGCCCTGATGTACCCAACCTATATATATATACAAAACCTGATTTGTTCCGTATCCATCCCGTTAAGGTTTGGGTCGGGATTGGCTATAGGTATAGCCAATCATTCTTGAGCCATTGCCATTCTTACTATCCTTACACATCTTGATAGGTGATTGAAGATGATGCCGACAAGGTACTATCCCCTATCTATCAGTGTCCATTGAATGATCCAAATTTGGGAGGACTTTCTCTAGAGGACCATAGTATATATATATATATATATATAGGAACATTGGGAGTTGTGAGACACTCTTCTATGCAATAACATGAACAATGTAGGTTGAGCCGTCCTTCAATATTGTTGTGAGAAACGATGTCATTTAATGCATTATAATCATTCTTGAGCTATTGCCATTCTTACTATCCTTACGTAATGCTCTTGATAGGTAATGGGAGATGATGCCAACAAGGCGTTATCCCCTCTTACCTGTGAAGGTCAATCGAATCATTCAAATTTGGGAGGACCTCCTCTAGAGGATGAGATTATATATAGGAACATTGGGAGTTACGAGACAATCTTCCATGCAATTTCATGAACGACATAGATCGAGGTGTCCTTCAATATTGATGTGAGAATCAATGTCATTTAATGCAATGGGTGCATTAAATGTGATGTAAAATGAGTGCCTTGATAACTATTGTATGATTGATTATACGACTTGTGTTGATGATGAAGCAATGTTTAATACAAGAAACTTTCTAGCAACTTTCATTCTCTTTTGATATATGCTTGATGATTGATGGTTGAAATTTAAGTTCATACATTTTATTCACATAAGTATTTTTGCTTTTAAAATTTTAAATTTCAACTTTCTATCATCAAAGATGATGGTTGAAATTTAAGTTCATACATTTTATTCACATAAGTATTTTTGCTTTTAAAATTTTAAATTTCAACTTTCTATCATCAAAGATGATGGTTGAAATTTCTTTCAATTTGCTAACACCTAAGTGTGCTAGCATATACCAGTTTATATATATATATAACTCCTCGATGATTCTGGTTGACTTGCACTAGGGAATATTATATAGTATGTAATTGTGGTTGGGGATCTGCCTAATCCTCTTTGCAATAAAAAATGTCTTATCATATTCAGTCAATGCAGATGCTTTTCTCATTTCTTATACGCAAAGGCAGTTTACTTAAATAGAAAATCCATCATTAACACAGTTAAGTGAGAATATGGGGCCATGTTGGTCCATGATTATACCGGCAATATATTATACTAAAAGAAATTATGTAATGTCGGTGCCTTCAAAATACCCATGTGTTCATATACTTATTCTTTTGCTTAACTTAGATAGACTGGTTTTAGGTAAACCGTGGCCGGAAGTTCGAAACCGTCGGTTTCTGTGTGCCCAGACAAAAGGCTAGCGATTGTGGATCCGGCTAGCGATTCTCCGGGAGGAGGAATATTATCCGAAAATTGCTCAGACAAAAGGCTAATAAATAAGGTACGGGAATCAAAGAGAGGTGTTCATGGCCTGTATGTCAACTCAAGGTCTTGTTCATATTAAATTTGTTAGCTCGTTTAAGCTGAGCCAAACAGGAAAATTTAATTTCTTGGTCAGAAATTGTCTTGATCTTAATTGAGAGGCTTGATCATTTAATTGCATTACCCACTCAATTAATGAGCAGAGCAGAGCAGAGCAGAGCTGAACTGAACATGCATAGTTTATGTTGAGCTCATAGAGCTTAATGAGCCAGATCGCGAACAAACACCGAACACGAACTGGCTCAGCTTGAGTCCAGGCAAGCTGCACCGCGAGAGGCTCGGCTCATTTGCCAGCGTTGCTCCAGAAGAGAATGTGTTTCTTATCAGTGACACGAACTTGATGTTTTCTTGTTCTCTTCTTTATTTGCCGACTCTTCAACTACCATTAAGGCTAAATAATTCATTTTAATAGTCATTTGCAAGTGCCGTTAAATAATGCATGCTTACCCTCAGCATTGAGAACTTAATTAAAGGGGTCATCGAAGTGGTTTGCCATTGCATAATTGAATTCCAAATTATGTTAAAGATTCTTTGAATTGGGAATAAGAATGTGCAATGGTATATTCGGCTCAACAAGTACCAAAACCCGAATTGTTTCGGATAAACATGGCCGGTTCAGAACTGACCTGGTGGTTCGAACTGGAACTGCACCACCAGCGGAACTGGCGGTAACTGGAACTGACCAAATTTCGTATTTGGTTAGCACTTGCTTAAGCACCCATGTTAAAAAATACCATAAAGAAAAGAATAGTGGGTTGCAATGGACTTTGGGTAATTCGGTTGGTTTGGTTCTTGTTAACTGAACCAAATTAAGTAATTTTCCTTGAATTTCCAAACCGATAAACTAGAAAACTAATATGAGAACTTCCCTGTTTGGCTTTAATCAAATTGTGCTAACCCTAGTTGGACACAGGCCAGCTTCTTCCTAGATTCCAACAAACAGATTCTTTCTTTGATTGGAAGGAAAGTTTTGTGAACTTCACCGAATTGAGGTTCTTTATTTTAATTTCAATTCTTTTACTTTTTTTTGGGTGAAAACCAGAAATTAAATCAAAACCAGCATTTACGAACCGTAATTGGAGTGGGGCAGAACCCAGTTTGGTCAGGGTTCACTGTTTCGGGTAAACCTGAGCATGCGATTTCGAACCACCTGACCCAGCTTTATTTAGAATGGGGCAAATAATTCCTTTCCCCCCATATATATAGTGTTTGGATCTGCTCGACACCTGCCCGCTTATTACTTTTGGATGATATAAGTGTAATAAAAATACCTTTGTACTTTTTAAAGCTCTTTAAAAATTTTGACATACCACTTAAAAACAATAGGTGTGAATATCTTTTGGTGCATATTTTTAACGTCTCTATTAGTGTGATATATTTGAGATTAATAGTGAACATTTGAATTAAAATTAGTGTCATACTTTTGTACTTTATAGGTAGTACACTATGTGCATTAAATATCTCTACTATTTGCATTAAATGTAAAATGATTCCAATCTTCATCCTTAATCTCAAATATTTTACAGTAAAAATGTTTATACAAAATTATCCACCAAAAGCCATTATGGTAAGAGACTTGTCTATATATACACAAATGTTAATATTCATTCCCTTGTCAAAAAGAAAATTTATTGTCTAGGTTCTTCTGTAGCTATCGTCACGAATCTACGTACATTTCATGATTATATTGCGGACAAGAAGTCTGTTAAAATATGGGTTATCTGGGGCAGCTATTCGAAAATGGAAAAGTCTTCTGATACTTGGTTCATTGCGCACGCCATTGTTTACTCACAACTAAGAGAATTTTATCTTAGTTGTCAACGATTAAGACGGTTGGCATGTACAACTATTATTAAGTAATGGTGCGTAGTGAGAAGCTTGCACACAATGATAAAGTAAATGCGAGTTGTCCTTTCCTGCTTAGCAATATGATGGTCTCCTTACTATTTTTGTATCCCCAGCTGAATTTCACTAACAATATTGAATTAACCTCATGCTCCCTGTGAGGTATATTATATATATACACACACTCTACCTACCATTATCTTCTTTAGAACCATGAAAGACGGGAGAATTGTCTCCCAGCTGAATTTCACTTACAATATTGAGTTAATCTCCTGCTCCATATATATATATATATATATGTGTGTGTGTGTGTGTATGTGTGTATATATATATATATATATATATATATATATATATATATAGAGAGATAGAGAGAGAGAGAGAGAGAGAGAGAGAGAGAGAGAGAGAGAGAGCTGCTAGACAATCTCTCATTGCTACATGTGAGAATTGTCTCCCCAGCTGAATTCCACTTACAATATTGAGTTAATCTCATGCTCCACACACACACACACACACATATATATATATATATATATATATATATATATATATATATATATATATATATATATAGCAATCAATCGAATGGCGGTGATCAAGGCACTCATCCTACGTCGCATGACATCAATCATTGTTTTGATGTTGATGGGTAACTCAATCTCTATCGATCATGTGATTGCATGAACAATGCAGATTGTGTAGTAGAGTATGGCATAGGAGAGTATCTAGCAACTCCGAGTTTTCTTATGTATATATTCATAGATATATATACACACACACACACACACACATATATATATATATATATATATATATATATATATATATATATATATATATACATATATAGTTACTCTACTTACCATTAGATTCCTTAGAACCATGAAAGAAGGATAATTATTGATCATTGTGGTGATAATCTTGTCTAAGTAAGGCGATTGAAACGCACGACCAAACACTTCTAATTATATTAGGGCTCTAATTTGATGGACCAAGATAGGTACAGACAAATTTAATATCCTCTAGACGTCCGGTCATCTGCTGCACCTCAATGGATTTCAGGAACAACTCGCTAGTGGATGTAGACATGGCCACTGGTCCGAGCCCAGAACTGGAGACCACATAGTTCAGTTCTCCGGTTTCACCTTTCATAAAACCAGAACCCGCCCGAAACCAGAATAGTTAAGGCCTTTTGCTGCTCACCCTTCTATCCATCGAGATCGAGATCGAGATCGAGATCGAGATCGAGTTATCGCTCTGATCTTACAAAATATGGATGTTAAAGGAGGCTTCGTCATACTTGTATGCTAATAAATTTTCGCTTTTCTCATCAATATCTCAAGGCATGCATGTTCTAAGTGCTGTTTGACCTATTCATTTTCGTATTAGAAGTAACTAATTAGGTTTTATTGTAAACCAAAAATCTAATTGGTTACTTTTAGTTTCGAAGATCAATATTTCAAACGGCACTCAAAGTTAAGGCATTGTTCTTTCTCTTTATTTTTCTAAAGTATAAGGTTTTTCCCAATGGCGTGGGAACTTATGTATCAGAAAAATATTAGCTTTAATTATAGTTTACTTTTGCAAATAGATTTTTTATTTAGTTTTTAAAAGACTCAAAGTTAAGGCATTTTTCTTTCTCTTTATTTTTCTAAAGTATAAAGTTTTTCCCGATGGCGTGGGAACTTATGTATCAGAAAAATGTTAGCTTTAAGTATAATTTAATTTTGCAAATAAATTTTTTATTTAATTTTTAAAAGAGCATGTGCTGTGTTTGTATTAGGTCCTAGTATAGAAATGATTGAAAAAGTAGATTTTTCGAAAACACAATAAGTATAAGGTGCATCGTAAATGGTTATATCTTTGATAGACTATCTAGATTAAAAAAAGTACAAAGTATACATATATATTGAAAAACTATTTTCTTTTTTCTTTTTTAATCTAAAAAATTGTGTAAATGCACCATCAACAAGTCAGACATTAGCCACATAAGCCTATTGACCATAAATGGTGTGTGTGTGTGGGGGGGGGGGGGGCAGCAAATCGACGTGCTTATAATAATGTCATTCATATAATCTTGGTTCAATTGTTTATTAGTTGAGGATGCGCACATTTACTTCCTTCTTCATATGCAGATTAAAGTACATCAACTTGTGGGGGGCAGAAAATCGACGTGACATCAAAGATGATGACCTGGTAACATAATAATGTCATTCATATAATCTTTCATATTAGAGTTGAGATGGCATGAACGCCCCATCTATGCATGTCGGGCCAGAACCGGTGGTTTCAAACCACCGGTTTCAGGTTGTCCTGGAACCTGAAACCGAAACCATTTGAAACCACCGGTTTTGGTTTCAGTTTCAAAACTACTCCGAAATCTGTTTAAATTTTTTTTTTAAAGAGGGAAGGCATTGCCTTTTGAGAGTTGAACTCGATTGAGCCATCACTAACTTGTGTTAATTGAGGTTAAAACACACACATATATATCTTTTATTAAGGGTAGTTTAGAACTGTTGGTTTTCGGTCGGTTTTCAAAAATCAAGAACCGAACCGAGGGTTCTTGGTTCTAGGGTCGGTTCGGTCGGTTCTAATTACTTATGGTTTCACAGCTCGTTTAGTTTCGGTTAAAACAGTAGGGCTAGTTTCGGACCAGTCATGTGTAGAAATCTAAAAGATCAATATAAGCATTTTGTTGCTCAAAACTGGCCTTGAAATTGAAAATTTTACTAATTAGAGAAACCAACCAAAAATGAAATATAAGTTAGTCATTTTGATGCATATAGGGACAGGACACTTCCCCTGATCTTTGTCACGTCGCCGGAATTGGCCGGATTTCTTCCCGTTCAAAGTTCTATAAGATTTGAAAATGAAAATGAACACCACCACTGATTGGCAGGTATAGTGCAATTGTCATAA